>JBBDGP010000909.1:4895000-5495000 GCA_037952835.1 Lithobates septentrionalis | reverse complement strand
TGGCCCGTATGGGATATGACTCTGCAGCCTCCTGTGTTAGGTGTGGCTTCTCAGAAGCTGGATACATGCATATGTTTTGGTCCTGCCCTGTCCTGTCCACCTTTTGGAGGGACTTATTTTCCTTTTTTGAAAACACACTACAAATAAAGGTGCCCTGAACCCCGGAGGTTGGACTATTGGGTGTGCTGAACGATTTCATACACAGGACTCATACTCAAACTCTTGTCCGTATAATACTGTTTTATGCCAGAAAATTAATTTTGATGCAATGGAAGAATGCAACTGTCCCAGATATTCAAGTTTTGTATCGTATGATGAATAAAGTTATACCAATTTTTAAACTGGTTTATAAGGATAGGGCCTGTCCAAAAAAATTTGCTAAGATCTGGCAGCCCTGGCTTGATATAGCAGACTCCTTTTGGAAGGACACTCCGCTCTCACAACAATAACTATATCCAGCCTCCCCTTGATGGTTTTTTTGACGTCTAGGGGAGGCTGTAACCTTTGGATGGTGGGTCGTTTGTGTACCTGGAGGGACGGTGTGGTGGAGGCGGGGTGGGACAAGGTTTGCCTTTTTGTGTGAATGAGTATAGATGGGTGTATGTATGGTGTGGATGTTGTGTTCATGGAAATATCCCTGCTGTATATAGCATTGTGATTTTAGGTTGTGGTGCCCTACGAGGTCCACACTCATTACCCTTATGTGACCAGTGGTATACTTCATTCCTCTGTTGAGGAATTTGGTAAATATGATGTATAACTATAACAGTTGGCCCCCGTTGGGCTATTGCACTTTCTTTTATATTTTGTAAAAGAGATTTGTTTATGGATGCATTTGTACTATCTGAACCTGTAAACTACTTTCTATCAAAACAAATAAAAAAACAATTTTGTAAAAAAAAAAAAACAATAATGGTAGAATCCTCTAATGTATGGAAATCTCAATAGGCCTCGATATTACCACAATACCGGTCTCTGATACGCAACTTCACTGTAATACACATCAAACTGAAAATAAGACATACGGAGGGAGATGGGCGGAGCCTAGCGGAGCAGACATGCATTGTTAGAGCTCTGCACCGCTGAGGAGAGAAGAGAAGGACAAAGCGGAGCCTGCAGGCTCAAAAGGTATCCATTTGAACCTTTTTGCCCCAGGGAACAAACTGTGAAAGTTTGGGCAGGAAATATGGTACTGGGAGGAAACCGTGGCAGAAATAAAAATCACCTCACAAAGAGCTCACAGGCACTCACTGCAACTAAAGCAGCTCCAGTCACCTCACAAGATACAGCATCAGGGCGCTCTCACAGACAGAAAATGTCACAGCAAGACTCTCCATTTGAGTCAGATACAGAACAAATCCTCTCACAAACTTCTCCACAAGACTCCTCAGCATCCCCAGTAATATTATTACAATTTGAAAAGATGCTTCATAAGGCTTTAAAACAAACCTCAGACCAAATAACAAACAGCCTAACCAAAGAAATAAGAGAGCTGGGAAACCGCACCGCAGCCTTAGAAATAAAAATGGATGAAATTGAAATTACAACCCAAGTAAATATAACAGAATTGGAACAATTAAAAGAAGAGAATTTAATACTTCAAACTAAGCTCGAAGATTACGAAAATAGAGCCAGACTTTCAAACTTGCGCATAAGGGGAATACCTGAAACTGTGACAGACCTGCAATCTACTATTACTGCTCTATTACAAGAACTAAAGCCAGATATCCCTATTGAACGTTTAGAACTGGACAGAGTACACAGAGCCCTCACAGCCAAAAAGAAAGATGGACCCCCACGTGATATAATCACAAAATTTCATTATTACAGAACGAAAGAACAAATACTAATTGCTGCAAGAGAAAAAAAGGAACTTAATTTTCAAGGACACAATTATCAAATTTTTGCTGACCTATCCCAACTTACTATTACTAAAAGACAATCCATGAAACCCCAACTAATGGAACTGCAACGCCACAACATTATGTATCAATGGGGCTTCCCCTTTCAGTCAGATTTAACTACCAAGGTACAATTTACAGAAGCAGATCAGCAGATGAACTACAACAAACCCTTTTAAAATTAAATCTGACAGAACCCACAAGCAGCAACTCTCCCACATGCAGAAGAATGACATCATCTTCACCTTCAGGCAGCACTCAGAAAATTTCAGAACAAAATGGGAATCATCATTCTCACAAAAGAGGCCATTATGCCACATTATCCATGGACCAAGAAGATTCAATGGACTGACATCCTAATTCCTGATATCTCTTCATTTATTATACTAAGAGATGGTTCTCTATAAAAGAACCTGTATTTATAACTGAATGTAACTGCATTCTGATAGTCACACACTGTGTGGGATCATGTTACATTAGAGTTATATTTCTTATTACTTCTGATTCATATAGCCTTAGAATATATAAGTGAAATAAGGAAAATCTTGTTCAGTTATATATTATCAGGTAATAACAATAGATTTATTACTTTTTAGGACAAATATGTTCAATAATCCAGAAGTAATGGAAGCTTTTTCTTTCTTTTCTTAAAACAAATATATTATTACCTAACTAGTTCCTAGAATTATGTTTTTGTTTATTCTAATCTGAAGCAATACAACCTCAATTTTATGAGTTAACATATCTAAACAGTTACATATGAATAAAATATGTAACTGTTTACTCTAAAAGGGTTAAAATCCCAAAATAATTCAAACTATCTTCATCAATACCAAAGTTATTAACAGTACCTTTCTAACTGAATTATTTAGCCTAGGGCAAGACTAACCATATACAACCACACTGGAATAAATAATTTCAACAAAAACTATATTCTGCACTCCAATTAATGAAACATCATTTTGATGTCTTTTGACATAGCACTTCTCTCCTGTAAGCGGAAGATCCGTGTACCCCCATTAGCCCTCCTCATTCTCCCAACCATATTATGTGGGAGTGTGACGAAGGCACTTATTCCCCTGAGAGAGATACTTACTCTCTTTCATGGGTAAATTGTGATTACTTGCAAAAAATAATTTATACAATGTATCATCTAATCTCATATGTTTTTTGTTTACTCTTTACTCCAGAATTCACTGGTTTCTTTTCTATCTATTCATCTCTTCAGTCCACACAGGTTGATCTGCGCAGTCAGCTCTGCATTACAAAAAGTAAGTCAAAACTATTTGATCTGTTGCCATGGCATCACTGAATATACTTTCCCTGAATGTTCAGGGAATAAATGTCCCTCAAAAAAGGACCAAAGCCTTCCGTACTTTCCATAACAAGAAGGCTCACATAGTATGCCTCCAAGAAACACACTTCACCAAAGATTCTACTCCAAAATATATTTCTCCTTTTTATCAACAAATTTACACGGCTTCTGCCTGTACCAAACAAAGGGGAACTCTAATTGCATTTCACCGATCCACACCATTCACCTTATCATCAGAAATTAAAGACCCAGAAGGTAGATACCTGATACTCATGGGTTATATAATGGATACAGCAATCACGGTGATTTCCTACTACGCTCCTAACAAACAACCTACACCATTCCTCTCACATATATTACAAGTGATTAATACACACAAAATAGGAACAGTGATAATGTGTGGGGATTCGAACCAGGTCCTCCTCCCATTTCTAGATAAATCACCTTTTACACCATCCAAAATAACCTCTAGATTACCTTTTTCTCAACTTCTTTCCAAATACAATCTGGTAGATTCGTGGAGAGAAAGTAACCCAATGAAAAAGAAATTCACTTATTTCTCGCACCCTCATCAAACCTTCACCAGAATAGATCATATTTTTCTAACAATAGGAATGATACCAGAAATTATTGCATCAGATATAATTCCGATTCCGTGGTCTGACCATAATGCAGTATACACTACTATAGCCTCAGCCATACCAAAAGCGCATGACCCAACGTGGTACTTACCGGACATAATGCTCAAACACCCACTACATCAGAGGGCCATTGAACAAGCTTTAAAGGAATACATATCAATTAATAATACAACAGACATCTCCCCAATAACACTGTGGGAAGCTCATAAGCCTGTCTTGCGTGGTACAATACAAAGACAAATGGCACCATTTAAACGGGAACGCAAAAATCTAGCAAAAAAACTAGAACTCAATTTTAATGCAGCCTACATATCATTTCAAGATAATCCATCTCAGAGTACAAAATCTCATCTGGAAAAATCTAGATTGGAATACGATCTATTTCTCACTGAGTCAGTTGATAAATCCCTCAAACGCTCCAAACACAATTTCTACATGAATACAAACAAACCAGGTACATATTTGGCTCGGGCATTAAATTCAACTAACAAATCTTTCAAACCAATACGTTTGAAATTATCAAAAAATGTTTACACTTGTAATCCAGTTAAAATAGTCCATAAATTTCACTCACATCTCGCAACTTTATACAAGACAAACAATGAATTTAATCCTACAGAGGCTGAATCCTTCTTCTCAAAAATAACCTTACCTGAGTTATCTCAGAATCAAAAAAGCAGTTTGGATGAGCCTATAACTATAGATGAAGTTGCTAACGCCATAAAAGACCTAAAACTTAATAAAAGACCAGGCCCAGACGGCTACTCGGCTTTATACTATAAAACATTCTCAGAAATACTCTCTCCCATTCTCAATGAAACTTTTAACAAACTTCTAGATGGACATTCTTTTCGGCAAGAAACACTAATGGCAATTGTTTGTATGATCCCAAAACCCCTTTCTGATGATACTTCCTGTGTGAATTATCGGCCTATCTCTCTGTTAAACCTCGATATTAAATTATTAGCAAAAATAATAGCAAAACGCCTCAATAGCATTATAGGAAAATTAATACATAGAGATCAAGTAGGCTTCATGCCAAATAGACAGGCAGGCGATAATATACGCAGGGCAGTGTTATTGGCACATATTGCTAAAAAACGGAAAATCCCTTTATGTTTTCTATCTCTCGATATTAAGAGGGCATTTGACACAGTATCCTGGCAATATATGCAATATTCATTACAAAAATGGGGTTTTGGACCCCACTTTTTAACATGGATCAAAGCATTATATAATAAACCCAAAGCCTATATAAAATATGCTGGATACAAATCTGAAGCCTTTAATATCGAAAGAGGTACCCGACAGGGTTGCCCATTATCTCCCTTATTATTTGCCCTTATACTCGAACCCATGGCCCAATACATCAGAACAAACCAAACTATAACTGGCATTGAAGTAGGAGGTATTACACACAAATTATGTATATTTGCAGACGATATATTACTTTTTCTATCATCACCACAGGTCTCTGGTCCTAATTTAATACCAGCTCTTGATGGATTTGCAGCCCTATCCGGCCTTATGATTAATCCTAAGAAATGCCTAGTGCTTAATATTTCACTCACAAACATGGAATTGATCCCGGCTAGGGCTGCACTCCCATTCACATGGGCAGAAAAATCAATCCCATATCTTGGAATTCATTTAACAGCATCTCATTCTGACTTATTCTCAACCAATTATCCTCCTGTATTAAGACAGATCACAAATCTAATAAAACAATGGTCGCAACTTCCTTTATCCTGGATAGGGAAGATTAATGCAATCAAAATGACTATTCTACCCAAATTGCTTTATCTATTCAGAGTCCTCCCTATTCCAATTCCTTCCTATTTTTTGAGAATAGTACAAAAAAGAGCAACATCGTTTATATGGGGCTCTTCTAAACCACGTATACCTATACACACACTACATCTTCCCAAAAATAAAGGAGGCCTGGGATACCCTAATTTTACTAACTACTACAGAGCAGCACATTTGGCCAGTCTGTCCAAATACCATGCAAAACAGGAAATCCCATTATGGGTATTTATAGAGGCTTCAGAAAATGACCCTCTATTAATATCAAATTTATTATGGCTTGATCCTAAAGATCGCTTTAAAATTCACAATCCCATAACTAAACACTTCTTATCTCTCTGGGATAAACTAAAAACCAAATATCAGTTACAATCTTCACACAATCCTCTCCTTTCTTTTATCAGAAATCCGGCCTTTTACCCGGCATGGATCTACCCAAATTCTTTTAAAGCTTGGACAACATCAGGCATTCAGACACTAAATGACTTCATAGCATCTAAATCATTCCTTTCATTCCCATCGCTTAGAGAAAAATATGATCTACCAAACTCTGAGATATTTAGATATCTCCAAATCAAAAATTTCTATACACCATTCCTAAAGGGGGATACACCATTATCCCAATTATCCATTTTTGAATCAATCTGTACAAAAGATCCATTTGCTAAAGGTACAATTTCATCAGTTTATAATCAATTATATGGAGTAGCAAATCTTAATAGACCCTCTTACGTTCAGAGGTGGGAGGAGGACCTGGGACGAACTTTAGAAGACACGGACTGGTCTAACATATGGCTCACATCTAAGTCATCTTCACCCAACATCTTAGCACTGGAGACAAATTATAAAGTCCTAACTCGCTGGTACCTTGTACCCGCTAGAGTGGCAAAATATTCACCTAATACCTCAGCTCTTTGTTTTCGAGGATGCCCAGAAATAGGCACATATTTACACATATGGTGGACGTGCCCAGTAATCCAAACCTTCTGGAAGGAAGTCTTCGTGATTGCATCTAAAATATTTAAAAAAATAATACAACCAGATCCATATTTAACTTTACTTAATCTAAAACCGGAATGGTTAACACTCTCTCAATTCAAACTTATGATCCAACTAATAACGGCTGCAAAACAAACAGTGGCCAAGGCATGGAAATCTCCTACATTGGTACTAGCAGAAACAATTCACAGAATGAATAATACAATGTCCCATGCTAAGATGGTAGCCATCGATCAAAATCAAATTCCAAAATTTGAAAAACTTTGGCATCCTTGGATAAAACAACAGTTCCTGTCAAACTTCAATGACTCTGTCCTGTTGCCATGGTAACAGATTAAATGACTTACAGAGACACCCATTCTAATGCCGCGTACACACGGTCGGACTTTTCGTCTACAAAAGTCAGACAGCCTGTCCGACAGACTTCCGGCAGACTTTCGGCGGACTTGCGGCGGACTTGCGGCATACTTTCTAACGAACGGACTTGCCTACACACGACCACACAAAAGTCCGACGGATTCGTACGTGATGACGTACACCGGACTAAAATAAGGAAGTTCATAGCCAGTAGCCAATAGGTGCCCTAGCGTGGCTTTTTGTCCGTCGGACTAGCACACAGACGAGCGGATTTCGGGGTCCGTCGTAGTTACGACGTAAAGATTTGAAGCATGTTTCAAATCTAAAGTACGTCGGATTTGAGGCTAAAAAAGTACGTTGAAAGTCCGGAGAAGCCCACACACGATCGGATTACCAGCCAGCTTTAGTCCGTCAGCGTCCGTTGGACTTTTGTAGACGAAAAGTACGACCGTGTGTACGCGGCATAAGGCTTCAAAGAGAACTAAAAAGAATAATAAACTGACGAGCGGGACAACCTTGTGGACCATACCTCTACCTTTCTACCCTTTTTCTTCTTTCTCTTTCCTTTTCTCCACCTTACGACTAAAGCTCATTATCAGAATTTATTTGACCTATATACACTCTACTTGTAAACAATATGTATAGTAGGTATAATTCATTTAAATACATACAAAAGTAACTAAGGAAATGATATATATCTTTAATTTAGGTTACGTGAACCCAATGTTTAATATTTGAAATTTCATGATATTTACCTATATAAACCCTACTGTAAAACAATGAGCTTACTTTATAGATCCTTGTAAACTTACTTTATGTATCTTTATAACATTGTATACTCAATAAACTTCTTTTGACAAGGAAAATAAGACATACTGTATAAAATGAAACTTAGCAGGGATGGTGGAAACTCCTCCTATAGATATTGGCTGTAAAAAAATGTCTTCATCAGTTTAGGCCAATATGTATTCTGCTAGATATTTTTGGTTAAAAAAAGATCGCGACAAGCGTGCATTGATTGGTTTGCGTAAAAGTTATTGCGCCTACAAAATAGGGAATAGATTACTGGCATTTTTAATCAAATTTTCTGATCAATTTAATTTTAGACCCCTTTCACACTGGAGGCGTTTTCCAGGCGCTTTAGCGCTAAAAATAGTGCTTGTAAAGCACCTGAAGAAAAGACTCTGCTGAAATCCCAGTGTGAAAGCCCAAGTGCTTTCACACTGGGGTGCTGCGCTGGCAGGGTGTCACAAAAAGTCCTGCAAGCAGCTTCTTTGCAGCGCTGTAGAAGCGGTGAATACACCGCTCCTACAGCGCCACTGCCGATTGAAATCAATGGGCACCGCTGCAGCTGCGTTTTGCGGGCGGTTTTAACCCTTTTTCGGCCACTAGCTAGCGGCCGAATAGGGACACTAAAATGACGGTAAAGCGGCGCTAAAAAAATTTTTTGGGGGGTGGGGAGGGCAGCATTTCATTCTTGGGCCCAGGCAGCACATTGTCTTGGGCCGGCCCTGCCCGCAGTGACAGAACGAGGATCTGCCTGTGTAAAAAAGGCAAATTTCTGTTCTGACAGGGGAGATCACACACTTCCTGTCTTTCTCCTAAGCAGGAAGATGAATCTGTGTGTTTCCCCAGTCACACAGTCCCCCATACAGTTAGAAAACACCTGCAGGGAACACAATTAACCCCCTGATCGCTCCTGTTGTTAACCCCTTCCCTACCAGTGTCATTAGTACAATAACAGTGCATTTAGCACTGATTACTGTAATAAAGTCACTGGTTCCCAAAATAGTGTAAAAAATGTCAGGTGTCCCATCTGTCCACCGCAATGTCGCAGTCCCGCTAAAAATCACTGATCGCTGCCATTACTAGTAAAAAATTAAATAAAAATGCCATAAATCTATCCCCTATTTTGTAGACGCTATATCTTTTGCGCAAACCAATCTATATACGCTTATTGGAATTTTTTGTACCAAAAATATGTAGCAGAATACAAACCAGCCTAAACTGATGAATACATTTTGTTTTGTTTTTTATTTATTTTTTAGAATGTTTTATAGCAGAAATTTAAAAAAAATTCAAAATCGTCGCTCTTTTTTTTTTGTTTATAGCACAAAAAATAAAAACAGAGGTGATCAAATACCACCAAAAGAAAGCTCTATTTTTGGGAAAAAAGGACATAAATTTTGAACGATTTCAAGCTGCCTATAGAGTCCTGTGTATAATCTTGCTCCGAAGAAAAAACTAGAAAGGGAATATTTTTTTTTTTTTTTATAGTTTTTAGGTGTGCTGTGTGAATGGGAACACATATATAGTGTGGGTTTCTCAAAGTTAACTGCAAAACTGAAAATACACTTTAATTTGCATTAATGTGGTTGTAAAAGGCTGAAGGTTTTTATCTTAATGCATTCTATGCATTAAAACCACTTGCCGACTGCAATATGTATACATACATTGTGGTTTGCAAGTGGATTACCAGGAAGTATGCCTGAAGCTATTAGCCATAACCCCGGCATCTTTTTTTTTTTTTTCAGCTGGTGGCTGGCTTTCTCATAAAAAGCGATCCGAGCGGCTCACTGGTGTGTCTTGGGCTTACCATTTCTGCTGGCTCGCCTGAGAAACGTTCCGACGGGGCTGCCGGCTGATCACAGAGGCAGTGAGAGACTTGATTGTCTCTGATTGCCTCTATGGCCTTGACGGACTGGAGCGACGTTATGACGTCACTTCTGGTCCATGCTGGAAGTAAACATTTTTTTTTTTCTAAAGCAAAAGATCAAAAAAAAATATTTGTTTTGAACGTTAAAGCGAGAGCAATAATTCTAGTGCTAGACCTCCTCTGCAACTCTAAACCGGTAACCTGCAAAGGTGTTTAAAGCGCCGCCTATGGAGATTTTTAAGTATTGTAGTTTGTCGCCATTCCACAAGCGTGCGCAATTTTAAAGTGTGATCTGTTAGGTATTTATTTACTCAGCGTAACATCATCTTTCATATTATATTAAATTAAAATTGGGGTATATATTGTGTTTTATTTTTTTTAATTCATATAAATACCTTTTGAAAAAACGCTGTGCAAATAACGTGTGACATTAAAAATTACAGTGATCATCATTTTATTCCCTAGGGTCTCTGCTAAAAAATGTATGTTTGGGGATTATAAGTAAATTTCTAGAAAATACTGATTTAAACTTGTAATTAAAAAGTGCCAGAAAAGGCTTGGTCCTCAAGTGGTTAGAGTAAAAAACCTTCTGGGTGCAGGTTTCCCCCTCCCCTCTCCATTATACACATCTGAGCCTGATCTCAATCCAGCGCTGTGCATGAGAGCAGAAGCTCTCTCCGATCTCTCCCTCCTCATTGGCTCCTGCTGCTGTCAATCACAGCCAGTGATGAGGGAGTGAGTTAGAGCCATATTTGGTGTGCTCTTATAGCAAGCAAAAAACAAAAAGGGGGAAAGAAGGGCACCTCCTGACAAGTAACTATCCTGTCTTCAATATATATCTCTTACCCAACGTCACTCCTCTAGTGTGGAGGTCATATCCGTAACTAAAACAAGTATGCAAAAAAAGGTAAGGGGGTCAAAGAGAGGCACAAGGAAGTTACTCTTTCGGGCCAAAAGACAGTTACTATGGATATAATGGACAGTAATGGGAGAGTGGTGTTAAAATTTCAATAAAGTTTATTGGAGTAACAAAGGTTAAAAATTGGTAATAATTACACCAAATGCAAATAAATATGATCCACCATACATGAAAAAATTTGCCTATCGGGTGCTGGGTGCGCCCCATATGCTCATTTGACAGATACACAAAAATGACGGACAATGACAGACATGGACAAACATATAACAAACAGGGTGCAGGCGCCTAGACTCCCACAGGTGCACAAAGTCCCTATGGCTAATCGCCACATCAAAATAGTGTAAAAGTCTAATAACAAAGGGGCATTGTGCACGTGTGGTCCCCCGGGGGGGGGGGGGGAGATTGGGGATGTGGAGATTCAATGACCGCTATCAAAACCCATCTAGGGAGGTCCCACTGGTTATGTCACCAACTGCTAGTAAGGTCAAAGTAAGGAAATGAAAAATAATTGAAAAGCGATTAATATATGCACATGTTCAAGGCATTTCAAAAAGTTCATTCCTGCAGTGTAGAAAAATAAAAAGTGACATGCGGAGAATCTCTATGGAGTATGTGGTGTGGTAGAAACCACAAGGGTGATAATTGCGGTCACCAACAAATACTATTCGCAAAGTATAGCAGATTCACTAGAAATTTCCTGATAGTGATGTAGACCTCAAAGTCAATCATTAAATCATTATATGGTAATCCATCACATCAAACTTTCCCACGGTCCGCATATACTGACGCTCAGCTTCACACCTGGCAAATGCGGGGAAGAGAGCAGAAGCTAATTGAATTACGTTACCGCCTCTTGCTAGTCGAGGGGCCAGGTAGCGCCTCCTCCGTTCCCGTGGTAGCCCAGCTGCGCCGTGATTTCTCCACTTGTAAATCAAATGCTGTCTGTGGCTTGCTCAGTCTCGCTGTGTCCTGTTAGGACGTGATGGGTAGCAGTCGGCTCTATGGTGGGCTCCGGTTGCAGCTGTGGCTTGTAGCGAATAGATTTTGGTTATATGGCGGTTCCTCTAGAGAGATATGATTTCTCCTATAACCGGCGTCCCCGTCTCCCCAGGGGCAGGGGAGATGACAGGGTCGGCGTCTGCACGATGTGGTTATGTCAACGCGTTTCGCAACGTCATTGTTACGTAGCTTCAACTGGACGTCCTTATAGCAAGCAGTTTGCTTTGGTGGGCACTAGATTGAGAGGAGAAAGGAGCTACGATGGGGGGACCCAAGAAGAGGAGGATTGGGGCTGCTCTGTGCAAAACCAGAGCACAGAGCAGGTAAGTATGACATGTTTGTTATTTGTAAAAATGTAAATCTGATCCTTTACAATCACTTTAAACAATTTGTTTCCAGTCACCACTTAACAGGGATGTTAGGAAGTAAAAGATCTGCTCTGCTTTGGGCAATGAGCAACTCCTCTTCCAAGGGGAGTAGCAAAGCAGAATGTACTCTCACAGAGCCAAGAGACTGAAGACCATACTGCTGGTTTTAGTACTTATCTTCAGTTAAGATAAGCCAAAATAATAGAAATTTTTTTTTGAGGCTGCTGGGACAAGTAAAAATGCATTAGTTATAATAAAAGTGCAATTATACTTTAAATTTAATGAATGACTTTGATAATAACATTTATGAAACACCAGTCAGGTCATGAACAAATCTTAGGCAACCTTTTTTCTTCCATATTGGACAAATCCAATCTGTCCCACATGAACTTCATGAGTGATAAGAGATATATATATATATATATATACATAGCTGACACTATAGCACTATGCACTTCACACATCTCACAGCCACTAATGTTGGGTTTTGTCTGTGTTTTGTGAATTCCAGTGCCTAGATGGACATAACAGACCATTGCCCATGCTGTAAATATATTAACAAGGTCACAACAGCAGTGCATTTTTACAGTGCACTGTATGCAAGCGTGGTCGTAAAAGGTACACTGCAATTTCAAAATTAAATGCAAATTCTAACACTGAGCTTCTCTTATTTGCTCCTTTTATTGGTCTGTTAAATATACTATGAAAAGTATTTTATTATTATCTGTTTGCTAATGCAGAAAAATACCTTACAGAAATCTTATGAGCGTATAACTTCAGGTGCTGCACATCTGTTACATTATTCCCAGCTATCTCTGAGGACTACAGAACCCCTCCCCCTAGAGATGGAAATGATGAGACTAGAAGGTGTTCTGTAGTAATGTCCTAGGGTGACAACACTGTTCCTCAAAAGATACAGTACAGGCCAGGAAATGTGTTATTAGCAGGATCACCCAATGAAAATAAAATACTGAAGAAATAAAATAAATGCAGCCACCATATTAATTGACTGGTAAATTACAATATATTTAACGTTTTGTTCTTGGATTTAGACATGCTTTTATTAATCACACATCACCAATTTCAATTTCAACTTATTCACAGCACCTTTTGACTTGTTTTGCTACCATCCTTCATGATGGAGTATGGTATGGTCCAGAACTAATATCATTTCAACCAACACATTTCATCTATAGGCTGACTTGTCATTGTTGCTTTCTTTCTAGATGTGGAATATTATTGTCAGTTTATATTTTACTATATCATACATTCTTTGCTTTTTAGGCTAAGGAACTTGTAGGCGTGAGAAAGAACCTTGGATTTTTTGAGCATGGTATTCATGCCCCAGGTATGTCATTTTGTAATATTTTGGCAATAGCCAAACAAAAATATACATAACAAACTGGTCAATTCTCTAAGAGTTAAATAATGACAAATAAAATGCGATAAAATACAGCATGCGGTAAATCAGTTATGAAAGTTCAATTTATTAAGAATTTACTGTTAAATACCGAATGCATAATTTGTTCGATTTGCACAATGCTGTCCATCCAACACTAAGAGCTTCCTGAGAGGGGAAGAGAGCAGAGTGATGATCTCATTGGTGTGTCGCTGGTGTGTCCCTGCTCAGTCATTGTCCAATCACAAGCTGTGACATGTCCTAAACCAATATATATTGCTCAAATGCAATGCAGTTTGGATAGAGGCCCCTGGGATCCAGGGCCTAGTATTGCTATCTGGCAGGGGTGTCTGAAACAGAAACCCTGTTGAAGAGAATTGCAAATCTTTTTGACATGTAAGGCAGTATGATATGATTGTCTTTCAAACCTGTGATTGACTGCAAATTTAGAATATAAAGAAATGTCCTATATCAAGCTTTATTAATTTAATGTAAACAATCTTATATACATCAATGCTTTGTTACTGCATAGAGTTTATTATATACAGATATGGGGGAGCTATATCTTGTTCCATTTACACATTTATGTTTAGTAGAGCAGCAGAGAGATACTGTGCATTATTTGCTAATCTTATTGATCACATTTTTTAAGTTCACTAAGTGCATTGTATTGCCATTTATTTTAAAGGGAACCCCAACACACATTTACTGCAGAAAAAATGTCCACAACACACTGATGTAAATGCTCTGTGGATTGTGGTGGACTGCATCATCAAAAAATGTGGGCCCTACATGTACAAGCCCACTTGCTTTATTATCAATGTTGTATGTAAAAGATCAATTTAAAAAGAATATTGTATTGTTTGTGGTAAAATGGCAGTGCCTCCTGTCTGAAATTCTACAAGGAGAGCAGCAAATGGAGTTCAGGTAACAATTAACAACAAAAAAAGGCATTCAATAATTATCCCTTTCATGCAGAAAAATACCAATCCCAAGCAGTCCCCCAGTTCACTGAATCAGAGTGAGTGAATTGCAAGTCCCATCTGCCACAGTGGGGGACAGAATAGTTCTCAATGCAACTAGAGTGCAATGATCACTGCACTCAGTCCATTGACACTTCCTCCAGCTCTCCAACTGGAAGCCTATACAGAGGCATGGACAAAAAGCAGGAGGAAGTTTGCAGGAGCCTGAAGTTGCACCCACGATCCACTGATTGTGGGTACAATGCTTTGCAGGCTCCTGTGAAAAAAATAAATGCACATTTTTTTTCTTGCAAAAACATGTACATTTATTGCTTTGTCTTTTTTGTAAAGGTGGATAAAGGTAATAATAACTTCAAGCGCATATACAGTATACAATAATCAGGATTAATCAGATTGGCCAGGCATATAGTCCATGGCTAAAGTGTTGGCAGCCCAGGGGTTAATGAGGGTCTGTCAGTTCGGAGCATATAGATATGAGTTGCATGACTAAAAAGGGTTGGCAGTCCAAGAGTTAATAAAGATGTGGCAGTTCAAAGTATGTGGAGTGGGTTGATGGAGCAGTGGATCTAGGAGGCGGCTGCTATCCTCAGAGAGCTGGCTCTGTGACATGCAAGAGAGGGTGAAGAAAGGAAGCGCCACCTGAGTGCAGCATTAGTAAATACTTTTAATGACACAAAGTTAAAAAACACTTACAAGAGACATGATTAAAAAAGGCTCATCTGTGGATAGATGGTCCTGGTGGGTTCCTCGAGCTCCAGTCTGGATGATGTGTCAGCGGTGTAAAGCTGTAGGGGAAGCTGTTCAGCAGATGGTTCGTCCTGTGGCCATCAGGGGGAGGCTGGGGCCGGCGTGGAGCGCACAGAGGATGTGCGTGACGTCACCGGCTGTTCAGCGGCTTCCAGATACACTCCAGGGGGAGGGCTCACATAGAGGGAGGATACAGGCAGTGAGGGAGTTGTGAATAGGCTACGCGCTCGGAGCAGTTGCTCCTTCAATAGGCCTGAGGGGGCAGTGTGTGAGTGCTGTGCTATTTATATGCCGGCGCTGTGGGACAACAAGGCTCAGCGCCGGCTGATAGCACAGCGCTGTAACGGAGTAATACAGTGCGGTGGGCTAAAAAGGGGAGGGGGGCAGGGGATATGGAACGTAGTTTGTGAGAGACCGTGCTGAAGTGGAGGGGGAGGGGGAAGGAACACAAATAGAATGACAAATGGAGAGAGGGCGCATATTGGTTGAGGGAATGTTGATACGTATCAAGTATAATATGCATATAAATAAATTAAGTAAACAAAAATTATTATAAAAAATCAATCATAAAAAATCAATAAAAAGTCAATATAAAATCAAATAAAGAAAAAGAGGGGGGGGGGAAGGGGGGAAGGGAATCATGTGTGTGGAGGGGATTATCATTATATGGAGCTGATATGTGTTACATGCATGCATGCACACACACATATACATGCATGTACACATATATATAAGATACAAAAACAATAAGAATTACCCTATACATAAAGGATCTCATATATACATTTATATAAAAACAAAAATATAGAAAAAAATATAGAAATATATATAAAAAAATTGTAAAAAAATAAAATATCTGTCATATATATACAAAAAATTCTTATGTATACAAAAATATATATCTCCGTATATGAGCATGGACATATATTGATGATGGGAGTATGGTAAGCCAGGGGAGGGGGGGTTTGTTTAAGTAGTATGCATGTGCCTGCGCACAATGTGATGTGTGAATATGTAGGAATGTACAAAGTTAAAAGAAGGATGAACTGGGGCATGGGCTGGTGGCTGGGGGAGAAGGAAAGAGGAGAGGGGGGGAGGGGAAAAAGAGAGGGGTGGGGAAAGGGGGGAAGCAAGAAAAAGGAGGGGGGTGAAAAATGAGGGGGGGGGGAGGAAAGGGAGGTGGTATGGGGGGGAAGGGGAAAGAAGGGGGGGAGAGAGAATAGGAGAGAGATGGAGGGGGAGGGGAAAAAAGGGGGGGAGAAGGGGAGAAAAATGGAGGAGGGACATGGGGGAGGCTGGATGGAGGGGGAGGGGGAAAAAGGGGGGAGAAGGGGAGAGAAATGGAGGAGGGACGTGGGGGAGGCTGGATAGTATGGTAGGAAGGCAAGGTGGCTCATAACAATGTGTGAACCTCGATTTCTTCGTTTAGCCCACCGGGTGTAAGGGTGCCCAAGGAATAGATCCAGTAGGTTTCTTGCTGGCACAGACGTTTGAAGCGTTCAGCTGTAGGGAATGTAGCAGGGATTGACTCAATAACCCACACGCTTAGGCCAGCAGTGGACCGGCCGTGGTGTGTGAGAAAATGTTTGGGGACGCTGTGGTGGTCACGACCCTTTTCGATGAAGCGCCGGTGTTCCCCAAATCGTGCTCTGAGTGCCCTTATGGTGCGGCCAACATAGAATTGTCCACCATAGAATTGTTGGCTTCTCACACACCACGGCCGGTCCACTGCTGGCCTAAGCATGTGGGTTATTGAGTCAATCCCTGCTACATTCCCTACAGCTGAACGCTTCAAACGTCTGTGCCAGCAAGAAACCTACTGGATCTATTCCTTGGGCACCCTTACACCCGGTGGGCTAAACGAAGAAATCGAGGTTCACACATTGTTATGAGCCACCTTACCTTCCTACCATACTATCCCAGCCTCCCCCACGTCCCTCCTCCATTCTCTCCCCTTCTCCCCCCTTTTTCCCCTCCCCCTCCCATCCAGCCTCCCCCACGTCCCTCCTCCATTTCTCTCCCCTTCCCCCCCCCTTTTTCCCCTCCCCCTCCATCTCTCTCCTATTCTCTCTCCCCCCTTCTTTCCCCTTCCCCCCCATACCACCTCCCTTTCCTTTCCCCCCCCCCTCATTTTTCACTCCTTCTTTTCTTGCTTCCCCCCTCTCTTCCCCCCCCTCCCCCCCCCCACCAGCCCATGCCCCAGTTCATCCTTTTAACTTTGTACATTCCTACATATTCACACATCACATGTGCGCAGGCACATGCATACTACTTAAACAAACCTCCCCCCTCCCCTGGCTTACCATACTCCCATCATCAGTCCATGCTCGTATACGGAGATATATATTTTTGTATACATAAGAATTTTTTGTATATATATATGACAGATATTTTATTTTTTACTATTTTTTATATATATATTTCTATATTTTTTTCTATATTTTTGTTTTTATATAAATGTATATATGAGATCCTTTATGTATAGGGTAATTCTTATTGTTTTTGTATCTTATATATATGTGTACATGCATGTATATGTGTGTGTGCATGCATGCATGCATGTAACACATATCAGCTCCATATAATGATAATCCCCTCCACACACATGATTCCCTTCCCCCTTCCCCCCCCCCCCCCTCTTTTTCTTTATTTGATTTTATATTGACTTTTTATTGATTTTTATTGATTTTTTATGATTGATTATTTATAATAATTTTTGTTTACTTTATTTATATGCCATATTATACTTGATACGTATCAACATTCCCTCAACCACTATGCGCCCTCTCCCCATTTGTCATTCTATTTGTGTTCCTCCCCCCCCCCCCTCCACTTCAGCACGGTCTCTCACTAACTACGTTCCATATTCTCTCCCCCCCTCCCCTTTTTAGCCCACCGCACTGTATTACTCAGTTACAGCGCTGTGCTATCAGCCGGCTCGGCCTTGTTGTCCCACAGCGCCGGCATATAAATAGCACAGCACTCACACACTGCCCCCTCAGGCCTATTGAAGGAGCAGCTGCTCCGACGCGTAGCCTATTCACAACTCCCTCACTGCCTGTATCCTCCCTCTATGCGAGCCCTCCCCCTGGTGTGTATCCGGAAGCCGGAAGCCACTGAACAGCCGGTGACGTCACGCACATCCTCTGTGCGCTCCACGCCGGCCCCAGCCTCCCCCTGATGGCCACAGGACGAACCATCTGCTGAACAGCTTCCCCTACAGCTTTACACCGCTGACACATCATCCAGACTGGAGCTCGAGGAACCCACCAGGACCATCTATCCACAGATGAGCCTTTTTTAATCATGTCTCTTGTAAGTGTTTTTAACTTTGTGTCATTAAAAGTATTCACTAATGCTGCACTCAGGTGGCGCTTCCTTTCTTCACCCTCTCTTTTTTGTAAAGGTGAACCTGGCCTTTAAAAGATGAAGCTTTCACTGGAATACTCATTTTTTTCGCTGGTGCTGTCCTCTGCAGACCCACCCTTCCAGGGCTGTCTTTAAGGCAGGGCAAAAGGGGCAGCTGCCCTGTGCCCCGTCATTGTTTGGGGCCCAAAGCAGCTGCCTCATACTTGCCAACTATCCCAGTTAAAATTCCCTTGTCGTTTTAATCCTGTGCTGTGTCCCGATATCTCAGTGTGAAGTTCTGTTACTAATGCTGCCCAGCTCTGCCCTATTGTCATGTACAGATGACTCACCTGCAGACCCTGTGTTTACATGTAAATAACTTGCATTGCCATGTAAATAGCGGCAGCATTAATATGTTAATAGCGTTGGACCGTCTACATTGACATGTAAATAGAGGCAGCATTCATATGTATATCATACCTCCCTGAGTACAGTCTAGCAACCAATCAGTGAGCAGTACTAAAGTGCAGTAACCTCTAGCGATCAATTAGTGAGCAGTATTGATGTACAGTAATCTCTAGCAACCAATTAACAAGCAGAAGTCACGTGCTGTAACCTCTTGCAACTAAATCAGTGATCCATAATGTGTGTTGTGACCTCTAGCAGCCAGTCAGTGAGTGGTAATGATATGTTGTAACCTCTAGCTACCAATCGCAATCACTGCCTGATCTGATTTAGTAAACTGATTTTGAGTTTGGCTGCTATTGTATGTCTCACAGCAGGTGGAGCATAAAAAAGCATGGGGGGGGGAGCAAGAAAATGTCTGCCCAGGGTCCAATCAATACTAAAGACGGCCCTGCACCCTTCCAAGCTTCAGCACAACTCCTCTTTCTGGTTGAATGCCACCCAGCCAGAGGTGAATTTTCATCACTGGAGCCTAGAGACACACAGTTTTTTGTCCTTAACAGCCCTGAGTTGGGATCAATCCTTTTATATTTTCTTGGCAAATCTGGCCCTGCATGCAGTGTCATTGGATTTCCTTTCTATGAGCCCAAGCTATCATGGACACAATGCCTGAGGAAGCATCATCACACCTACCTGGCCTATTGGTAATTATTCAAGGTGTTAAAAAAAACACACAGTTGTTTCCTTTTAATTAATCCTCACAAACATGATATATAATGCCATTCCAATATTAAGGATTTTTAAACAAACCCAATTTTGAGCTGCCTCTGAAGTAAAGATTAGCAAATTTCAGTGTGGTTTTGCACCCAATTTGGACTTTTTTGTGCTAGTTTAAACATATTCTGGTAGATTAGGGGCAAAGATCCAAAATTACTTTTACATTTCCAAATTTTGGCAACTCTACTGTTTGAACACGTGATTGCAGTCCAACGATATTCAGTAGAAAATTTGCCAGGTCACAGAAATCCATGATTTGCATACACAGTCCAGCCTTGGCAGTGGAAGACATGCAAACAATAAGTATGTAATTCTGCCTTCTGCTTATTCTTTAATACTATCATAGATTATATAGTTAATGGTCTCCATTATTCCTGACAGATGACAAGGAACTGACCAACTATGCTGCCCTAGATTCCAGCAGTAGTGAAATTGAGCTCCAACAAAAAGATACTCCTGATGTGGCAGAAGAGGACCGGCAAGCTTTGAAGTGGCTCATCATCCGACGGAGTTTAGAGGCACTTGCAGTTATTTCAACATTGTTTATTGGACTTATTATAAAATTCACTGTTAAACAGCACTAGCTGCAATCCCACCAGCAATAGTGCAGTTATGCATGCCATACTGTATAGTCAGGGTCTTTTTATACTAGTGCACTTTATTACTGTGCATTAAAAAAAAATAATAATAATAATGTACAGACACTGACGGCCACGAGATATATAACTGCTAAAGCTTGACTGTCTAGAATTCTTTGTGTCTGGGATCAAAACTAGGCTCTCTTGGACTCTACCCAATGAAGAAACAACAGCAAAACTCTGAGGCAACCATGGCCAAATTAAAAAAAACACTACTATACCCCTACTCTATGAACTCAGCTAACCTAACCACCCCCCCCCTTCATTGTACACTTAGAATAATGTTGACCTTGTAAAACTAACTGCAGCAACGTGTGTGCTTCTTTCCTTAATAAAGATGATTTTTGTTGCAGTTTCCAGCAAGAGCACATTCCATAGAGGTGGGTCATATATGTAAAATGCAGTGCAATATAAAACATGCAGAGGTGTGCATGCGCTTCTTTTGATTGGTATTTGAAAAAAGTGGCCAGAGTCATGTGGTGAGCCCATTTCATGCTAGCCAGCCAGCGATATTGTTGGGAATACCCTTGTTATATATGACTGGGCTCTCCCTTGTGGCTTTCTTCTAAACTACACCTTTTAGGTCCTTTTGTACCTCCTGTGATCACTAGGGAACCCCTCTCTTAGCATAAACTCATCACTTCATGCTGCTGATCAACTGTTTATTTGAAGATTGACAGGGGGTTCACCCCTGAAGAAGCCCAATGGGCGAAACATGTTGGTACTGTTAACATACTTACCGCAGTAAAATGACGACCATGAGACCATACTAAATTATATTGTTTTTACTGTGGAAGATTTTACTTATGTTATTCAATAAATTGTAATGATTTTAACAGTTATGTCTATATGTCATTAAAAGCACCTTTAAAGTCCCCAAACCTATACTTTTCTGTAGTAAATTTATTTGGGTTGTAGTTCAATTATATGTTTTGTTTTTTTTAAAGATATTTTTATTGATTTTTTGTTTTTAATACAAACCAGTTGTACAAAAAAAAAAGCACAACAACAGTCACCAAATAAATCACTGTTAAACATTGGTATACCTTGTCAAGTATATTATCTACATATGAGGGGGGGAGAAAAAAGACCAAACAGCTAGCTGGTGGTAATTCGATCTGAGATTGATTACATAGTTTATGCATAACCAGTTATTAACGAATATGAGTTATAGTAGTTCACATACATATGGTGTTCATTCTGGCACGGCACGTGAATGGCATAGATCAAGCACACACTATATAGAGAGGGTCATGGGGCTAGCCAGCCACCTGTCCCATATTTTGTGGAACATTTTTTTTTCGTTTCCTAAGTTCAAAGGTAAGTTTATATAACGGTATGACATCATTAATTAGTTTTAGCCATAGGGATTTTAAAGGTGTTTGTATACCTTTCCAGGATAGTAGTATAGACTTTCTAACATAAAAATAAAGGATACGTAATAGTCTCTTAGCCTGTTTTGGTATCTGTAAATCACCAAAGACCCCCAGTAAGCCATTCTTCAGGTGAATAATATTGGGGAGTCCTAGAGCCGAGGAAATGAAAAAACCCACCTCTTTCCAAAAGTCCTGAACCACCGGACAAGTCCAGAAGCAATGTAGGAAATCAGCATCTCCCCCACAGCCCCTAGAACATTCAGCATTGGGTTTCAACCCCATCTTACACAGCCTAGCCGGGGTAAGATGAGATTGGTGAAAAATCTTAATCTGTATGACCCGGTCTTTAGATGAGATAACAGTATTTTTGTATGTGTCACTAAATTCAGTCCAGTCTTCCTCCGTAAGTGAAATGTCCATGTCTGCCCATTTATTCTGCGCTTTGCTGAATCTGGGGTTAAAATCTGTCATTAGGGCAGCGTAGTAAGCAGAGACAAGTTTATTAGGATCAGGTTGTCTTAGCAGTCTCTCTAATGGGGGCAAGTCTATGGGGTCGTTTTAGGGAGCCAAACTGAGCTCGGATAGCATGTCTAAGCTGGTAATAGTGGAACAGGTAGGAGCTTGGTAAATTAAAATCAAGTCTCAGTTGTTGAAAAGTTTTAAAGCCCTGGTCGTTGTATAGATGGCATAAATACTTTACCCCTTTGGAGTACCAATGTTTAGCGTCAGGTAAGGAGTTAAGTTCCTGTAAAGTGGGGTTAAACCGCAGAGGATTGTTCGGGGATGCCGACCAAGTATGTCGAGAAATTTTTTTGACTATGTGTTGGAAGATTGAAAGTGTAGTTGCCAGCATGGAAGTACCTGGTCTATTTGGGACTTTGCCCCTATAAATGATATTATGGAGAGTTTCCATGGAAGTCGCGATGGCACCTTCAGTAGTAGTACATGCATTTGCCAGGGCTGGATGTAACCAGTCATGTATATGCACCAGTTGAGACGCTAAATAATAAAGAAAGAAATTTGGAAATGCCAGGCCGGCCATGCAAGACGGCAGCCTTAGTGTCTCAAGTGCCACTCTGGGGGATCCCCCCTTCCACAGGAACGTCACACATATCGTGTCAATACGTTTAAAAATAGATTTAGGGATTGCACATGGGGAATTAGCCATAACATATAGCAATTTCGGGAGATAGACCATTTTGAGGAGATTTGCTCTTCCCATAAGGTCAAGGGGCAGATCCATCCATTGTTTAGTTTGCTCCTGTAAGCGATTCAATATGGGATCTAAATTATTAGTGATGTAAGTGGATAGGGGCGATTGTACTAGGACCCCAAGGTATCGAAAGGAGGACACCACCTGTAATTTAGAATCCGGATGAATCTGGGGAATCGCTGCTGTATCCAAGGGGAAAAGACTTGATTTATCCCAATTCACCCGGAAACCGGAGAAATCTCCGAATATGTTAATTTCAGCTAGCAAAGACTGAAGTGACCCGCTAGTATCTGCTAGATACACCAATGTGTCGTCTGCATAGAGCGAAATTGGCTCTTCTATAGTGGCAATAGGAAGTCCTTTAATAGATGAAGATGTGCGAATACGTGCCGCTAGGGGCTCCATGGCTAGGGCGAATAGAAGTGGGGACAGCGGGCAACCTTGCCTTGTACAGTGGCTTGCGAAAGTATTCGGCCCCCTTGAACTTTTCAACCTTTTGCCACATTTCAGGCTTCAAACATAAAGATATAAAATTTTAATTTTTTGTGAAGAATCGCCAACAAGTGGGACACAATTGTGAAGTGGAACGAAATCTATTGGATATTTTTAACTTTTTTAGCAATTAAAAAACTGAAAAGTGGTGCGTGCAAAATTATTCGGCCCCTTTACTTTCAGTGCAGAAAACTGACTCCAGAAGTTCAGCGAGGATCTCTGAATGATCCAATGTTGTCCTAAATGACTGATGGTGATAAATAGAATCCACCTGTGTGTAATCAAGTCTCTGTATAAATGCACCTGCTCTGTGATAGTCGCAGGGTTCTGTTGAAAGCGCAGAGAGCATCATGAAGACCAAGGAACACACCAGGCAGGTCCGTAATACTGTTGTGGAGAAGTTTAAAGCCGGATTTGGATACAAAAAGATTTCCCAAGCTTTATCCCAAGGAGCACTGTGCAAGCGATCATTTTGAAATGGAAGGAGTATCAGACCACTGCAAATCTACCAAGACCTGGCTGTCCCTCTAAACTTTCAGCTCAGACAAGGAGAAGACTGATCAGAGATGCAGCCAAGAGGCCCATGATCACTCTGGATGAACTGCAGAGAACTACAGCTGAGGTGGGAGAGTCTGCCCATAGGACAACAATCAGTCGTACACTGCACAAATCTGGCCTTTATGGAAGAGTGGCAAGAAGAAAGCCATTTCTCAAAGATATCCATAAAAAGTCTCGTCTAAAGTTTGCCACAAGCCACCTGGGAGACACACCAAACATGTGGAAGAAGGTGCTCTGGTCCGATGAAACCAAAATCGAACTTTTTGGCCACAATGCAAAACGATATGTTTGGCGTAAAAGCAACACAGCTCATCACATCATCCCCACTGTCAAACATGGTGGTGGCAGCATCATGGTTTGGGCCTGCTTTTCTTCAGCAGGGACAGGGAAGATGGTTAAAATTGAGGGGAAGATGGATGCAGCCAAATACAGGACCATTCTGGATGAAAACCTGTTGGAGTCTGCAAAAGACCTGAAACTGGGACGGAGATTTATCTTCCAACAAGACAATGATCCCAAACATACAGCAAAATCTACAAAGGAATGGTTCACAAATAAACGTATCCAGTTGTTAGAATGGCCAAGTCAAAGTCCAGACCTGAATCCAATCGAGAATCTGTGGAAAGAGCTGAAAACTGCTGTTCACAAACGCTCTCCATCCAACCTCACTGAGTTCGAGCTGTTTTTCAAGGAAGAATGGGCAAGAATTTCAGTCTCTCGTTGTGCAAAACTGATAGAGACATACCCCAAGCGACTTGCAGCTGTAATCGCAGCAAAAGGTGGCTCTACAAAGTATTAACGCAAGGGGGCCGAATAATTTTGCACGCCCCACTTTTCATTTTTTTATTAGTTAAAAAAGTTTCAAAAATCCAAAAGATTTCGTTCCACTTCACAACTGTGTCCCACTTGTTGGTGATTCTTCACAAAAAATAAAAAATTTTATATCTTTATGTTTGAAGCCTGAAATGTGGCAAAAGGTTGAAAAGTTCAAGGGGGCCGAATACTTTCGCAAGCCACTGTACCTCTTGTAATGGGGAATGTCTCTGTAACCGAGGAGTTAACTCGAACCTTGGCCTGGGGGGAGGTATAAAGGAGTCTTATCCATGCCACTACACGCGGGCCAAAACCATACAACTGCAACACCCGAAAAAGATACGGCCATTCCACACTGTCAAATGCTTTGCAAGTATCTAAGGATACTATGGCCCGCGTTGGGGGGCAATCATGTGGATATTGCAAATTGTGAAATAATCTACGAATATTCATTCTAGTGGATCTTCCTGGTATGAAGCCCCCCTGGTCATTGTTAACCAGAGTGGTGACCACTTTATTTAAACGATTTGCAAGCACTTTAGCCAGTATCTTAACGTCCACATTGATAAGGGATATTGGTCGGTATGATTCACATTTAAGTGGATCTTTCCTAGGTTTCAGCAGAAGCATGATCAAGGCCTCGCGCATAGTGGGGGGTAGAACCCCAGTGTCTAAAGCTTTATTATATGTACGCAATAAACGTGGGCATAGTAATTCCCTAAACTGTGTATACCATTCAGTGGGGTAACCATCCAACCCGGGGGTTTTATGGGCTGGCATTTGTGAGATGGCTGCAGCAATCTCTTCCACCGATATGGGCGCCTCCAACTCATCCCTCCTCTCAGAAGACAGGGAGGGGAGGGATATGTCAGCGAGGTATTCATCCAGCTGGGTTTCAGAGTATTCAGCCCTGGAGGTATAAAGGTCTTTGTAAAAGTTAAGAGAAGCCTCCATAATATCTCTAGGAACATCACTAATTTGGCCCTGTATGGTCTGAATACGTGGAATGGATACAGGAGGTTGGTCTGGTCGCGTGAGATATGCCAGGAGACGCCCAGCTTTGTTACCGTGTTCAAATGCTTTCTGTGTAGTGTGTAATAATCTTTTTTGTGTAAGATCTAGTAAACGAATCTCATATTCTCTACGCCTCTGTAACCATACCTCTCTCTTATCAGGGGACGGGTCAGTGGCATAGCTAGACTCTGCCTGCACCATAGCGGTCTCTAGTTCTGCAGTAAGCTGTTGGTTATTTTTCCTCAAAACCCCGGTGATGGACATAAAAGTACCCCTCAGTGTGGCCTTAAAGGCTTCCCATTCTGTAGAGGGGTCTGCCGTTCCCACATTGTCTCTTCAGTATTCCACAATACCTCTCCTGCAGGTCTCTTGCACCATCTCAACCTCCAGCCAATAAGAATTTAGTCGCCAGATGGCCTGACCTGAGCCTGGAAGGATGTCTAGGTCCACAGAGAGAGAAGCGTGATCTGAAACCCCTCTGGGCAAATATGTAACCGCAGAGACAAGGGGGAGAGTGTCTGTAGGGGCGAAGACCATATCGATCCTAGACATGGTGTGAAAAGAGTCTGAGTGACATGAAAATTGTTTATCGTCTGGATGTTTCCACCGCCAAAGTTCTGTAAGATCATGAACCTGTACCCAATCTAGAAGGGAGGGAAAGGATCTACCCCCACCTCCCAAACGGTCCATGGCTGGATCTAGTACTGCATTAAAATCACCTATGTAGAGTAAAGGTCCTGGGGGTCTATTCAGCAAATAGAGTGACCGTTTAGATAGCATTTCCACTGAAAATGGGGGAGGAATGTAAATGTTTACCAGAGTGAGTGTCACAGTATAAATTTGTAAGGAGAGTATAACAAATCTCCCATTTGGGTCTGTCTTAATTTGTATAATTTCAGCTGGAAGGGATTTGGCTAATAAAATAGAAACCCCCCTAGAGTAATTTGTATGGGTGGCATGGTAACATTGAGCCAGCCATGGGCGCCTGAGGGCCCTCACCCTATCATCAGTCAAGCGAGTCTCCTGGAGACAAATGATGTGGGGACTGTGTTTTTTGAGGACTGAAAAGACCAGAGACCTTTTTTGAGGTGCATTCATGCCTCTAGTGTTCCATGACACTATTTTCAGTGACCTGGGCATTTAAAGCAGATTCTATACCATAATCACATATATATGTAAATACTTTCATCTTCAATACCTCACATGCCGTGCCAGTCCACCCCCACTCAATCACATCCATATTGCATTGTAAATAACTTTTACAGAAATATACACCATTAATCAATAAGGCAGAGAATACCACTGAGCTGCTCTGAGCAGCAATTAAAAAAGAAACATTTTTTTTTGAAAAAATGAAAAAACAGAAAAAGAAAAAAAAGGGGAAAAAATGAACCCAAACAGAACAACAGAACAGAACCCGTTCCCCCCACCCCGCTCGGCCTTCCCCAACTTAACGAGCCTTGGATCCCTGAACCTGGTGAAATCCCTCCTACCCCTTAAGCAAAAAAAGGGAAACATTCTTGAGGGTTGAACTATTCCGTAGCCACGCCACTAACTGGTGAGGGGGTACTGTGGAGTCCGGTGTGGCTCCTAACTGAAAAAAAAAAAGGAAAGAATTGTGTGTCCCGGTCCAGGATGTTAATTTCTGTAGAAAAACAGTAGGCCATTCAAAGGAAAAAATAAAAAATTATATAGAAGGAGAAAAATCAAATGTTATCTTGGGACTTATAGTGCAAGTATTAAAAGGTAGACAACCATCCCATATGGGTTAGGCACAGGGCCGGACTGGCCTACCGGGATATATCCCGGTAGGCTGGCTGCACTGTAGTACTGCTGGGGCCGCTCACTGCCTGTGTCAGCATCAGCACTAAAGAGCAGCAGCGGCGGCCGCCGCTGCTGCACTATGCCAGCTGTGTGTGTCACTCACTGACTCACTCTCTGTGTGTGTCTCCGCTCTCCGTGGCCGCTCACTGCCTGGCTGTGTCCTGACTGAGTGACTCCTGACCTAAAGATCAGCAGCGGTGGCCGCCGCTGCAGCACTATGCCATGGCTGCCTGACTGTGTCTGTGTCACTCGTCTCGTCACTGTCTCCTCCGTTCGCGCCGGCGCCACCCACCACACTCATCAACATGCCGCCTCAGCCTCGCTCTGTCTGTGTGCCTGAGGGGGAGGAGCAGGCAGGAGAACGCCGTGCTGCTCCATTCTGCCTCGTCCCGTGCGGCGCCAGCCAGCACCGCCCACTATCTGCACGAGGAGAGGATTTCAGTGAATGGCCGGCAGTGCAGCTGCTACAACACAAGAATCAAGGTCTCTCTCTCTCTCTCTCTCTCTCTCTCTCTCTCTCTCTGCCATGTAACTTTGAAAAGCTATATACCATGTATACCAAATGCTGCCACTGTGCCCATAGATTGCCAACACTGTGCCATACCCATCAATTGCCACCACTGTACCATCAAACACAGCCGCCCACTGTACCCATAAATTGCCACCACTATACCCATCAATTGCAGCCACTGTACCATCAAACGCAGCCACTGTACCATCAAACGCAGCCACTGTACCCATAAATTGCCACCACTGTGCTCATTAAACGCTACCACTGTACCATCACACGCAGCCACTGTACCATCAAATGCAGCCACTGTACCCATCAATTGCAGCCACTGTGCCCATTAAACGCTGCCACTGTACCATCAAACGCAGCCACTGTACCCATAAATTGCCACCACTGTGCCCATTAAACGCTACCACTGTACCATCACACGCAGCCACTGTACCATCAAATGCAGCCACTGTACCCATCAATTGCAGCCACTGTGCCCATTAAACACTGACACTGTGCCCATAAATTGCTGCCACTGTGCCCCATCAAACGCAGCCACTGTACCCATCAATTGCAGCCACTGTGCCCGTTAAATGCTGCCACTGTACCATCAAACGCAGCCACTGTGCCATCTAACGCAGCCACTGTACCATCAAACGCAGCCACTGTACCATCAAACGCAGCCACTGTACCATCAAACGCAGCCACTGTACCCATAAATTGCCACCACTGTGCCCATTAAACACAGCCACTGTGCCCATCAAACACAGCCACTGTACCATCAAACGCAGCCACTGTACCCATAAATGGCCACCACTTTGCCCATTAAACGCTGACACTGTGCCCATCAAATGCAGCCACTGTACCCATAAATTGCTGCCACTGTGCCCCATCAAACGCAGCCACTGTACCCATCAATTGCAGCCACTGTGCCCGTTAAATGCAGCCACTGTACCATCAAACGCAGCCACTGTACCATCAAACGCAGCCACTGTACCCATAAATTGCCACCACTGTGCCCATGAAACGCTGCCACTGTGCCCATCAAACGCAGCCACTGTACCCATAAATGGCCACCACTTTGCCCATTAAACGCTGACACTGTGCCCATCAAATGCAGCCACTGTACCCATAAATTGCTGCCACTGTGCCCCATCAAACGCAGCCACTGTACCCATCAATTGCAGCCACTGTGCCCGTTAAATGCAGCCACTGTACCATCAAACGCAGCCACTGTACCATCAAACGCAGCCACTGTACCCATAAATTGCCACCACTGTGCCCATTAAACGCTGCCACTGTGCCCATCAAACGCAGCCACTGTACCCATAAATTGCCACCACTGAGCCCATTAAACGCTGCCACTGTACCATCAAATGCAGCCACTGTACCATCAAACGCAGCCACTGTACCCATAAATTGCCACCACTGTGCCCATTAAACGCTGCCACTGTACCATCAAACGCAGCCACTGTACCATCAAACGCAGCCACTGTACCCATCAATTGCAGCCACTGTACCCATAAATTGCTGCCACTGTGCCCCATCAAACGCAGCCACTGTACCCCATCAATTGCAGCCACTGTGCCCGTTAAACGCTGCCACTGTACCATCAAACGCAGCCACTGTACCCCATCAATTGCAGCCACTGTGCCCGTTAAACGCTGCCACTGTACCATCAAACGCAGCCACTGTACCCATCAATTGCCACCACTGTGCCCATTAAACACTTTTACCACTTTTAACTGTAATTTGCTTATATATATATATATAAAGCCCTATGTGCTTTTATATGTGTCTTATTTATATATAATGCACTCTTTAAATGTGCTTTAAAATGCATGGTTTTCCATTTTATGAACAAGAAAATAATGACGTTATGCTGTTGGGCTGGTATAATAATGCTATGGGGCTGGTATGACATTTTTTCCAGGGCTGGTTTTCATTCCCAGTCCGGCCCTGGTTAGGCACGTTGTAAATAAGGGATCATAGTGCTGCTACAAGACGGAAGGCATCAGGGAGTCAATGGACTTGCTGTCTGTTATTTCTTCTTCTGTCAGCGGGTCCGTAGCAATCATTCAGCCAGGCCATGGCTTCTTTAGGACTAGTGTAGAATTGAGCTTTACCATCATGGATGATACGGAGCTTGGCAGGAAAAAGCATGGCGTATTTCAGTCCTTCTTCACGTAGCCGATTCTTCACTGCTGAGAAGGAGATACGCTGGCGTTGAATTTCAGCCGAAAAGTCGGGATAAATTGAAATAATATTGCCGTTGTATTTAAGCGGACCTTTTTCTCTTGCAATGCGCAGGATAGCCACCTTGTCTTGGAAGTTGAGAATGCATGCTATTGGGGAACGTGGAGGTGCCCCTTCCGGGGGAGGATGTGGAGGGGTACGATGTGCCCTTTCAATCACATAGGAGAACGAGGGTGCATCAGTGCCAAAAATGTCCCTTAACCATGAGTAAAGGAATTTTTCAGGGTGTGTGCCCTCTGCACGCTCAGGAAATCCTACAAAGCGAAGGTTGTTCCGTCTGGAACGATTTTCCAAATCATCAACTTTAGCGCGGAGGGCCGCCATTTCCCCAGTATGATCACGCACTTTAACAGAAAGGGGATTTACATTATCTTCTATAGAACTAATGCGTTCTTCCATGTCCCCAGCCCTGTCACGAAGGTTTTGGACATCTTGTTTCAGGAGAGAAAAGTCCATCCTTATAGAGGCTATCTGGGACGTGAGTGAGGCTTTGCAATCTTGTATTGCTAGCATAATGGAGGCTAAGGTTGGTTCAGCAGAGGGAGAAGCTTCCTCTGGGTCATTATCAGCAAAATGTTGAGAGTCCCGTGCTGAGTAGGGGGTCTATTTGTGACTGAAAGATAGCTGGAATAGAAGCACTCACCCCACTAGCAGAGCTCCGGTCAGCAGGAGGGCATGTCTGCAGCGTGTCTGTCTGAGGAGTCTGTGTCCCGGCGCCATCTTGCCTCCGAAAGCCCACCAGCCGGTCCGACATGGATGTGGCCCAAGCGGGCCCGTATTTCACCATATTTGCCAGCCTGTCGGGTGCCCACAGCCGTGGGGAGCAATTAGAGACCTTCGATGAAAGGATAGGACACAGGATGCCTGTAGGATGGCGGTTAGAAGCTGGAGCGGTGTGTCTATGCGGCCGCTCGCTCCACCATCAAGCCACCCCCCCCTTCAATTATATGTTTACCAACTACCCATACCTATAACAAAGTAACCTTGAACAGAAAGTCTGCACTGACGAATGTGAAGCAATCAGTCTCTGCAAGAACAGCCAAGGCCAATATTTGACTCTTAACCATACTCAAGGCCACTCCCTCATCTACTTCTGATAGAAGGAAAGGCAGAATAGGACTAACCACATACCTACAAGTGTGAAATCTCTGAGTCTCACACCAATAGAACTATATTTTCCAGGTTCAAGTGTAAATTTTCCTTGAAGTTAGTCACTTGCATGCAGAGCGCTGCACAGACATGATCATAACCTTCAGAAACTAGCAAAAACTGGAGTCTGACTGATAGGGAGGGGTTATACGAAGGGGGCTTAACTTTCTTTGCTTTTTTTTGTTTGGTAGTGTTAAATCGCCTAAAAGATGCCAGCATTATCCTATCATTATGAATTTGGAAATGCTGTATGTCCCAGAGGTACGAAAAAGAAAAGTTCACCTTTTGTAACAAGGCACACCCGTACTCAGGTGTAACATGTTACAGATGCAGCAGCCTCTGACACCCCCCCCCTTAATCCCTCGTTGTGACAGAATGTGGGGAACCTTCTCCCGCACTCGTTGTCACAATTTTTTTTAAAATGCGTCTGTGCGGGGCCCCATCTTTTGGCGGCTGTTGGCTTGTAGTTCTCAATAAGCTATCAGGGCGCTGTTGAGTACTCTAGGTAGTTCATTGATGCTTCCTGTCAATGTGTAACTGCCTGCTCATATGAGGTACTAGCAGACAGCTTACACAGACAGTCTGCAAGAGCCCTGCATTGCACCCGCTGATCGCAGGCTCATAGTAAAATAAATATTAAATGCACATTTTTTTTCCTGCAAACAGATGTGCATTTATTTTCATTTTTTTTTTAAATGTGTACTTATCCTTTAAGGAGTAGGATAAAGACTGGTGCCGCACATCATTTTCCCCCATTTCTTTCTGCCTCACATTGAACTACACATCTAATCATGTTATGGGATGCTAGTTTTCTGTGTGGATGGTTATTGGGTGTGTTTGTAGGTGTTAAATGGGGGGGTCTATATGGTTTATATGACATCAGGACACAAGTGGGCAGAGCTGGAGGGCAATATAGGAAGATGGGCATTAAATTCCTATGGCAATAACATAATACCATCCAGTGGTCCCTTACACACTGACGTGATGATATCTGCAAAACTGTTTGCGTTTGAGAATACACAGCCGCAATGAGCTAAGGATAAAGGTGCTAGCAGTATCTGATCCCTGGATAGGAAATTCCAAACATAAAGCCTCCGATATCAACAATATATAATCTTGTGTGTTATAGGAATAAATATACCTCTTATCTTTTTGAACTAAAGCCACTATGCACCAAACCGATTCTTTCCCTTTATGGGATCACCAATAAGTGTAGAAAAAATGTATATTAATGAGTGCCACGCTACATAAATTTCTGTGTTGTACATATAGTATATACAAAAAAAAATATGTCATTAATATCCCTGTGATGTTATAAACTATTCTGACAATTTTTTTTTTCAAAGAAGTGCTAAAGTGCCTCAATACATATTGTCTATCAGTAAACATAAAATGTCCAAAAACAACATATATGCACAAAAATTCCAAAATCAATATATAGTGTCCAAGTGTGTATTGTGAAAATTTCTCCATTTTCAGTGCAATGTTCACCAGCAAAACAAATTCAAACAGAATTCTTATGCTCCCAAGTGCTGATTACAAAATCTCCCAGAATTCCCCACCAGGTGATATACTCACCAGTATTTTTTGTGACCCCTTAATTTAATACGTAGGTCCAGAACAGCTATTTTCAGTATATTGCTTAAGGCAGCTTTCCACAATTCTTCATTTAAAAGACCACTCTATTTCTCCAACTCCATCTCCACCATTCTGAGAGATAACCAACAAGAGGAGAAAGCTAAAGTGCAATACTCTTTATTAAAACATAAGTAAAATATCCACAGTGCGTACTCACATTAAAAACGTATAAACATGCCCGCATCAAATATGAGTCTCACTGCTGATACGCTCTTGCCCTGTTTCCAGCGTGTGTTCCACCAACTTGGAAATGATGTTACTGTAAATGATAGCATGGACCTTAGTCCTGCCCAACGCGTTATGTCTGTCATTGATGTCTTCAGGAAACGTGAAGACGTCGATGACATCAAGATAAATGGAGGTAAAAATAGTGATAGCTGTATGTGTGCATAACAGACTTCTGAAATTACATATAGACAAGACTAGGGATTCAAGTCTGTGTAGCACCCTCTACATCAGGTAGGATGTGCTAGAGGTAGTTGTTGTGTTTTTTTTTTCAGCCAGTGCAGGTAAATTTAGGCAAGTCTACCTGTGAGCTAGGCCTGTTTGTTTTGATCTGGATGCTGGGAGTGGTTTATAGAGTAGCAGCAGGTGACTGACATGTACTTCATCTCTCTAGCACCTCCTCTGTTTCTGGAAAGTTCTAGAAAAGAGGCAGGGCAAAGGATTGGAGTGGTATGCAGTGTATCTGGGAGCCCTGACCAATCCCCAACTAGGAGTGGCAGGGGGCAGGCCTCCTACATATACTCATGGTCAGCCTGCAGGGGGGGAGTTGTCGGATGGAAGAACTAAGTGATGGAGTGTTAGGCTGTTAGAGCCTTGGAAGGAACCCCCTTTCTGGGGGGTGACCTTGGGCCTGTCGTCAGGAGGGATCCATTCCGGGGTCGGTGAGTGACAGGCACAGTGAGAAGATCTGGGAGAGACATGCCTGGAGTGGATGTAGAGCCAGAGGGAGAGACTATGATGTCACTGGTGTTTGAGTCATGTTGCTGCAGCCAGGAGGGTTGGCAGGACTTGCACAAGACTTTCTAGGATCATTAGTCCACCAAGATTCAGTTAGCACTCTTTTCATCGCTATTGGTTGCTACACCAAAAGGGGACTGCAGACCCCTGCCAGCAAATGGCAGATATTGAACAGTTGGGACTTATTCAGAGTGAGGCCTAACCATGTGCTAACTGTGACAGGAATCTAGGATTGCGCAGTAGAGAAAGTGGAGTTGACTCAAGTATCGGCCTCCTGGACTGGTATCGCGCTTTCTTGATGACTTTGCTGCCTGGCTACCCTACTTTCTCTACTCTGAAATACCCACGATCTTTCTTGGTGATTCAACATTCCTGTCAATGTTAACTGCCCAACTACAGCTAAACTAATCGACTTAACCTCATCTTTGGACACATACTTCCACTCACTCCAATGGTAATACCCTTGACCTTGTATTCTCCCATCTCTGCAACCTCACGAACACCCCCTTTCCTCTCTCTGATCACAACCTCATTAGCTTCACTGTATTCTTGCCTCCAACCACCCATCCCTCCAAGCAGCAAACAATTACTTGTAGGAACCTTCGCCACTTTAACCCTTCTCTTCTCTATTCTGCTACTGACCACCCATATGACATAATCTCTCCCCCATCCTGTCCTGGCCACCTCTGTCCACAACAGTTCACTCCCATCATCACTAGATGCACTTGCTCCTCTAACCACGCGCAGAATTTCGGCCCCGATCGTTACAACCCTGGCAAACTGAGAACACTAGAAATCTCAAGAGACATTATCGTGCTCTTGAACGACTGTGGCGTAAAACCAAATGCCTGCAAGACTTTACCCTATATAAATCTGCCATTCTAAAATACAATTCCTGCCTCCATGCTGCCAAACAAGCCTACTTTGTCTCTGTTATTAATACTTTGTCATCCAGTCCCTGTCGGCTCTTCTCAACCTTTAACACTCTGCTTCGTCCCCCACCCCCTCTACCCACTAACCCACTCACTGCCCAAGAGATTGCCAATCACTTCAAAGACAAGATTGATGCAATTCGTGAGGATACCTCCACTGTGCGTACATCTTCCCTACCCAACATATCTTGCCCAACAGCACATTCAACACTCTCCTCTTTTGAAATGGCTACTACTGAAGAGGTTACAAAACTTTTCTCAGATGCCCACATAACCAATTGTTGGATCCTGTTCCCTCACAACTACTACGATCACCCTCTTCTTCTATCCTATGCTCCCTCACTCACATCTTCAATCTCTCCCTCTCTAGTGGCACCTTCCCCTCCCCTCTAAAACATGCGCAGATCACTCCCATACTTAAAAAGCCCTTGCTGGACCCCACCAACCTGAACAACTTAAGACCCATCTCATTGCTCCCATTCACCTCTAAACACTAGAACGCTAATGCCACGTACACATGGTCAGATTTTCCGACGGTAATGTTCGATGGGAGCTTGTTGTCGGAAATTCCGACCGTGTGTAGGCCCCATCGGAAATTTTCTGTCGGAATTTCCAACAAACAAAATTTGAGATCTGGATCTCAAATTTTCCAACAACAAAATCCGTTCTCGTAAATTTTGATCGTGTGTACACAATTCCGACGCACAAAGTTCCACGCATGCTCTGAATCAATTACGAGATAGAAGCGCTTGGTCTGGTAAAACCAGCGTTCATAATGGAGATAGCACATTCGTCACGCTGCAAATTTTTAAATCTTTTAATGCAGCGCATTCTCTTCTTCTTTAGAATGCTAGAATAATGAAGTTGTTTTGCTGCTGATATTCACACTGAAAAAATTTGCTGCTGATATTCATTCTGAAAAAATTATTTCTTTATTATTTCTCGTGTTCTCCTGAATATTTTTTTTTTTTTCGTCAGATCTCCATAATAATGTTTTTAATTTCTGTTTATAGTGATTTTTTATTTTTTTTATCAAGATTTCCTGCTTTTTAAAAAAAAACATTTTCTAGTGCTCTCCATAATATTGTTTTTCATTTTGTGTGACAAGTTACCACCACACCATTATTATCTTGTATTTTTTTTAACCTCAAGGAGGTTGGTTGGTGTTGGTGTCCCTTGTTATTATTATTTGTGAATTCAAAATAGCCATTTATTATGGATCATAATAAAATAAAGAGGAAGGCAATGCTGGAGAAACTGGTGAAATTGGCGAAGCCTTTGTACCCCAGGGCACACATCAACTATTTTACAGCCAAAATTGGTAGCCTGAGGAGTCCATATAATAGGGAGCACAATCCGGTCCCGGACTACAAGAGATCAGGAACAGCATGACCCAAGCTGTGGTCATACAACAGCCTGCGTCTTTTGTCAGACCAGACTGAACCCAGGCCATCACACTCTTGTCTTCCTTCCACTCTTCCTTCCAGGCTTGCTTCCAGGCTGTGGTTTTGGAGTTGTGGCAGGAGGTGGAGGAGGATGGTCGAACTCACACAGGTGGGCTTTGGTTGTGAGTTGGCCCCTCAACCCCCTATTTAGGGTCAGATACATAATTTCCTCACAGATGGAGCGTTGGCCCTCCTCCATTTCCTGCATTTTGCATGCAGCCATGGAGGCAAAAGCCTCTTGAAGAGTGGGGGTTGTTCTGAGGGCAGCATTAGCCTCCCGAATGAGCCCAAGCGCTGCCTCCTCCACGTTACTCCCCTTCCTGGGCCTTTTGGTTTAAAGGCGGAGGGGAGGGACCTGGGATTGGGTCAGGCTACTGGGCCGGGCCACCTCCTGGCTGCCACTTACCCCCGCCACCTCCTGGCTGCCACTTACCCCTGCCACCTCCTGGCTGCCACTTACCCCACCACCTCCTGGCTGCCACTTTCCCCTGCCACCTCCTGGCTGCCACATTCCACAGCCTCCTCCTGAGTGCCACATTCCACGCCCTCCTCCTGGCTGAGGCTTTCCTGTGTATGAAAAAGGGACATAGTTTTAGTTTTTTATTCATCAATCACACACAAATTTCAGCTCATGACTGTTGCAAATTGAATGTTAACAAATAGCAAAGACTATCATTCTGACCCCAGCATTTTTCATTCTTGTCCCAAACATTTTTGGCCACTACTGTCTATTGATATGTAAAACACTTTATTAAATCAGCAATTAGTGATTATTAACATCTAGTTAACATCATTAATTTTACTACAAGAAATACAGTGGGGACGGAAAGTATTCAGACCCCCCCAAAAAATTTTCACTCTTTGTTATATTGTAGCCATTTGCTAAAATCATTTAAGTTCATTTATTTCCTCATTAATGTACACACAGCACCCCATATTGGCAGAAAAACACAGAATTGTTGACATTTTTGAAGATTTATTTAAAAAGAAAAACTGAAATATCACATGGTCCTAAGTATTCAGACCCTTTGCTGTGACACTCATATATTTAACTCAGGTGCTGTCCATTTCTTCTGATCATCCTTGAGATGGTTCTACACCTTCATTTGAGTCCAGCTGTGTTTGATTATACTGATTGGACTTGATTATGAAAGCCACACACCTGTCTATATAAGACCTTACAGCTCACAATACATGTCAGATCAAATGAAAATCATGAGGTCAAACGAACTGCCTGCAGAGCTCAGAGACAGAATTGTGGCAAGGCACAGATCTGGCCAAGGTTACAAAAAAATTTCTGCTGCACTTAAGGTTCCTAAGAGCACAGTGGCCTCCATAATCCTTAAATGGAAGACGTTTGGGACGACCAGAACCCTTCCTAGAGCTGGCCGTCCGGCCAAACTGAGCTATCGGGGGGAGAGGAGCCTTGGTGAGAGAGGTAAATAAGAACCCAGAGATCACTGTGGCTGAGCTCCAGAGATGCAGTCGGGAGATGGGAGAAAGTTGTAGAAAGTCAACTATCACTGCAGCCCTCCACCAATCGGGGCTTTATGGCAGAGTGGCCCGACGGAAGCCTCTCCTCAGTGCAAGACACATGAAAGCCCGCATGGAGTTTGCGAAAAAACACCTGAAGGACTCCAAGATGGTGAGAAATAATGGTTTGATGAGACCAAGATAGAACTTTTTGGCCTTAATTCTAAGCGGTATGTGTGCAGAAAACCAGGCACTGCTCATCACCTGTCCAATACAGTCCCAAAAGTGAAGCATGGTGGTGGCAGCATCATGCTGTGGGGGTGTTTTTTAGCTGCAGGGGCAGGACGAATGGTTGCAATCGAGGGAAAGATTAATGCGACCAAGTACAGGGATAACCTTCTCCAGAGTGCTCAGGACCTTTGACTGGGCCGAAGGTTTACCTTCCAAAAAGACAATGACCCTAAGCACACAGCTAAAATAACAAAGGAGTGGCTTCACAACAACTCCGTGACTGTTCTTGAATAGCCCAGCCAGAGCCCTGACTTAAGCCCAATTGAGCATCTCTGGAGAGACCTAAAAATGGCTGTCCACCAACGTTTACCATCCAACCTGACAGAACTGGAAAGGATCTGCAAGGAGGAATGGCAGAGAATCCCCAAATCCAGGTGTGAAAAACATGTTGCATCTTTCCCAAAAAGACTCATGGCTTTATTAGATCAAAAGGATGCTTCTACTAAATACTGAGCAAAGGGTCTGAATACTTAGAACCATGTGATATTTAAGTTTTTCTTTTTTTTTTAAATCTGCAAAAATGTCAACAATTCTGTGTTTTTCTGTCAATAAGGGGTGCTGTGTGTACATTAATGAGGAAAAAAATGAACTTAAATGATTTTAGCAAATGGCTGCAATATAACATAGAGTGAAAAATTTAAGAGGGTCTGAATACTTTCTGTCCCCACTGTATGTAGAACAATGCTATACCTGGCTCAAGCTGGGCTTCTCCACTTCTTCCTGGCTGGAAGGCCCAGGTTGGACGTCGGAAACCTCAGCTAGGGTGGAAGGAAGCGTGGAAGGAAGAGTGGAAGGAAGGGTGGAAGGAAGGGTGGAAGGAAGGGTTGAGAGTGATTGCCTGACTTCAGTCTGTTCTGACAGAAAAGGCAGTCTGTCATAGTACCACAGCCTGGGGACATAAATGGCATCTGCTGCTGCTCCTGATCTCATGGAATCCTGGACCTCATTGCGCTCCCTATTATAATGCTCCTTAGCCCACTAATTTTTGCCTTCAAATAGGGGATGGTTGCCGTGGGGATCTGCAGCTTCACCAACTCCAGCAGTTTCTCCAGCGCTGCCTGCCTCTTTTGTTTATGATTATAATGCGGATGTTTCACCTGCCACAGACAGGGCAGCTCCCTGTACTTGTCTATGAATAGGGGGAGGAAGTTGTGATCATTGAAGCCATCCATTTTCTCTGCAAGACCCAACACAAGACAAACATTAATATCAGGCTAAACTCTCCAAATCTTGTCCCAATATAGGCCTCAATCTAGAAGCAGTATAGGCCACTAGAACGATCGGCGCTTACACTACTCCCTCCGCTCACAGATCGTACGTACGACGCACGCGTGTTTCGCTTTATATACACTGCATATGCGTGAAACTCCACCCACCCCAAATGTTCTTTCTAGTCTATTCCCCGCCCCTTGTCTTTCGGCGCAGTGGGAGAGCACATGGCGGAGAAAGAGCAAGTGCATGCAGACAGCAGCAACGACAAAAGGCCGGAGCCACGAACGTCCCGATCCCAGAGGATATTTAAGGCCTCAAATATGTCCTTTATAGAGATGGTGGAGATGGTGGACATCTTGAAGAGGGCCGACTATGATGGGAAGCATGGACCTTACCCAAATCCAAATGTCAGAAAGGCCAAGATCATGACGAAAGTTGTGAAAAGTCTGCACAGGAATTTTGGGGTACGACGACCCAAGGATCAATTGAGGAAACGCTGGTCAGACCTGAAATTGAGGGATTACGATCAGTACAGAAAGATCAAGAGAGTTCTTCAAAAAAGTAAGTAGTTGTCATGTGTTCCTATTATTATTATTACTTGCATGCTGCTCCATGTGCTTTTCTTTACTGTTGTACAGTTTAAAATGGCAACTTGCAGGTTCGTGGTCACAGTAATCGTTCGTTCGCCCACTAATACAATGTTTTTGGCAGATCCAGGTTAACTACATTTGTTCAGACCTATTTGTATTAAAAGTAGTTTAGTACATTGTTGTCTAGATGGGTTTGTACTAGAATGAAATGCAAACTTGATTCAGTGTAAGGAGAGGACACTCAGCAGCTGTTTACACATCTGGATGCAGGAGCACTAGTGTGGGACACCAGAACACCCTTTTTAGAGTGTCCCACACAGGTGCTCCAGTGGATTCTAGGGGTGTCTCCATGTGTGAAAATTGTGCAAAAAAAGGTAAGTACTCCAGATTTAGAAAGGGAAATAAATAATGTCTTCAGCTTGGAACTCTGCCAAAAAAGACAATTGTATGACACTTCCAAGCAATGTTTCATATTACTATTTCTCACCTCAAATATCTGTGTGCAAGTATACCTTTTTTTTATTCACATAAGGGAGAAAAGACTCGGGACATCTGAGGACACCAGGGACCCCCCACCTCCTAAAGAAAAGGAAATCCCCACACCACAACCAGAAGATGTTGAGGAAGGAGAGGTTTATGAAATGGGCGAAATAGTGACCACAACAGGTGAGTGTCTGAGACCACAGCTTCAGGTAATAGATGGATGCCTGCATATTTATAATACATGTTGTGTTTTTGAATTTTAGGTGATGTGGATGTTGTGGAAGAAGAAACTAATTTCACAAGTGCACAGATCCTCATCGGGGAGATCATGGTGTGCAATTGGGACTTACAGAAGATCAAGGAAGACATCAATGATGAAAAAAGACTCAAAAACATCATTGACGTTTTAGGCAGAATCTAAAACACACCTAAATTCTTCAATTTGTTGTTATTTTGAATATTTTTTAAACTTTTTGGAAGTATATTGAAAGCCAAATTTTGGAAATGCACATAGTGTGTCAACATGTGCTCTCTGCCATCACAGAATATCAATGTACGCGTTTTGTGGGTGAAATCCCTTCCTCGCAACTCCAGTAGCTGAGAGGAAGGGGTTGCACCCCCGAAACACGTCCATTGATCCCCCATGATGGGAGCTAGCACATGTTTACATTAGGTATGAGATCAGGAGGGAAATCCCCATTTTTACTCCCAATTTGTGTGCATCTTCAAAATTTGGCTTTCACAGGGGTGACATCACCCCATCTAATGGAGGCAAGATCAACACAGTTTGGACATACTAATGTCTACTATTGCCGTCAATTTATCAAAGTTGAACTTTGTAAGTTCCTGAGTTGTGTATTGTTTTATGGTTTTAAACATGCCTGTTTACCACAAAAAAGGCTATTTTGTAATGTCAAACGCGAAAATGTTATTTTAAAAATATGTTGGTTTGTTCAAAAACCTAATCAACAATTTGTGGCTTCTTCTTTCAAAATGCTTAATAGCATATTTTTTTTTAGTAACTTGGTATTTACAGTGGCAATGGAGATTATTTACTAAAGGCAAATCCACTTTGCACTACAAGTGCACTTTCAGTGCAGTTTCAAGTGCACTTTTGCAGTGCACTTGTAGTGCAAAGTGGATTTGCCTTTAGTAAATAACTTCCACAGTGCTTTAAAATTTGCCACAATCAGGCCATTTTCGTGACTCACAAAATTAATTCATGGTGGTGAAAATGATGAATATTTTTATCATTAATGCATTACCTACATTAACAACAAAAACAAGGTGTGTGTGTAGCAGACACACAACATTATAGTTGGCTGAAGAAGAGATTGTCATCTCATGTATCAAATAAATTACGTTTGCACTGTTGAAGAAAATGGGCAAAAAAGAAAAGTCCATTGGATAACCTAGGAGACAGCTAAAAGAAACACAAGCAGTAAATCAAAGGAAATCTTATTTCAGTTTAACTAAAAAATTTAGTTTTAAAATGTTTATGAAAGATTTTCTGGCATATCAATGGGCCCCCTACCCGCAATGTACTCCATATATTTGATACGGACCTCGTGAGCGCTTTGGGAGGGGCAAGCCAGGATGGCCAGCTTCAAGCGCAGTCAGGGTTTGTTCGTTAAATCCGGCCTCAGGTCCAACTGAGGTAACATAGTTAATTGAATTTCTCCTTAAATAGTTGTGGAGAATGCAGCATGCAAGGATTATATAGTTAAAGTGGGTGTTCCACCCAAAAAAACAAAAATAGCTGAAAAATTCTAAAAAAAAAAAAACAAAAAAAACATTTGGATATTTTTTTTTCACTTACCTCTAAATGCCTGTTGCTAGGTGGTCCCTCGTAGTCTGCCTGTTCCTTTGCCTGGGCTGGTGACATCACTTCCCCCTCAGCACAGGAAGGGCTCGGCTCTGCTCCCTCCCTCCTGTCAATCATCTGGGACCCATTACAGGTACCAGGTGATTGAGCGGCCAATCACGGCGTGCGGCGCCGCTCGCGCATGCGCAGTGGGTGCCAGGCTGTGAAGCCACATCCCGGCGCCCACAGTTGTAATGCCGACGAGCAGAGGGGGGGGACGAGCGGGGCTGCGATCCCCCGCATCGCTGGACCCAGGGACAGGTAAGTGTCCAATTAAAAGTCAGCAGCTGCAGTATTTGTAGCTGCTGACTTTAATTTATTTTTTTTTTAATGGAGCCCCTGGGTGGAACTCCTCTTTAAGTTTATATTCCGCCATGTTGATCGCCGTAAGGAATAGGCGGAACCGGCTGGCCATTATCCCGAAAGCATTCTCCACCACTCTTCTGGCTCTGGCCAGCCGGTAGTTAAAAACCTTCAACAATCACAAACGGGAGTCCTTCCACGTTCTCTTCAGCAGGTGGCAATCCCAAGCCACCATTCTGGAGCCGTGTGTAGAACTCTGTCTGGGTGATGACTCCACCATCCGACATCTGGCAATTCTTCCCCACGTCCACATAGAGAAACTCATATGTCGCCGACACCACCGCCAACATCACAATACTATTAAACCCCTTATAGTTGTAATAGTATGACCCCGTGTTGGGACTATGTGGACGTGTTTCCCATCAATTGCCCCTCCGCAGTTGGGAAAGTCCCACCGCTGGGCAAATTGGGAAGCCACAGTCTGCCATTCCTGTGGCGTTGAAGGAAACTGTGGAGTCAAACAAGAAAAAAGAAATTAGTAATTTTGCACATAAACATTGCAAGCAGATTAGACACAAATATTCTTGGCCAACATCAGTATAACATTTATTTTGAGGAGTATTTAAAGACAAAAATATAAGGTCCACTTATCAGATTCCTCACCCTCTCTGATGGCCCATTGTAAAAAATTGGGGGGGGGGGGGGGGGGATATTGTGGACAGGTAACCCTCTCCACTTCATTGAGAGCTGAATGCATAAATAATGTGTTTTACTTTGGCCAGCCGCTCCTTACTTACACTATTGGAAGCCCACTGGACAGGTAAGAAATGTCATGATACAAAAATATGAATACACACTGTACAAATTGAAGCACTTTTTTACATTCTGCAATTACCTATAAAGATAATAGGAGAACAAAACTTTGAACATTACCATTTGAAAGTATTCTGGCAGGCCCTTTCACTACATGCTTTGGGGAATTCATACAGAAATCTGACCACAAAAGAGATAGCTATAGCGTGTATGGGTTTGGCAAAGTCAGCAGATAGAGGATTGGTATCGGTTGACTTAGCGGTTGGGTGAGAGGGAGAGTTCCAAATGATTTTGGGACCCCCAAAAAAAGCCTCTGGCACTCTGCATGAATCTAAGGACACAAATAACATTTGGACACATTTTAGGGGGTGTTTAGGGTAAAGCACTACTATGGAGCTGACAAAATACATTGTTAAGTGACTAGGCTAGGGCCCAGGATAGCATGCTGGGGAGGTTAGTGAAGGCAAATATGCATGAAGGACAAAAAAGGAATTTTAAAAACTTCAAGCATGCATAAGAACAAAGAGGACATTCACAGAATACAGTGGGGACAGAAAGTATTCAAACCCCCTTCAATTTTTCACTCTTTGTTATATTGCAGCCATTTGCTAAAATCATTTAAGTTCATTTTTTTCCTCATTAATGTACACACAGCACCGCATATTGACAGAAAAACACAGAATTGTTGACATTTTTGCAGATTTATTAAAAAAGAAAAACTGAAATATCACATGGTCCTAGGTATTCAGACCCTTTGCTCAGTATTTAGTAGAAGCACCCTTTTGATCTAATACAGCCATGAGTCTTTTTGGGAAAGATGCAACAAATTTTTCACACCTGTATTTAGGGATCCTCTGCCATTCCTCCTTGCAGATCCTCTCCAGTTCTGTTAGGTTGGATGGTAAACGTTGGTGGACAGCCATTTTTAGGTCTCTCCAGAGATGCTCAATTGGGTTTAAGTCAGGGCTCTAGCTGGGCCATTCAAGAACAGTCATGGAGTTGTTGTGAAGCCACTCCTTTGTTATTTTAGCTGTGTGCTTAGGGTCATTGTCTTGTTGGAAGGTAAACCTTCGGCCCAGTCTGAGGTCCTGAGCACTCTGGAGAAGGTTTTCGTCCAGGATATCCCTGTACCTGGCCGCATTCATCTTTGCCTCGATTGCAACCAGTTGTCCTGTCCCTGCAGCTGAAAAACACCCCCAAAGCATGATGCTGCCACCACCATGCTTCACTGTTGGGATTGTATTGGACAGGTGATGAGCAGTGCCTGGTTTTCTCCACACATACCGCTTAGAATTAAGGCCAAAAAGTTCTACCTTGGTGTCATCAGACCAAAGAATCTTCTTTCTCACCATCTTGGAGTCCTTCAGGTGTTTTTTAGCAAACTCCATGCAGGCTTTCATGTGTCTTGCACTGAGGAGAGGCTTCCGTCGGGCCACTCTGCCATAAGGCCCCGACTGGTGGAGGGCTGCAGTGATGGTTGACTTTCTACAACTTTCTCCCATCTCCCGACTGCATCTCTGGAGCTCAGCCACAGTGATCTTTGGGTTCTTCCTTACCTCTCTCACCAAGGCTCTTCTCCCCCGATAGCTCAGTTTGGCTGGATGGCCAGGTCTAGGAAGGGTTCTGGTCATCTCAAACGTCTTCCATTTAAGGATTATGGAGGCCACTGTGCTCTTAGGAACCTTAAGTGCAGCAGACATTTATTTGTAACCTTGGCCAGATCTGTGCCTCGCCACAATTCTGTCTCTGAGCTCTTCAGGCAGTTCCTTTGACCTCATGATTCTCATTTGCTCTGGCATGCACTGTGAGCTGTAAGGTCTTATATAGACAGGTGTGTGGCTTTCCTAATCAAGTCCAATCAGTATAATCAAACACAGCTGTACTCAAATGAAGGTGTAGAACCATCTCAAGGATGATCAGAAGAAATGGACAGCACCTGAGTTAAATATATGAGTGTCACAGCAAAGGGTCTGTGATATTTCAGTTTTTCTTTTTAATAAATATACAAAAATGTCAACAATTCTGTGTTTTTCTGTCAATATGGGGTGATGTGTGTACATTAATGAGGAAAAAAATGAACTTAAATGATTTTAGCAAATGGCTGCAATATAACAATGAGTGAAAAATTGAAGGGGGTCTGAATACTTTCCGTCCCCACTGTATTACAATCATGGTAATTAGGGAATGATGAAAGAAATACAATACATTAGCAAACATTAAATACATAGAATGTGATGTTAAAGGAGAAAACTTACCCTAATATAGTCCTTCTGCAGGACCTGAATGATGGCAGAACAGGTCTCTGGAATAATTATCCCCAGAGCCTGGGGGGGAGATGCCTGTCGAGAACTTGATGTCCTGCAGACTTCTCCCTGTTGCCAAGTACCGCAACATGGCGACTAGCCTTTGCTTGGGAGTGATGACTTGCCGCATGCAGATGTCCTGCCTGCTAATATAAGGGGACAACAAAGCCAACAAAAGGTGAAAAACGGGCTCCGTCATCCGGACATAATTCCTGAAATCATCAGGATTATTCTCACGGATCTCCCGTAACAAAGGCATATGAGAGAATTGGTCACGCTGGAGTAACCAATTCTTCGTCCATGAACTCCTCCCCGCCCTGTTCATGGACTGGGCTTTGGTCAAAGTAAGAACCCCAACACCAAGCCCCTGCACAGCACGAACTCTACGACGAGTATGTACCCGCAACATGGCTTCAAAACGGTCGGCTGTTCAGAACGAACTAACAGAACGCACTGAAAATCAGAAAGGCCTGAGAAGAGCGAGCTGAAAATCAGAAACGAGCGGACAAGAATGCACTGAAAGTCAAATACATACTATAATAATACGCACTGAAAAACAAATGTGAACTGACTACACGCACTGAAAACCAGATACGAACCCACAAGCACAAACTGAAGATCAGTAACAATCTGAAAAGCACGAGGCTTAAAAGCACGAATCGTCTCTCGCCAAACTTCTACTAACACGAGATTAGCAGAAGGAGCTCAAAGGGTGGTGCACTGGCTATTGAACTTCCCTTTTATAGTTCCGTCATACTTGTTGTACGTCACTGCGTTCTTGACGTTCGAAATTTCCGACAAGATTTGTGTGACCGTGTGTATGCAAGACAAGTTTGAGCCAACATCCGTCGGAAAAAAAACATGGATTTTGTTGTCGGAATGTGCGATCGTGTGGCATTAGTCTACAACCGTCTTAGCTCCTACCTCAGTGAAAATAACCTTCTTGACCCCTTACAGTCTGGCTTTCGCTCGCAGCACTCCACGAAAACCGCCTTACTAAAACTCACTAACGATTTACTAACTGCTAAAACCAACAGCCAGTACTCCATACTCCTAGTACTTGACCTCTCTGCGGCCTTTGATACTGTTGACCACCCGCTCCTTCTCAATAAACTACATTTCCTTGGCCTCCGAGACTCTGCATTATCCTGGTTCTCTGCCTATCTATCACAGTGCTCCTTCAGTGTCACCTAGAACTTTGTCTCCTCCTCTCCATTGCCCCTTTCTGTGGGGGTCCCCCAAGGCTCTGTTCTTGGACCCCTTCTCTTCTCTATCTACACCTCCTCCCTTGGTCACTTGATAGCCACCCACGGCTTCCAATACCACTTATACGCCGATGACACCCAAATCTATCTGTCTCGCATTACTAACTGACATATCAGCATGGATGTTGCACCATTTCCTTAAACTAAATCTCTCTAAAACTGAGCTATTAATATTCCCCCCCCCCCTGCCTGTGCCCCCCTCCATGACTTTTCCATCAAAATCAACAATGCAACTATCAGTCACTCCCCTCACGTCAGGGTACTAGGTGTAATCCTAGACTCTGACTTGTCATTTCAGCCCCAAGTCCAATCGTTGTCAAAATTTTGCAGAATTCACCTCTGTAACATCTCTAAAATTTGCCCCCTTTTAACAAATGAAACCACCAAGCTCCTCATTCACTCCCTTGTTATCTCTCGCCTTGACTATTGCAACTCCCTTCTCATTGGCCTGCCTCTTCATAGGCTATCCCCTCTTCAGTCTATCATGAATGCTGCTGCCAGACTTATCCACCTTACCAACCTCTCAGTGCCTGCCAACCCACTCCTCCAATCCCTACACTGGCTCCCAATCACCCAGCAAATTAAATTCAAAATACTAACTACAACATACAAAGCCATTCACAACTCTGCTCCGAGCTACATCATCAATCTTGTCTCCAAATATAACCTAAATCGTCCTGTCCGCTCTTCTCCTGACCTCCTATTCTCAAGCTCTCTCGTCTCCTCCTCCCATGCTCGTCTCCAGGATTTCTCCAGAGCCTCTTCCATCCTCTGGAACTCACTACCTTCACCGGTCCGGCTAACCCCTACTCTTGTTACCTTCAGGCGATCCCTGAAAACTCACCTCTTTAGGAAAGCCTATCACATCTCCAACTAATCTTCTACTACTTCCATCAGCTCATTCCCCACAGTTACAACCTTTTGTACCACCTGCCCTACCCTATTAGATTGTAAGCTCTTCTGAGCAGGGTCCTCTTAATCCTCTTGTATTTTATTGTATTATAACTGTATTGTCTCTTTTTTATATTGTAAAGCGCTGCGTAAACCATTGTCGTTATATAAATCCTGTATAATAGTAATAATAATAATGTACTGGAGAAGAATGGAGCTTTAGAGACTGCCAATATAGATTCAATAATTCTTTGTTCATACTAACAAGATTAATTATCTGGGCATCCCATGTCCCTTTTCCCCATCCAAGTTAAATCCCCTCAATAAAAAACAACAAAAACAAGCTGATGGACTGTTGATTGTCTGGCAATGTGTGACTGGAAGTGAATGCCTGGCTGAGCAGGGTGACATGTGGGGCTACTACACTCAGCGACCCCACGGGGGCACCGCTACATCTGTATATATTCTTTTTTCTAAATGTATTATGTTTTTTTATCATCACTTTTATAAGGCTTTTTGGTATTGTTAATATGTACATGTGTTTGACTTTTTCTGGTAACAGATAAGGCACTTAGGCTAAGTTCACACTGGCATTAAAAGCAGGCATTTAAGGGGGCGTTAAAAAAGCCCCTCAAATGCCTATGCAAATGATACAATGGACAGCACACAGTGTTGTTCACATTGTCAAAACCTGAAGCGTTAGCATCGTGTTGCTTCAAAATTGAAGTCTCATGTTGAATCAGGAGGCGTTCGAAGCCTTTCAACACCTCCCATTCAAGTCTATGGTAACGCTTTGCAAACACTCTGGCAGGCATCTGCGGTGCGGTTGCAGGGCGTTAAATTTAGTTTATTTCCTCTACTGTCACTTCCCATTTAAAACTAGGTATTTGAGGAGCAGTTTTTGTTGTGTAGAGTATTGAACTCATGCGCTGGAAGCTTCTTGTACACAGTAATAGCTTTGCTTTTATGGAGAAATATCATAACATATCTTTTCAGCATGGAGACAGGAACAGGATGAAGAAGCATACAAGAGAACAGTGAGGAAAGCAAACACTTCCTATTGTTACATTACCATAGATAACACACTATAACACCGCAGTGCCACTTGCTGGTATGGACAGGTATAATGCATATACCGTATTTATCGGCGTATAAAACGCACTATTTTCCCCTTAAAATCAGGGGAAAATCGCGGTTGCGTGTTATACGCCGATCCCCTGCGATCCGGTGCTGCCAGATCTTCAAAATCGCCGACCGCGATTTGAAAATGGCACCGCCGGCGCCAAAATACACAGAGCCGGTCCTCGGCTCTTCTCGGCCACTTTCGGCTTCACTCGAGCGCCGCCCGAACCTAGCCGAGTGTACTCGGCTAGGTTCGGATAGCTCCGCTCACAGTCACGCCCATCCTGGGCGGGACTATGAGTGAAGCCGAAAGTGAACGAGAGCCGCCGAGAAGAGCCGAGGACCGGCTCTGTGTATGTATGTGCCATTGGCTCCAGCTGCTGTCAATCAAAGTCAGTCAGCCAATCTGGAGAGAGAGGGGCAGGGCCAGGTTGCGGCTCCATGTCTGAATGGACACAGGGAGCTGTGATTCAGCTCAGGTGCCCCCATAACAAGCTGCTTGCTGTGGGGGCACTTAACAGGAGGGGGGGGCCAGGAGCACCGAAGAGCACCAAGACCCGAGAAGAGAAGGATCCAGGCTGCTCTGTGCCAATCTACTGGAACGGGGCAGGTAAGTATAACGTTTGTAAAGTCTTGGGTTTTTTTCTTTAAAAATAACAATCACTTTAATTAAATAGGTTGCCTTTGTATAGTGCTTCTGTGCAACGCATGCAAATTTTGCCTATTTTGAACGTTTCATGGGGTGCACAAAGGGATCTGTTTATAAAACATTTGTTGAAATTGATCCCGTATTTTTTTCCTAATAATTATTTACTGTGTTGCCATTGAATCTAGTGGCTAAAACAGGTCTAAATCCTGTATAATAATAACAAATAAAATACGGTATATTTTCTCACTGAGGTATTTTGGAAAACTATACTGCATTTTGGTCACTAGATGAAGCTGATGATACAGGTATTAAAGTGATATTAAAGGCTTGTTTTTTTTTTTTTAGTTTTTTGTTTTTTTACCACTTGCCTACAGGGCACTTTCACCCCCTTCCAGACCAATTTTCAGCATTGTTGCACTTTGAATGACAATTGTGCGGTCATGCAACACTGTACCCAAACTAGATTTTAATTATATTGTTCGCACAACTAGAGCTTTCTTTTGGTGGTATTTGATCACCACTCGGTTTTTTTAATATTTTGCTAAATAAACAAAAAAAGACTGAAAATCTTGAAAAAAAAAGTATTTTTTTTCGATTCTGTTATAAAATTTAGCCCAAAATGTATTCTGCTACATTTCAGTGAAAATAACCCAAATCAGTGTATATTGTTTGGTCTGTCGGAAAGTTATACAGTCCACAAACTATGGTGTACATAGTATCTGAAAATTGATCAATCCTGATGTACTGATGGACTATCTCATTTCTTGAGGTCCTAAAATGCCAGGGCAGTAGAAATACCCCCTGAATTACCGCTTTTTGGAAAGTAGACAGTCCAAGGTATTTAGTAAGAGGCACGGTGTTTTTTTTTTTGAAGTTGTCACTTTTTGTCATAATTTTTTGGAAACTGAATAAAAAAAAAAAATTCACTTTTTTTTTTTTTACATATTGTCATCAGTGCAGTACAGCGTTGTCATATACCTGGTGTGGCTGTGATATAATTATAATTTTTACATTTTTCTTATGATTTTTTTTTAACACACTGTGACCAGAGCAATATAATGTTACTATAGTAGCATTAAACTACTCTGGGGAAGTGATCAGGATTTTATTTTTTATACACATTATGTTTGTTTATAGCAGTGAATTGCATTGATATAAGCAAGCATTTTACTGAATGAAACTGTATTATTCAGTCTGTTTTGTTGTGACTAGCTGTGATTGATCAAAGCTAATCACATGGTACAGGTGGGCTGTGATTGGCCCTGTCTGTACCATGTGATCAAATTGACCAATCGCAGCTAGCAACACAATTGTACACAATGGATGGCATGAAAGGAAGCCATCCATTGTGTACAACTGTTGTGTGACCAGCTGTGATTAGTCACAGATGTCACATGTGTTGTGGAAATGTTTATTAATGTATGTTGTCAGATGTCCTCCAGTGTCAGTTTTGCTGTAATACATTAATGTGAGTGTATTTGCACATTCAGACGTTGGTGGAAGGCCATTGGCTGCGGAAACCTTCCCGTGGACACAGCAGATCTGTTTGTTGTTATAGGGATGATCGTTTATAACTCACCAAGAGACTGGCCACCTCCAAGCAAACTGATCTGCGTACACGGGAACAATAGCATAACCATACAAAAATCATTACCCACTGAGCCATGATAGAGTACGGCTTGCGTCATAGGTAGCAGTGGGAATGTGCACCCGATCGTCTTCAGAGCCATGTAAGTAGTGTTCAAATTGTAAGACACTTTGTGTCTCACAAGAAGCTGGCCACATGGCTCTGCACACAACCATCTGCACACGTCACTACTGGAATTCTATTTGAATATATACATGTGTGTGACTGGTTCTTTTGAAAGAATACAAATGTCTCATTGGCTGATTCTGAAGCCACCACCTTCCTTTGTTATTCATGTTTACAGTATAAATAAAAGCAGCTGATCATCCTAGGGAGGATTTTGCCCAGCTCAATGTGATACCAGCATCTGTCTGTGTTACTTGGAGATAAACAAGCACGCTTTCCCGGCTTTATACAGGAGAGCTATGATTCTGCTTATTAGCGCATGGAATTATTTGCTTATAGGAGAAGCTTTAATTAATCCACAACACATGGTACACAGCCAGTGACAGATCGTGAGGCCCCACGATTGGCGCTTCCTAAGAGGACATCATATGACGTCCAGCCAGGATAAGAAAGCCACCGCCCGGCCGTTATTTGACTATAGGCTGGGCTGGAAGTGGTCACACCTTATTCATGTCATTATCTTTCGGCAGCACTTATATTTGTGAGCAACTATTTTCAAGGATGAAGCACATGAAGAGCAAAACTAAAACTAAAACCAAAACATCTGATGAGCACCTTGAGAATTAATTGAGAATTGCTACATCCATCGTACCAGACATTGATACGTTAGTTTATCAAAAACAGTGTCAAATATCGCACCAGTTTTATGCTACCATTTTTTACTTTTACTTTAAAAATATTACTAAAAATTACGTTCTATTACTCAGGTGAATTATCTATGTCAGTGCTCATTAGCTTGTGATCTGCCCGACTTTCTGCTCATCAGCCATCCTTGTTGTTACAACAAGGGCTGACAGCGCTCAAGGGTCAGAATAAAATGCTTGTAAAAGCCACTGTAATAATCCACAAGCAATGTTCAATGAACTCACTGGCAATTTATTCTCAACATCATTGCTAAAAAGTACATGTTCCATGGAACAAAGACATAACGTTACCACGCTGATGCAGGAGCTGGCTCGGGCATTGATGGGTTACTCGTCCTAGGCAAAGGGGGCCATAGGGAGGCACCAACCACCATGGCCGTGAAGATTGAATAGCCTGCGGGAAGGAGCAAGCCGGAATATGCCGGCATGAATGAATTGCATCACGAGAGCACCTAGGCGGAATCTCAATATCCAGAAGGAAGAGATTGCTGTGGTCAGCGTGGAACGCATGTGTCCCTGTTGCTGTGACAACGCGTTTTGCGTACATGCACGTTTTCAAAGTGCATCCACGCAAAACACATTGTCACAGCAACAGGGACGCATGTATTGTCACACTCGCTCGATCATGTCTGGGGTTCTGCTTGTCGACAGCTGACCCGAACGTGGCTCATCCTCAATCGTTTCAACAAAAGCGTTTGAACCAGTCCTAAACTAATTTTCTTCTCATAGCTTCTGTTCCGTACACTTGCACGAACACTTACACCAACAATTCATGCGTCTCCGCTTCCATTTTCCCCAATTTGTAGCTCCATTGCACTGTGACCCTAACTCGCGCTATTCTCCACTGCCCGCAACGCGTTTACCCCGACGGTCACGTGTACTCCAAGCTAGGTACCGCTTCTCAACGTGTCTCTGGATAGCCACTCCTCGTATGTTTTAGCTGTACTATATACACAGTGGAGTTCAGCTTTAAAGGCTAAGTTAACCTTTTACAAAGAAATAATAAATTCACATCTTTTTGCAAATGACAAAATTGTGCATTTATTATTTTTTTACTCTGCAGCATTATTTTTTACTCTGCAGCCTGTAAGGCATTGCACCTCATACAGGCAGACAGTTACTGAAAGGAAGAATCAATGAAAACTATGAGGACGCTCACCAGCTCCCTCGCAGTTCATTGAGAACTACAAACCGTCAGACACAGAGGTTGACGGTAGATGTGGTTTATTAATTTGCAGAACTCTGTGAATGCATGACATGGCCATGTGGGAGGAGCCATGCACGGCTGTGCTGTTTTTAAATAGTGATGGTGGGTGCAGGGAGGGTGCCCACTGTCACAGGGAGGGAGGATCGGGGGGAGAGGAGGCAGGAGCTGGAGCATGTTAAATGTTCCACCCGAAAAACTAGTAGAACATGTAACATATTCCAAAGGTGAACTTATGCTTTAATCAAGGTTAACTTGAAACCCATTTTTTCCCTGTTTCATTAATTAGTGTTTACTTAGAAGACCTGGCCCGTTACATGTTACATCTACCTTTTACATTCAGAACTAAAATTATATTTCTCTCTTATTAGGTGGTAAGATCAGGAGAAGCTCTGAAATTTCTAATCATTGATTCAGTATGTGCTGTTATCTACCCACTCTTAGGACGAAAGCAGACAGAGGGTGAGAAACAGACAAAATATGTAAAAAAAACTTGGCTTTTATTATATAAATATCTATTTATTATTGATTTAATTTTTATTCTACAACTGTGATTGTCCTGTGCATCTGCTTTCTATATGTTGTCATCTGTTAATTTTTTACACCGATTTCTCTTACCTTTTTCAGGAATGGCTGCCATGATGCACCTGGCACAGGAACTACAAACCCTTGCTCATAATTACAGCCTCGCTGTCTTTGTGAGTTTCCCAAAATGTTTTTCGACTTTGCAAAAAGATGGTAGACTTACTTGGAAAAGATGCTAAGTTTTGGCTTACTGTAGTTTAATCTGCACATTCTGATAACAGAATTTGCTGCAGACATAGTTTACAAAATAACTCTACTGGTCATTGTGGCCTGTACCATGTTAAATATCATAAGCCCAGTACACACTGCACTGCTAGTTCTTTTTCATTAAACCCAGTGAGTTAACAAATAGCCCTACCAACAAAAGCTATGTTGGTGTGGCATTCTCCCCCGCTGTGCCATTGACTGTGAGCGCCGATCGGCTAGTTTTCCTGCATGTCCCTTCGACAAATGACATTTGTTAGACTGGCTTCTGTCAGACAGACTGCTGTACACACTGACCGCAAGTCATCATGTTCCTGCTGATTTTCGGATAGTGTGTACCCAGCTTTATGTTACTTTATTGTGTTCATATGTAATAATTACTGTAATTATATTGTACATTATCTTTCAATATGATGGCTACTTTATGATCTATTATATAGCTCAAGATACTTCAAATAACTTTTCTGCTTGTTTATTTAATGGATTGCTTGTACTAAATGATACTGATTGGTGCATCTCTCCAGGCAACTAACCTCATTACTAAAGACAGTGCAAGTAGGAGTCTTCCAGCCCTGGGTCTTTCATGAAGTTTTGTGCCCAGTACACGTATTCTGCTTTATAGACCAGAAGGAAATGCCCAAAGTGGATTTCGTACAGCGTCACTTGTAAAGTCCCCTCTACAAGTAATACACGTATTTCTGGTTCTGTTTGTATTTCCAGCCTTCAAACTTGCAAGTGGAAGTGGAGATTGGCTGCTTTGGGATGCTAGAAGGAAGCAGTACAAGCACAACTTTTGGATTATGATATGCCAGTTGGGAAAATGGACTTTGATTTGTTAGTAAAAGCACTAAAATACCTTTGTATATTTACTGTTTGTGCGAAAAATAGATGTGAAATTAGTTGTACCATTAAATTTTTTGTATATATTTGCTGTGTGTCTATCTGGAGATTTTGCGTGGAATTGGATAGTACTTCAGCCAGTCCTATAGGCAAGTAATAGCTTTTTTAAAAGGGATGCATTTGAAGGAGAGCATTTGGGACATAACAAGCTGGATGAAGAACTTGCATCACACTGTTTGCTTCAGCTTGTTTTTGTGTGGCCAGAGCATGGTATTGCGTACTAGTATGGTCCAACTTGTAAGAAGCTAGTTAGCTAGGGTAAAAATGAAACTGGCATGCAATTTACAGAGAACCGTATATCAGTGGTGTATCTAGCGTATTCTATACCTGGGACAGATCATTTTGTAACACACCCTCCCCTATAAATCAAAATTATTTTCAGTATTAACTGTGAAATTAAGCTAATATTAATTGGTAGAAAAGAAATAGCAACAGTATTTTTTTATGGCAAGCATAATACATAATTATTTCAGTGAAAAGTAAGACTGTGATCAATGAAAGGGGCATTTTTTATAATTCTCCTTATATTGATGATCATTCAAAGGAAGGAAGAATACCTCTTGCTTTGGGGGTCTGTAGGAAAAAATATCCTTACTATTGGTAGTCAATAAGAATGGCTCGTACATTTCGGTCACTTGGAGGAAAATGCCCTTTATACTGATGGTCAGTTGGAGAACAAAATGCCCCTTACAGTGCTGGTCAATGGGAAGAATGCCCCTTACACTGGTGTTCATTTGGAAGAAGAATGCCCCTTATAATTGAGGTCAGTTGGAGTAAGAATGCCCCTTATAATTGTGGTCAGTTAATAGAAGAATGCCCCTTATAAGTGTGGTCAGTTGGAGGACAAATGCCCCATATATTGCTGGTCAATGGGAAGAATGTCCCTTACGTCTGTCATCAGTTGGGAGGAAGAATGCCCCTTAGTCTTGCGTTCAGTTAGTGGAAGAATGCCTCTTATTTTGGCTGTCACTTGGAGGGAGAATGCCCCTTATAATGGTGGTGAACTGGAAGAAGATAGCCCCTTGTAATGGTGGCTAGTTGGAGGAAGAAAGCCTCTTATAATAGTGGCCAGTTGGAGGAAGAATGTCACTTATACTGGTGGTATACTGGAGGAATATAGTCCCTTATAATGGTGGCCAGTTGGAGGAAGAAAGCCCCTTATAATGGTGGCCAGTTGTAGGAAGAATGCCCCTTATATTTGTGGTCAGTTGAAGGAAAATGCTCCATATATTGCTGGATAATGGTAAGAATAATGTTTAGTTGAAGGAAGAATGCCCTTTAGGTTGGCATTCAGTTGGTAGAAGATTCCCCCTTATTTTGGCTGTCAGATGGAGGAAGATAGCCCCTTATAATGGTGGTATAATGGAGGAAGATAGACCCTTATAATGGTGGCCAGTTGGTGGAAGAATACCCCTTATAATGGTGGCCAGTTGGAGGAAAAAATGCCACATATATTGTTGGTCAATTGGAAGAATGCCCCTTACACTGGTGTTCAGCTGGAAGAAGAATGCCCTTTGGGCTGGGATTCGGTTGGTGGAAGAATGCCCCTTATTTTGGCTGTCAGTTGAAGGAAGAATGCCCCTTATAATGGTGGCCAGTTGGAGGAACAACCCTTGTATTGTCGGTCAGTTGGAGGAAGAACACCCTTTATATTGTCGGACAGTTTGAGGAAAAATGCCCCTTACATTGGCGGCCATTTGGAGGTAGAATGCTGCCTAAATCATCAGCCAGTTGGAGAAAAAAATGCCCCTTACAAGTGTGGTCATTGGAACAGGAGAAAAGGTCCTAGTTCTAAAGTACCTAAAAAACATTTCAAAAAACCATACTTACTCTTCTGTAGTTTAAATACCGTTGTGCCCTCAAAGTCCCATTTTTCTAGTCTTTATGTGGTCATTGGAAGGTTTTTGCAGTATTCCCACTGACTACCAATAAAACTGAAATTCATCCTATTACTGGTGACCTGTGTAAGAAGAATTTCTTAGTGATGGTCAGTAAGGAAATTCACTTACACAGGGTTCAGTTTACAAAGATAATGCATCAGGATAAGTATCCCAAGTGAGTTATTTTCAGCTAAACCCAGTCATACACTATAATACCAAAAGTATGTTGACGCCTGCCTTTACACGCTCTTCTGGAAATGCTGTCCACAAGGGTTAGGAGTGTGTCTATGGGAATGTTTGACCATTTCTCCAGAAGTGCATTTGTAAGGTCAGGCACTGATGTGGACGAGAAGGCCGGTCTCACAGTCTGCGCTTTATTCATCCCAAAGGTGTTCTATCAGGTTGAGGTTGGGACTCTATGCAAACCAGTCAAGTTCCTCAACCCCAAACTCGCTCATCCATCTCTTTATGGACCTTGCTTTGTGCACTGGTCCATATAATTTGGTGGAGGGGGTATTATGGTTCGGGATTGTTTTTCAGGTGTTGGGCTTGGCCCCTTAGTTCCAGTAAAAGGAACTTTTAAGCAGTCAGCATACCAAGACATTTTGGACAATTTCATCCTCCCAACTTTGTGGGAACAGTTTGGGGTTGGCCCTTACTGTTCCAACATGACATGCACCAGTGCACAAAGCAAGATCCATGAAGACATGGATGAGCGAGTCTGGGGTGGAGGAACTTGACTGGCCTACACAGAGTCCTGACCTCAATCCAATAAAACATCTTTGGGATTAATTAGAGCAGAGACTGCGAGCCAGGCCTTCTCTCCAACATCAGTGCCTGACCTCACAAATTCTTCTGAAAGAATGGTCAAACATTTCCATAGACACACTCCCAAACCTTGTGGACAGCCTTCCCAGAAGAGTTGAAGCTGTTATAGCTGCAAAGGGTGTGGCAACTCAATATTGAACCCTACGGCCAGGTATAGTTGCCTTGGCTAATTGTTAGGGATCAATTGATTTCACCCTAAGTCTGGAATTGCTGCACTTCTCTCTTCTGTCGCTAGGTGGCCGGGTACCTGTCGACATTAGATAAGACAAGGGCAATGCAAGGACAGATTAGGAATATATGGGGTATCTCAGCCAATGGGCAGGGGTTTCTTAAACCTTTGCCTGCTGGGAGTACCTATATATTTGGGTGGAGTTAGGTGATCGTGGTTCTGTGCCACCTGGACGGCTGTCTGGGTGGACGTGTGTTGTGCTGCCCGGGCTGCTAGGCCAGAGTCTGAGGCCTATCCCTGGGACATCTGGCTGCTAGGCTGTCTGAAGGCCTATCCTGAAGCAAGAGAGCAGTGCAGGGTTGAGACTGCGGCTTGCAGTCCAACCAGAAGTGACGGTTCTGCCGGCGGGAGAACCTGTCATGGTCGGAGGTAGAGGGGAAGCTGTCGCCACTAAGGGACCACAGTGAGTAGTTGAAGCATGTACTGGAGCAGTAGTCTCATCAACCGGGGACAATGAAGAATTGGGAAACTTCAGCAGGTGTTATGCTAGGGACCCAGCCAGCGGAGGTGACGCTTGCAGAGCAGCCTTGTGTGCCAAGCCAGGGACTGAGCAAGCCAGTGGGGTGACACTTGAGGAGTATCTGCGAGTGCCAAGCTAGGGACCCAGCAGGGAGGTGACGCTTGAGGAAGATACTCAGTGAAAAGGTTGGAAGAGCTCGGGGGATCCAGTGGCAGTGGATCAGTAAGTCTAGTGAGAGAGACTGGGAGCTCAGTGGAGTGAAGATCTACAAGAAGTGATTGTAGAGTAAGTACAGAATTTCGTTAAAACTTGTGTTAGAAACTGTTATAAGACTGTGCCGTAGGAGACAGCGATCCTACACATGCAGATGTGGTGTCCTGCTGGATGCTTTTTCCCTGCATGGCTGTCTATTTATCTATAGAAGTCTTGGAGTCTGTTAATTAACATTGCAACTGCTAAAGGGTGTCCTGGCCCTAACCCTCTCTCCCACAAATCTGTTCAAGAGAAAATAAATCTCTCTGTATTCAAGAAGTGTCTGGCACCCATGAATCTACCTTGCATTACACCCACCATGCCTTGTAACTCTGGAGGTTCTCATTGGACCAAAGGGGACCCGGGACCTTGCTACATATATAAAAGGACAGTTTTGGAAAAAGCTGAACAAGCTAAATTTTTTGCAAGGAGTAAGTATTTTGAGTAAGGATTAAGGATTGGGAAAATGCTGGCAGTAATTGCCAAATCTCAGACTCACTCTAATTAGGTCCCTTCTGTACGCATGCCAATAGGAGACCACTCACATAATCAAGAGGACATTTTAACCTCTTTCTGCACCTTTTATAGTGATTTATAACAGAGCAAGTTCTCCTATAAAATGAACCAACTTGGAGATTTTTTATTAAGGCAGTCTCGGAATCTCGTAATGGGAAGGCCTTAGGTACCGACGGTTTCCCGGTGAAATATTTAAGATATATGTACATATATTATTGCCAGAATTGTTGAAGTTGTTAGATTCCTTTAAACTCCCAAATTCTATGAATGATGCTAGTATTATACTAATACCTGAAGAAGATAAAGATCATTCACTGCCGGAGTCTTATCAGCCGATTTCATTGTTGAACTCTGATGTCATGATCCTGGCAAGGGTCTTGGCTGCCAGACTAAATAATGTTATGGAAAAGTTGATACACCCAGATCAATCAGGCTTTATCCCAGGTAGGTCTACGACAACAAATTTGAGAAGATTGTTTCTCAATTTACAGATAGCATCAGATAATATGGGGAATAGGGCTGTACTGTCTCTCAATATTTATTTATGGGAGGTTCTAGAGATGTATGGCCTGGGGGAGGGATATGTGACGTGGCTTAAACTATTATATTGTGGCCCACGAGCCTGTGTACAAATTATTGGCTCTACATCAGATTTTTAAAATTTATCTAGAGGCACTAGGAAGGGGTGCCCGTTATCTCCATTATTGTTTGCATTAGCTATAGAGCCTTTAGCAATAGCAAACCCAGGCAGTGTCTTTTACTTGGGGCAGAATGCACTCACCACTTGGTAAGCTACTGCCATATTGGTAACAAAACTCCTCATTTATAGATTCCAGGAAACAGGTGGTCTACATAATTTTCTGCTTATATTTATAGAATATGTAAAACCAACATGTCATATTCCTGATATGTGCCTGCTGTACCATGTACCCGACCGCCGCACGACGATGTACGTCGGCACAATGGCACGGGCAGGCAAATGGACTTATATATAAGTCCTTGCCTTTCCGCGGACGGGGGGTCCGATCTGACCCCCCCCCCCCCCGGTGCCCGAGGCGGTCGGCTTTGGTCTGGGAGCGTTCAGAGATGAGGGGGAGGCCATCCATTCGTGGCCCCCCCTCGCGATCGCTCCCAGCCAATGAGAATTTTCCCCTGCCTCTGTGTACTATACAGAGGCATCTCTCCTCGGCTCGGTATTTTCCGTTCCGGCGCCAAGGAGAGAAGACATCCGAGTAAGTGCACAACACACACACAGTAGAACATGCCAGGCATACTTTACACCCCCCTTTACCCCCCGATCACCCCCTAAACATCCCTCCCCCCCCCCCCCCCGTCACACTGACACCAAGCAGTTTTTTTTCTGATTACTGCATTGGTGTCAGTTTGTGACAGTGTGGTAGGACAGTTAGTGTTAGCCCCCTTTAGGTCTAGGGTACCCCCCTAACCAAGTTTTAACCCCCTGATCACCCCCCGTCGCCAGTGTCACTAAGTGATCGTTTTTCTGATGGCTGTATTAGTGTCACTGGTGACGCTAGTTAGGGAGGTATATATTTAGGTTCGCCGTCAGCGTTTTATAGCGTCGGGGACCCCCATATACTACCTAATAAATGTTTTAACCCCTTGATTGTCCCCTAGTTAACCCTTTCACCAATGATGACCGTATAACTGTTACGGGTGACGCTGGTTAGTTCGTTTATTTTTTTATAGTGTCAAGGCACCCGGCGTTTATTATCTAATAAAGGTTTAGCCCCCTGATCGCCCGGCGGTGATATGCGTCGCCCCAGGCAGCGACAGGTTAGAGCCAGTACCGCTAACACCCACGCACGAAGCATACGCCTCCCTTAGTGGTATAGTATCTGAACGGATCAATATCTGATCCAATCAGATCTATACTAGCGTCCCCAGCAGTTTAGGGTTCCCAAAAACGCAGTGTTAGCGGGATCAGCCCAGATACCTGCTAGCACCTGCATTTTGCCCCTCCGCCCAGCCCAGCACAGCCCACCCAAATGCAGTATCAATCGATCACTGTCACTTACAAAACACTAAACACATAACTGCAGCGTTCGCAGAGTCAGGCCTGATCCCTGCGATCGCTAACAGTTTTTTTGGTAGCATTTTGGTGAACTGGCAAGCACCAGCCCCAGGCAGCGTCAGGTTAGCGCCAGTACCGCTAACACACACTTTTACAAGCAGTGGGAGGGAATGCCCCCCCCCCCCTCCACGTCTACCGTGTTTTTCTCTGGCTCTCCTGTCTCAACAGGGAACCTGAGAATGCAGCCGGTGATTCAGCCAGCTGACCATAGAGCTGATCAAAGACCAGAGTGGCTCCAAACATCTCTATGGCCTAAGAAACCGGAAGCTATGAGCATTTCATGACTTAGATTTTGCCGGATGTAAACAGCGCCATTGGAAAATTGGGAAAGCATTTTATCACACCGATCTTGGTGTGGTCAGATGCTTTGAGGGCAGAGGAGAGATCTAGGGTCTAATAGACCCCAATTTTTTTTTAAAAAAAGAGTACCTGTCACTACCTATTGCTATCATAGGGGATATTTACATTCCCTGAGATAACAATAAAAATGATTTAAAAAAAATGAAAGTAACAGTTTAAAAATAAGATAGAAAAGCAAAAAAATAATAAAGAAAAAAAAAAAAAAGCACCCCTGTCCCCCCCTGCTCTTGCGCTAAGGCGAATGCAAGCGTCGGTCTGGCGTCAAATGTAAACAGCAATTGCACCATGCATGTGAGGTATCACCGCAAAGGTCAGATCGAGGGCAGTAATTTTAGCAGTAGACCTCCTCTGTAAATCTAAAGTGGTAACCTGTAAAGGCTTTTAAAGGCTTTCAAAAATGTATTTATTTTGTTGCCACTGCACGTTTGTGCGCAATTTTAAAGAATGTCATGTTTGGTACCCATGTACTCGGCCTAAGATCATCTTTTTTATTTCATCAAACATTTTAGCAATATAGTGTGTTTTAGTGCATTAAAATTTAAAAAAGTGTGTTTTTTCCCCAAAAAATGCGTTTGAAAAATCGCTGCGCAAATACTGTGTGAAAAAAAAAAATGAAACACCCACCATTTTAATCTGTAAGGCATTTGCTTTAAAAAAATATATAATGTTTGGGGGTTCAAAGTAACTTTCTTGCAAAAAAAAATAGTTTTTTTATGTAAACAAAAAGTGTCAGAAAGGGCTTTGTCTTCAAGTGGTTAGAAGAGTGGGTGATGTGTGACATAAGCTTCTAAATGTTGTGCATAAAATGCCAGGACAGTTCAAAACCCCTCCAAATGACCCCATTTTGGAAAGTAGACACCCCAAGCTATTTGCTGAGAGGCATGTCGAGTCCATGGAATATTTTATATTGTGACACAAGTTGCGGGAAAGAGACACATTTTTGTTTTTTTTTTTGCACAAAGTTGTCACTAAATGATATATTGCATAAACATGCCATGGGAATATGTGAAATTACACACCAAAATACATTCTGTTGCTTCTCCTGAGTATGGGGATACCACATGTGTGAAACTTTTTGGGAGCCTAGCCCCGTACGGGACCCTGAAAACTAAGCACCGCCTTCAGGCTTTCTAAGGGCGTAAATTTTTGATTTCACTCTTCACTGCCTATCACAGTTTCGGAGGCCATGGAATGCCCAGGTGGCACAAAACACCCCCCAAATGACCCCATTTTGGAAAGTAGACGTCCCAAGCTATTTGCTGAGAGGTATAGTGAGTATTTTGCAGACCTCACTTTTTGTCACAAAGTTTTGAAAATTGAAAAAAGAAAAAAAAAAATTTTTTTTCTCGTCTTTCTTCATTTTCAAAAACAAATGAGAGCTGCAAAATACTCACCATGCCTCTCAGCAAATAGCTAGGGGTGTCTACTTTCCAAAATGGGGTCATTTGGGGGGGTTGTGCCACCTGGGCATTCTATGGCCTCCAAAACTGTGATAGGCAGTGAAGAGTGAAATCAAAAATTTACACCCTTAGAAATCCTGAAGGTGGTGATTGGTTTTCGGGGCCCCGTACGCGGCTAGGCTCCAAAAAGTCCCACACATGTGGTATCCCCAAACTCAGGAGAAGCCGCTAAATGTATTTTAGGGTGCAATTCCACATATGCCCATGGCCTGTGTGAGCAATATATCATTTAGTGACAACTTTGTGCAAAAAAAAAAAATGTGTCACTTTCCTGCAACTTGTGTCAAAAGATAATATAATATGGACTCAACATGCCTCAAAGCAAATAGCTTGGGGTGTCTACTTTCCAAAATGGGGTAATTTGGGGGGGGGGGGTTGTGCCATCTGGGCATTTTATGGCCTTCAAAACTGTGATAGGTAGTGAGGAGTAAAATCAAAAATTTACGCCCTTAGAAATCCTGAAGGCGGTGATTGGTTTTTGGGGCCCCGTACGCGGCTAGGCTCCCAAAAAGTCCCACACATGTGGTATCCCCGTACTTAAGAGAAGCAGCTGAATGTATTTTGGGGTGCAATTCCACATATGCCCATGGCCTGTGTGAGCAATATATCATTTAGTGACAACTTTTAGTAAAATTTTTTTTTTGTCATTATTCAATCACTTGGGACAAAAAAAATAATAATATTCAATGGGCTCAACATGCCTCTCAGCAATTTCCTTGGGGTGTCTACTTTCCAAAATGGGGTCATTTGGGGCGGTTTTGTACTGCCCTGCCATTTTAGCACCTCAAGAAATGACAGGCAGTCATAAACTAAAAGCTGTGTAAATTCCAGAAAATGTACCCTAGTATGTAGACGCTTTTGCGCAAACCAATAAATATACGCTTATTGACATTTTTTTTACCAAAAACATGTTGCCGAATACATTTGGGCCTAAATGTATGACTAAAATTGAGTTTTTTGGATTTTTTTTTTATAACAAGGGGTAGAAAATATCATTATTTTTCAAAATTTTCGGTCTTTTTCCGTTTATAGCGCAAAAAATAAAAACCCCAGAGGTGATCAAATACCATCAAAAGAAAGCTCTATTTGTGGGAAGAAAAAGACGCAAATTTTGTTTGGGTACAGCATTGCATGACCGCGCAATTAGCAGTTAAAGCGTCGCAGTGCCAAATTGTAAAAAGTGCTCTGGTCAGGAATGGGGGAAAATCCTTCCGGGGCTGAAGTGGTTAATAACCACTTGTTTTTTTTACTATATAAAAAAGAGCCAAAATTTATGAAGAAATGTTTCCTTGTTTTTGTAAGAAAAAATATCAAAATGCCACGACAGTACACTCCCGAAATGACCCCGTTTTTAATAAGCAGATACTCCAAAGTGATCTCATTTTTTGCCACAATTTTTTTTTTAAATGGTGGTTAGAACATGGAGCGTGGTAATGGTGCACTAGATATGGCATGTAATGTACACAGAGGGAGGAGTAGGCTAAGGGGTTAATGTGAAGGTCACATACAGTGCAGGATGAGGGAGATAAGAGGTTAATATACAAGTCAGGATAGGGATGAGATATACTGTAGAGAAGGGGGTGATGAAAAGGTTGGAAAACTATCCCACAAACCCCCTGCTCCCCTGAATCTAATGCTTCCTGCACTGTGGAACTAATGAATGATCTTTTACTCACTTCCCCTTTCACCATTTAGAAGAAGGGGGTCTTAGATGTAATCATTGGAACTGTTTACATTTTGTGAACACTATGATTGGTCATCAGTGACCACATGGCTAGAGCTCCTCGGATCGGCTCTGTACACTGTGTCTGTGAACAGTTTATTGATGGATTGCTTCACAGCCATTACATACTGGCCACCTTTATAAAAGGCATGCTAGAGATACCCACTCCACCGCCATTTTGTTTTTACAAAGCGACAGTAGGAAGGTGATTAAGTATGGCTGGGATTGGGGATTACTGAACTGAACTTTTTCTACTCTGCTGGCAAGTTTTCACCCTCCTTATTAGTTTATTGTCACAGCATTCATTTTCCAAAAATATTTGTTTCTGAAACAGTCATACAAAACTTGTCAAATAAGCTTATGCACCATATTTTCTACAGAAATTAAAAAAGTTTAGTACATGTTTGTGTAACACACAAACTGGTTCATCACCATATTTTCAAATCCTTGTCCTTGTGCCTGAGAGCAGGTAGAATGGTAAAGTGGGCAAAAAAGTAATAATAAAGGTAACCCTTGTGTGAAAAAGCTTGTTATGACCTTTACAGTGCTACTGAAAACTGTAGCCCATATTTGCAGATACCATAGACATAGGGAGGGAAAAACTAGATGAAAGATTAGGAGAGAAGAGGAAAAGAAGAAAGGATAAGGTAAGATGAAGAGATGCTTCCTCTCTCTCAACGTTTTGCAAGTCCTATTAGTTACGCCAGTCAATGTTCTCCTGAAAGGTAGTGTATCCAAGGGTCCCATGTTTTTAAAAATAGGGGAATCTTATCTTCTAAAGTAGCCAACATTTTCTCATTTGTCATTATCCATGATAACTTTAAATGCGTCAGTGGGAATGGGATGGATGGGAACCTCCACGACCTAGCTATTGCTATCCTGGCAGCCAAAAATATGAAGATCAGTTTCTTGGTGTGTTTTGGGACTCCCTCTAATGGTCAGCCTAGTAGGGTTTGCCATGTGGACTTTTTAAGGTCAGTCTGGGTCAGAGTATATAGAATTATAGAGTCAAAACCAAAATCTCCTCACCTGCGGGCATGTCCACCAAATATGATTGACAGTGCCATCCTGTCCTCATCCCCTACATTGTCAACTTTATTTGTAAATTTGGTCTGTGGTTAGTTGGATGCCTGTTAGGAACTTGTGGTTAAGACAGGCATGTCAGAACAGTGTCTGTGACTAGCACAAACTTTTGCTTAAAATATAATATACCGGTAGTTTAGTGTTAAGATGAAAGAACTATGATACTTATTAGTCCAGTAATGCTGTGGCCTTGTCTATTCCAAATAGATAATCAGTAAAAGTCTTTACTAGACTCCCTGTGCATAATTGTTATTATTGGCCTTGTCTATTCCAAAGTAATCTGTAAAAGTCTTTACTAGACTCTATGTGAATATTTGTTATTATATAAAAACAGTAGTATAGAAATAAACAATCAGAGCACTGGATCATTAAAATACTAAAACAGCGCTGTAATTAAACATGATAAAATTATCACAACATGTGGTCATCCCCACAGTAAAAAGTCTCTATGCAGTAGATGGTAGCAAGGACAGTTCAAAGCATTTGATGTGTTGAATCACAGTGGTACTAGCGTGCACCTTTTACCAGAGATAGTGAACGTAATCCACCTCGTGAAGCACACTCCCCCAGGGGGTCATACCCACCAGAAACCTCTTAATGACACAACCTTAAGGTTAGGTGTTCAACAGCTACTCAAATACTAAGTCCTCATCACCAACAAGATCCACTGGTATAGGGGCTCCAAATATACTGTATGTCATAAAACACAAGAAAAACAGCACATAGCGTAATCCTGTTTATTTATAGAAAAAAAAACCCATACAACAGAGGACCCCTTAATATTAACTGCGTACATAAAGATACAATCAACAAGCATATAGAGTCTGTGACCCAGAGGGCGCTATCACCATATTCAGCCGTCCAGGATGGAGCGAGCGTCTCCTTGCAGATACCGCAATCACTTCCGGGTAGACGTGATGGATGGTGGAGCGCAAACTTGACTTCTGGGATGTCGTGCTGGTCACGCCCTGACTGGTTTTGTCATTACGGACTTCCACAGAGGGCGTGGCCACACGACATTACAATAGCCTTAAATATCCTCACCCTCAACACAACAGCCAATCAGGCACACCTAGCAACAAATGACCAGGGCTGGTCACTGTTATCTCATTGGGCGCGAGCGGCATAATGTTATACAGGGAACGAGGAGACACTTAAACAGATGAAGATCAATTACAATTTCAATACGTGTATGTTAAAAAGCTAAATCTGTCTATAAAATTCCTTACTTGGAACGTGAGGGGCTTGCGTGAACCGCTTAAGCGGTCAGCAACCCTCGCGTTCCTTAAGAAACAGAGGGCTGATATAATAGCACTGGTGGAAACCCATATAGACGGCAAGCTACAGATGGCCCTACGCCGCCCCTGGGTAGGATGGGCATTTCACTCGACGTTTACATCCCATTCCAGAGGTGTATCTATTTTAATTGCAAAATCCATACATTTGGAGCCAGGAGAGATATGCACAGACCCTCGGGGCAGATATGTCTTTATATCTGCTAAACTGTATGGAGAACCCTTCCTAATGTTAGCTTTCTATGTCCCCCCTCCATTCTCTATTACTATAATACTGGAGGGTGTCTCTTTCATGGCAAGATACCCCACAGTGCAAGCAGTATGGATGGGGGATTTTAATTCCACAATGAATGACACCTTAGACAGACTTCGCCCACTGACAGTAGCTGCAACGAGGACAAATTACACTAAACTACATAAAATAACCTCATCCATTCATCTAATTGACACGTGGAGAAATAAATTTCCGCATACTAAGGCTTATTCATGCTTCTCTTCCACACATAACTCGATGTCCCGAATAGATTTCATTCTGATGTCTCAACAACTTTTACCTAGATTATTGACAGTGTCCTTTGGACCTAGGCTGTTGTCTGATCATAGCTTTTACTCTATTACTCTTAGCGTGTCCCTTGCTAAACAGAAGCGGGCCTGGCGCTTGAACCCATTTTGGTTGTCCTTGCTGCCAGAAGATGATACACTTGAAGTGGAATGGACTCCGTTTTTTACTGACAATGAACATTCTGCTCCCGCGCCAGTAGTGTGGGACACGTTTAAGTTGCATGCCCGTGCGATCCTGACCTCACGCATTAATCAGATTAAAACAAACTCTACGGAAGCCCTGGATAAAGCAATCATAGAACTATCCTCTTCAGAACAAGCATATATAGCTGACCCATCCATAACAAATGCCAATACTCTTAAACTACAGACAAGAGTGGTGTTTCAGATGCAATATGAAAAAGCCAAGCAGAAATTATTCTTCACTAGACAGCGGTGGATTGAACATGGAGAAAAAGCTGGTAAATTGCTTGCATATCTTGTTCATAGTGAAGACAAACCCCCAATTGTAATAACACTTCACGATAAGGATAGACAGCCAATCACGGATCCTTTTGTCGTGTCCTCCAAGTTTAGAGATTTTTTTACAGAACTTTACACATCGACAGTCTTGGAGGATACGACAATAATGGATCAGTTCTTGAGCAACACCATACTTCCACAACTCTGAGAGTCAAGTTGAACTCCTTGAGGCACCCCTCACGGCGGAGGAAATAAAGATTGCTATTGCAGACTTTGCCAAGTCCAAATCCCCGGGGTCTGATGGTTTGCCCATTGAATTCTATGCACACTTTTCTGAGATACTTACACCGAAACTGCTGACTCTGTATAACACTATGTTCGAAACCTCAACACTACCTGCATCCATGAGAGAGGCCACGATAGTACTTCTACCCAAACCAGGGAAAGACCTAGGGTACCCTGAGTCGTACCGCCCCATATCTTTACTCCAAGTAGATGTCAAAATATTGGCCAAAGTACTCTCCAAACGTCTAAACCAAGTAATACTATCCCTTATACATGTAGATCAGTCAGGGTTTATGCCTGGCCGTAACACTTCCTTTAATTTAAGGAAGCTATTTATCAATCTCCAGGCCAAGCATGATAATGTGGGCACAAGAGTAATAGTAACATTAGATACAGCCAAGGCATTTGATTCGGTTGAGTGGAAATATCTCTGGAGATGCATGGAGGGATACGGATTTGGGCCCAAATTTATCAGATGGGTACAACTGTTATACCAGCAACCAACTACTCGAGTGGTGGCCAATGGATGCCCCTCTCGGGAATTTGGCCTAAGCAGAGGTACGAGGCAGGGATGCCCGCTCTCGCCTTTGCTATATGCTCTGGCATCAGAACCCCTCGCCGTGTCCATCCGTACTAACCAGGAGATAATAGGTTTGACATTCGGATCCCTTACCGAGAAAATTAGCCTTTATTCAGATGACACTCTCCTCTACCTGACAGACTCTGGCCCCTCTCTACACACAGCTCTTAATGTAATTGAGCAATTTGGGAAATTCTCGGGCTTGAGGATTAATTGGGGAAAATCACAGATATTACCAATTGATAGTTTCCCACCTACAGAATCACAGACTAATTTACCCCTTCAACGGGTGGATATAATAAAATACCTTGGCGTTAAAATATCCAAGAATCCAGTAGACTATATTTCCTTGAATATTGAACCATTATTCTCCCTAATTAAATCTAAGATCCAGGTCTGGTCCCGCCTCCCTTTAGGAATATGGGGCCGTGTCAACTTAATAAAGATGGTACTACTGCCCAAGGTACTGTACGTCTTATGGCATACTCCAGTATATCTACCCCTCAAGTATTTTAAACTGTTAGAAGCACTACTTAAACCATTTATATGGGGGAAATCTAGACACAAAGTCTCGTGGCAAACACTTAAAATTTCAACGGATATGGGTGGAACAGCACTACCTGACTTTAACCATTATTATATTGCGTCACAACTATCCCAACTATTTCACATTGACAAAACTGACAAGGAACGCTTTCTCATTCTACTAAGCCCCCGTTGGGCTCAGCATACTGGAGACCCAATAAACGGGATAGCAGTAGGTGTAGGGAACACACAGTCAAAAGATTATAGACATTCCTTGCTGTATCATTATAGACGCATATGGGAATTGGCTTCTTCTAAACTAGAGACACCATCATATAATGACTATACACCACTTTGGCATAATAAAAAACTGCAGGAACTTAATGGAATCCAGAACTCAGATTTATGGGCAGCCAAGAGCATATATTATTTACACCACCTGTTCACAAATGGAACTAATAAAACGTTTGATGCACTTAAGATGGAGTTCCAGATTCCGAATCAAATGTTTTTTTTGTTATCTCCAGATCCGTCATGCGATCCAGAAGCAGTTTTCACAGGGTCTTCCACAACCCACCCCTAATTCTATTATAGCCATAGTCAAGAATACAGACTCAAAAAAACGTATTTCCTGTTTTTACAACATGTTATCCGCCCCTACCTCTGCAAAATTAGCTTACGCGTTAAAACCAAGATGGGAGAGGGAGGTTGGGAAGATGGAGGATGAAGAGTGGGAGGAGGCTTTGGAAACATGCAAGTTGGTTTCACCCAAACCTTCAGACAGACTGTCCCAGATCTTTATACTTCACCGTGCATACCTCACTCCTCTTAGGGTAGCTAGATATAAAAGAAGTCAACCCACCACATGTCCAATGTGTGAAACTGAAACAGGCACATTCTTTCACCTCATATGGTCCTGTCATAAGATACAAGACTACTGGAAACAAATAGTTACCTTCTTACATGACGACATGGGGTCTCCATTAACCCTTGACCCAAAGCAATGCCTCCTGGGGATTTTTCCAGATGTACTAGATAAATTCACACTAATATTCCTACATGAAACTTTATTTTCGGCTAGGAAAATTATTGTCAGACAATGGATGAGACCTGAATTCCCTCACTTGGTGGACTGGAAAAGAGACATTAACACAACCCTTCCATATAAAAAATTCCTTTATATTAACAGAGGTTGTCCAAATAAATATAACAGAGTATAGGATAGATGGTTACAAGAGTCTACGACATGCACATAAACAGTGCTTATCCCGATACTTACTAAGTATGAGTATGGAAATGTACGGATTATATCAGAACCTAAAGAACTAACTATATGATAGAAATATATGTGTATCATGATCTTTTTGTACGAAATACCTTCTGTATGATGTTAAACATGTGTACCAATGCTTTCCATGTGTTATGTACAATCTTGCAAATAAAAAGTTTGTTGTAAAAAAAAAAGCTAAATCTGCTCAAATAAGATTGTTGGTGAGAGAAAAGCAACCTGAACACCACAGATAAATATAAATATCAAATATGATTAATGAAATAAAATAATGATAATGTTCCAACTACTACATATAGATGTCCATCAATAGCGGGAGCATTAAACCCGTTTGGATTAAAATAGACATGGGAATAATATATAAACATATGTACTAGATCCAAATCTTTAGTAGGGAGCATACATGAGTGATAAGGATGGCAGGGTGATATTGCTATATTGGAACCATCAGATACAAATATAGAATAGACAGAGTGCCGCATCATAACTGAAATTAAATTATAAATATAAAAAATCCTATCATCACTAGAAGATTACTGTGATTAATACTACTAATATCATAGACGTATTAATGGAATAACAAATATAATGTATGTTCTCCTAGTGTATACAATATTTAAAATGCCTTAGAGTGGAGAGAACCAGATAAAAGAAACCATATAGAAAAATTAAAAACGATATGTCTGACATAACTAAAACACCTGTATCTTTTTAAAAGTCTGGAGCACTAATAAAAATAATGATACAAAAATAAGAGAAGAGCATTGAATGAGAGGCACGGGAGAGTGCAGGAAATAGTACTCTTAAAGGGCTCTTATTGGTGTTCTAACATCTTTACATGCACAGCATCTTCTACAAGCATAAAACCCGTCTTTATTCCAAAAGGAGGGGGGTCTGCATGGAGGATCTATCACCTTCTTTACAACCTTATCCACATAACTGGGGGCCCTTCTGTAAATGAATCCAGGTTTAGGTGGTAATACAGGTTTAAGCACCATAAGGAGGATGTGCGCGTGGGAACCGAAGATTTTCTCAACTTCCTTGTATTGCGAGTGAAATCCTGATATGAAACTCCATTCCTGTTTATTACCATCTAGAGGGTGAATTGTCTCTTGTTATTATATGCCTATGCTTTTCAACAATCAAAAAATCTCCCTGTTGGAGAAATTCCACCGCAGTCTTTGTCCCAGTGACAGGACAATAAATGAGTTCAGGTCCACATGATGGTCTCTCGTAAAGTAGCAGTTGAAAAGAGCAGCTGTTGAATTCCTTGCCTTCATTCTAATTTCAACTTTGCTCTACCTCCAGTCCAGTTCTAGTCCTTGTCAAAGAAAAATGTGGTCAGCCCTGCCCCAGCTCAAGGCAAGGAAGTCAACTCTAAACTCTGCTAAGCATTTGCACAAACATACCAACCAGCCAAATCACAGTGACATATTTAAAGGGAAATTAAGCTTTATATAAAAAAATAATACAGCATAAGGAATTTCCACCCAAGCCAGTTTAAAGCTTAATATTATCAAAAATTAAATTTACGTTTCATTTGGAAGCTGCTATAATTTTTTAAAACTCTCAAACAATTCTATACAAGATGGCAACCTGGTGGTGTTATATACAACACCCCCAGAAATGTAATTTCTTGCTTGTGTGATTGGCCAACTGATTTTCTGAGACGTCTGCACGGAATTTCATTTTGGTGAGATAACTCTCAAGGTTTAATTACTCATAATGTTATGTCAAACACAAAATTCTCTGCGCAACCCAATTAGTGCTTACAATAATTAATCCCATTTACTCAAGTACCGGTAATTAGTGTTGCTGCTCACACTGTAATGTGTTTCCCATATTTACCAATATGCAATATTTTAAATAGTGTTGCACAACTTAAAACTAAATTACAACCTCATATGCATCAATCTGTAAAAAAAAAAAAAAAAAAAAAAAAATACAATAAAGTAAAAATAAAGTGATCATGAAACAATAATATATGCTTCTTCTATTAATGATTCCTCAATGTGATAGATGCAATCAATACCAATGGATACAGTGATTATATTGAACAAAAAAAGCAATAAATTAAAGTCCTTGATATATACTAAAATGTGTAATACAGTCTTGTGTTTTCCCTCCTGTAAAATCAGAGAGTGAGTTCCACCGCTACTAAAGCTGCACTTATGCAAACAATATACAACAACCACTTGGGATCTGCAAAGGCTTTAGAACGTGTCTTCCCACACTCTTCCTTATCTGTTGCTCCCTGTGCGTACCACCACTATTAACACTCTGGGCTCACCTTAGTATTGTTACCTATTGGGGTTGATTTACTAAAATTGGAGTGTGCAAAATCTGGCGCAGCCCTGTATAGGGTTGTAAACGCTGAACCTCTTTTAGTGAAGACCCTGACATAAAACAGGGTGTTACGATTCTGATTTCATTTGTTAATCCCTTCACTATGAAAACATACTTTTGTGGCTTCATTATTATAAATAAGTGAGCTGGAAAATCAAGTTTCTTGTACTAGGCTAGAATCCTCTTATTGAACAATGCAGTGGGAGTGCAACTGCAAATAAACCAGTCTTTCCCGTTTCAGAAAAAATTACAATCTCTTCTTCTTTGCTGCTGTGTCACTTGCATGGTGTGCTGACTTGCCTCGCTAACAATGCTGTGCAGAAGGTGATACCACTCTGGGAACTGTACTGCTCAATTCCATTTTGGATTTTAGAACTGAGAAGGCTGTATAATCCATAGGATGAAGCAGTGAAGTAAATACCATCTCTGGCCAACATGTTCAAATGCTGGTGCCTTGGTTGTTTGAGTACCATCTCACAGAGGGTAAAGCATTATTTTCATGAAAATGGCTTTGAGCTCAAGATGCTGTTATCATTTGCAGGGCCTCTGGTAAGTCAATGATATATTATTGACTTTTTTAGATACTGATATTTTATGATGATGATTTATAGGTTTTTTTTTGTTTTTTTTTTAATAACCTCACTAATATATTTCATTTGACTGTTAAGTTGTCCTGCCCATCAGTTTCACTACATTTGGTAATAGCAGATAGAATGAATATAGGATACAAGCACCTTACTTTTTGCCTTTTTTCTCGTTCAAAGGTTTTTATTGAAAGATCAACATATGGTAACAAGTATAATGTATCAATTAAAGGTATTTTAGTAGTTACATGTAAAATAAAGAATCAGGTTACGACATTGTATTAACATAACACACAGATGGTAAAATAAATGTTAGATAAGTTCCCTATTTATCAAAATGATACAGAGTTTTCAGACTGTTTCAATATTAGCTTACATTAATTTTTAGAGAATCATTATCAGTTAATGAAACAAAATTAGGTCTATTTGTGTCTGAGTTCTTATGTGTCTTTTTGAACATTTGAATAAAGTATATGTATCAAACTACTGAGTGTGATATTTTAAATATATTCCATATCACCTGTTGCTGTTAGGTACCTTATGAAATGATAATAAGAGAGAAATAAGAAAGAGAAGAAAAAAGAAAGAAAGACCCCTTTTGCACTGTGGCGCTTTGCAGGAGCTACAGTGCTAAAAATAGCACCTGCAAAGCGCCCTGAAAGAGCCCCTGCTGTGTCTCCAATGTGAAAGCGCAGAGGGCTTTCACACTGGAGCGGTGCGCTGGCAGGATGGTAAAAAAAGTCCTGCTAGCAGCATCTTTGTATACACCGCTCCTTCACCGCTCCTGCCCATTGAAATCAATGGGGCAGTGGGGCTATACCGCCGGCATAGAGCTGCTGCAGCAGCGCTTTGCAGTGGCTTTAACCCTTTCTTGGCCGCTAGCAGGGGGCTAAAACCGCCCGCTAGCGGCCAAATACCACCACTAAAATGAAGGTAAAGTGGCGCTACAAATAGCACCGTTTTACCGCCGGCGCCCGGCACCGCCCCAGTGTGAAAGGGGCTTAAGGGTAAGGAAAGGTGGGGGGGACAGAGGGCATGCGGTGTTCCAGGGGGCATAATCTATTCTTATAGTTTTATCATTGTTGCATATAAAAATGTTAGTTACCATGACTGGAGTACCTGGTGGTCAAAGTTTATAGGTAAACAATGTTTGATCCATGGTTTCCATAGACCTTCCATAGACCTTCATATCCTTTCAGATTTTCTTTATCTAGGGCTTTCATTTTTGCATGCAACAATGACAATTCATTCTGTGCTTGGTTTCTGCTATGTTTAGTAAAGCCCCATACACACTATCAGATTTTCTGCTGATTTTTGTCTTCAGATTTACCAAAACCATGTAGTGCAAGGGCCTGCCTGATTGCATACAAATTGAAACTCCTAAGGTTTGACCTCATATTATATGGTTTTGGTAAATCTGAAGACAAAAATCAGCAGAAAATCTGATAGTGTGTATGGGGCTTTAGGGAGTTTTCCATGCTTTAGTTATTGTCTGTTTTGCGGCCGTCATAAGTTGTTCGACTAGCTTGAATTGTTTATGAGTCATGTAATCAGGTTTTATATTTAAAAGGGCAATTTCTGGATCTGGTATTATTGTTATTTCAAACATTTCTGAAGCGAGTAAAAAAACCTTTCTCCAGAATTTTTTTTATAATTCCACTGCATGTGTATATATGTTCCTTGTTCTGAACAGCCGCAAAGCAGAGACTTGAGTAATCAGGCGCAAATTTAGCTAATGTAACAAGAACCAAATACCAGCATGAGAGTACCTTGTAGGTGGTTTCAATATCTATCACATTAGGAGAAAAAGATTTGATATTGGACCAGATTGCAGACCATTCTGTTTTATCTATAGTTCGATCAAGATTTTTTTCCCATTTCACCACATAAGATGGTATTTTAACATCTGATTTAACTAGCAATGTGGAGTATATTGTTGATATGAGACCTCTGGCATGAGAGTCTTTCATGCATATATTTTCAAACTTAGTAAAATCATCTACAGAGTCGTCAATGCTTAGGAAAGCAATACAAAAGTTCTTAATTTGAAGGTAACACAATATTTCTGATTGGGGGAGCCTAAAAGACTTATTAAAGTCTAGGAAGGGACGGATTGTTGTATTTAGGATCATGTGATGTAAACATGTTATACCTGCTTTGGACCAAGCCCAAAAAGATCTGGGATAAGTCCATGCTGGATAGAAAGCTGGGTTTTTGAGAAAAGATAGAAGTGGATTTTGTTTGGATTGCAGACCATGAGAGATTTTGAGTCTATCCAAGATAGCTAGAGACTGTTTAGTGATTGGGTTTTTTAAAGTTTTACGATCGATGGGACGTAACATAAAATATTGTGTATGGAGAGAGGGTCACAATCTATTGCTTCGATGGTAACCCACAAGGGAATCTCAGTTTTGGAGTGATATTTTATGGATTGTGCTAGTTGAATGGCTTTATAATATAATGAAATGTTTGGAAATCCTAGGCCACCATGGATTTTGGGAAGGAATAAGGTTTCTCTAGATATTAATGGTTTGAGTTTCGCCCAAGTAAATTTTATACGTTTTTGTTGTATTATTCTAAGGAAATAGCCCGGGATGTGTATTGGAAGAACTCTGAAAAGGTACAGGAATTTAGGAAGTATGGCCTACTTTTTGCCTTTTTAGCTCTTTATGAACTGTGCCCTATACCTGTTAAAAGATAATGCCGAACTTTCTTGCAACACCTTAATGGTCTTGGCTCTTATGGTCAATTTTCTTTTTTCTCTTTGAAGTCTAAAACCATGCAATGTAAAGCTCCTCAGAATACATGACATAGAGCTGGGCGATTTTCTCACAAAAAAAAAATCTGCGATTTAAAAAAAAAAAAGTTGATTCACGATTCGAATCAAGTTTTTTTTTTTTTTTTTTTTGGACACCACGCCGGTCCTGAGGTGTTGCGGGCAGGAGTTTTTAGGAGAGGACGCAGCTTCGGCCTAGTCCATGGTGTCCGGCCTCGCAGACTAGGCCGAAGCCACGGCCTCACCTAAAAACTCCCGCTCACAGCTCCTCAGGACAAGCGCAGTGTCAGCGCCGGTCCTGGGGAGCTGCAGGCAGGAGTTTTTAGGCGAGGATGCGGCTTCGGCCTAGTCCGGGGCGTCCGGCCTCGCAGACTAGGCCGAAGCCGTGGCCTCGCCTAAAAACTCCTTACTGCAGATCTTCAGGACCGGCATGGTGTCAGCGCCGTTCCTGGTGAAAAAAAAAATCTAAAAAAAAACGATTTGCTGAAATTTTGAATCAATTTGACCTCTCAACTCGATTCAAGATTCAAATTGATTTTTTTCCCCAGCCCTAACATGACAGATTTTTTTTTAACTGTAGTATCACAGCTGTTCATATTCTTTACACTGTATTCTTTCAAGTTCGATGAAAACACATAGGTCTGAGAGTAATGCCGCGTACACACGAGCGGACTTTACGGCAGACTTTGCCCGGCGGACTGGATTTCAATTCGATCGTGTGTGGGCTCCAGCGGACTTTGTTTTCTCAAAAGTTGGACGGACTTAGATTTGAAACATGTTTTAAATCAATCCGTTGAAATCGAGTCCGGTCGAAAAGTCCGCTCGTCTGTATGCTAGTTCAACGGACAAAAAGCCACGCTAGGGCAGCTATTGGCTACTGGCTATGAACTTCCTTGTTTTAGTCTGGTCGTACGTCATCACGTACGAATTCGACGGACTTTGGTGGATTGTGTGTAGGCAAGTCCGTTCATTCAGAAAGTCCGTCGTAAAGTCTGTCGAAAAGTCAGCCGAGCAAAGTCTGCCGTAAAGTCCGCTCGTGTGTACGCGGCATTAGGCTGCTTTCACACTGGACAAAAAGGAAAAGGTCTGGTGTCACCCGCAAACCACCTCCATCCCAATATATGCAAGAAAAAACAGGAAATCGTCCCGGGACTTTTAAATGAGGTGAATGCGGTTAGCCAGCAATTGACAGAGTAAGTGTAGTCTCAAACAAAATTTATTAAAATAATCATGCAAACATGAATCATAGCCAAGCCTTTGAAATGATACATACAGTAGAAAATTTCATTACACACATCAAGGTATAAAATGTAAATTGCAGAGTACACAAGCATAAAAAGTATCCCAATGCGTTTCGCAAGACAATGCTCGCTTCATCAGGGGTAGATGCGTGTGTAGTACATCTGTAGGGGGTATAATGAACCAAATAAGTATCAACACAGACATGGTATCATGACAATTAGTCAAGAAGGTCCAAAAACACATGGCCCTATAATCACCAGAGGCTGGATCAGACTACCAATTGCTTGATACCCAGAGGCGGCAGTAATGAGCGTCAGGCTCGGGAGCTGAGGGGGCAGAGGAAAAACCAACCCAACAGAGCACAAACAGTGGGCAGACATGGCCGGGATGGGGGAATGTGTCACCAAAGATCTCCCAGTATCCATTAATAATGTCAACTGAAACATAAATACATATGTATCAATATGTGCTGCCATACCAGCATAGAAGTAAAGTAGTATATGATAAGAGTATGTATAGGATTGAACCAAACTGGTTCAATAATGGTATGAGCTAGGAATCTAGGGGACAATGGAGAAAAAAATAAATAAAAATAAAATAATTATAGAAATAAAATAGGACAAAAACAGTGTGATAAAGTGCGTGTTCCATATAGCATTTATCCAAGTCCATTGTATATGTCAGCTGAGATAAAAATATATGTATGTCAGTTAGTACTATACCAACAGAGTAACCATGGAGTATGCAATGAATGTGTAATGGTGTGTGCATGAATGAACCATAAGAGTGAATATAATGATGTATGAGACAATGTATATGGCAGACCATGCTAAAGTTAAGTGCTCAAATGTGAAGGGAGTCAATGGATGATTAGCATCCATCAAGGAGTATGAACTCACCTTGAATGAAGTAAACTACTGCATGTGAGTGAAAGAGGAAATAAGAAGTGACAAACTGCCCCCCCATTTGTACTCTGTTGGGTTGGTTTTTCCTCTGTCTCCTCAGCTCTCGAGCCGGACGCTCATTACTGCTGCCTCTGTGTATCAAGCAATTGGTAGTCTGATTAGCCTATGGTGAGTATAGGGCCATGCAGTTTTTGGACCCTCTTGACTAATTGTCAAGATACCATGTCTGTGTTGATACTTAGTTCATTATACCCCCTACAAATGTACTACACATACATCTACCCCTGATGAAGCGAGCATGGTCTTACGAAGCGCGTTGGGATACTTTTTATGCATGTGTACTCTGCAATTTACATTTTATACCTTGATACATGTAATTACAATTTATACTGTATGTATCATTTCAGTGGCTTGGCCATGATTCATGTTTACATGACTATTTTATTACATTTTGAGACTGCATTTACTCTGTCAATTGTTGGCTAACCGCATTCATCTCATTTAAAGTCCCGGGCGATTTCCTGTTTTTTGTTGCTTTCACACTGGGGCAGGCGGGCGTTGACGGTGAAACGCTAGTTTTAGCGGGTGCTTTTACCGTCATTTTAGTGGCGCTATTTGGCCGCTAGCGGCCAAATAAAGGGTTAAATGCGCCAGTGTATCGCCACTGCCAGATCGCTTTGCAGGCGCTTTGGCAACGGTGCCTGTTCATTTCAATGGGCAGGAGCGGTGTATTCCTTCACCGCCCGAAAGATGCTGCTGACTTTTTTTTAAATCAGAAAAGAGTTTTTATTTTGACTTTCACAGTACATGGTATATGACATTCCGTATACAATAGTAAAACAGAAATGTAAAACGTTTGACGTATATTGTCAATTGGTACAGTGTATGCAGAACCTTATAAGTGCTTTTTTTTTTTTTTTTTTTAGTGCTGTGTCATATAGTAATCATATAGTAAAATATTATAAGAAAAAGGGAACAGAAAAGAAAAAGAAACAGTTAATAAAACTCCCTCAGAACTCTGAGGGTGTGATATACCAGAACAAATAAGTATACCCCAACCAACCAAGGTTTTCTGTAATCCTTGGCATTTTACACGTTGCCAAGCATTGATAGACACCAATTCGTATTCCACAAGCCCCCTACCCTTGTAAGAGCCTGTCCTTAATCAGCTGATGTGCCAATCTTGGGACATCTAACCAGGCCTGACATAATGAACAGTGGCGTAGCGTGGGTTGTCAGCACCCGGGGCAAGGCAAGTAATTTGCGCCCCCTAACCTGCAGACTTTTAGCTATCCCTGAGTCCCTTCAAATACAATAGTACTGACCTACCTGATTCCTATACTGACCACTACACACTACACTGTCCACTACACTGAGAACTACACTGTCCACTACACTACATTGTCCACTACACTGACCACTATACTATACTGTCCACTATACTACACTGACCACTATACTGTCCACTATACTATACTGTCCACTATATTACACTGACCACTATACTGTCCACTATGCTACACTGTCCACTATACTATACTGTCCACTATACTACACTGACCACTATACTATACTGTCCACTATATTACACTGACCACTATACTGACCACTATACTGTCCACTACACTGACCACTACACTACACTGTCCACTATACTACACTGACCACTATACTACACTGTCCACTATACTACACTATACTGACCACTATACTACACTACAATACACTGTCCACTATACTACACTGACCACTATACTACACTGACCACCATACTACACTGTACTGACCACTATACTACACTACACTGACCACTACACTACACTGTCCACTATACTACACTACACTGTCCACTATACTACACTACACTATACTGACCACCATACTACACTGTCCACTATACTACACTATACTGACCACCATACTAGACTGACCACTATACTAAACTACACTGACCACTATACTACACTGTCCACTATACTACACTACACTGGCCACTATACTGAACACTATATTACACTGTCCACTACACTGACCACTACACTACACTGACCACCATACTACACTGACCACTATACTACACTGTCCACTATACTGACCACCATACTACACTACACTGACCACTATACTACACTGTCCATTACACTACACTGTCCACTATACTACACTACACTGACCACTATACTACACTGTCCACCATACTACATTATACTGACCACCATACTACATTACACTGTCCACTATAATACACTGACCACCATACTACACTGTCCACTATACTACACTACACTGTCCACTATACTACACTGACCACTATACTACACTATACTGACCACTATACTACACTGTCCACTATACTACATTGTCCACTATACTACATTACACTGTCCACTATACTACACTACACTGTCCACTATACTATACTGTCCACTACACTACACTGACCTCCATACTAAACTACACTATACTGACCACTATACTGACCACCATACTACACGACACTATACTGACCACTATACTACACTGTCCACTATACTGACTACCATACTACACTACACTGACCACTATGTTACACTACACTGACCACCACACTATACTACACTGTCCACTACACTATACTGACCACTATACTGTCCACTACACTAACCACCATACTGACCACTATACTACACTACACTGACCTCCATACTAAACTACACTATACTGACCACTATACTATACTAACCACTATACTGTCCACTATACTACACGACACTATACTGACCACCATACTACACTGTCCACTATACAACACTACACTGACCACTACACCCCATACTGACCACTACACTACACTGACCTCCATGCTAAACTACACTATAATGACCACTATACTAACCACTATACTATACTACACTGACCACTATACTACACTATACTGACCACTATACTGTCCTGCCTACAGTCTCTCTTGCCCCCCCGGCCAGTAACAAGACTCACGAGGGAGTCCCACTCACCTTCTTATCCTGGCCTGCATCGATCTGGATGAGGAGGAGAAGACAGCAGCGGCTCACATTTTTCTCTCTCCTGCGGCCTGACTGCTGCAATGTTCAGTGTCCAGCGCCCTGTGATTGGGCGTATGGGGGGTCATGTGCGGAGGCGGGACTTCAGGAGCGATCAAGGACAGGCCAGCCCTATGCCTCACATGACCCCCATACGCCCAAACACAGGGCGCCGGACACATAGCATGGCGGCCGGAGCGCAGGGGACACAGGAATTTGAAATTAGGAGGCAGCCAGTGACACATACTGGCGCCCCCCTAAATGTCGCGCCCGGGGCCACGGCACCCCCTGCACCCCCCACGCTACGCCACTGATAATGAATAAAATTTACGTGTGACATTTCTGTGTTGCTATGCTAGTTTCTCTCTTATTAGTAATTTGTTAACTTGTTCCACCCATTGCTTCCTAGTGGGAAACCTAGGGGTGATCCACAGTTGTGCAATTAATTTGTGCGCAACATACAGTAATCGTAAGACTGTCGTATGAGCCGAGGGGGTCAAAGCCTCCTCGTCCAGTGCGCCCAATAGACTTACAACTGGTTCTCGTGGAATAGTTATCATATAAACCTGTGATATAACATCTGGAACTTCCTTCCAATAACGGAAAAGTTTGGGGCACTTCCACATCATGTGGATTAGGTCCCCATGATCACCTTCACATTTCGGACAAAGTGGAGTATCCCTAATCCCCCATTTTTGAAGCCGTACGGAAGTCCTATATACTCTGTGTAGCATATATAAATGTGACAACTTTTGAGAGGCAGATACTGATACCAAAGGGGCAGATGAGAGACACAGATCCCATGTTTTCCCATCTATGGTACCTATATCCCCTCCAAACCTCGCCTACAGGGCAGGCTGGAAGGGTCCTGTATAACATTAAAGTGGTGTTCCACCCTAAAAAAAAAAAAGTCATGATTGTGCCTAAAAAAAAATATAAAAAAAACCATTTGGATATTTTTTTTTTTACTTGCCTCTAAATGCCTGTTGCTAGGGGGTCCCCCGTAGTCTGCCTCTTCCAGTGCCTGGGCTGGTGACATCACTTCCCCCTCGGCACAGGAAGGGCTCAGCTCTGCTCCCTCCCTCCTGTCAATCATCTGGGACCCATTACAGGTCCCAGGTGACTGAGCAGCCAATCACGGTGCGCGGCGCCACTCGCGCATGTGCAGTGGGTGCCAGGCTGTGAAGCCACAGACCGGCGCCCACAGTTGCAATGCCGGCACCGCTTAACGGAGGGGGAGACGAGCGGGGCTTTGATCCCCCGCATCGCTGGACCCTGGGACAGGTAAGTGTCCAATTAAAAGTCAGCAGCTGCAGTATTTGTAGCTGCTGACTTTTAATTTTTTTTTTTTTTTGACTGGCCCTCCGCTTTAAGAAGGATATTATAGCTTTTAGAGATCATTCCCTTTTTATTGTCTTCCACAAAGATCTCCTGTATGAATGTATGGTCGGTCAGCTGGAGGGGAGCGTGGTGTGAATGTGTTTGTAGTGCGTGGCGTAGCTGTATTTGAAAAAGTTGGTGCGTGGAATATCAATATCCGCTTGGATTTCCATAAAGGACTTAAGATTTGGTTCATTGTATAGTTGGGACAGATAACGGATTCCCATCCTTTCCCAATTACTGAACCCTTTCAGCTTCAATAGTTCTTTATAATTTACATTGCGCCATATTGGTGTGTGGCTTAGAAAGCCCCGTATCCCCAACATTTTTTTGGTATATGCCCATAAGGTTTTTAGCATCCTAACCGTGGGGGCCTCTGGGTCCAAGTGCATGTATCCTGCTTCCAGGCACGCAAGAGCTGTCATATTCTCATCCCACGTGGCTAGGAGTCTGCGGATAGGGTCCGCTAGATCCACCGCTCCCCAGCCCCCCGTTGCTGGAGCTGGGACGCTAGGTAGTAGGCTCTGGAATGAGGGACTGCCAAACCTCCCTCATCTTTCCTATACTGTAGTGTCGATAAACTAATCCTCGCTATTTTCTTTTGCCAGATCAGTTCCCTAAATTGGGAGTCTATCCTGTCAAACCATTTTCGAGGAATCCACACCAGGGAATTGTTGAACACATATAATAATTGTGGTGCCCAAACCAGTTTTATAAGATTAATTCTCCCTACTACTGACAGCAGCAGTTTGCACCATGAGGTACATTTTTCACGAAATTTGCTGAGTAGAGAGGTTAGCAATGTATTGAGACTAGGGATGGGCGAACGGTTCGGCCCGAGCATAAGTTCAGGCCAAACTTTGGTTGTTCGGATGTTCTACAGAACACCGAACAATATGCGGTGTTCGGGGCAAATTCGAAAGCCGCCGGAACACCGTTAAAGTCTATGGGACATTAACATGAAAAATCAAAAGTGTTCATTTTAAAGGCTTATATGCAAGTCATAAAAAGTGTTTGGGGACCCGGGTCTTGCCCCAGGAGACATGTATCGATGCAAAAAAAAGTTTTAAAAACGGCTGTTTTTTTGGGAGCAGTGATTTTAATAATGCTTAAAGTGAAACAATAAAAGTGAAATATTCCTTTAAATTTCGTACCTGGGGGGTGTCTACAGTATGCCTGTAAAGTGGCGCATTTTTCCCGTGTTTAGAACAGTCCCTGCACAAAATGACATTTCTAAAGGAAAAAAGTAATTTAAAAGTACTCGCGGCTATGATGAATTGTCGGTCCCGGCAATACAGATAAAAGCCATTAAAAAAAACGGCATGGGATTCCCCCAGTCCATTACCAGGCCCTTTGGGTCTGGTATGAATAAGGGGAAACCCGAACCAAAATTTGAAAAAGAAAATTTTGTGGGGGTCCCCCCAAATTCCATACCAGGCGCCCCCCCTCCTGAACTGTACCAGGCCACATGCCCTCAACATGGGGAGGGTGCTTTGGGGTAGCCCCCGAAGCACCTTGTCCCCATGTTGATGGGGACAAGGGCCTCATCCCCATAAGCCTTGCCCATTGGTTGTGGGGGTCTGCAGGCGGGGGGCTTATCGGAATCTGGAAGCCCCCTTTAACAACGGGACCCCCAGATCCCGGCCTCCTCCCCTGTGTGAAATTGTAACCGGGTACAAATGTACCCCTACCATTTCACAAAAAAAAAGTAATTTATTTAAAAAAAAATGACCCATGAAGTCCATTCATCTTCCTCTTCTCGCTCCGTTGACGGACCAAAAAAGAGAAAAAAAAAACCAAAGCCGCGACCGACTCGCCTCCATGGGAGGCACCCGCCGTATGACGCGTCTTCGCTTCGACAGTTCTTGTATAACTGAGGGAGGGGCCACACGGTGACGTTCCAGGTTGACCGCGACCCCTCTGACGCACGGGGACTTCCCCATGGCTTTCCCGGAGCGTCAGAGGGGGGCGGGGCAACCCGGTTACGTAAATGTAAACGACATTTTTATTTTTTTATTTTTTAATAAAGGACTTGTCCCAAAGTGTGTCTTGTCTTTTTTAACATTTTGACACTTTTTTTGTGAAATGGTAGGGGTGTGTAGGGGTGTACCCCGTTACTATTTCACACAGGGGGGAGGCCGAGATCTGGGGGTCCCCTTGTTAAAGGGGGCTTCCAGATTCTGATAAGCCCCCCGCCCGCAGACCCCCACAACCACCAGGCAAGGGTTGTGGGAATGAGGCCCTTGTCCCCATCAACATGGGGACAAGGTGCTTTGGGGGGCTACCCCAAAGCACCCTCCCCATACTAAGGGCATGTGGCCTGGTGCGGTTCAGGAGGGGGACTCTCATCCCCCCCTCTTCTCCTGCAGCCTGCCAGGTTGTGTTCTTGGATAAGTGTCTGGTATGGATTTTTGGGGGGACCCCCATGCCATTTTTTTTTTAATTTTGGCGTGGGGTTCCCCTTAAAATCCATACCAGTCCTGAAGGGTCTGGTATGGACTTTGAAGGGGACCCCCACGCCATTTTTTTAAATTGTCGAGCGGGGTTCCCCTTAATATCCATACCAGACCTGAAGGGCCTGGTATGGAATTTGGGGGACCCCCACGAAAATTCTTTTTCAAATTTTGGTTCGGGTTTCCCCTTATTCATACCAGACCCAAAGGGCCTGGTAATGGACTGGGGGGATCCCATGCCGTTTTTTTCAATGACTTTTATCTGTATTGCCAGGACCGACAATTCATTATAGCCGCGAGGTCTTTTAAATTACTTTTTTTCCTTTAGAAATGTCATTTTGTGCAGGGACTGTTCTAAACAAGGGGAAAATGCGCCACTACAAACTGTTGTAATTCCTACACCGTTCACCTGATTTGGATGTAAATACCCTCAAATTAAAGCTGAAAGTCTCCAGTTAAAGCACATCTTGTTCATTTCATTTCAAATCCATTGTGGTAGTGTATAGAGCCAAAAACATTAGAATTGTGTCGATGTCCCAATAGTTATGGACCTGACTGTATGCCTTTGCTGTATCCCATACAACACTTAGTTTGGCACTTGCTATGTTGTCTTTCAGAAAAAGCATCAGTAGATCCCGCATGGGATCTGGCTCCGGCAATAGGGAGAGCCAGAAAGGGTTTTGTTTCCACCCTGTTCTTTTATCAGTGCCGGGGAGTGAAAAATATACCCAGCCAGAGTGAGGAGTGTTTAGAGATGTGCCTGTCGCTGTAATCTGATGCTGTTACCAATGGTAGTAGTGCATCATTACCTAGGCCCAAATCTATGCTAGAGAGTCCCGTGTGATGCTGAGTGACATGAGAATTTTTTAGTTGTTGGGTGTCCATGTCGCCATATGTCCGTCAGTCCGAGCTCCCCTAGTAGTCTGGCAAAGGGCGTTTGTCCCTCACCTCCAGAGGGTGCATGAGTGGGAACTGGTAATTTGTCCCATTGATCATTTATTTAGTTGTTATAGTCTCCCATCGCTAGGTGTGGAATATCAGGGAATTGAGCCATAAACCCTGCCAAACACCAGAGGATCTCAGATGAGAATGGTGGCGGTATTTATATTCCAGCTATTATACATGCTAGACCAAGAACTTTGCACAGTAGGAACACATATCTCCCCCCTGGGTCTATAACCTTACGGAAGCATTGAAATCTGACATCCTGACGTATCAGGATGCTGACCCCCCTGGAATATACAGAGTAGGTTGAATGAAATATATGCGGGAGCTGAAACTAGGTGTGGGATCAGAGGGGAAGTTTCCTGAAGGGTTTCCTGTAGGCATACAATGCCAGCACCCACAGACTTAAGGTGTCTAAGGATCGCCAGTTTCTTCACTGGGTTACTAAGTCCTCAAACGTTCCAGGACAAAAATTTCTAATTTACCGCCATAAGGGAGTGCATCTATCAATAACAGTGGTAAGAGCATATATACTGCGTAAGCAACTTACATCATTGCATCTACCATTAAATGTAAATAAAAAGTATAAAGCATTTGTCAAACCAACATTACCATATGCATAGGTGGTCGGGTAAGTGGAATCTATAAAGTCTATGCCGGGGGTAACCGGTTGTAAGCATACTGGTGGGTCAGAGCAGGAACAGTAAAGATAACATAAGTCAAATAAGAAAAATAGGTTAACTGTTGGGGCCAACAGGACTCCCAGACATATAGGCCACTGTATAATCCGTTCCCATGGCTCATCCATTGGGGGGGGGAAGCAGTGGAAACTCCCAATGGAATGGTAAGGGGGTTTCACTTCTGCAGCGTGTGTGGGACGGTCCATGTGGTAATAAGTTCCAATGTTCTCCATTATCCGCCTTGTCCAGGGGTAATGAGTCAGTTTATCAAAACATCAGATAAAAGAGTGGAGTCAACAAACCCCGTGCCTGTGATCAGACAGCCAGAAGGGGGAGTCAAGGGGGAACAATAACTTCTCACCTGCCAGCTTGAATAGTTTCAGTCTTTCAAGCAAGGGCATTACGCTGCGACTTGGCGGCTTTAAGCGCTCTCTCCTCTCGGTCTAGCCATTGTGCTGCTGTGGTAGAGCGATCAAAAAAGTTTATCTCCCCCAGGGCAGCCACCCTAAGGCGTGCAGGATACAACATTGCATATTGTACATTAAGATCTCGGAGCCTCTTTTTCACATTAATGAATTTTGCACGTTGCTTTTGCAGCTCTGCCGAAAAATCTGGAAACAGAGATATCTTGGAGTTGTCAATGGCCAGGTTGCCACTCATGGCCCTAGCCTTGGATAGGATAGCGTCTCTGTCTTTATAATTTAGTAGTTTGAAGAGAAACGGGCGTGGATGATTGCACGGCGGCAGGGGGAATGCTGGGACTCTGTGCGCCCTTTCTACTGCAAAAAAGTGGAGAGAAGGCCTCCTTGCCAAAGGTAGTTATCAGCCATTGTTCGATGAAGGTGACAGGATTTTTGCCCTCGGCCTGTTCAGGGATGCCCAGAGCACGTACATCATTACGCCTCATGCAATTTTCTAGGTCAGCTAAGCATGCTGTGTGCTGGGCTGTGAGATGGCAATTGTATTGCAAGTGTCTCTGCATGGGGGCTGTATCATCCTCTACTGTACTCATTCTGCCTTCTATGGCAGATGTGCGTTTCCGCAGTTTCTGCATGTCATGGCGCACAAACAAAATTTCTGCCTTTTACCCCTTTAAGTTCATCAGCTAAAGCAGTGATCGACATATTGCAGGATGTCACTGCAGAGAATATGTCCCTGAGAGTGGGTTCTGCCTCATCAGTAGCTGGGGATGTAGCCTGTGGCCCTGTGAATATATCCCTGGGAGTACTCACTGTGTTCCATACAGAGGACAATCCACCTGCATCCCCCAGTGGGACAGTGTCATCTGTTTCAGATTGGCCTCCTGTAGCTTCCCCTTGAGCAGATGGAGAGGGCTGAGGGTCTTTGGGAGGCTTACCACCAAAGAGAAGTCTCTGTGCTGCCTCCTTGTATTTCTCTTTTGAGGAGCGCTGTGCCCAGGCGCCATCTTGGCTGGAGTCATCCATGAGGCTTCTGGATTCTTTATTTCTCTTTGCCATGCTAAATATCTGTAGCTGAGACATTATTATTGTGGGTTTTCTTTGGGGTTCTAAGGCACCCAGGGTTTCTTTGGCAATTCTAAAAATGCCAGTTACATCGGGTGGGATGGCCCTACCTGACCTGCGGTCTTACTTTATGGCATCACAGTTGTCCTTTTTGCACTGGCGACTCTTTCCTCTAACACCTAATGCTACCACCCTGTTGGAGGCTGCTATTGCCTCCTCGCAGGAAACACTTCAAAACATGCTGTATAGGAAAGGGATACCAGGGAGGGAGGTGGGATCCGTAATGGCACTACCAGGGAAAGTTTTTCACATATGCTCTAAGTGGAGGAAGGATGATCCCTTATGGCTATCTCCGAATATCCCTCTGTGGTGTAATAAGACCCTTGCAGAGTTTTTGAAACTGCCTGATGGGCATAGCTCTTGGGCTAGACATGGCATAAAATACCTACACCACATATATCAGGATAATCACTTCTGTACATTTGCACACCTGAGGGAGACTTTTGGAGTACCAAAGAACTGGTACTTTCGGTATGTACAGCTGCGTCATGCAGCACTTGCGCAGTTTGGCGTTGGTGAAATTATAGTCCAGAATACTGACCTGGAGAAGGTTCTGATAGATCCGGATCCGGCAAAAAGAATTTCTAGATACTATGGGGCAGTGGGTCCGGGGGTGGTGACTTCAACCTCTAGATCCATGGAACACTGGGTCACCATTATCCCGGAGCTGTCGTAGGAAATGTGGCAGGAGGTGCTGGATACATATCCGTTATCTGTTGTCTCTTCTACGGATAAGATGATCCAATTCCGGTTCCTCCATCAGCAGTACTATACACCTACTAGGCTTTATCGAATGCAAAGACGGGAATCGGCTGTTTGCCATAAGTGTAAGGGGGCGAAGGGTACGTTTTTACACATGATTTGGGAGTGTGAAAAGGTGAGACCACTATGGTCACAGGTGACCGAATTCATTTCAGAGCAGATTGACTTGCCAAATATTTGCTCTCCCCTACGGTGTCTCCTTGGGGTATTTGGACAAGAAGAAATGAGCACATACACAAAGTTATTTCTTAGGATTCTATTCTTTGGAATAAGGAAGCTTATTGCCAGACGATGGATACATGACAAACTATTGACGCTGGGGATGTGGAAAAAAATAATCAACGCTGATGTTCTGATGTATAGAATGACTTAAGAAGCTAGGGGGGCCTCTAAGAAGTTTCATAAAGTATGGTTTCGGTGGGTTGACTCTGATGATACCCTGGAAGGTGAGGGATAATAAGGTTTTTTTGGGGGATATTAGTGGTTTTCACTCCAGGAAGTGAATAAGCAGAGGGCTGACACTGAGTCTTCTGTTTGATGTGAATAAAGCTTTCTAGTTTTTGTCTCTATCCTTCTGAATTCTCTACCAAGGACAGACTTTCAGGGGGGAGGGCGAGAAGGGAGATGTTGCTGGTTAGAATATACAGTTCTGTTTTTTTGGTTACTGTTTAAAAAAAAAAAGCACATATACCAAATAGATGATAAAGATGGAGATCTGACTAGCCTAGATATTGGTGCATTGAATATGTACGTTGTTATTGTTGGTCAAATGTCAGATGTAAACTTCTACTTTTATTTGGATGTAATTTTTTCTATCTGATGTGTTGTATATATAACGACTTTGTGCGCAATAAAAAACTTTTGAAAAAAAAATATCTGTAGCTGGATAGCGGCGGTTCGGGTCGCGATCGCGGCTGTATCGGTTCCAATCGGAAAAAGGTTCGGGAGGGACTGGTATTAATGTTCTGCAGGATGATCTATCCAGTTTCTCGGCGGAGAGGGAGACAGATGTGACCGTCTACATCTGCCACTAAGCCACGCCCCCTCTTGCAGGACTTTTTTTTAATGTCCTGCCAGTGCATTGCCCCAGTGTGAAAGCACTTGGGCTCTCACACTGGGACTGCAGGGGAGGTGTTTTTCAGGTGCTTTACAGGTGCTATTTTTAGCCCAAAAGGGCCTGAAAAACGCCTCAGTGTGAAAGGGGTCTTACATAGTCCTGCCAGACAGCACAGTCAGACTTGAACCAACTTTTCTCTATTGCAGATAAGTGCTGCATGAACAAATCGAGGTCAAGATTTCACATGTGATGCATAAACACTTAAGCCTCGTACACACAATGAGAATATCAGATGAATGATAGTCTGGTTATTTTTTTGTATGCTAGTCTCATATCAAAAATGAAGAATTTACTAAATCTACAAAAATTATTGTACGACAGAATACAACTTCGGAAGTGATGTAATGTACAATATTTTATTTTATTGTATTCTGTCGTTTCTGAGCCTGCGTAGTCTTGCTGTTCAAAATTTTTTTAGGGCGAACACTGTGCTGATTAAACAAAAATCATACAATATGGCATCGTATGGGAGCATTTTTTGTGTTTGTCCCTTCAGATAATTTGGGCTCTTGAAAGCTGTGTGCTAACAATCAGATTATCGTACGATCGATTCGAAAGTGGTATTTTTCATCTGATTTTCTAATCGTGTGTACTAGGGTTTAGCATTATGGCACCCTGTTTTCTTTCTCTGTACTTTGAGTGTTTTCTTGACTTGTAACATAGAAGTCACTCTTGGAACCTTAACTCCCTCCCCTATCCCTTACAGAGATAACTCATTGGATTAGATGATCCCTTGAAATATCACAGTTTGGTCATGTAGCGACAAAACATACTGGTTACCTTTCGTATCATTGTTCATCCAAATTGTATCATTGTTTACCCATGAGTGAAAACTGTCCTTATTTAATTGTATTACATGTGCAAGTGCTTCATAAAAAATAAAAAAAATAGCAAGATAAAAGGTTTTTGCTTTAGAAATACTTTAAATATCAGACAACATGGGGCAGGCAGTTGGCAGAGTGTATGCAGACATCTCTGTCACTGTTCTTATCTCAGGGAAAACAAGCAGCCAGTTTAATAAAAATTAAAAAAATGGCTATTGATGGCTTGACACTCATACGGGAGTCGGAAAAAAGAGACAACTGAAATATATGAATAACTTTTGGATGAACTACGGTATATAGACAGTATATATAAAAGGCATTTACTATGTAGTACAAACCTGAAAAATTAAGAATATACAGTAAATTCCCATTAGAAGCTGCTATATGTAATGTAATTTAATCATGATGTTGCTATTTATTTTAAAGGTCATTATGAATGTTTTGAATTTTGCACCAATCATGGTAACTGCCATGTTTGTTGGCCATATTGGACAATTACAGCTGGATGCCATCATGCTAGCACTAGGGGTAAGTTTAATTTACTATCTATGCCTTTCTCTTTAGCAAGAAGATCGGCAAAAAAAAATTGCTTTTAAATCTGTTTTAGTATTTTCATATAATTTTATACGGTATATGAAAATCTTTTAAGCAAGGTGATTTATGGAAACGAATCTCTGTTATAGCCATCTTCTTCTCATCCCCAATAGTATATCTCAGTGTTTGGAATGGCGGTGGGATTTGGTTTAAATGCAGCCTGCGATACACTCCTTTCCCAGGTAAATGAAAATATATTGTAACTTGTAAACATAAATGACTAGCAATTTAAAGCATTTTTGTCACTATCTTAAACTATCTTAAAAGTAAGGCTTACCTGTAAAAAATAATACTACCTGTCAGGGCCGGCCCTACCATGGGACCCAGTGGGACCATGGTCCCAGGCGGCATTTTAAGAGGGGCGGGAGTCTTCTGAGATCTGCCTGTGGGACTGCTGTGAAAGGCTGCATCCAATGAGTGTGCAGCCCTTGCTGCCTATGAGACAGTTTCACACTGAGCAGATCGTTCTACTTGTAAGACCTGCTGAGTGTGTGACACTGTCATGTAATATAACTGAATGCAGAGAAAGACCAGCTGTCTAAATTGAGCGTTGATGTCGGAGGTGGGCAGGACCCAGCAGCTATCAAACACCAGCCAATGGGGGGCGTGGCCTGACGCAGCATGGAGTAGGACGCTTGTCTTGAGAGCTCCGTCCATTACTCCTGAATCTGATTCATCCTGGACTCTCTGTGCTGCCAAACCGGCTGGAACACATCCCTGAGCCTCTGACAATACCCTGGGCTCCTTCCTGTGTAGATTGGACACTCGGCGACCCTAACGGAGCGGCGATCTCCCACACGGCGGCCGAATCTAGGCAAGACCGCGGCTTCGGCCTACACCTGGAGGCCGCGGCCATCTTGGTCCTCCGATCCTCCGGCCCTGACTCGAGCTACCGGCCTAACTAAGGTACCCAGCTACTGGACAATCCTTTCGGGGAGGGGGACTATACAAATATAGATCACTTGGCCAGTGGGGACCCCGAGAAAGCCGAAGATTGCACCCGGTCCGGCTTGTGGCCTAGGAGTGCATGAGGTGAACGGCGGCCATCTTGGCACACCGGTCTCTCCTGCCTGTGTACAGGGCATAAGTTACAGTCCTGGAGTCTCCCTTCTGACAGCCTCCACCGAGATCCCCTATATCCTGTGGGACATAACTCCAGATTGCCATCAGCTAAAGAGGTGGGGAGGAATTGCATGCACCTGCTTTGTAAAGCAACGTACAGTATATCCTTAAACTCTGTGGGCTGCAGGGCCTGGGACAGTACCTGTCTTTAACTAACTAGCAAGTCAGGTGATTACAATAAGTTTGGAGGTTCTCTGGGTCCACCTGGGACCTTCGCAAAATGTCACCAACTAAGGCACAAAAGGCAGCGGCAGCAAAACTAGACCAGTACCGCCGACTTGAAAAAGAAGACATGGAGGAGGAGGGAACAACTGAGAAAGCTGGAACGGGAGAACGAACTGCGGGTGATACTGACAAACTCCTTGAAGCAATCACCTTTTGCAGAACCTCTCTCACAGCACAAATCGAGGAGGTCAAGATGGATATTTCCTTTATTAGACAGGACTTTCAAAAGCTCGGGGAAAGAGTGAAAGAAACTGAGACCAGACTGGGCGAGGTGGAGGACGCTATCCCACCCTTACAAACATCCTCAGACCGCGTGCAAAGGCAAATACAGCAACTCCTTTTAAAGCAAGATGATATGGAGAATAGGCTGAGAAGATGTAAAATACGCCTGATAGGCCTGCCGGAAGGGTCGGAGGGTAAGGACACTTCCACTTTTTTGGAACAACTACTGATCAATACTTATGGAAGAGAAGTTTTTTCCCCCATGTTTGCGGTAGAGCGGGCACATCGCATGCCAGCAAGACCTCCTCCACAAGGAGCTCCTCTCCGCACGTTCATTGCTAAACTCCTTAACTATAAGGATCGGGACACTGCTTTGAGAATGGCAAGAGAGAAGGGCAATATCCCAGTTGTGAATGTTAAGGTGGCCATTTTTCCAGACTTCTCGGCAGAGGTACAGCGTCGTCGTCAGAGTTTTACGGAGGCCAAACGCAAGCTAAGAAGTCTGCAATACAAGTACTCCATGCTTTTCCCAGCCCGTCTTAGGGTGGAACATGAAGGGCGTGTGGTTTTCTTCGAGGACCCAGAGGAGGTAATCTCTTGGCTGGAACGACGAGTCAACCCTCAACAAGCTGATTGATTAAGTCCTATTGAAATCGTGTCTGAGACCAGGAAATGTCTCCAGCCAGTACAAGTTTAAAGCACAAATCCTGATGACCAACAGCACAAGAGTCACATTACGCTCCAGAGTGAGACAGAGTCCTACAGTCAACATGCATCGTGCAGTGAGACTTTAGCCCACACAGTTCTGGGAAGCAGCACCATGTTCATTGGAACTTTATCCGGAACTTAATAGTTGCAGCTAAAAGGAAACAAGAAGAGCGAGAGACCGTACTACATGTTTTACAAATGATATGGGTGATATTTTTTATTTTATTTAGTGTCCGGAGATTGACCCAATTGTTCTACATTTCACTGCTCATAAAGAAGTTAGAATGTTTCCCAGATAACAACCAGTTCAGGGATTATGCCCGCACAAGTTTGGGTCAGTGTGGGGCAGGGAGGGGGTTCAAATGTTTTTGGTTCGGTTAAACTTTAAAGTGCATACTTATAATAGAAAACAGGTAACGTTATATGTGCCAGATCTATGGGAAAGTACATATGTGCCATATCACAGGTATTTGAGTCAGATATATCTGCAAGTTAAGATTTTGTGTGCCTTATACAGAATGAGCAAATTGTTTTATATAAATGCTATATTAATGGTTAAAAAGTCTGGCCTATGGCATCTTTGAAATTTCTAACATGGAATGTGAGGGGCCTGCGTGAGAAATTTAAGCGCGCGGCAGTCTTCACATTCCTGAAAAAGCAACATGCGGATATAATAGCACTAGTGGAAACACATATCGAGGGAAGTGTTCAGATGGCACTCCACGGGCCATGGGTTGGTTGGGCATACCACTCTACCCACACATCACACTCTAGGGGAGTTTCTGTATTAATAGCTAAATCAGTACATTTTGAACTATGCGAGCTAATTATCGACCTGAATGGCCGATATGTATTTATTCATGCCAAAGTATATGGAGAGCCCTTGCTTATAATGGCTTTTTATATACCACCTCCATTTAATGTATCCATGGTCAAGGAAGGTATATCATATATGACCCGTCATCCAAACATAGCAGCGGTCTGGCTAGGGGATTTTAATGCTACTATGAACCCGGCTCTAGACAGGCTACAGTTGACATCAACAGCTCCCGATGCTTCCACCGAGACTAAATTCTATAAGCTTATCTCCACCTGCCATCTGATAGATACATGGAGACATAAATTCTAACTGGTTAAGTCATATTCATGCTTCTCGTCATCTCGGGGCTCTATGTCCCGTATAGACTTTATACTTATTTCCCGTAGATTGACCCCAAGATTATCAGAGGTAATGTTTTGTCCTAGAGTACTGTCGGACCATAGTCCATATTGGATTACATTAAGTATTCCAGTGGCAAAACCACCACGAGCATGGCGTCTGAATCCATTTTGGCTATCTCTTCTACCAGAAGATGACGAGCTCATAGACAAATGGAAATTGTACTTTATTGAAAATGATGAGTCAGCATCACCACCCGCAGTCTGGGACTCATTTAAACTATTTGCTAGGCATACATTGATAACGGCGATTAATAAAATCAAGATGGACTCTTCTAGTGCCCTCGGTGAGGCACTGGAGGACTTGTCCTCTGCAGAAAGAGAGTATGCCAACACCCCGACAGCAGTAACTGTAGACCAACTTAAACTACAGACTAGAATGGTTAATCAGCTACAGTACCAGAAAGCCAAACAAAAAATGTTTTTCTCTAAGCAGAAAATGTTTGAACATGGGGAAAAGGCAGGCAAGTTACTTGCATACCTGGTCCACAGCGAGGATAGACCCCCAGTGGTTATCACACTGCATGGCCCCGGAGGACAAAAAGTCACAGACCCACCTACAGTAACCTCAATGTTTAGGGACTTCTTCGCAGACTTATACACAACGACAGCCCCCACTGAGACCCATCATATGTCTCTTTCTTGAAAAAGTGTCCTTTCCACAGCTAACAGAAGAACAAGTGGAACTGTTGGAAGCACCACTGACGTTAGATGAAATATCAACTGCCATGGCTAGCTTCGCTAGGTCCAAATCCCCTGGTTCAGATGGACTTCCAATAGAGTTCTACTCCCAATTCAGCGAAATACTAACCCCTAAACTATTAAAATTGTATAATTATCAATTTGAAACTGGGACCTTACCTCCATCTATGACAGAGGCTGCAATAGTCCTCATCCCTAAACCCGGTAAGGATCTGGGGTTCCCGGAATCTTATCGGCCGATATCACTCCTACAGGTTGACATCAAAATACTTGCCAAAGTTCTATCGACTAGGCTCAATCAGGTAATATTAACATTAATACATGCAGACCAGGCTGGTTTTATGCCTGGACGCAATACCTCGTTTAATCTCAGGAAACTTTACATTAACTTACAAGCTACACACGAGGAAGTTGGTACACGGGTGGTTGTGACCTTAGACACAGCGAAAGCCTTCGACTCGGTAGAGTGGAGGTATCTCTGGAGATGCTTGGAGGGCTATGGATTTGGCCCAAAATGTATTAAATGGGTCCAACTTTTATACCAGGCACCCAGGGCCAGAGTGGTGGCCAATGGATGGTCGTCTCAGCTATTTGATCTCAGTAGAGGCACGAGACAGGGCTGCCCCCTATCCCCACTACTATATGCCTTGGCGGCAGAACCACTGGCCATGTCCATCCGAGCAAATCCAGAGATCAGGGGACTTAAAATGGGCTCTCTGACTGAAAAGATTAGCATGTATACAGATGACACGCTATTGTACCTGGCAGACTCGGGCCCTTCATTATGAAATGCACTTCACACGGTAGAACAATTTGGAATATTTTCAGGTCTAAAAATGAATTGGGATAAATCCCAAATTCTGCCAATTGATAGTTTCCCACTCTCAGAATCCCAAACCAGGCTCCCACTGCAGAGAGTAGATGTCATTAAATACTTGGGTATTTATATAACCAGATCCCCTACAGACTATATATCTCTGAATATAACCCCTCTTATTTCCCTAGTTAAAAATAAAATACGGGTTTGGTCCAAATTACCATTAGGAGTCTGGGGACGTATACATTTAATTAAAATGATTCTACTACCCAAAATACTTTATGTTTTATGGCACACCCCCGTTTATCTACCCTTAAAACATTTTAAATCTCTAGAGTCCCTTTTAAAGACATTTGTGTGGGGTAATAATAGGCATAAATTGGCATGGCAAGCCCTCAAAAATCCGACCGATCTGGGCGGCACTGCTCTACCCGATTTTAATCTATACTACATTGCAGCACAGCTATCACAGCTTTTTCACCTAGACAAAACCGACAGCGAGAGATTTTACGCTCATATGTCCTAAATGGGCGCAGTACACCAAAGACCCGATATATGCAATAGCGGCAGACATGGGGGGGATGGAAATAGGAGACAGAGGACACACCATGCTATACCACTACAGGAAAATATGGAATTTAGCGGCCTCTAGACTTGACATCTCACAGTTTAACGACTATACGCCGTTATGGCATAACAAAAACCTTCAGGAGTTTAATAAAATACAGGACACATCTATATGATCCACACAGGGAATATTTTTCCTGCATCATATATTAAAAGATGGACAACTTAAAACCTTTGACTTACTTAAAGAAGAATTTACAATACAGGACCAGATGTTCTATAGATTCTTACAAATCCGTCACGCAACACAATCACAATTCCCTGACTCCTGCCCTTGTCCTGCACCTAATGTACTCATTGCCATAATTAAGGGCACAGATTCTCAAAAATTGATATCGGCATTTTATAACTTGCTCTTAACCCCTGTAGCTGCTAAAATAGCATATGGCCTTAAACCACGATGGGAGAGGGAGGTGGAACCGGTGGAGGATGAGGAGTGGGGGGAAGCGTTGGAAGCCTGTAAAACTGTATCCCCTAAACTCTCAGATCGTTTGACGCAGCTTTATATTCTTCACAGAGCATACCTCACACCCCTCAGAGTGGCGAGATACACGCGCACACAAACCACCACATGTCAGATGTGTGGGAGAGAGACAGGTACCTTTTTCCATCTTATATGGGCATGCCCTAAGATAAAAGGCTTTTGGGAACAAAAATTGTAGCATTTTTACACGACATGATGGGCTCACCTCTAGCCCTAGACCCCAAACAGTGTCTCTGGGGTATAGTTCCAGACACAACCGATAAATACACTAAAACCTTTTTACACGAAACACTCTTTGCAGCAAGAAAGGTTATAGCTAAAAAGTGGATGAGACAAGAGACCCCCAAAATAGTGGCATGGAAGGTGGAAATAAATAATACCCTACCATACAAGAAATGTATATATATTAATAGAGGTTGCCCAGCAAAGTACAACAAGATCTGGGATAGATGGCTCCAGGAATCTTCTACCTGTGTCTAGTATAATTGTATGACCGTAAAGAGATAAAATAGGTATAAGTATGGATGGACAGTATGAACAACCAAATATGTACACCTTGAATGACAAAATAAGCCAGATATGCTTGAATTTAATGGTATCTGTTTTTATTTCAATGATAATAATTGTAATACTGTTATAGTGTAAACATGATAACGTAACCTTTTACTTTTTTTTTTCTTTCTGTATGCACTAAGTATTCAATAAAACCTTGTTTGATAAAAAAAAAAAAACACCAGCCAATGGAATCTGGGCGGGCCGCTACGTGTATGTGGCCCCATCCCCTTTCTTAAGCAGCCCAATCATTGGCTGGTGTTTGATAGCTGCTGAGTCTCGCCCACCCCAGGTCCCGCCCACCCCCAACATCACTGCTGAATTCTTGACAGCTGGTCTCTCTCTGCATGAAGTTACATTACATGACAGTGTAACACACAGTTTCACTAAGCGTCAGTTTCAGTGTGAAACTCCCTCTCCTCTGTCAGTGCCAATCAGTGCCACCTGTCAGTGCCAGTGTTTCCAATCAGTGCTTCCAATGAGTGCCATCTGTCAGTGCCAATCAGTGCCACCTGTCAGTGCCAGTCAGTGCTAATCCGTGTTTCCAATCAGTGCCACCTGTCAGTGCCAATCAGTGCTTCCAATCAGTGCTGCCTAATATCAGTGCCAACCAATGCCACCTATCAGTGCCAATCAGTGTTTTCAATCAGTGCCACCTACCAGTGCCAATCAGTGCCGCCAGTCAGTGCCAGTGCTTCCAATCAGTGCCCATCAGTACCACCTATCAGTGCCTAAAAATAAATGATTTAAGTGATCTCACGCAGTAATGTAACCACTTCAGCCCCGCTCACTGTATATATACGTCATTTTTTTGAAGATGGATATCTCTGTAACGGCAGCAGCTGCTGCCACAACCGAGATATCCATCTTTTCAGCGAGCGGTTCTGTACACGATAATGGTGGTCTCTGCGGCGGGTTCGCCGCGAGATCACCGTTATCGGCGGCGGGAGAGGTGCCACCCCCCCTCCCGCCGCTCTCCCGCACCCTCCGCCGCTTACCGGAGCCATCGGTAGCGGCGGAGGCGATCGGGTCCTTTCCCTGCTGAGGTATGGAGACGAGTGAGGCCAAGATGGCGCCCACCCGTCTCCATACCATGTGACGGCCGGAGCGACGTCATTACGACGGCTCCGCCCACTCTCTTAAAGGCACAAATATCTTTGTGTCATTTTTTTTTAAACAACTTTTTTTTTTCTTTTTTTTTTTTGCATTTTAGTCTAAATATGAGATCTGAGGACTTTTTGACCCCAGATCTCATATTTAAGAGGACCTGTCATGCTTTTTTCTATTACAAGGGATGTTTACATTCCTTGTAATAGGAATAAAAGTGATCCAAATTTTTTTTTTTTTAAAAACTGTGAAAAAATAAATAAAATAAAATAAATAATAAAAAAAAAAAAAAAAAAAAAAATTTTTAAAAGCGCCCTGTCCCGACGAGCTCGCACGCAGAAGCGAACGCATACGTGAGTAGCGCCCGCATATGAAAACGGTGGTCAAACCACACATGTGAGGTATCGCCGCGACCGGTAGAATGAGAGCAATAATTCTAGCCCTAGACCTCCTCTGTAACGCAAAACATGCAATCTGTAGAATTTTTTAAACGTCGCCTATGGAGATTTTTAAGGGTAAAAGTTTGACGCTATTCCACGAGCGGGCGCAATTTTGAAGCGTGACATGTTGGGTATCAATTTACTTGGCGTAACATTATATTTCACAATATAAAAAAAAATTGGGCTAACTTTACTGTTGTCTTATTTTTTTTTTCAAAAAAGTGAATTTTTTCCAAAAAAAGTGCGCTTAGAAGACCGCTGCGCAAATACGGTGCAAAAAAAAGTATTGCAATGACCGCTATTGTATTCTCTAGGATGTTAGAAAAAAACAATATATAATGTTTGGGGGTTCTAAGTAATTTTCTAGCAGAAAAACCTGTTTTAAACTTGTAAACACCTAAAATCCAAAACGAGGCTAGTCTTGAAGTGGTTAACACTCAGCCAAAATCTATGGCTAATATTAAAATTGGGAAAGTCACAAAAACTAGTAAAAAACTAGAATAAGGTGATTCAAGTCCATATGTTCATTCAAATTAAAAGCGTCTTCAATACATATTCATTTCATTCGGTTGCAAATGAGCTCACAGGACTCTCACCTGAGATCTGTATATAAACTGCATCAAATGGTGAAAATAGCCTTTAACCTTCCTGGGATTCCGTTCCACAACCTTCCACTGGGGCGTCTCCGTCTTTCCACGGTCGTCACGATCTCGCAAACACGGTCCTCAGGGCTAGCGATGGACACAGTAAGTTCGACCCTGTCCGCTCCAGTGGCAGCGGTAATCACAGGGAGGAAAGGAAAAAAATGCCTCCAATAGTGTAATACGTTCAAAAACTAAAAGAATTTATTAAAGTACAAATAGGTGGACTCTTACATCGACAACAATGAAAAAAAAAGCATGTAAAATAAAAGCATTGCATTTTTTTGCGCCTTCTAACTTCGCTTCCAGTGTACGTCAACTTCCGGCCACTCCCTTCGCGTTACGTCACTGCACGTTACTTCATCAGGGGACCCGGATTGGCTATTAAGGGACTCCTTATAAATGGTACAAACCGGAAGTGCTAATTCGGCAATTTTCTTGTAGTCCGCTAGACTCGTTATAGCGTGGCCATTTTTTGGTTATCATTATGCAAAACATGAGTAGCGGCCATTTTCTTATAGCTCAAACCAACCTTGAGAAACCTCTGATGGTCGGCCATTATTTCATAGACTGCTCAATAGACCAATATAGCATTCCCAATGTATTCACAGTAGATATATATATAAAACTGCTGATCCTAGCTTTAGTTAAAAAATATATATACACACCTAAAGTAAAGAGACTGAATCGGATAGGGAAAGACTAAATACAAGTAAAATTACATCATAAAACAATAAAAACTATCAAGGTAAGTCTGGCGAGTGACTAAAAGGGGCAGTCACTATGTAAATAAGTTATAGATAATAGGACCATACCTTATTAAAATAAATATGCATATAAATAGAAAGATATACGGTATATCCAAAAGGCTAAATAATGCATATATTGTATGTCAACTAAAATAGTTGCATACCGGAAATGAAGTGATAAGGCGTCTTGCAATAAAAATTACCAATAATAATTATTAAAAATTACTTAAACAATTTAGATCAAACTCTACGTTGAATCCTCCAGGTGTAAGAATTCTCATAATGTGTATCCATTTTGACTCTTTTTGACTGATTGTTCTAACATTAGGGCTGCCTCTCCATGACCTATTATATTTTTCAATACCCCAAAATTGTAGTTGTGTGGGATCTTTGTTATGTGCTGATGCAAAGTGTCTTGATACACTATGCTTTGGAAAACCATTTACGATATTTTGAACATGCTCCTGTATTCTAACTTTTAGTGCCCTCTTTGTCCTTCCAATGTATTGTAAAGGACATACACAACTCCCTCTGTATGACAACAGATAAAGTCCCTAATTGCAAAGGACTGTCCTGTAGTAGTAGCTATAAATTCTGACCTCATCTTCTGTGGTTTTTGCAAATGTCGACAGGCATAGCAATTCTTATGCCGTGTACACACGGGCGGACTTTTCGACCGGACTGGTCCGACGGACTTTCTGGCGGACTTTTTATCGAACGGACTTGCCTATACACGATCACACCAAAGTCCGTCGGACCAGTCCGGTCGAAAAGTCCGCTCGTGTGTACACGGCATCACAGGGGTAGAACCCCTTCCCAGTAAAGAATGTATAACCTGTTTTGGGGGGTGGTTCAACTACTGCTTTGACAACCATGTCTCTCAAAGTGGGCGCTCGCTTGTAAATTATATTCTGTCTGGAAGAATTTTAACTCAGATCTTTGTCATTTCTCAAAATATGCCAATGATGTTGGATCAGATTTGCTACTTCTTTGTGTTGAACATTATAGTCCAATATCAGACAAGGTGCTTCCTGTTGGTATGCCTTCTTAGTATGGTTCTGTAGCATCGATGTTCTATCCATTTCATTGACATGTTGTATTTGTTTCTCTATCCATGTACCGTCATAACCTTTTACTTTAAATCTGGCTCCAATCAGATTTGCTTGCGTTTTATAGTCATCTTCTTTTGTGCAATTCCTTTTAATTTTGATTAGTTGTCCTTTGGGGATATTATACAGCCAAGGTTTAAAGTGGCAGCTGTCCATGGATAGGTAGCTATTAGTGTCTACATTTTTTAAATGGGTTTTGGTAACAACCTTATCTTCCTTCAAAGCGATATTTGGATCAAAAAAATCAACAGATTTTTCATCAATTTTCCACAACAGTCGAATGTTCTTGTCATTCAATTTTTCCAGGAAATTGTACTGCATCTTCTTCCCAATGGGCCATGAAGGCATTGGCCACACTAGGTGCAAATTTTGCTCCCATTACATTTCCTATGGCTTGTTTGTAATACGCTTGGTCATGCCAGAAATAATTATATTTCAAACAAAATTCCAAGCACTTAATCAGAAACTTTCTTTGCTTGCAGATCAGTGTAATATGTTTCCTATGAAGTCATTTAGTTGCAGCACATGCTTCATGATGTTGTACAATTGTGTACAATGATGATACATCTGCAGTGGCAAGAAGAGTTCTACCTTCTAGCACAGGCAGTGTATCTAGCAGTTGGAGTACGTGCTCAGTATCTTTAACCACTTCAGCCCCGGAAGGATTTACCCCCTTCCTGACCAGAGCACTTTTTACAATTCGGCACTGCGTCGCTTTAACTGCTAATTGCGCGGTCATGCAATGCTCTACCCAAACGAAATTTGCGTCCTTTTCTTCCCACAAATAGAGCTTTCTTTTGATGGTATTTGATCACCTCTGCCGTTTTTATTTTTTGCGCTATAAACGGAAAAAGACTGAAAATTTTGAAAAAAAATGATATTTTCTACTTTTTGTTATAAAAAAAATCCAATAAACTAAATTTTAGTCATACATTTAGGCCAAAATGTACTCGGCCACATGTCTTTGGTAAAAAAAATGTCAATAAGCGTATATTTATTGGTTTGCGCAAAAGTTATAGCGTCTACAAACTAGGGTACATTTTCTGGAATTTACACAGCTTTTAGTTTATGACTGCCTATGTCATTTCTTGAGGTGCTAAAATGGCAGGGCAGTACAAAACCCCCCCAAATGACCCCATTTTGGAAAGTAGACACCCCAAGGAAATTGCTGAGAGGCATGTTGAACCCATTGAATATTTTTTTTTTTTGTCCCAAGTGATTGAATAATGACAAAAAAAAAAAAAAAAAAAAAAATTTACAAAAAGTCGTCACTAAATGATATATTGCTCACACAGGCCATGGGCATATGTGGAATTGCACCCCAAAATACATTCAGCTGCTTCTCCTGAGTACGGGGATACCACATGTGTGGCACTTTTTGGGAGCCTAGCCGTGTACGGGGCCCCGAAAACCCAGCACCACCTTCAGGATTTCTAAGGGCATACATTTTTGATTTTACTCCTCACTACCTATCACAGTTTTGAAGGCCATAAAATGCCAAGATGGCACAAACCCCCCCCAAATTACCCCATTTTGGAAAGTAGACACCCCAAGCTATTTGCTGAGAGGCATGGTGAGTATTTTGCAGCTCTCATTTGTTTTTGAAAATGAAGAAAGACCAGAAAAAAAAATTTTTTTTTTCTTTTTTCAATTTTCAAAACTTTGTGACAAAAAGTGAGGTCTGCAAAATACTCACTATACCTCTCAGCAAATAGCTTGGGGTGTCTACTTTCCAAAATGGGGTAATTTGGGGGGGGTTTGTGCCACCTGGGCATTCCATGGCCTCCGAAACTGTGATAGGCAGTGAAGAGTGAAATCAAAAATTTACGGCCTTAGAAAGCCTGAAGGCGGTGCTTGGTTTTCGGGGTCCCGTACGCGGCTAGGCTCCCAAAAAGTCCCACACATGTGGTATCCCCGTACTCAGGAGAAGCAACAGAATTTATTTTGGGGTGTAATTTCACATATTCCCATGGCACGTTTGAGCAATATAACATTTAGTGACAACTTTGTGCAAAAAAAAAAAAAAAAAAAAAAATTTGTCTCTTTCCCGCTACTTGTGTCACAATATAAAATATTCCATGGACTCGACATGCCTCTCAGCAAATAGCTTGGGGTGTCTACTTTCCAAAATGGGGTCATTTGGGGGGGGTTTGAACTGTCCTGGCATTTTATGCACAACATTTAGAAGCTTATGTCACACATCACCCACTCTTCTAACCACTTGAAGACAAAGCCCTTTCTGACACTTTTTGATTACATGAAAAAATTATTTTTTTTTGCAAGAAAATTACTTTGAACCCCCAAACATTATATATTATTTTAAAGCAAATGCCCTACAGATTAAAATGGTGGGTGTTTCATTTTTTTTTTTTCACACAGTATTTGCGCAGCGATTTTCAAACGCATTTTTTGGGGAAAAAACACACTTTTTTAAATTTTAATGCACTAAAACACACTATATTGCCCAAATGTTTGATGAAATAAAAAAGATGATCTTAGGCCGAGTACATGGATACCAAACATGACATGCTTTAAAATTGCGCACAAACGTGCAGTGGCAACAAAATTAATACATTTTTAAAAGCCTTTAAAAGCCTTTACAGGTTACCACTTTAGATTTACAGAGGAGGTCTACTGCTAAAATTACTGCCCTCGATCTGACCTTCGCGGTGATACCTCACATGCATGGTGCAATTGCTGTTTACATTTGACGCCAGACCGCCGCTTGCGTTCGCCTTAGCGTGAGAGCAGGGGGGACAGGGGTGCTTTTTATTTATTTATTTTTTTTCTTTATTATTTTTTTGCTTTTTTATCTTATTTTTAAACTGTTCCTTTCATTTTTTTTTTTTTTAATCATTTTTATTGTTATCTCAGGGAATGTAAATATCCCCTATGATAGCAATAGGTAGTGACAGGTACTCTTTTTTGAAAAAATTGGGGTCTATTAGACCCTAGATCTCTCCTCTGCCCTCAAAGCATCTGACCACACCAAGATCGGTGTGATAAAATGCTCCCCCAATTTCCCAATGGCGCTATTTACATCCGGCGAAATCTAAGTCATAAAATGCTCGTAGCTTCCGGTTTCTTAGGCCATAGAGATGTTTGGAGCCACTCTGGTCTCTGATCAGCTCTATGGTCAGCTGGCTGAATCACCGGCTGCATTCTCAGGTTCCCTGTTGAGACAGGAGAGCCAGAGAAAAACACGGAAGACGGTGGGGGGGGGGGGGGGCCATTCCCTCCCACTGCTTGTAAAAGCAGTCTAGAGGCTAATTAGCCGCTAGGATTGCTTTTACATGAAAGCTGACCGCTGGCTAAAAAGAATGATACCAAGATGATACCTAAACCTGCAGGCATCATTCTGGTATAACCACTCAAAGTCGTGAATGGCGTACCTGAAGACAAAAAAATGGTTAACAATAAAGCACAGTAAACGGTAAAGTATAAAAAATTGCATACCTGAAAAGCAAACATGATAAAACATAATAACAATAAAACATTGCAGAATAGAATACAGTAAAAAAGAGCAGAACAATAGAGAGAGAGAATAGAGAGAGAGAACAATAAAACGACAACTATTTTTTTTTATTTTTGTTTGTGTTTTTTTTTTTACACTTTTTTTGTAACTGTAACTTTTATAACTGTAACCGCTTCCAGGTTCGGGTCTCTCAAAATGCGATGGCATCTTGGGAGACCCTGTGAAAGTGTGCCTAGTCTGTGCAATGCTGCACCCTACGCTAATACTCAACTAGTGAATGGTAGCGTTCAAAACATTCACCAATGCAAAGACCAGGATTGTCAGGACAGGAGGGACAATAATAGCGGGTGTCACGCCTATATCCGCGCTTGGTGCAGACACAACATCTTTTTTGGGGGGGTTCGTTGGGTAGGGGTACTCGGGAGGACATAAAGAAAATGCCTCTCATGCAGCCGACTGCATTTGGTTGGGGATGTGAATGGGGGAAGTACGGGCGCTGCAGAAGCGGTGGGTTCCCAATTAGGATTGGCGAATGCAGCAGGAAGGGCACTATGGGCACGACGGGCCTGTGTTTGTCTTTTTGGTGGCAGCGGGACACTACTTGTGCTTGCCACCTCACCAGCTTGAACTGCACTTATGGGACTCGCCACGTCACCAAGTGTTACTGCAGTGCTGGTTTGACTACGACCGGGGTGTACTAGGCCGCTGGTGCTTGCCAGTTCACCAAAACGCTACAAAAAAAAGTGACAGTGATCGATCGATACTGCACTTGGGTGGGCTGGACTGGGCTGGGCCGGGCGGAGGGGCAAAACGCAGGTGCTAGCAGGTATCTGGGCTGATCCCGCTAACACTGCGTTTTTGGGAACCCTAAACTGCTGGGGACGCCAGTATAGATCTGATCGGATCAGATATTGATGCGTTCAGATACTATACCACTAAGGGAGGTGTACGGTGCGTGTACGGTGCGTGCATGGGTGTTCGCGGTACTGGTGCTAATCTGACGCTGCCTAGGGCGACGCATATCACCGCCGGGCGATCAGGGGGCTAAACCTTTTTTCGGTAATAAACGGCGGGTGCCCTGACACTATAAAAAAATAAACAAACTAACCAGCGTCACCCGTAACGGTTATACGGTGATCAGTGGTAAAAGGGTTAACTAGGGGGCCATCAAGGGGTTAAAACATTTATTAGATAGTATATGGGGGTCCCTGTCGCTATAAAACACTGACGGCGAACCTAAATATTTACGTCCCTAACTAGCGTCACCAGCGACACTAATACAGCGATCAGAAAAATGATCGCTTAGCGACACTGGCGACAGGGGGTGATCAAGGGGTTAAAACTTTATTAGGGGGGGGGTAAGGGGGGTACCCTAGACCTACAGGGGGCTAAACTTTTATTTGGTAATAAACGGCGGGTGCCCTGACACTATAAAAAATAAACAAACTAACCAGCGTCACCCGTAACGGTTATACGGTGATCAGTGGTGAAAGGGTTAACTAGGGGGCAATCAAGGGGTTAAAACATTTATTCGGTAGTATATGGGGGTCCCTGTCGCTATAAAACACTGACGGCAAACCTAAATATTTACGTCCCTAACTAGCGTCACCAGCGACACTAATACAGCGATCAGAAAAATGATCGCTTAGCGACACTGGTGACGGGGGGTGATCAAGGGGTTAAAACTTTATTAGGGGGGGTAAGGGGGGTACCCTAGACCTACAGGGGGGTAACAGTTACTACCCTAACTGCTAACTGTCACAAACTGACACTATGCAGTAATCAGGAAAAAAAAAACAAAAAAAAACAAAACCTGCTTGGTGTCAGTTTGTGACAGGGGGGGGGGGTGATTGGGGGGGGATCGGGGGGCGATCGGGGGGGGATCGGGGGTGTAAGGTATGCCTGGCATGTTCTACTGTGTGTGTGTGAGTGTTGGTGCACTTACATGTCATCTCCCCTCGGCGCTGGAACGGAAACTCCCGAGCCGAGGAGAGATGACATCACATCCTCTGCCTCTGTGTACTATACAGAGGCAGGGGATGTTTGTCATTGGCTGGGAGCGATCGCGAGGGGGGGGCCACGATCGGATGGCCTCCCCCTCGTCTCCCATCGCTTCCAACCAAATGCCGACCGCAGCTGGCACCGGGGGGGGGGGGTCCGATCGGACCCCCCACCCGCGGGAAGGCAATCACGTTTCAGGTACGTGATTTTGCCTGCCCGTGCCGCTCTGCTCACGTATATAGGCGTGAGGCGGTCGGCAAGTGGTTAAGATATGCTTGTGTATTTTGTATCGCTGGTTGAATGAAGTGGTTGATATATGGTCCCATCCTTGATGTCAGTGAGCCTATCCCATTAACGATGGACCTGCCGGGTTGATTCTTATGAATTTTTGGAATTGTTTATTTCACCGGGATTCTACACGACTCTGGTATGAGGTATTTTGATTCCTTCTTATTCAATATGTCTTTCCTAATTTCTAGATTGACCAGTAGTTCCAATTCTTTCTTATATTTTTTTTTTTTAACAGAAAAGTTTTTATTCATCTCCATCGGAGAAAAGTTTCATTACAAAAAAAAAGTACAATTACAAATATATATATAAAAAAATAATAATAATAAAAGAGGAAGGAAAGTGACAATCTAATAAAAGATATTTTCCAATATTAGACCAAAGTAAGACATTTCAGTTTACACCTTAATTATATGTCTTTGTTCTTTTCCTCAATTGCATATCGGTAATAATACAATCTTCGTAAAGAGAAAGGTACATTTTAGTGATAATTTCTGCAAGTATCCCTATTATTCATTAACCATGTTAGTGATAGAGGGGCTAAGAAGGCTCCTCCGGGGGGGTGGGGGTGGGGGCGCAGCATCAGCAGATGTTTACCTAGTAGCCCATGCGCCCCATATTTTCTCAAATTTTTGGGGGCATTTCCGGCTCATGTAAGCCTAAAGTGGAAAGGGTCTTGTCAATGAGTGTTTTCCATTGTCCCACCGTCGGGGGGTCAACCTACTTCCATTTGATTAGAATGGCTTTTCTCGCATAGAATAGGGCATAGAAGATGAATAGCCTCTTATGGGTGTTTGTGGTAAGGGTGTCACAGATCCCCAAGAGAAGGACACGGGGATCAAGTGTAATTGCCAGGTTCCCAATCGAGTTGATAGATTGCACCACCTCCCTCCAGAACTGTTGGATAAGGGGGCACGACCACCTAACCCACTATCTTCTGAACGCTGCAGGCAAGCAGGCCGGGAAGATGTCCCGGGATGGCGCCGGAGTCAGCACACACGCGGCTGCAATGAAACAGCTCTCCAATCCATCCATCCACTCTCTCAACAATGGGAACTGTGAGTACTCATCCCCATTATCTAAAGCTGATTTGGATGCCAGCCTTACCACAATCTTTGATAAACTGGTTAACAAGATAGAGAGTGAGGTACATAAAGCTGCTACGGCCCTATCTCAGGAAATAGCCAATATAGGAAATCGCACGGACATCTTAGAAACTAAACACGATGAACTTTCACTTGCTCATAACGATTTAAGAAAGGACTATGAATCTTTGGCAGATAGCTTCGCCTTTATGCAAGCACAGATGGAAGATTTAGATAATAGGAACAGACGCCACAACATCAGACTGCGAGGTGTCCCTGAAACAGTCACTGATCTGATGCAAACGGTCTCCAAGATTTTCCACAATCTTCTTCCTGACAAACCAATGTCAGCATTCACATGCGACCGTATACACAGAGCCCTGCGCCCCAAACCCCCACCTGACAAACCACCTAGAGACATCATCATGTGCATGAAGGATTTTCTTACCAAAGAGGAAATCATGCGTGCTTCCAGAACCACTCCAAACATTGCTTTTGAGGGCAACAGGCTACAAATCTATCCTGACATCTCCCCAGCCACTCTGGATAGAAGACGCAGAATGAAGGAAGTCACAAACATCTTACAAGCAGCTCGCATAAGATATAGATGGGGATTTCCATTCAAGCTTACAATTCCACATAATGGCTCTACATACACCGTGTATAATGTAATTGAAGGCAAAGAACTGCTAGTCAAACTGGGCCTACTTGATCCAGAACCACCGAACAGATTTCCAACTACTCCAAGACCCTCCCCAATATGGTCGACTCCGTCTTCCAGACGCAACACAGCTGAACAGAGAAGATGGCGGCAACCTTTCCAGAACCAAGCCACCTGACCACTTTGATTAAATGTTATTTCTCTTCACACAAGGCCCCACTTGTGTAGTTGTCCTCTCAGGACTGAATTTTGGTTCGTTTTTCTAATCCCTGTTTGGATGGATCATCCTGAGCACAGCCCTGCTCATTAGTTTGTTAACATTTGAACTTCCCCCACATCTGGTACCTGGACTTCATCAAGATCCCTAAAAAACGAATGGAGGAACAAACTTACCACAACTTTATCTCAAACCCTCTCCTTTCCCTACTCCTTTCCTTCCCTCCATACCTCCCCTCCATCCCTCCCTTCCCTCCACCCCCCCAATTTCCCTCCCCCCCCCCTTTTTTTTGATTATCGCTAAAAGGTATATATGTGGCTAAAGTGAGTTTTTAGCAGTGCTTAGGATGGTAAATTCTGGCTGGGTGAACTTGGGGTCTGTTAAAAATGAGATACAATCTCCTTATTTTTTAACCCCCAGGGATAGGGGGTGTTTTCCTCTGCTGTTACATTTACCCCTCTGGTTGGTATTTAATTGTTTTTGTTCCAGTGTATTCAAATAGCCCGCTAAGTCCGTCGTCGCTGGATTGTCTCCCCACCTGCTCATGCGGTTAATTGCTACGTCCTTAATTTGGAGGATGGTGCACTTGATGGCATTCGCAGGATCAGGACGCGTTTGTCCTCCTGATTCAAATGAAAAATGTTGTGACAAGATATTTCTTGTCCCTTTGTTTTTGTTATTTTTTATTACAGTATTCACCAATTTCACCTTTATGGTCGATACTTTATATAGATTAAAAAATGGAAGTTACAGTAATACTATTCATTCTCATCTAATAATCCAATGTCATAATTTTTTTTGTCTCAAATACTCATGCTTTAAATTTGATACACATTTGACCATGGTTTCTCTACTAATATGGTATAAGGTGACATTCCTATCCCGAGTGCTAAGCCTTAACCTTCCCTCATACGTTTATATGCTTTTCATTTATATTCCAATATGCATAATTGGGAAAGTCTTATTTCATAAGCAAACCTCTCTACAAATTACCAATGGTACTTAAAGTAATATCTCATAATGTTCATGGCTTCAATACACCCCACAAAAGGAAAAAGGCCTTCCAACACTACAAAAGAATTGGTGCAGATATTATCCTATTACAGGAAACCCATTTCTCTTCCTCTAGACATCCAAACTATTTTGACAAAGCATATAACCAATTTTATTATACTACATACCACAATAAAACCCGCGGAGTTGCTATCTTTATACGTAACACTATCATTTTTGACTCACAACATATTTATAAAGACCCAGATAGCCGCTATATCATTATAAAAGGTCAGATAAATAACAAAGAAATTACTATTGCACCAAATGACTCCCATTCTTCTTTTTTCCAGGGCTTTTTTGAATCTCTGGAAAAACTTAGCTCTCCCCATCTGATCGTCGGTGGTGACTTTAATCTAACAGCACATCCAGCACTAGACAGAAGCAAAATTTCCCCTTCCACCAAAGCTTTCCCTAAATCTTTAACCAGATCCCTTAATAAATTTCAACTAATTGACTCCTGGAGGGCGCATAACATAGGTGCAAAAGTTTACACACATTACTCACATCCCCATGATGTCTACGCTAGACTAGATTACATTTACTGCACGCCTATTCTATTAGCTAACTCCTCTAAAGCCACAATACACCCATGCCCATGGTCAGATCATGACATTACATTTTTTGAAACTTCACACGTAGGTCTCAAACCATCACCATATAATTGGAGACTAAATGATACTATCCTAACAGATGCTTCACTGACACAGACCATTACAACACAAATTGAGAATTATTTTTCTGACAATATCAATGACGATACTCCTTCCACTATGATTTGGGCAGCTCATAAAGCAGTCCTAAGAGGCCATTTAATCAGCCTCGCTGCAAACAGAAATAAACAAAGACTCACGGACATCAAATGCCTCACTAAAGAACTTAATGACCTATACCTTAAATTGCAAATAACTCCTTCATCAGAAATTACCAAACAAATTCAGGACAAGCGTAAAGCGTTAGATGTTATCCTTTCAGCAAACACAGAGAAATCATTAAGGTTTTCCAAGGCTAAATTTTTATTACATAGCAACTCTCCCTCATCTATGTTTGCCAAAAAACTTAACCATGAACACAAACCCCCACATACATACAAACTCAGAGACCACAAAGGAAATATGATCACACACCCTCAAGAAGTACTTAAAATATTCTCCACATTTTATAAAGACCTCCTCTCAAGCCCTCAGCCTCCTACAGACCAATCATCCAGATTGTGGATGGATGACATCAGACTACCCTCTCTTACCCCACAGCAAATAGAATCGTTGAACGCCCCCTGTACAGAACTGGAACTGACCCGTATTATAAAATCCCTCAAAACCTCCACAGCCGCAGGCCCTGATGGTTTTTCTTCTTCATATTATAAAAAATTTGCCCCCCTCCTAACCCCTCACCTGACTAACCTTTTTCCTTGTCAAAAGAAGTTTATTGAGTATACAATGTTATAAAGATACATAAAGTAAGTTTACAAGGATCTATAAAGTAAGCTCATTGTTTTACAGTAGGGTTTATATAGGTAAATATCATGGAATTTCAAATATTAAACATCGGGTTCACGTAAACCTAAATTAAAGATATATATAATTTCCTTAGTTACTTTTGTAGGCATTTAAATGATTTATACCTACTATACATATTGTTTACAAGTAGAGTGTATATAGGTCAAATAAATTCTGATAATGAGCTTTAATCGTAAGGTGGAGAAAAGGAAAGAGAAAGAAGAAAAAGGGTTGAAAGGTAGAGGTATGGTCCACAAGGTTGTCCCGCTCGTCAGTTTATTATTCTTTTTAGTTCTCTTTGAAGCCTTAGAATGGGTGTCTCTGTAAGTCATTTAATCTGTTACCATGGCAACAGGACAGAGTCATTGAAGTTTGACAGGAACTGTTGTTTTATCCAAGGATGCCAAAGTTTTTCAAATTTTGGAATTTGATTTTGATCGATGGCTACCATCTTAGCATGGGACATTGTATTATTCATTCTGTGAATTGTTTCTGCTAGTACCAATGTAGGAGATTTCCATGCCTTGGCCACTGTTTGTTTTGCAGCCGTTATTAGTTGGATCATAAGTTTGAATTGAGAGAGTGTTAACCATTCCGGTTTTAGATTAAGTAAAGTTAAATATGGATCTGGTTGTATTATTTTTTTAAATATTTTAGATGCAATCACGAAGACTTCCTTCCAGAAGGTTTGGATTACTGGGCACGTCCACCATATGTGTAAATATGTGCCTATTTCTGGGCATCCTCGAAAACAAAGAGCTGAGGTATTAGGTGAATATTTTGCCACTCTAGCGGGTACAAGGTACCAGCGAGTTAGGACTTTATAATTTGTCTCCAGTGCTAAGATGTTGGGTGAAGATGACTTAGATGTGAGCCATATGTTAGACCAGTCCGTGTCTTCTAAAGTTCGTCCCAGGTCCTCCTCCCACCTCTGAACGTAAGAGGGTCTATTAAGATTTGCTACTCCATATAATTGATTATAAAGTGATGAAATTGTACCTTTAGCAAATGGATCTTTTGTACAGATTGATTCAAAAATGGATAATTGGGATAATGGTGTATCCCCCTTTAGGAATGGTGTATAGAAATTTTTGATTTGGAGATATCTAAATATCTCAGAGTTTGGTAGATCATATTTTTCTCTAAGCGATGGGAATGAAAGGAATGATTTAGATGCTATGAAGTCATTTAGTGTCTGAATGCCTGATGTTGTCCAAGCTTTAAAAGAATTTGGGTAGATCTATGCCGGATAAAAGGCCGGATTTCTGATAAAAGAAAGGAGAGGATTGTGTGGAGATTGTAACTGATATTTGGTTTTTAGTTTATCCCAGAGAGATAAGAAGTGTTTAGTTATGGGATTATGAATTTTAAAGCGGTCTTTAGGATCAAGCCATAATATATTTGATATTAATAGAGGGTCATTTTCTGAAGCCTCTATAAATACCCATAATGGGATTTCCTGTTTTGCATGGTATTTGGACAGACTGGCCAAATGTGCTGCTCTGTAGTAGTTAGTAAAATTAGGGTATCCCAGGCCTCCTTTATTTTTGGGAAGATGTAGTGTGTGTATAGGTATACGTGGTTTAGAAGAGCCCCATATAAACGAAGTTGCTCTTTTTTTGTACTATTCTCAAAAAATAGGAAGGAATTGGAATAGGGAGGACTCTGAATAGATAAAGCAATTTGGGTAGAATAGTCATTTTGATTGCATTAATCTTCCCTATCCAGGATAAAGGAAGTTGCGACCATTGTTTTATTAGATTTGTGATCTGTCTTAATACAGGAGGATAATTGGTTGAGAATAAGTCAGAATGAGATGCTGTTAAATGAATTCCAAGATATGGGATTGATTTTTCTGCCCATGTGAATGGGAGTGCAGCCCTAGCCGGGATCAATTCCCGGCTAGGGCTGTTTGTGAGTGAAATATTAAGCACTAGGCATTTCTTAGGATTAATCATAAGGCCGGATAGGGCTGCAAATCCATCAAGAGCTGGTATTAAGTTAGGACCAGAGACCTGTGGTGATGATAGAAAAAGTAATATATCGTCTGCAAATATACATAGTTTGTGTGTAATACCTCCTACTTCAATGCCAGTTATAGTTTGGTTTGTTCTGATGTATTGGGCCATGGGTTCGAGTATAAGGGCAAATAATAAGGGAGATAATGGGCAACCCTGTCGGGTACCTCTTTCGATATAAAGGCTTCAGATTTGTATCCAGCATATTTTATATAGGCTTTGGGTTTATTATATAATGCTTTGATCCATGTTAAAAAGTGGGGTCCAAAACCCCATTTTTGTAATGAATATTGCATATATTGCCAGGATACTGTGTCAAATGCCCTCTTAATATCGAGAGATAGAAAACATAAAGGAATTTTCAGTTTTTTAGCAATATATGCCAATAACACTGCCCTGCGTATATTATCGCCTGCCTGTCTATTTGGCATGAAGCCTACTTGATCTCTATGTATTAATTTTCCTATAATGCTATTGAGGCGTTTTGCTATTATTTTTGCTAATAATTTAATATCGAGGTTTAACAGAGAGATAGGCCAATAATTCACACAGGAAGTATCATCAGAAAGGGGTTTTGGGATCATACAAACAATTGCCATTAGTGTTTCTTGCCGAAAAGAATGTCCATCTAGAAGTTTGTTAAAAGTTTCAGTGACAATGGGAGAGAGTATTTCTGAGAATGTTTTATAGTATAAAGCCGAGTAGCCGTCTGGGCCTGGTCTTTTGTTAAGTTTTAGGTCTTTTATGGCGTTAGCAACTTCATCTATAGTTATAGGCTCATCCAAACTGCTTTTTTGATTCTGAGATAACTCAGGTAAGGTTATTTTTGAGAAGAAGGATTCAGCCTCTGTAGGATTAAATTCATTGTTTGTCTTGTATAAAGTTGCGAGATGTGAGTGAAATTTATGGACTATTTTAACTGGATTACAAGTGTAAACATTTTTTGATAATTTCAAACGTATTGGTTTGAAAGATTTGTTAGTTGAATTTAATGCCCGAGCCAAATATGTACCTGGTTTGTTTGTATTCATGTAGAAATTGTGTTGGGAGCGTTTGAGGGATTTATCAACTGACTCAGTGAGAAATAGATCGTATTCCAATCTAAATTTTTCCAGATGAGATTTTGTACTCTGAGATGGATTATCTTGAAATGATATGTAGGCTGCATTAAAATTGAGTTCTAGTTTTATGGCTAGATTTTTGCGTTCCCGTTTAAATAGTGCCATTTGTCTTTGTATTGTACCACGCAAGACAGGCTTATGAGCTTCCCACAGTGTTATTGGGGAGATGTCTGTTGTATTATTAATTGATATGTATTCCTTTAAAGCTTGTTCAATGGCCATCTGATGTAGTGGGTGTTTGAGCATTATGTCCGGTAAGTACCACGTTGGGTCATGCGCTTTTGGTATGGCTGAGGCTATAGTAGTGTATACTGCATTATGGTCAGACCACGGAATCGGAATTATATCTGATGCAATAATTTCTGGTATCATTCCTATTGTTAGAAAAATATGATCTATTCTGGTGAAGGTTTGATGAGGGTGCGAGAAATAAGTGAATTTCTTTTTCATTGGGTTACTTTCTCTCCACGAATCTACCAGATTGTATTTGGAAAGAAGTTGAGAAAAAGGTAATCTAGAGGTTATTTTGGATGGTGTAAAAGGTGATTTATCTAGAAATGGGAGGAGGACCTGGTTCGAATCCCCACACATTATCACTGTTCCTATTTTGTGTGTATTAATCACTTGTAATATATGTAAGAGGAATGGTGTAGGTTGTTTGTTAGGAGCGTAGTAGGAAATCACCGTGATTGCTGTATCCATTATATAACCCATAAGTATCAGGTATCTACCTTCTGGGTCTTTAATTTCTGATGATAAGGTGAATGGTGTGGATCGGTGAAATGCAATTAGAGTTCCCCTTTGCTTGGTACAGGCAGAAGCCGTGTAAATTTGTTGATAAAAAGGAGAAATATATTTTGGAGTAGAATCTTTGGTGAAGTGTGTTTCTTGGAGGCATACTATGTGAGCCTTCTTGTTATGGAAAGTACGGAAGGCTTTGGTCCTTTTTTGAGGGACATTTATTCCCTGAACATTCAGGGAAAGTATATTCAGTGGTGCCATGGCAATAGATCAAATAGTTTTGACTTACTTTTTGTTATGCAGAGCTGACTGCGCAGATCAACCTGTGTGGACTGAAGAGATGAATAGATAGAAAAGAAACCAGTGAATTCTGGAGTAAAGAGTAAACAAAAAACATATGAGATTAGATGATACATTGTATAAATTATTTTTTGCAAGTAATCACAATTTACCCGTGAAAGAGAATAAATATCTCTCTCAGGGGAATAAGTGCCTTCGTCACACTCCCACATAATATGGTTGGGAGAATGAGGAGGGCTAATGGGGGTACACGGATCTTCCGCTTACAGGAGAGAAGTGCTATGTCAAAAGACATCAAAATGATGTTTCATTAATTGGAGTGCAGAATATAGTTTTTGTTGAAATTATTTATTCCAGGGTGGTTGTATATGGTTAGTCTTGCCCTACGCTAAATAATTCAGTTAGAAAGGTACTGTTAATAACTTTGGTATTGATGAAGATAGTTTGAATTATTTTGGGATTTTAACCCTTTTAGAGTAAACAATTACATATTTTATTCATATGTAACTGTTTAGATATGTTAACTCATAAAATTGAGGTTGTATTGCTTCAGATTAGAATAAACAAAAACATAGTTCTAGGAACTAGTTAGGTAATAATATATTTGTTTTAAGAAAAGAAAGAAAAAGCTTCCATTACTTCTGGATTATTGAACATATTTGTCCTAAAAAGTAATAAATCTATTGTTATTACCTGATAATATATAACTGAACAAGAATTTCCTTATTTCACTTATATATTCTAAGGCTATATGAATCAGAAGTAATAAGAAATATAACTGGAATGTAACATGATCCCACACAGTGTGTGACTATCAGAATGCAGTTACATTCAGTTATAAATATAGGTTTTTTATAGAGAACCATCTCTTAGTATAATAAATGAAGAGATATCAGGAATTAGGATGTCAGTCCATTGAATCTTCTTGGTCCATGGATGATGTGGCATAACGGCCTCTTTTGTGAGAATGATGATTCCCATTTTGTTCTGAAATTTTCTGGGTGCTGCCTGAAGGTGAAGATGATCCATTCTTTTGCGTGCGGGAGTGTTGCTGCTTGTGGGTTCTGTCAGATTTAATTTTAAAAGGGTTTGTTGTAGTTCATCTGCTGATCTGCTTCTGTAAATTGTACCTTGGTAGTTAAATCTGACTGAAAAGGGGAAGCCCCATTGATACATAATGTTGTGGCGTTGCAGTTCCATTAGTTGGGGTTTCATGGATCGTCTTTTAGTAATAGTAAGTTGGGATAGGTCAGCAAAAATTTGATAATTGTGTCCTTGAAAATTAAGTTCCTTTTTTTCTCTTGCAGCAATTAGTATTTGTTCTTTCGTTCTGTAATAATGAAATTTTGTGATTATATCACGTGGGGGGTCCATCTTTCTTTTTGGCTGTGAGGGCTCTGTGTACTCTGTCCAGTTCTAAACGTTCAATAGGGATATCTGGCTTTAGTTCTTGTAATAGAGCAGTAATAGTAGATTGCAGGTCTGTCACAGTTTCAGGTATTCCCCTTATGCGCAAGTTTGAACGTCTGGCTCTATTTTCGTAATCTTCGAGCTTAGTTTGAAGTATTAAATTCTCTTTTTTTAATTGTTCCAATTCTGTTATATTTTCTTGGGTTGTAATTTCAATTTCATCCATTTTTATTTCTAAGGCTGCGGTGAGGTTTCCCAGCTCTCTTATTTCTTTGGTTAGGCTTTTTGTTATTTGGTCTGAGGTTTGTTTTAAAGCCTTATGAAGCATCTTTTCAAATTGTAATATTACTGGGGATACTGAGAAGGCTTGTGGAGAAGTTTGTGAGAGGATTTGTTCTGTATCTGACTCAAATGGAGAGTCTTGCTGTGACATTTTCTGTCTGTGAGAGCGCCCTGATGCTGTATCTTGTGAGGTGACTGGAGCTGCTTCAGCTGCAGTGAGTGCCTGTGAGCTCTTTGTGAGGTGATTTTTATTTCTGCCATGGTTTCCTCCCAGTACCATATTTCCTGCCCAAACTTTCACAGTTTGTTCCCTGGGGCAAAAAGGTTCAAATGGATACCTTTTGAGCCTGCAGGCTCCGCTTTGTCCTTCTCTTCTCTCCTCAGCGGTGTGGAGCTCTAACAATGCATGTCTGCTCCGCTAGGCTCCGCCTCCTGCCCCTCGACTAACCTTTTTAATCACATTCTTAATGGTGGACAATTCCCCAATGAAATGCTTCTAGCTAATCTTTCCCTAATCCCTAAACCGCTTAAGGATCACTCTCTTCCTCAAAATTTTCGCCCTATATCAGTTTTAAACAACGACCTCAAAATCTTTGGAAGATTACTTGCAGACAGACTGGCAAAAGTTATCACGAATCTAATTCACATTGACCAAACCGGTTTTATCCCTGGAAGACAAATTATTGATAATGTTAGACTGGTCACTAATATTATCCAAGACGCAAATCTTTTCTCGCGGAAACTTTGCCTCTTAAGTCTAGATATTCATAAGGCGTTTGACAGCGTTAGCTGGTCCTACCTTAACTTTTTACTACCCAAATTTGGGATATCAGATAAATTCTTGCAGGGATTTAACGCCCTTTATCACAATCCCCAAATTAGAATTAAAATCCCAGGTCACAATTCAGAATTTTTCCCCCTTAGTAGAGGGACTAGACAGGGTTGCCCCCTTTCCCCACTCTTATTCGCCCTTGCTATTGAACCATTAGCCCATAAAATAAGAAATAACTATGATATAAAAGGATATACTAAAGGGGAAAACGAATTTAAACTCAGCTTATACGCTGATGATGCTCTTGTATTCCTTACGGAACCCATTACCTCTATCCCATCCCTCCTTAAAGCGGAGTTCCACCCTAAAGTGGAACTTCCGCTCATTGGATTCCTCCCCCCCTCCGGTGTCACAATTGGCACCTTTCAGGGGGGAGGGGGGTGCAGATACCTGTATAATACAGGTATCTGCACCCACTTCCGGGTACAGCTAGCCGCAGCTAGCCGCAGACTCCCCGCCCACCCCCGTTGTGTTGTGGGAAATACACAGTTCCCACAACACAACGGGGACCAGTGAAGACGCGCAGCGCGACTCGCGCATGCGCAGTAGGGAACCGGGCAGTGAAGCGGCAACGCTTCGCTTCCTGATTCCCTCAGTGTGAATGGCGGCGGCAGCACCCGAGGATCGAGGGACGGCTCGGTCTCGGGTGCCGACATCGCTGGACCCCGGGACAGGTAAGTGTCCTTATTTTAAAAGTCAGCAGCTGCAGTATTTGCAGCTGCTGACATCTAATTTTTTTTTTTTTTGGTGAAACACCACTTTAAGGAACTGAAACTTTTTCACAATATCTCTGGCCTCAAAATAAATATGAACAAATGTTCTGCCATGCCAATTAACCTTTCTCAAAGCACACAAAATTTATTATCGAGCAATTTTCCTTTCATATGGTGCTCTAATTCATTTAAGTACCTTGGAGTTTCTATAACCCCAACACACAACCAGTTATATAAGTCTAATTACATCCCCCTTTTTTCCAATATTAACACTATCCTTAACTCTTGGTCTTCATTTCATATCTCGTTCCTAGGTAGAATATGTGCCATCAAAATGACAATCCTACCCAAACTTTTATATTTTTTTCGTACCCTACCAATTAACATTCCAAAATCCAAATTATTCTCTATTCAGAGAAATATCAACAAATTTATATGGGCAGGTAAAAAGCCCAGATGCAGCTATGCACTAATGCATAGACCCCAATCTGCAGGAGGTTTAGGTCTTCCTAACATATGGCTATATTACCTTGCTGCTAGACTAACCCAGCTTTCTCAATGGTTCACCCCTATACATGACACCCCATGGAAAAAATTTGAAATTACCTCTATTAAACCACTGTACTTACAAGGAATATTATGGTCTAATACCACGTCATACAGTAAACTCTCCAAAGTAAATATTATAGTGGCCCACTTTCTCCAACTTTGGAATAAACATAAAGACACCTTTAAACTTTCCTCTAACACCCCACCCTTAGCATCCTTTTTAGGTGACCCCAGACTTCCACACGCGTACAACAACGAAAGACCCTTCTTAAACTGGATTAACAAAGATCTTACTACACTTAGATCCCTACAACTAAAATGGAACTTTGAGAACGTCCTATGACGAAACGCGTAAGGCGGGGCCACGCTCACACGTCATACCCGGAAGTGCTGGCTGGAACGCACGGTGGAACGCACGCTCCCATATTTCGCTGCTGGTTCCAACCCTACACACAGCGGTGCTTGGTTTTAAACTTTTATTCTGTTTTTTGGCTTGTACACCTATGTGCAATGGGACTCTTTTTATAAATAACTTTTTTGCAATAAACTGGACACAACGTACTTCACCAAGGAGGCCCTCTTGTGTTTTTTCTCTGTGGTACACTGGAGAGCTGAAGGTGGCAATACGCTGCAGTAGCCTGAGAGCACACACGTCCCCTGGAGCAGCAGTGAGGATTGAACGCTGCAGAGGAGCGGAAGGAGACTTGGAGTGAATATCACCTGCCCCGGGAAACCCACTCTGTCGCTCGGTACCCCTGTAGGGGTGTTCATCTCTGGTGAGTGGGGTATCATTGGGGGGTAAGCACCTGAAAGTCACTGTTGGAGTGTTAAGCACGGAAGTCACTGCAGTGTGTCCCCAAGGATATAATCAACAGCAGTTAGAGTGTTTGAACTTTGTCTTCTCTATCTGGTCATCAATGTATGACCCCTTGTATGGACTTTTTATGAACTAATGATTGTTGCATATGTGGATTTATGGCTGCTGCATACTCTTCTTTATATAACTGACAGATAACCCACAAGGAGTGTGTCAATAGGTTGTCACTAATAGTCTTTCATGATCCACAATAAGTTGGAGTGGTTTATTTATGTTATGGTGTCCCAATACTTTTGGAAATTGTAGGAATCATCCTATACACATATGGTAATGCTACACGGGACCACAGAATTATCATATACACATGTATTAATTATTTTCGATTACCACATTTATCACTACCCCTGGCGCCATTTTGTCCCAAAACTTTTGAGTTCTGAGGAATTATATATTTTTTAATTTTGATGTGTGATACCACATATTAGTCTTTCACTTTATTGTTTACTTCACTCACTAAAAGAGGGGGGAGAAACAGATTGTTTCTCTAAAGAAGGTCAACAGAGAACACTAGGGTCAAGTACAATACCAGCTTTATTAATTACCAAAAAATATTTACCCAATTATAGTGACAAAAGTGAAGTTAGAGACAGTATGGACAGACGGTTATAACAAACATGTTAAAATTGGACAACGTTGTCACAAGGGATATAAAATCAAAAGGGAGCCGCGGCCATGCACCCACACATTCTCATCATACACACTGGATGTAAAGTATTTTCAGGATAGTCATGCACATTAGGTAGCAATTGCCGGAATTAATTCCTAGTATTGAATGTCCAATTGGGCAGGAACAGTCCTATATCACTAGTATGGAGGTAATGTGAGTGGGTGGATGATCTGACAAATCAAACAATCATAAAATTGGACCATAGATGGAGCGATCTCTCAAGGGATCATTGTATTCAATGATTGCATAGACCACAGCTGATGGATAAATAGTAAACGCTTTCCAGGTTGCAGTAGAACTGATTGTACAGATATCTACAAAGGCAGCAGAGTAGATGTCCTTAGAGACAACATTAATGGAAACATAGAAAAACCGACATACGTTTTGTTGCAAGTGCTAGGTAAAGTGAAGGAATCTCACTGATCGCACTATGTCCGTCGTCAGACTATGATAGTCCTGAGTGTTGAAGTCTCCCTGTGGACAGATGCCTCTGTGTGGTTCATCTAGGGTGTAGATCGGCAAGGGGTCGTCTCTCACTGCTTCTCACCATAGAACCGCTGAAGCGCCAATGCCGCCATGTGATACGAGACTGTGGGGGAAAGCCAGCATCAGCTGTTGGATCAGCTGTTGGGTCCGTGTGGAGATGAGTCAGATCAGATTGCGCGCGGCTCCCAAGGACGTGCTGACGTCACACGGCTGACGTGTTTCACCAGCCAATGAACGCTGGTTTCCTCAGAGCTGGGAGGGGTCAGGTGTGGTGAGTTTAAATAGGCAATAGAAAGTGCAGGTGCTACCTGTATCCACTAGATGTCAACCTTGGCCCCTCAGTGTAAATCATTCAGCAAGCAAAGCATACATTCTAATTACATGATTAGGATAGTGGAATTAAATGTTTACGAGATGAAGACAGAGAGGATATATAAAGAAAAATAAAAGGAAAAAATATATTTTAATCAATTTTAAAGGAATCAGCCATGGAAAGAGTGAATTATCAGAGGTAATGTTTAAAATAGAAATTTTATGTCCACCAATAAGAAGTCTTATTTATGTTTCTAGGAAGGGTTGTAGACTGCATTCAGTGTTTAACCCCCTAGGGGCCAAAGCGTCTAAGTAGTACGTCCACATTTTCTCCTTTTGTAGGAGTATGGTGTCAAAATCACCCCTTCTAGGGGGCAGGTTGAGCACATAGATCCCTTTAACTATGAGGCCTGCTGGATTACTGTCATGATATTTAGCAAAGTGTACTGGAATAGGTCTGTCATCATCTTTATTCTTGGTTTTATTCCTGATGCCACTGATGTGCTCGCTGATCCTGATCCGGAGCTGACGTTTGGTTTTCCCTATATAGTTTTTATTACAGGGACACGTGAGCATATATATGACACGTGTCGTTGAACAGTTAATAAATTGTTTTATTCGGTAATCTTTGCCACCCCTTGGGTCAGCGAACACATCAGTGTGATGCACATATTTGCATATGTTACAGTGTCCACATGCATGCATGCCTGGAGGGGGTTTTCTCTCAGTAAGCCAGTTTTCACTAATCGTTCTGGTATATTCTGAATGAACCAAAGCGTCTCCCAGATTACGTGCCCTTTTGGCCGTAAGTAATGGTCGGGGGCTGATTAAATTAGCAATAAGAGGTGCCGATTTTAAGATATGCCAGTGTTTGTTTAGGATCTCCTGGACTTGGGTCCATTGCGAGCCAAACCTGGTGATGATTCTAGGAAAGTCACAGTGTGATTGGTCTGTTTCCTGGGAGTTCTTCAATGTGGTTAAGAGGTCTTCGCGTTTGGTTTTAAGTGCATTATTTTTAGCCTTTTTGAGAGAATTACGTGAGTACCCTCTTTTCCTAAATCTTTTATACATTTCATGTGCTTCAATTAGAAATTGATCCTCCTCCGAGCAGTTTCGCCTGATCCTTAAGAATTGTCCAGTGGGTATTCCCCTAATTAGCGACTTTGGGTGATGACTTTGGGCTAAGAGGAGGGTATTAGCTGCTGTTTCTTTTCTGAAAGTACTTGTTTCTATTTTATTTCCACATCTAGTAATTTGTAGGTCAAGAAATGAGAGGGTATCAGCAGAATAGGAATAGGTTAAATGAATGTTCCTTTCATTGTTGTTTAGTAAGGATAAGAATTCCAAAAGTTGTTCTACTGAGCCATCCCATATTACGAGTACGTCGTCAATGTACCTTAACCACAGCACACAGTGGTCAAGGTACATCGAGGACTTGTACACGACCTCCTCCTCCCAAAGTCCCAAGTGGAGACAGGCATAGGAAGGGGCCCAAGGGGCACCCATACTAGTGCCTCTGATTTGTTGGTAATACTTCCCAAGAAACTGAAAGTAGTTGTTGCCTAACATAAACTCCAATAATTCTATAATGAATTCATTGTGGGCTCCAAGTAATGGATGATGAGTGTCCAAAAAAGTTTTGGTGGCTTGAATGCCCCACTGGTGGGGAATCGACGTGTATAGACTTTCCACATCTATCCCCACCAGTAAGGCATTTGGAGGTAGAATAAAATTGGACAGTTTTAGAAGTATATCTCTACTGTCACGGACAAAAGAGGGTAATTCAGTTATCATATCTTTGATCATCGAGTCCACAAATCTACCTACTCTTTCAAGGGGACCCTTGATGGCTGAGACAATGGGTCTCCCTGGGGGATTGGATAGGGACTTGTGCAGTTTGGGAATGATATAAAATGTGGGGATTGTTATATTGTCTACTTTAAGGTATAAATATTCCTTATTGGTCAGTAGGCCTGTTTCCATAGCTAGTTTCAGTTTGGTGTTCAATGTGTCAACAAGGGCGGGAAAAGGGGTCCCAGACAGTTTTTTGTAGGTCGAGTTATCACTCAGCAATCTCAATACTTCATCCTCATAGATTTTCTCGCTGAGTAGGACCACATTGCCGCCCTTGTCACTTCTTTTGATCACCAAATTGGGGGCTTCCTGTAATTCCCGTAGTGCTTTTCGTTCAGGGCCATTTAGATTATTGGATCCCAGCCATTCCCAGTTAATCTTTTCAAGATCGAATTTGACTTGATCAAGGAATAATTGAAGCCATTTGTGCTTGGATAAAGTTGGCATTTTAGTTGACTTGATTCTCAAACTAGATTTCCTTCTAATTGGATGACTAGTTTCTGTCTCGGAATCACTATTGGCATTTTCTTCCAAGAGTGATATTAAATTATGAATGGCCTCTCTTTCCTCTTTATCTAGATTGGGTTCTGGGGTAGATACATTTTCAGGGTCTTTTTGGTGCCAAAGTTTGAAAAGGACTTTTCTAAGGAATAAATTAATATCCTTGAACACTTCAAATTCGTTCATGGGCGCAGTGGGGGAAAAAGATAATCCCTTTTGGAGAAGTGCAATGTGATTAGCATCCAGTTGGAAGTCAGATAGATTAATTATACTCATATCCGTAGAGGTAGAGTTAAAGGTATTATTTAATGTCTTTTCTGACTCCTTAATCTCCCACTGCGTCGATTCTGAGCTGTGTTTCGGTCCCCGCCTCTTCCTTCTGTGTTTCCTCTTCCTATTCCCCTGGGGTGACTCTTTTCCGCTGATTGTTTTGGGCAGTCCACTATTATGTTGCCCTGGAGTTCCTCTAAAAAAGTGACAGATTTTTTAGAACTTTCTTTATCTGGGTCACTATCTGAGGAAGAACCAGTTCTATTCCTACTAGTGCGTTGAGAGCGTCTAGAGTTTCTTGAGGAAGATCTACTTCTATTTGGCAGGGTGGGATTAAAGATGTCTCCCTCTTCCCAATCAGTAATATTTTGTCTAAATTTTTCCTGTTTGGTGTGTTTAAGGTTTTTTTGTATTCTTTCTATTTCTTTTTTGATGAACTCATTATTTTTAGCAAAGTCAGGTTCATCTTTGTGGGATTCAAGGGCCTTTGCACTAATCTCTAATTCTTCTTTGATCTCCTGAAGTTGTATTTCTTCTTCAGACACAATAATTTTCATTAACCACTTCAGCCCCGGAAGGTTTTACCCCCTTCCTGACCAGAGCACTTTTTACAATTCGGCACTGCGTCGCTTTAACTGCTAATTGCGCGGTCATGCAATGCTGTACCCAAACGAAATTTGCGTCCTTTTCTTCCCACAAATAGAGCTTTCTTTTGATGGTATTTGATCACCTCTGCCGTTTTTATTTTTTGCGCTATACACGGAAAAAGACCGAAAATTTTGAAAAAAAATGATATTTTCTACTTTTTGTTCTAAAAAAAATCCAATAAACTCAATTTTAGTCATACATTTAGGCCAAAATGTATTCGGCCACATGTCTTTGGTAAAAAAAATGTCAATAAGTGTATATTTATTGGTTTGCGCAAAAGTTATAGCGTCTACAAACTAGGGTACATTTTCTGGAATTTACACAGCCTTTAATTTATGACTGCCTATGTCGATTCTTGAGGTGCTAAAATGGCAGGGCAGTACAAAACCCCCACAAATGACCCCATTTTGGAAAGTAGACACCCCAAGGAATTTGCTGAGAGGCATGTTGAGCCCATTGAATATTCATTTTTTTTGTCCCAAGTGATTGAATAATGACAAAAAAAAAAAAAAAAAAAAAAAATTACAAAAAGTTGTCACTAAATGATATATTGCTCACACAGGCCATGGGCATATGTGGAATTGCACCCCAAAATACATTTAGCTGCTTCTCCTGAGTACGGGGATACCACATGTGTGGGACTTTTTGGGAGCCTAGCCGCGTACGGGGCCCCGAAAACCAATCACCGCCTTCAGGATTTCTAAGGGCGTACATTTTTGATTTTACTCCTCACTACCTATCACAGTTTTGAAGGCCATAAAATGCCCAGATGACATAAAACCCCCCCAAATGACCCCATTTTGGAAAGTAGACACCCCAAGCTATTTGCTTTGAGGCATGTTGAGTCCATGGAATGTTTTATATTTTGACACAAGTTGCGGGAAAGTGACAAATTTTTTTTTTTTTTTTTTTTTTTTGCACAAAGTTGTCACTAAATGATATATTGCTCACACAGGCCATGGGCATATGTGGAATTGCACCCCAAAATACATTTAGCTGCTTCTCCTGAGTACGGGGATACCACATGTGTGGGACTTTTTAGGAGCCTAGCCGCGTACGGGACCCCGAAAACCAAGCACCGCCTTCAGGATTTCTAAGGGCGTACATTTTTGATTTTACTCCTCACTGCCTATCACAGTTTCGGAGGCCATGGAATGCCCAGGTGGCACAAACCCCCCCCAAATGACCCCATTTTGGAAAGCAGACACCCCAAGCTATTTGCTGAGAGGCATGGTGAGTATTTTGCAGCTCTCATTTGTTTTTGAAAATAAAGAAAGACGAGAAAAAAAATTTTTTTTTTTCTTTTTTCAATTTTCAAAACTTTGTGACAAAAAGTGAGGTCTGCAAAATACTCACTATACCTCTCATCAAATAGCTTGGGGTGTCTACTTTCCAAAATGGGGTCATTTGGGGGGGGGTTTGTGCCACCTGGGCATTCCATGGCCTCCGAAACTGTGATAGGCAGTGAAGAGTGAAATCAAAAATTTACGGCCTTAGAAAGCCTGAAGGCGGTGCTTGGTTTTCGGGGTCCCGTACGCGGCTAGGCTCCCAAAAAGTCCCACACATGTGGTATCCCCGTACTCAGGAGAAGCAACAGAATGTATTTTGGGGTGTAATTTCACATATTCCCATGGCATGTTTGAGCAATATATCATTTAGTGACAACTTTGCGCAAAAAAAAATAAAAAAAATAAAAAATTGTCTCTTTCCCGCAACTTGTGTCACAATATAAATTATTCCATGGACTCAACATGACTCTCAGCAAATAGCTTGGGGTGTCTACTTTCCAAAATGGGGTCATTTGGGGGGGTTTTGAACTGTCCTGGCATTTTATGCACAACATCTAGAAGCTTATGTCACACATCACCCACTCTTCTAACCACTTGAAGACAAAGCCCTTTCTGACACTTATTGTTTACATAAAAAAATAATTTTTTTTTGCAAGAAAATTACTTTGAACCCCCAAACATTATATATTTTTTTTAAAGCAAATGCCCTACAGATTAAAATGGTGGGTGTTTCATTTTTTTTTTTCACACAGTATTTGCGCAGCGATTTTTCAAACGCATTTTTTGGGGAAAAAACACACTTTTTTACATTTTAATGCACTAAAACACACTATATTGCCCAAATGTTTGATGAAATAAAAAAGATGATCTTAGGCCGAGTACATGGATACCAAACATGACATGCTTTAAAATTGCGCACAAACGTGCAGTGGCGACAAACTAAATACATTTTTAAAAGCCTTTAAAAGCCTTTACAGGTTACCACTTTAGATTTACAGAGGAGGTCTACTGCTAAACTTACTGCCCTCGATCTGACCTTCGCGGCGATACCTCACATGCATGGTGCAATTGCTGTTTACATTTGACGCCAGACCAACGCTTGCGTTCACCTTAGCGCGAGAGCAGGGGGGACAGGGGTGCTTTTTTTTTTTTTTTTTTTTTTTTCTTTATTATTATTATTTTTTTATCTTATTTTTAAACTGTTCCTTTCATTTTTTTTTTTTTTTAAATCATTTTTATTGTTATCTCAGGGAATGTAAATATCCCCTATGATAGCAATAGGTAGTGACAGGTACTCTTTTTTGCAAAAATTGGGGTCTATTAGACCCTAGATTTCTCCTCTGCCCTCAAAGCATCTGATCACACCAAGATCGGTGTGATAAAATGCTTTCCCAATTTCCCAATGGCGCTGTTTACATCCGGCGAAATCTACGTCATAAAATGCTCGTAGCTTCCGGTTTCTTAGGTCATAGAGATGTTTGGAGCCACTCTGGTCTCTGATCAGCTCTATGGTCAGCTGGCTGAATCACCGGCTGCATTCTCAGGTTCCCTGTTGAGACAGGAGAGCCAGAGAAAAACACGGAAGATGTTGGGGGGGGGGGGGGGGCATTCCCTCCCACTGCTTGTAAAAGCAGTCTAGAGGCTAATTAGCCACTAGGATTGCTTTTACATGAAAGCCGACCGCTGGCTGAAAAGAATGATACCAAGATGATACCTAAACCTGCAGGCATCATTCTGGTATAACCACTCAAAGTCGTGAATGGCATACCTGAAGACAAAAAAATGGTTAACAATAATACACAGTAAACAGTAAAGTATAAATAATTACATACCTGAAAAGCAAACGTGATAAAACATAACAACAATAAAACATTGCAGAATAGAATACAGTAAAAAAGAGCAGAACAATAGAGAGAGAATAGAGAGAGAGAGAACAATAAAACGACAACTATTTTTATTTTATATTTTTGTTTGTGTTTTTTTTTTTTTTTTTTTTACACTTTTTTTTGTAACTAACTTTTATAACTGTAACCGGTTCCAGGTTCGGGTCTCTCAAAATGCGATGGCATCTCGGGAGACCCTGTGAAAGTGTGCCTAGTCTGTGCAATGCTGTACCCTACGCTAATAGTCAACTAGTGCATGGTAGCGTTCAAAACATTCACCAATGCAAAGACCAGGATTGTCAGGACAGGAGGGACAATAATAGCGGGTGTCACGCCTATATCCGCGCTTTCTGCAGACACAACATCTTTTTTGGGGGGGTTCGTTGGGTAGGGGTACTCGGGAGGACATAAAAATGCCTCTCATGCAGCCGACTGCATTTGGTTGGGGATGTGAATGGGGGAAGTACGGGCGCTGCAGAAGCGGTGGGTTCCCAATTAGGATTGGCGAATGCAGCAGGAAGGGCATTATGGGCACGACGGGCCTGTGTTTGTCTTTTTGGTGGCAGCGGGACACTACTTGTGCTTGCCACCTCACCAGCTTGAACTGCACTTATGGGACTCGCCACGTCACCAAGTGTTACTGTAGTGCTGGTTTGACTACGACCGGGGTGTACTAGGCCGCTGGCGCTTGCCAGTTCACCAAAACGCTACAAAAAAAACTGTTAGCGATCGCAGGGATCAGGCCTGACTCTGCGAACGCTGCAGTTATGCGTTTAGTGTTTTGTAAGTGACAGTGATCGATCGATACTGCACTTGGGTGGGCTGGGCCGGGCCGGGCGGAGGGGCAAAACGCAGGTGCTAGCAGGTATCTGGGCTGATCCCGCTAACACTGCGTTTTTGGGAACCCTAAACTGCTGGGGACGCTAGTATAGATCAGATCGGATCAGATATTGATGCGATCAGATACTATACCACTAAGGGAGGTGTACGGTGCGTGCGTGGGTGTTAGCGGTACTGGCGCTAATCTGACGCTGCCTGGGGCTGGTGCTTGCCAGTTCACCAAAATACTACCAAAAAAACTGTTAGCGATCGCAGGGATCAGGCCTGACTCTGCGAACGCTGCAGTTATGCGTTTAGTGTTTTGTAAGTGACAGTGATCGATCGATACTGCACTTGGGTGGGCTGGGCCGGGCGGAGGGGCAAAACGCAGGTGCTAGCAGGTATCTGGGCTGATCCCGCTAACACTGCGTTTTTGGGAACCCTAAACTGCTGGGGACGCTAGTATAGATCTGATCGGATCAGATATTGATCCGTTCAGATACTATACCACTAAGGGAGGTGTACGGTGCGTGCGTGGGTGTTAGCGCTACTGGCGCTAATCTGACGCTGCCTGGGGCTGGTGCTTGCCAGTTCACCAAAACGCTACCAAAAAAACTGTTAGCGATCGCAGGGATCAGGCCTGACTCTGCGAACGCTGCAGTTATGCGTTTAGTGTTTTGTAAGTGACAGTGATCGATCGATACTGCACTTGGGTGGGCTGGGCTGGGCTGGGCGGAGGGGCAAAACGCAGGTGCTAGCGGGTATCTGGGCTGATCCCGCTAACACTGCGTTTTCGGGAACCCTAAACTGCTGGGGACGCTAGTATAGATCTGATCGGATCAGATATTGATCCGTTGAGATACTATACCACTAAGGGAAGCGCATGCTGCGTGCGTGGGTGTTCGCGGTACTGGCGCTAATCTGACGCTGCCTGGGGCGACGCATATCACCGCCGGGCGATCAGGGGGCTAAACCTTTATTCGGTAATAAACGGCGGGTGCCCTGACACTATAAAAAATAAACAAACTAACCAGCGTCACCCGTAACAGTTATACAGTGATCAGTGGTGAAAGGGTTAACTAGGGGGCAATCAAGGGGTTAAAACATTTATTAGATAGTATATGGGGGTCCCCTGTCGCTATAAAACACTGACGGCGAACCTAAATATTTACGTTCCTAACTAGCGTCACCAGCGACACTAATACAGCGATCAGAAAAATGATCGCTTAGCGACACTGGTGACAGGGGGTGATCAAGGGGTTAAAACTTTATTAGGGGGGGTTAGGGGGGTATCCTAGACCTAAAGGGGGCCTAACACTAACTGCCCTAACACTAACTGTCACAAACTGACACTATGCAGTAATCAGAAAAAAAAAAGAAAAAAAAAAAAAAAAATACTGCTAATGTCAGTTTGTGACAGGGGGGGGGGGTGATTGGGGGGGGATCGGGGGGCGATCGGGGGGGGGATCGGGGGTGTAAATATGCCTGGCATGTTCTACTGTGTGTGTGTGTGTGTTGTGCACTCACTTGTCATCTCTCCTCGGCGCTGGAACGGAAACTGCCAGACCGGGGAGAGATGACATCACATCCTCTGCCTGTGTGAAACGACACACAGGCAGAGGAGGATTCCTATTGGCTGGGAGCGATCGCGAGGGGGGGGCCACGATCGGATGGTCTCCCCCTCGCCTCCCGACGCTCCCAGTCAGATGCCGACCGCCGATGGCACCGGGGGGGGGTCCGATCGGACCCCCCGCCCGCGGGAGGCAGATCACGTATGGGTACGTGATTTTGCCTGCCCGTGCCATTCTGCCGCAGTATATATGCGGTAGGCGGTCGGCAAGTGGTTAATGTTAGGCCTCTATTCAGACATTCCTCTTTCCACACTTCCAAGAATCTCGGGGTATGGAGGTGTTCAGCAGGAATTATTCTCTCCCGTAGTCCTCTAGGGACAATATTGTGAGAGATATGCGATTTTAAAGAGGCAATATCCCATTTACGGTTCAGGAATTTAATCATAAGCTTCTTATGGTTTTTAAAAAGTTTGCGTGTTGATTCTAGCTCTGTATCATCACTCTTTCCATCAATAGAAAAGGCTGTATCAATCTCATCATCTAAATCTCGATCAATCATATAAGCCATATATGTAATTATGTATACGATTCGAGTTGTATAAACGTCTGTCACTGTGCTAAATCACTGGTATAATTACAATGATGGTGGGATCCACAGGGCTAAGAAAGGGCAAAGAACGCCCCAAAAAATACCAAACAAAAAAACAAGGATTTTAGCCCGGATCAACCCGTAATAATTTAGCAATAATGGCTAGTTTCCGCGGGTAGGTATAGACCTATCATGCAGACAGAAAAGTCTGGATGCAGTTCAAGTTGGCCTTTTAAACATGTAGCACAAAAAGAGGGGGGAGAAACAGATTGTTTCTCTAAAGAAGGTCAACAGAGAACACTAGGGTCAAGTACAATACCAGCTTTATTAATTACCAAAAAATATTTACCCAATTATAGTGACAAAAGTGAAGTTAGAGACAGTATGGACAGACGGTTATAACAAACATGTTAAAATTGGACAACGTTGTCACAAGGGATATAAAATCAAAAGGGAGCCGCGGCCATGCACCCACACATTCTCATCATACACACTGGATGTAAAGTATTTTCAGGATAGTCATGCACATTAGGTAGCAATTGCCGGAATTAATTCCTAGTATTGAATGTCCAATTGGGCAGGAACAGTCCTATATCACTAGTATGGAGGTAATGTGAGTGGGTGGATGATCTGACAAATCAAACAATCATAAAATTGGACCATAGATGGAGCGATCTCTCAAGGGATCATTGTATTCAATGATTGCATAGACCACAGCTGATGGATAAATAGTAAACGCTTTCCAGGTTGCAGTAGAACTGATTGTACAGATATCTACAAAGGCAGCAGAGTAGATGTCCTTAGAGACAACATTAATGGAAACATAGAAAAACCGACATACGTTTTGTTGCAAGTGCTAGGTAAAGTGAAGGAATCTCACTGATCGCACTATGTCCGTCGTCAGACTATGATAGTCCTGAGTGTTGAAGTCTCCCTGTGGACAGATGCCTCTGTGTGGTTCATCTAGGGTGTAGATCGGCAAGGGGTCGTCTCTCACTGCTTCTCACCATAGAACCGCTGAAGCGCCAATGCCGCCATGTGATACGAGACTGTGGGGGAAAGCCAGCATCAGCTGTTGGATCAGCTGTTGGGTCCGTGTGGAGATGAGTCAGATCAGATTGCGCGCGGCTCCCAAGGACGTGCTGACGTCACACGGCTGACGCGTTTCACCAGCCAATGAACGCTGGTTTCCTCAGAGCTGGGAGGGGTCAGGTGTGGTGAGTTTAAATAGGCAATAGAAAGTGCAGGTGCTACCTGTATCCACTAGATGTCAACCTTGGCCCCTCAGTGTAAATCATTCAGCAAGCAAAGCATACATTCTAATTACATGATTAGGATAGTGGAATTAAATGTTTACGAGATGAAGACAGAGAGGATATATAAAGAAAAATAAAAGGAAAAAATATATTTTAATCAATTTTAAAGGAATCAGCCATGGAAAGAGTGAATTATCAGAGGTAATGTTTAAAATAGAAATTTTATGTCCACCAATAAGAAGTCTTATTTATGTTTCTAGGAAGGGTTGTAGACTGCATTCAGTGTTTAACCCCCTAGGGGCCAAAGCGTCTAAGTAGTACGTCCACATTTTCTCCTTTTGTAGGAGTATGGTGTCAAAATCACCCCTTCTAGGGGGCAGGTTGAGCACATAGATCCCTTTAACTATGAGGCCTGCTGGATTACTGTCATGATATTTTTAGAGGAACTCCAGGGCAACATAATAGTGGACTGCCCAAAACAATCAGCGGAAAAGAGTCACCCCAGGGGAATAGGAAGAGGAAACACAGAAGGAAGAGGCGGGGACCGAAACACAGCTCAGAATCGACGCAGTGGGAGATTAAGGAGTCAGAAAAGACATTAAATAATACCTCTAACTCTACCTCTACGGATATGAGTATAATTAATCTATCTGACTTCCAACTGGATGCTAATCACATTGCACTTCTCCAAAAGGGATTATCTTTTTCCCCCACTGCGCCCATGAACGAATTTGAAGTGTTCAAGGATATTAATTTATTCCTTAGAAAAGTCCTTTTCAAACTTTGGCACCAAAAAGACCCTGAAAATGTATCTACCCCAGAACCCAATCTAGATAAAGAGGAAAGAGAGGCCATTCATAATTTAATATCACTCTTGGAAGAAAATGCCAATAGTGATTCCGAGACAGAAACTAGTCATCCAATTAGAAGGAAATCTAGTTTGAGAATCAAGTCAACTAAAATGCCAACTTTATCCAAGCACAAATGGCTTCAATTATTCCTTGATCAAGTCAAATTCGATCTTGAAAAGATTAACTGGGAATGGCTGGGATCCAATAATCTAAATGGCCCTGAACGAAAAGCACTACGGGAATTACAGGAAGCCCCCAATTTGGTGATCAAAAGAAGTGACAAGGGCGGCAATGTGGTCCTACTCAGCGAGAAAATCTATGAGGATGAAGTATTGAGATTGCTGAGTGATAACTCGACCTACAAAAAACTGTCTGGGACCCCTTTTCCCGCCCTTGTTGACACATTGAACACCAAACTGAAACTAGCTATGGAAACAGGCCTACTGACCAATAAGGAATATTTATACCTTAAAGTAGACAATATAACAATCCCCACATTTTATATCATTCCCAAACTGCACAAGTCCCTATCCAATCCCCCAGGGAGACCCATTGTCTCAGCCATCAAGGGTCCCCTTGAAAGAGTAGGTAGATTTGTGGACTCGATGATCAAAGATATGATAACTGAATTACCCTCTTTTGTCCGTGACAGTAGAGATATACTTCTAAAACTGTCCAATTTTATTCTACCTCCAAATGCCTTACTGGTGGGGATAGATGTGGAAAGTCTATACACGTCGATTCCCCACCAGTGGGGCATTCAAGCCACCAAAACTTTTTTGGACACTCATCATCCATTACTTGGAGCCCACAATGAATTCATTATAGAATTATTGGAGTTTATGTTAGGCAACAACTACTTTCAGTTTCTTGGGAAGTATTACCAACAAATCAGAGGCACTAGTATGGGTGCCCCTTGGGCCCCTTCCTATGCCTGTCTCCACTTGGGACTTTGGGAGGAGGAGGTCGTGTACAAGTCCTCGATGTACCTTGACCACTGTGTGCTGTGGTTAAGGTACATTGACGACGTACTCGTAATATGGGATGGCTCAGTAGAACAACTTTTGGAATTCTTATCCTTACTAAACAACAATGAAAGGAACATTCATTTAACCTATTCCTATTCTGCTGATACCCTCTCATTTCTTGACCTACAAATTACTAGATGTGGAAATAAAATAGAAACAAGTACTTTCAGAAAAGAAACAGCAGCTAATACCCTCCTCTTAGCCCAAAGTCATCACCCAAAGTCGCTAATTAGGGGAATACCCACTGGACAATTCTTAAGGATCAGGCGAAACTGCTCGGAGGAGGATCAATTTCTAATTGAAGCACATGAAATGTATAAAAGATTTAGGAAAAGAGGGTACTCACGTAATTCTCTCAAAAAGGCTAAAAATAATGCACTTAAAACCAAACGCGAAGACCTCTTAACCACATTGAAGAACTCCCAGGAAACAGACCAATCACACTGTGACTTTCCTAGAATCATCACCAGGTTTGGCTCGCAATGGACCCAAGTCCAGGAGATCCTAAACAAACACTGGCATATCTTAAAATCGGCACCTCTTATTGCTAATTTAATCAGCCCCCGACCATTACTTACGGCCAAAAGGGCACGTAATCTGGGAGACGCTTTGGTTCATTCAGAATATACCAGAACGATTAGTGAAAACTGGCTTACTGAGAGAAAACCCCCTCCAGGCATGCATGCATGTGGACACTGTAACATATGCAAATATGTGCATCACACTGATGTGTTCGCTGACCCAAGGGGTGGCAAAGATTACCGAATAAAACAATTTATTAACTGTTCAACGACACGTGTCATATATATGCTCACGTGTCCCTGTAATAAAAACTATATAGGGAAAACCAAACGTCAGCTCCGGATCAGGATCAGCGAGCACATCAGTGGCATCAGGAATAAAACCAAGAATAAAGATGATGACAGACCTATTCCAGTACACTTTGCTAAATATCATGACAGTAATCCAGCAGGCCTCATAGTTAAAGGGATCTATGTGCTCAACCTGCCCCCTAGAAGGGGTGATTTTGACACCATACTCCTACAAAAGGAGAAAATGTGGACGTACTACTTAGACGCTTTGGCCCCTAGGGGGTTAAACACTGAATGCAGTCTACAACCCTTCCTAGAAACATAAATAAGACTTCTTATTGGTGGACATAAAATTTCTATTTTAAACATTACCTCTGATAATTCACTCTTTCCATGGCTGATTCCTTTAAAATTGATTAAAATATATTTTTTCCTTTTATTTTTCTTTATATATCCTCTCTGTCTTCATCTCGTAAACATTTAATTCCACTATCCTAATCATGTAATTAGAATGTATGCTTTGCTTGCTGAATGATTTACACTGAGGGGCCAAGGTTGACATCTAGTGGATACAGGTAGCACCTGCACTTTCTATTGCCTATTTAAACTCACCACACCTGACCCCTCCCAGCTCTGAGGAAACCAGCGTTCATTGGCTGGTGAAACGCGTCAGCCGTGTGACGTCAGCACGTCCTTGGGAGCCGCGCGCAATCTGATCTGACTCATCTCCACACGGACCCAACAGCTGATCCAACAGCTGATGCTGGCTTTCCCCCACAGTCTCGTATCACATGGCGGCATTGGCGCTTCAGCGGTTCTATGGTGAGAAGCAGTGAGAGACGACCCCTTGCCGATCTACACCCTAGATGAACCACACAGAGGCATCTGTCCACAGGGAGACTTCAACACTCAGGACTATCATAGTCTGACGACGGACATAGTGCGATCAGTGAGATTCCTTCACTTTACCTAGCACTTGCAACAAAACGTATGTCGGTTTTTCTATGTTTCCATTAATGTTGTCTCTAAGGACATCTACTCTGCTGCCTTTGTAGATATCTGTACAATCAGTTCTACTGCAACCTGGAAAGCGTTTACTATTTATCCATCAGCTGTGGTCTATGCAATCATTGAATACAATGATCCCTTGAGAGATCGCTCCATCTATGGTCCAATTTTATGATTGTTTGATTTGTCAGATCATCCACCCACTCACATTACCTCCATACTAGTGATATAGGACTGTTCCTGCCCAATTGGACATTCAATACTAGGAATTAATTCCGGCAATTGCTACCTAATGTGCATGACTATCCTGAAAATACTTTACATCCAGTGTGTATGATGAGAATGTGTGGGTGCATGGCCGCGGCTCCCTTTTGATTTTATATCCCTTGTGACAACGTTGTCCAATTTTAACATGTTTGTTATAACCGTCTGTCCATACTGTCTCTAACTTCACTTTTGTCACTATAATTGGGTAAATATTTTTTGGTAATTAATAAAGCTGGTATTGTACTTGACCCTAGTGTTCTCTGTTGACCTTCTTTAGAGAAACAATCTGTTTCTCCCCCCTCTTTTTGTGCTACATGTTTAAAAGGCCAACTTGAACTGCATCCAGACTTTTCTGTCTGCATGATAGGTCTATACCTACCCGCGGAAACTAGCCATTATTGCTAAATTATTACGGGTTGATCCGGGCTAAAATCCTTGTTTTTTTGTTTACTTCACTCACTGTGAGTATTCTACTTTATTATTTTTTCTTCATTGTAGCAGTAGTGCTGTATGCACTACGGGAATCACCTTGTGTCTGGTGATTTGTTTGAATTTGTTTGGATCACGTTTTGCATATGCAGTAGATTGTATCACGAACACACAGCTTGGGTTCATTTATTATTTTAGTTTACTTCACCCCATCATATTGAGGGCAGCGCCGTCTGTATTCCCTTATCATTTTATTTTCTAAAATGGAACTTTACCCCATTCCCTTCTCTACAATCTATACATGGCCTCCCTTCCTCAGAATTTCACCATTACCAACTAATTAGAGGATTCTATGCTGAATGTTACGCACTCTCTACAAACCCTTCCAACACAGTATTCGGGCTGATCCAAGTCATAAGCCGGGGGGGGGGGAGAGAAACTCTCTTGCTCCAAGTAGGGTAAAAGGAAGAAAAAAACAGGGCTCCAATAGTGTAAAAACGTTTCGGATTTTAATTATAAAAATAATACAAAAAAAACGGAGAGTCTGTTGATGACGAAACATGTAGGGCAAGGCTACGTGTTGTTAGCCGTCACGTCGATTGCCCCATGTATTGCACGGGTTGCTGCTTATTCTAAATGCCGGCTTATTTTATTGTTCTTAATACTTTCACGGAGCGTGCACTCTCCGTTTTTTTTTTTGTATTATTTTTATAATTAAAATCCGAAACGTTTTTACACTATTGGAGCCCTGTTTTTTTCTTCCTTTTACCCTACTTGGAGCAAGAGAGTTTCTCTCCCCCCCCGGCTTATGACTTGGATCAGCCCGGACCTGAGACACCGTTCCTGTCAGCTGTGACCGATACCATCGTGACACGGTCCCTGCAGAGGGCAAAGTCTGCACGCTCGATAGACCTCGCCAGTGAGGGGGTCCAACACGGAGGGTAAGAGTCCATCTTTCACCTGTTTTCCATCATTTGAAGTCACTACAAGTGGAGTCACATCATCTTACTCATTTGTTTGTCCTTTTGATCCATCCTTAACCACTTGCTTACTGGGCACTTAAACCCCCCTCCTGCCCAGACCAATTTTGAGCTTCCAGCGCTGTCGCACTTTGAATGACAATTGCACGGTCATACAACACTGTACCCAAATGAAATTTTTATCATTTTTTTCCCACAAATAGAGCTTTCTTTTGGTGGTATTTAATCACAGCTGGGGTTTTTATTTTTTGCTAAACAAACAAAAAAAGATGGAAAATTTTGAAAAAAAAAAAATCATGTTTAATAGTTTGTTATAAAATTTTGCAAACAGGTAATTTTTCTCCTTCATTGATATGCACTGATGAGGTGGCACTGGTGGGCACTGATGGGCACGGATAGGCACAGATAAGGCGGCACTGATAGGCACAGTTAAGGCGGCACTGATAGGCACAGTTAAGGCGGCACTGATAGGCACAGTTAAGGCGGCACTGATGGGGACAGTTAAGGCGGTACTGATGGGCACAGATAAGGCGGCACTGATGGCCACAGATGGGCGGCACAGATAGGTGGCACAAATAGGTGGCACAGATAGGTGGCACTGATGGGGGGGCACTGATGGGGGGGCACTGATGGGGGGCACTGATGGGGGGCACTGATGGGTGGCACTGATGGGCAGTGATGGGTGGCACTGATGGGCACTTATGGGCACTGGTAGGTGACACTGATGGGCACTGATAGGTTGCACTGATGTGGGTGCTGATGGGTGGCACTAATGTGGGTGCTGATGGGTGGCACTGATGTGGGCGCTGATGGGTGGCACTGTGGGCACTGATGGGTGGCACTGTGGGCACTGATGGGTGGCGCTGATTGATGGCACTGTGGGCACTGATGGGTTAATATGGTGGGCACTGGTAGGCAGCACTGCTGCCTATTGCTTTTTGTTATAAGATCGCCGTGATCGGGACTGATGTCCCGATCACGGCCGCCGGTGATCGGGTTTTTTTTTCCTCCTCACGCTGTCAGCGCGAGGAGCAAAAATAGCCGATTACCGGCTCTGTTTACATCACATGATCAGCTGTCATTGGCTGACAGCTGATCATGTGGTAAGGGGTTGGGACCAACCCCTTACTCTGATCTGTGATCAGGCGAGTCTCATAGACTCGCTGATCACCGAGCGCGCCGCGCGCGCCCTGCAGGGGGCGCGCAGGCCGCTCGTGCACGGGACGACGTCAATGGACGTCGTCCCGGCAATTTAGATCCGCGCTGTTGCCGTCATTTGGCAATGGCCCGGATCTGAAGCAGTTAAGGACTATTAGTTCTTCCATAGTGGAGGGAGATTCTCTTCATTGATGAACTCTGCCTGCTTTACCTTATGGACTGTGACCCCCCTAACACCCATCACCGTATTGTCACATCAGTTGTAACAGATTGGCCCATGCATTCATTTACTATATATATGTGTTTTTTTGCCATATGTTTTGTCGCTATACTTATTTGATTTTATTATTCATTTGGCACATTTAATTATTTGCACTGTCTAAAGGTTTTCACAGATTATAAGCGCACTTTTTTTATTTTTATTCTTGACTTTATACACAGATATTGGTGTGTTTTAGGTGCAGCTACTGATCTGTTTGTATCTTCTGGCTCCGCAGCGCGGTTTTTCTCATTTTTCTTTTTAGTTTGCAACACAGTATTCGAACAGATCTGTGTCTCCTTTACTAGAGACAGAGGTTTGATATCAAAACTTTATAATTTCCTAAACAGTGTTGGAGTCCCGGAAAAATCCTCACAGATGATTAAATGGGAGTCAGATTTGGGCATCACATTCAGCATTGAAGACTGGATGTCCATGTCAGATAATCTACGAAAGAGTAACAAATCTATATCATTCAGAGAAACCCCAATTAAAGTATTTTCAAGATGGTACTTAACCCCAGTGAAATTACATTCATACTACCCTTCGGTATCTCCAGATTGTTTCAGAGGTTGCTCTGATCCTGGTACATTCATACACATATTCTGGTCATGCCCCCACCTGGACCTAATATGGCGTAAGGCCTTTGAAATTATTGAATCTTCATCTAAACAAAAAATCAAACCTACACCACAAATATGTTTATTATTTGCTAATATCCCGAATGTCCCACTTCCATGTAACAGATTAATTCATTCTCTATGCAGCTCCATACTCTGGATGATTGCTTACAACTGGAAATCCAACAATCTCCCATGGCAACAAGTTATCTCCAGAATGGAATCAATCAAAATTGTAGAGTGGATATACCACACCCTTAATGATACTATACACATACATAAAAATAAATGGTCTTATTGGATTACGGATTAGCACCTAATTGTCTCTCCCCACTTTTATTTATATACAACTATTGTACCTGCAAGTTAATAAATATATAGATTTCATAATTACATGTTTCTGCCTAGAAATTATGGTCTAGAAATGTATTTCAGTCTCCTAATTTAATGACAACGCTGTAACATTGTGACATACTCTGTTGACACTCCTATATTTTGTTTTGTACTTCTGTGAAACTTCCAAATAAAACTTTTGTAAACAAAAAAAAAAAGGGGGCACGACCACACCACATGAAGAAAAGTACCTGTGTCAGTGTTGCATTTTGGGCATCTATCAGAGTGAGAGGAATATATTTTAGCAAGCCTTTGGGGTGTATAGTATGCCTGATGAAGGAATTTTAACTGGGTGTACCTGTCCCTGGCAGATATCATCAGAGGGATATATTGTGGAAGGCCTTCCTCCCAGTCATCATCCGTCAGGGAGGGCACATAGTGTAATACCTTTTTAACTGATTTTATTCAAAGAAGAAATACGCTTACAATAAAAAAGATGATAACAGCGATGCCGGCCGGCAAACAAACGAACTCCCGTAATCAATGGAGCGACGTGGTGACGTCAGCACGTACCTCCCAGACGCGTTTCGTCATAGGGTGACGTTTTCAATGGGGAACGGGCAGCGTGCTGAACCACTATCTAATATTAGATGGTGGATCAGCACGCTGCCCGTTCCCCATTGAAAACATCACCCTATGACGAAACGCTGCCGGGTATTGAGCCAATATAGGGGTCAGTTTGTGAAGAATCGCCACAGAGGCTGGGGGTGGGATATACAAACCAACTACTACCATTTCAATCCTGTCGCACATAGCATGTAGCACAATGTATTTCCCCTCAGGATCTAGGTGGAGATCTAGTAAGGTAAAGGGTAGTGATTTGTGGACCAGGACACTAACTCCCCTGGAGTATGTGGAGTAAGTGGAGTGGTAATAAGGGCCCACCCAAGGCTTCTTTAGAGCCAGCATCCTGCTCCCCGTTAAATGTGTCTCCTGCAAAATACAGATATGGGGGTTGTATTTTTTGATGTAAGTGAAAACCAAGGAGCGTTTTATCTTGGAATTTAGGCCCCGTACATTCCAAGACAGAACATTAAGGGGAATCATTCTATCATTATGGGGTATGTGCCACAGGATTGGTACAACTTTAACTCTATACAGAGCTCACACAATATAAAAATATAGTTAGCTTGCCCTCTCTAGTGGTAGCAGAATAACATTACATGTCTTACTTTGAGTAAAATACTGATTGTATAATCCAAAGTGATGAAAAACCATGAAAATTAATAATTAAAGAAAAAAACTCCAGAATTTCCCTCCCTCCCCGCACCACCCCCCAAACTTCGGGATGCTTGTTCCCCATAACTAATTGTGACAACAGTCAGTGAGACAAAAAATTCCGGATAAACGATCCCTGCAGATCAGATTGTCTCCCAGAGTGTTCCGGGGGTACTACTCTTGAACTAGAACACGTTGCAAACTAGGGACTCCAGTCCCAGTATGAAATGCATTGACAGGATCATACAGTTCACTCCATCTCTTTTGCATTTACTCGCCCTAGACATCAGTAATATATACTCACAGTACCGGAGCTCGTGAGGATTATGAGAGTAGCTCACCATTGGATGGGATAAGCTGAGGAGAAAAAGTAATGTTAGTCCTGGAGTCGGCAGATGAAAGTGATCCTTGCTGAAATAAAACTCATGTTATAAGGGGGTTTAATAAGATTGATCGAATCATCCTCTTGGTAGTGTTTCAAGTCATCTGGACGCCTCTTCAGGAGAGGTAAAAAACCGCAATGATTCCCCATCTTGGACTCTCAGGCGGGCGGGAAATAACATGCTATACTTGATCTTGCGATTGCAGAGATCCACATTGATTTGATCGAAAGATCTTCTTAGCTTTTGTGTGTCGATTGAAAAATCAGGAAAAAGTACGTCATCATCGTAGGCTGCGTACTTGTGTTCCCTATTCCCCACTGAGATCCCATGTATGTTGGTATTGTGTCTGATGGTGGAGAGGAATGGTTCAAGTGATAAGGCAAACAAAATTGGTGAAAGAGGGCAACCTTGGCGGGTGCCATTAAAAATGATAAATGAATCACTTAGCGTGCCATTTATTCTTAGTTGTGCTGTCGGGAAATTGTAAAGGGCTGATATTTGTTGTAGAAGCATGGGGCCGAGGCCAATGTGGGATAAAGTTGCCAATAAATATTCCCAGTCCACCCTGTCAAAAGCTTTTTCAGCATCAGTTGACAATAACAGGGTGGGCTGGGAAGATCACCTAACATGAGCAATCAGTGAAAGGGTACGGAGGGAGTTGTCTCTTGCCTCTCTACCTGGGATAAATCCCATTTGATCAGCAGTAACCCATTTTGGAAGCAGGGGGAGGAGCCTGTTTGCAATAGCCTTGGCATATAATTTAGCATCAAGGTTTAAGAGAGAGATGGGGCGGTAACTTCCACATATACTAGGGTCCTTGCCAGGTTTTTGTATGATCGTAATGTGGGCATGTAAAGTTTCTGGTCGAAAATTGCCACCCGCTGAGATTGCATTAGCATAGTTAGTTAATCTGGGAATTAGAATGTCTGTAAAGGCCCGATAATATGCTACCGTAAGGCCGTCAGGGCCAGGAGCCTTACCATTGGCCATGGATTTTAATGCCACGCAAAGCTCAGCAGATGTAAATTCTCCCTCTAGTGCACTCAAAGCTTCATTTGAAAGTTTTGGAAGCTTAGCTTGTAACAAATATTCATGAATGAGTTTCGTTCTGGCTTCTTGATCTGATATGTGCTGATGTATGTGATATAAGTGTTGGTAAAAAGATCTGAATTCTTCTGCTATGGCAGAAGTTTCATGTAGTAAAACATCTGACTTGGATTTAATTCTGGCGATAAAGTTCACAGCTTTTTTCTGTTGTAGGGAGCGAGCTAACACCCAACCAGGCTTATTACCCCATTCGTGTAATCGTTGAGCGATAACACGGAACTGTCTCTTCCGATCCAAGTGTAAGAGGGTTTTTAGTTCTTCTCTCTTCTTGGATAAAGTATTAAATACTGCAAGCGACAGTTCTAGCTTGTGTTTTCTCTCAAGATCAGTAATCTCCCTTATTAGTTCTGATTGCTGGTGTATTCGTTCTCTTTTCTTCCTAGACCCTAGTTCAATGAGTTTCCCGCTGATAAAGGCCTTATGGGCCTCCCAGAGTGTACCCGGTGAGATCTCTGGATGTGAGTTGTCACTAAAATAGTGTTTCAATTCGCCATTTATCATTTTTTTGTCTATGTCCTCCGTGATGAGATAGTCATTAAGCTTTCAATTAGTAGTTTTGAGTGGTATGGAAGGAATTTTTAATTTTAGCGTGATTGGGGCATGGTCTGACAAAGTAGAAGTTTCAATGCTAGTATCTACGAGAAGGGAGAGGTGGTGATGATTCATAAAAAAATAATCGATGCGTGAGTAAGAGTGGTGTATATGTGAGTAGTGGGTGAAATCTTTCTCTCTGGGGTGCATTATCCTCCAAACATCCATTAATTGCATATCATGTAACCGCTTACGTAAGAACGCCAGGCGTTTACAGGAAATACTAGATCTACTACGAGATGTGTCCACTAGGGGGTCCATTGGAGAATTAAAATCTCCTGCCAGGAGTATACAGCCATGAGCAAACACGCTAAGTTTTTTGAGTGTATTGGTTATAAACTTGACCTGATCACGGTTGGGAGCATATATCGTGGCCAACGTACATTGCAAACCGCCCAGACTGCCCCTCAGAAACAAAAATCTACCCATTGGGTCACTCAGCATAGATTCCAGTATGAACGGAGTACCCCTGCGAAACCCAATGGCCACTCCTTTTGCTTTATGAACATCAGATAGGCTATAGTGCCAAGTGGGATAATGGGGGGAAAAGAGTTTTACAGATGTAGTATGTGTGAGATGGGTCTCCTGGAGGAAGACAATGTCTCCCCCCAAACGACCCAGTTCTCTGTATAAATCGTGTCTCTTACCAGGAGCATAAAGTCCCCGTACATTAATGGATACTAGTTTCGTCATGGCCATTGGGTTAGACAGAGGAAGACCGCTTCCCTTCCAGCACTCTCCAGATTGAGCTAGTCCAAGACCGAACACCCGGGAAACCAGGAGACAGAAGGGGGGGTAGGGAGAAGAAAGAGCAAAAAGAGAAAGGAAAGAGAACAATAACAATGTACGACCTCCAGGCGTAATAACGCCAAGGGAGGTGGCATTTGTATGCATGCCAGGGTCCCCACACTCCCACGCGCCCCAATACTGGGAGTAACCACATGAGAGCACGAGGGTCCACGGCGCCCCAAAAAAAGAGGGTACGCGGCTCGAGGCAGCGGACAGTGAATGCCCAAAATTAGTGTGGGCCCTGTTTCGCTGTCCCGGGGCCAACTGCTTAACCTGCTATACACAATTAAACCAGTACCTATAAATCACTCTATAAACAGCTAAGCTTAACATCATTAACCTGTAGGAGTCATCAGAGTAAGCAACCCAACATCCACCAGATTATGTAGTTACTCAAATAAACGAACTGTAGAAAATGTCTCAACAGGGTGTCTTGACTGTGATAAAATGGCAGTTATATTATGTAAGGGAACTCTAATATACTTGCAAACTTGAAGGAACTGATTCAAGTCGAGATCTCTGCTGGAACTCAGACCATTTTTTCAGCCCAGTTAAGGGGAAGAGCCTGTGTTAGACCGACAGTTCCGGTCCACTTTTTGCCACTGCTGTTCTGAGTGATTGGAAAGCTGTGGGATAGCCTCCTGCCATCCCGGTAGTTCTGGCGGAGATATGTCTAGGTCTTGACAAAACTTCTCCAGGTCCTCCGGAAATCTCAGAGTCGCTGTCTTGCCATCTGTGTGGGCGATGAAGGAGGCAGGGAATCCCCAGCGGTACGTGATCGATGATGATCTAAGAAGCTCAGTCAGGGGTCGCAGAGCCCTGCGACGTTCCAGCATCTCCCTTGCTAGATCTGGGAAAAATTACAGGGTGGCTCCATCAAAATCCATTGGGGCCTTTTCGCGGGCATTCCGCATTATGAGTTCCTTTTCCTCATAGTAAGGGAGCCTGCAAATAATGTCCCGTGGAGACTCAGACGACAAGTGATGAGGCCTCAAGGCTCTATGTGCTCTGTCAATTTTCAAAGGGCTGTCGGCTGCGTGGCCTAAGAGGCCATTGAAGATACCACAGAGGGAAGGAAGGAGGTCGTCATCACCGGTAGCTTCCGGGAGTCCCCTCACCCTGATATTGTTGCGCCTGCTGCGGTTTTCTTGGTCCTCGATCTTATACAGGGCCATTCTGTGGGATATAGCAAGGTTGGGGCTGGCGGTTTGGAGGTTTTTAATTGCGACCGTATGTCGATCGAGCCTCTGTTCCGATTCCTCGACCCGTTCCAACACTTGCGATAGGTCCGAACGAACCGCTGAGATCGCCTTCTTGATGGAGCGTTCTAGCCCCAGAAACAAGACGGTCAGCTCCGACTTAGTGGGTAGATCATTTACTAGCGACGCTACCCCGGAGTGCCTGGATGTGTCTACTTCACCTTCCGAGCCGACTGATGAGACAGGAGATCATCTTCTGGTATCAGGCCGAGAACGAGGGGCGGAGCCTGAGCTTTGTGGAGAGCGGCCTAATCCGTCCATGCTCAAGTTGTCCTCTGGTTCCGCTAGGAAACGCTTTATGGATCCAGCGGAGGGTCCTTTCTTAGGCAGGGATTTGCCGGTCCTCTTCCGCATGTTTTGCTAGACGTTTGTCGGTTAGGTTGGCTGGTTAAAGTTGTTTGAAACAGCGTCAGGCCCGGGAGCTCGAGACAAACACGTCCTCACTGCTGCATGTCGAAACCACGCCCCATATATCTTTCTATTTATATGCATATTTATTTTAATAAGGTATGGTCCTATTATCTATAACTTATTTACATAGTGACTGCCCCTTTTAGTCACTTGCCAGACTTATCTTAATAGTTTTTATTGTTTTATGATGTAAATTTTATCCGTATTTAGTCTTTCCTTATCCGATTCATTCTCTTTAGTTTAGGTGTGTATATATATTTTTTAACTAAATTTAGGATTGGCAGTTTTATATATATCTACTGTGAATACATTGGGAATGCCATATTGGTCTATTGAGTAGTCTACAAAATAATGCCCGACCATCAGAAGTCTCTCGGGGTTGGTTTGAGCTATAAGAAAATGGCCACTACTCATGTTTTGCATATTGATAACCAAAAAAATGGCTGCACTATAACTAGTCTAGCGGACTACAAGAAAATGGCCGAATTAGCACTTCCGGTTTGTACCATTTATAAGGAATCCCTTAATAGCCGATCCGGTTCCCCTGATGAAGTCACGTGCAGTGACGTAACGCATAGGGAGTGGCCGGAAGTTGACGTACATCGGAAGCGAAGTGAGAAGATGCAAAAAACGCCATGCTTTTATTTTACATTCTTTTTTTCATTGTTGTTGATGTAAGAGTCCACCTATTTGTACTTTAATAAATTCTTTTAGTTTTTGAACGTATTACACTATTGGAGGCATTTTTTTCCTTCCCTCCCTGTGATTACCGCTGCCACTGGAGCTGACAGGGTCGGACTTACTGTGTCCACAGTCCACAGTTACTAGCCCTGAGGACCGTGTTTGAGAGATCGTGACGACTGTGCAAAGACGGAGACGCCCCGGTGGAAGGTTGTGGAACAGAATCCCAGGAAGGTTAAAGGCTATCTTCACCATCTGTTTATATACAGATCTGAGGTTAGAGTTCTGTGAGCTCATTTGTAACCGGATGTAATGAATATATATCGGAGACGCTTTTAATTTGAATCAACATATGGACTTGAATCACCTTATTCTAGTTTTTTACTAGTTTTTGTGACTTTCATAATTTTAATATTAGCCATAGCTTTTGAATGAGTGTTAACACATTACTGCGTGAGATCACTTAATTCATTTATTTTTTGTTTAGTGTATTGTGAACACGATTAGGTTTTGCAGCTGGTTTTGATTCACTTTTATCACTCTTTATTGTTTGTGTTTTATTTTTGCCACGCTATTCTTTTTAGTAGTGCGAAGGCCACTTTTATTTATCACCTATCAGTGCCCATCAGTGCTGCCAATCAATGCCCATGAGTGCCCCCTATCAGTGCCCATCAGTGCTGCCAAACAGTGCCACTAAATGCTGTCAATCAGTGCTGCCTATCAGTGTCAATCAGTGCTGCCTATTAGTGCCAATCAGTGCAGCCTATCAGTGCCATTAGTGCTGCCAATCGGTGCTGCCTGTCAGTGCCAATCAGTGCTTTCTATTAGTGCCAATCAGTGCCACCTATCAGTGCCAATCATTGCTGCCTGTCAGTGCTGCCAATCAGTGCCAATTAGTGCACTGAGTGCAGGGATGGGGCGATGAACTCAGCAGCCAGGCACATTGTTCATGGGGGGGCCGGTCTGGTGGGGCACAACTGAAATCTGTTGAAGTTTATTAATTCCACATGCCGATCTTTAGTATAATAGGTAATCGCCATACTACTATTTACAATAAACTACTGGAGGTAAAATAAAAAAAAGTGTCACTAAAAGGCCTGCCGCTAAGCCCTGTTATGTGTTCCCAAACCTCAAAATAAAAAAGTGCAGCGCTAATTTACTGATCAATAACTTAACAATAATGGTGGAATCCTTGAATGTATTGAAATCTCAATAGGCTTCAATATTACGGCAATACCGGTCTCTGATACGAAACTTCACATATAATACACATCAAACTGAAAATACGACATATTCTATAAAATGATACTTAGCAGGGATGGTGGAAACCCTTCCTATAGATAATGGCTATAAAAAAAAATGTCTTCACCAGTTTAGGCCAATATGCTACATATTTTTGGTTAAAAAAAATCGCAACAAGCGTATATTGATTGGTTTGCATAAAAGTTATAGCGTCTACAAAATAGGGAATAGATTTATGGCATTTTTAATCTGATTTTCTGATACATTTAATTTTAGTTATCATTATATAAAATAAAAAATGGGAGGGCTTTTTTGGTGGGCGTGATTTTTTTTTTTTTTTGGGGGTGGGGGCATTTCATTCTTGGGCCCAGGCAGCACAATGTCTTGGCCGGCCCTGCTACCTGTCCTGCTGCCTACGCCACCTGCCCCTATGTAACTACCTGCAGTGACAGCAGAGGAAATCACAGAGCAGTGCAGGGACTCCCTGCATATGACACTCTGAAGAATAGAATGCAGAACCTTCTTTAGTAAGCCTGGATGTTCAACAAAGCAGCAGAATGGCAGCTTTGTTTGCAAGTATGCCATTTTTTCCCTTTTTTTTTTAACATAGAAACAAAAAAGTCACTTTAAAATATAGTGATGGCAAACAAAATATAGTAACCCAATGTTTGCTGATCTTAGTACAGTGATGCGCCGGTGCCCCCCCCCCCCCCCCCAATTAAATGCAGCCTGATCAGTGCCAATTAAAGTTTGCAGTTTTTGACGTACATTCTGTGTCTCTTTTTTTTTTTTTTTTTACTAGTAAATTTTTGAATGAGTATTGTCTGCTTCAGAGAGAAGGGAGAATGCAAAACTGTAAGTGCTGGAACATGGGAACTTCAAGTTAAATTTGCAATAAAATGTATATTATGTAATATTATGGCAAGTTCTCCCGCCATATCCCCAGCACTCAGCTCTTCACGGAGGAATCTGCTAGGATTGCCATTGTAACATCAAATATTATAAAGACTTTTGGCATAATCTACTGAAAACTTCTATTTGCAATATACATTAGGAAACAGTGACATACCTTGGGGTGTAGGACATGTAGAACAGTCAGCCTCGGGTAGAGCAAACTAGGGATGCTCTATAATTTAGGCAGGCATGTTTGTTTTGGTTTGTGTGGGCTGGGAGTGGCTCAGAGGTTAGCAGCTGGTGACTCACAGGCAGCCTCACTGAGACCTCCCTCTTACTTCTAGAGGATTCTAGAAGGAGTGGAGGAGAGGAGAGGTGGAGCTGCCTGGGGTGTTCTAAGAAGCCTTGACCAATCCACAACCTTTATTGGCAAGGGGCAGGCCTCCTTTAATACCCAGAATCAGCCCAACTGGGGAGGAGTTGTTGGGTGGAAGAACTGGAGATGGCGTACTAGGTTGTCAGGGCCTTTGAGGGAGATCCCCAGTCTGGGGGGTGACCTTGGGCCTGGGCTCGGGTGCAGGATGGAGCTCTTCAGGAAAGTGTAAAGGATCTGGCAGGAGGCACAGGAGGAGAAAGAGAGGACAGCGGGAGCTAGTACTGCCGGCAAGTCTCCAGGAGGGAACCATCAGTTGCAGCCAGGAGGGCTGGTGAGTGACACGTGCAGTCAGGAGGATTGGGGAGGCACGCCTGAGAGGACTGGGCACATGCAGTCAGAGATGAGTGCAGAGCCAGTAGTGAGAACTGCAATGTCATGGGCCTGGAGGGCCTGGCAGGGCCTGAAGAGGACTGACTGGGAGCAGTAGTCCACCTATAGGACAGCTAGCACAAAAGACTTTCTATTTTTCTGCTACACCATGGGGGCCCGCGGTCCCTGCCTGCAAAGGGCAAGTTACTTGGGCCTGGCCGAGTCAGTGTCAGGCCTAACCACGTGCTAGCTGTTCCTGAGAGTCAAGAGTTATGCAGGAGGAAGAGAACGAGAGCAATAGTTTGCAAATAAGAGTTGTGCAGGAGGAGACTGAAGTAGTAACTTGTACAGAGGAGTATACATAGTTATCCAAATTGATTGATATACAATCCACCTAATGACCGATATACACTTTGCTGGGCATCTCATAATTCCCTTACCACATTCAAGTTAAATTCCCTAATAAAAATAACAAAAACAAGCACAAGGACTGTTTTCTGCCTGAGAGTGAGTGAGGAGTGAATGCTGGGCAGGGTGACGGGTGGGCCACATCACTTAGCAGCCCCTACGGGGGTACTGCTACATTTGGGAGCTCGTTTTGGGACCACCTGATCACGTGTGACCTGCCAGCCATTGCCCCTAGTACCTGAAGTTGAGCAAGCCGGGGAACTGTGCTTGGTTCCACCATTAAGGAATTGAACCCTGGGGAGGACTTGTGTGCTCTGCCTGCTATTCAGTACTGCAATAATAAGTGCCGTTGTCCATAGCAACCAGCAGGAGCTGTTGACAATTGCTGCTGCCTGCTTACCCAGTTGCCTTAAACCAGCGTTGGAATGGACACTTATACCAATCCTGCAAATCCAGTAACTTTGTACCATGTGCTGTCACCCGTGGCAACCACGGTGGGAGATCATGCCCATGGATTACAAATATGTCCACCGATCTTCTAATTCTGGACATCTCCTATTGGATTACAAATATGTCCAGTGATCTGCTAATGCTGGACATCCTGAACTTTTGCTTCAAACTCCTGCATTAAACAGTAAAGTGTGCCTGGAAGTGTCTACTATTGCCCGGGGTGATCAGGGTGAGCCTGCAGGTGCCTGTGGGCAGGACAGTGCTATAGATATTTCCTTCAGTGAGGCATTGGCTTGCCTATAAACGTAAATTGTTGCTACCGGCAACCATTGGAAAAGTCAGCGGTCATTAGTTCCCAGTTGCTCGGGCACAGTCGGTGCAGAGCGACATGCCTGGACAAGTCCTGATAGCATCAGCATGCCTGATAACTTCAGTTTGCCTAACAAGGGATTACAGCAGCACGCCAAGGGAGGGGCCTGCCTATCAGCTTCACAGACGGCAGCCTGTCTGGAAACAGGGGGGCGGTGCCACAGCCTGGAGGAGACACAGTGTTACCTGCTAGCAGCAGACACCGCAAGGCATCGGAGCAGCAGACACCACAAGGAATCGGAGCAAGATGGAGGGTGGATGTCTACTCCCAACCCTGACTTGGTTGCCTGAACAGCAGGAGCGGGCACTGCTGGACACCGGTGTCTGGCTGGAGCATAGCAGGGCATTTGCCCTCAGGGTGATCGAAGGGACGGAGTGGTTGTGTCTGCTATGCCCAGAATGCCGGATCCCGACTGCGTTGGTCACTGCTTGGGCCCAGTGCGGCCATTGTGGCGAACCGCTCACCCGGCTTGCATCCAGCCAGCAGGGGCCACAGTATTACAATGTGGACCTGCACTCAGGATTGTACCGCCTACAGCCGTGGATGTCCCGGAAGGCTGGAGAGGGCCTGAAATCATCCCTTAAAGGCGGAGTGGAGTCAAGGCCTAGTGACTCCCCCGCGAAGAAAGAGGACATTGGGGGAGAGGAGTCTGTTATATCCTGCGGCCTGGCCAGGGACCTGGAAACTGTGAGTACTGCCCAGCAGGAACGAGCTAAAGTCCCTGAAATGCTGACTGCCCCTGTGTCGTTATCCGTCCTAGTCCAGAAGGAGCCAGTGTTAGAAGGAGGTGTGCCTCCAGGTGAGCTGGACAGGGAAGGCAAGGGCAGGGACACTGATTGGGGTTCCCCCAGACTACAAGCCGAATTTGGATCCCTGGAGAGGCTGGCGGAGTGGTCGTCCCCTAGTGAGAGTTCAGAAGAGGAACGGGAGATGGGAGGTTCCCAGGTCCTGGAAGTCCAATCTGAGAGAGGAGATGGGCCAGAGTCAGTGGTGGGACCTGAAGAAGCTGCAGGAAGCCTTGTCAGCAGCAGACAGCTCTTCTTACACAGACCCTCTACCACCCAGACCAGAGCACCTGCCTATCGTTATTGGGTTGTGAGGTCCCAAGACGCCTGTGTTCTGCCAGAAAAAGGAAGACCTAAGGGTGCCAGAGAGCAAGACCTGGGCCCGTTTTAAGAACATTCAGTGTGAACAGCGGCTAAGGTGAGCTATATACAAAGACCGGGTGCTAATTGTGAAGGTAGGATGGCCTACAAAGAGCCATTCGGTCGCTATTCAGGAGGAAGGAGGGTGCAGGAAGAGATTGCCTGATCCTCATTTTTATGCCTGAGGAGACTGTGAGGAGCCACAGTGTGCATAAAGATGATCCACATGAACTGCTGGGGGGTAGCAGAATGTGTCTTTTTCTTCTGATCTGCCGGAACAGACCAGCCTGCCACCCTGTGTGCCCAATAGATGGAAATTTCCTGTTGTAAAGACACTTGGGTGAGGTTTGTTCCTGAACTAACTCTTTAAACTGTTACTAAACCCACAATAGTAAAATCAGTCTGTATATGCAGCATAGCATGCTTGTTATATTCACTGTGGAACTTAAGGGGTTAATCCTCTGCAATGTGTAAAAAGGCTGTTTTATCCTGTATGCACAGATCCTTCCCTCTTGCACTGTATCTGGGGAAGGCCAGCTAACACAGACAGAATAGCTGACCTGCACATGCTCAGTTGTGTCTTTTATGCTGGAGAGAACATTTACTTGTTCTCAGAGATAGCCAGTGCACATGAAATTGACATCACACGTGTGGGCGTGTATACAGGCTGTAGTGAAAATCTCCTCCTTCCTGAACTCTCAGCACTGGAGAAACTTTGCAGTTTATTATGTAATCGTGGTATACACATCATCCAAAAAGGTATATAGTGGCAGTATTTTAATGTAAAAAGAAGATGTATAAGCTGTGGGAACTGTGTGTGTGTGTGTGTGTGTGGGGGGGGGGGGGGGGGGGGGGGGGCAGATGAACTATTTTAATATTACTGGGTTTAGTAACACTTTAAAGAGCCTGTTTGCCCGGGGAGGGGCCCCTTCCATCAGGAACTCCAGAAGAGAACTAATCCCTTTTGATGCTGTGGTGTTTTTTTCCTGGTTGTTTCTGTCAGCAGGCCATAACCTTCTCCTGACAGAACAACAGAAAGAAAATGTGCTAAAGTGGGATATTTCGCTATGTATCTCGGCAGGATGCTAACCCCCTCCCGACAGAAACTGTACAGTGTGTAGATAGGTTTGAGTGTAGGATGTCATGATGTTTTCTGTTTTTTTTTAGGACCTTCTGGGATGGGATGGTTGTCCATCCCCTCTGGCTGGAGACAAAATTTCTGCGGGCAGAGTATCTTTCTCAAGGGAGAGATGCTCTGGGTCAAATGTATATATTTATGTGTTACTGTTAGCTGTAGGAACCTGTAGCTAGGTATGTGTTATGATATCTGTACAGATGTAAATACTTACCAGAGATTTCTATATATTTTTTGTATGTAATTTATTTGTACAGTTCCCCATCCAAGTTGTTTCCCTTTCCCCCTTCCACTTCATATTATGAAATGCCCTTGCTCCTGGGCCCAGGAGTCATTTTTCAATTTTCTCAGCTGAGGGACCAGCTGGATTTTGGTGGGGGTGAGTGTAGCACCCTCTACACAGGTAGGTGCTAGATTGGGTTTTTTATGTGAGAGTAGGTAAATTTAGGCAGGCCTGGCTGGAAGCCAGGCCTGTTTCTTTTGGTTTGTGTGGGCTGGGAGTGGCTCAGAGTTTAACAGCTGGTGACTCACAGGCAGATTCACTGAGACCTCCCTCTTTCTTCTAGAGGATTCTAGAAGGAGAGGAGGAGAGGTGGAGCTGCCTGGGGTGTTCTAAGGAGCCCTGACCAATCCCCAAAGTGGGGAGGAGTTATCGGATGGAAAAACTGGAGATGGAGTACTTGACTGTCGGGGGCCTTTGAGAGAGCTCCCCAGTCTGGGGGAAGGAGGTTGTGACCTTGGGCCTGGGCTCGGGTGCAGGACAAAGCCCTTCAGGAAAGTGTGAAGGATCTTAACAGCAGGCACAGGAGGAGCAAGAGAGGACAGCGGGAGCTAGTACTGCCGGGCAAGTCTCCAGGAGGGAACCTCCGGTTGCAGCCAGGAGGGCTGGTGAGTGACATGTGCAGTCAGAAGGATTGGGGAAGCACGCCTGAGAGGACTGGGAGCATGCAGTCAGAGATGGGTGCAGAGCCAATAGTGAGGACTGCAATGTCATGGGCAGTGAAGTCGAACAGCTACAGCCAGGAGGGCTGGCAGGGCCTGAAAAGGACTGACTGGGAGCAGTAGTCCACCTATAGGACAGCTAGCACAAAAGACTTTCTATTTTTCTGCTACACCATAGGGGCCCGCAGTCCCTGCCTGCAAAGGGCAAGTTACTTGGGCCTGACCGAATCAGTGTCAGGCCTAACCACGTGCTAGCTGTTCCTGAGAGTCAAGAGTTATGCAGGAGGAAGAGAAAGAGAGCAATAGTCTGCAAGTAAGAGTTGTGCAGGAGACTGAAGTAGTAACTTGTACAGAGGAGTGTACATAGTTATCCTGAATGATTAATAAACAATCAACTAATTGATTGATATACAATCCACCTATTGACCGATATACAATTTGCTGGGCAACTCATAATTCCCTTACCCCACCCAAGTTAAATTCCCTAATAAATTTAGCAAAAACAAGCACATGGACTGTTTTCTGCCTGAGAGTGACTGAGGAGTGAACGCCGGGCTGGACAGGGTGACAGGTGGGCCACATCACTTAGCAGCCCCTACGGGGGTACCGCTACATACATTTATATAATAGGGTGGAGAATGGTTAGAGCTTTTGTCAGGCTTTTATTACTCTCTGTTTCTTTCCTTCTTGGTGACACCCGGATCATCTTACATAGTTACATGGTTATTCGGGTTGAAAAAAGACAAGTCCACCCAGTTCAACCTTAAAAACAATAAATAAATAAAATAAAAAATATCGTACAATCCAATATACCTAATTTTATACCCTCAATTTTATACCACCTCAATACAGGGCACTTACACCCACTTCCTGCCCAGGCCATTTTTCAGCTTTCAGCGTTGCCACACTTTGAATGACAATTGCGCGGTCATGCTATACTGTAACCATGTGAAATTGTTATCATTTTCTTCACACAAATAGAGCTTTCTTTTGGTGGTATTTAATCACTCCTGGGTTTTTTATTTTTTCTAAAGACCAAACATTTTGAAAAAAATACGTTTTTCCAAGTTTCTGTCAGTAAATTTTGTAAATAAGTAATTTTTCTCCTTCAATGATGGGCGCTGATGAGGCGGCACTGATGGGCACTGATAGGCTGCACTGATGGGCACTAATGAGGTGGCATTTATGGGCACTGATGAGGCAGCACTTATGGGCACTGATTAGGCGTCACTGATGAGGAGGCACAAATATGCTGCACTTATGGGCACTGATAGGTGGCACTGATGAGCACTGATAGGCGGCACTGGGCACAGATAGGCGGAACTGGTGGGCACAAGATAGGCAGCACAGATAGGCGGCACGGATGGGCCGCACTGATGGGTACTCATGGGCAGCAGTGATGAGCATTGATGGGCAGCAGTGATGGGCATTGATGGGCAGCACTGATAGCCAGCACTGACTGGCATCACTAATGGCCACTGATTGCTGGCACTTGTGAGCACAGATTGGTGGCAATTGTGGGCACTGGTCAGCACTGATTGCTGGCAGTGGTGGGCAATCATTGCTGGCACTGGTGGGCACTTAATTATAATCAGGGCACTGATGATCAGTGCCCTGATTACATACCTAGCTGTCACCTGTGAGGAGATGCCGCTGATCGGCTCTCCTCTCCTCACACTCTGTCAGTGTGAGGTGAGGAGCACCGATTACCGGCATCTCTGTGTTTACTTGTTACCGGCTATGATTGGCGGTTCACATAGTTAAAGAGCCGCGGCTCTTTACTCAGATCGGGGTCGCGCCGTGGCCTAGCAACATGGTGCGGCCGCGATCGCTGCGCGCCCATGGGGGTGCACGAGAGCGGTTGTTCTGGGAGAGCCCATCATATGACGTCCACCCAGATCGAGAGCCACACCGCCCTGCCGTCATTTGACGGTGGGCGGGTGGCAAGTGGTTAAATAAAGACACAGACACCAACAATGTAAAGCCGAACTCCAGTTTGCTATTACTTTAATAGGTAATTTGGGCCAAGCTGGCCCAAACAAAGCACTACCTTTGGTAAATGTTGCGTTCCTGGTCAGTGCTGTATAAAAACAGTATGTAGCATCAGCTATAAACCGTATACAGTGGTGTGTTCCTGCAGCAGTGCAGGGACTTCCCATCCCATCCCCTGAACAAAATCAGGGGAGCACTGCGCAAGTGGAGAGGTTGGCAGATGACATCACAATCTCCACCTCAACCAATTAGAGGGCTTTTTTTGCTTTGTTTTTTTATCTTTTTTATTTCATTTTACAATGTAATACAATACAAAATATGTCAGATGGAATAAGCCCACACAGGGGCATCTGCCATACATTCAAAAGTTACTAAAGAGACAAAAAAAGAAAACTTGGCTGAGCAGTGCTTAGCCTGACTTGCTTTTGCTCCAGTAGCAGATGGAAAGTCTCTGTTCTGCTGCCAGCACCCAGCAATGTATACAGTATGTAGTGGATGCTATATACAGTTTATACAGCGCTGACAAGGTCACATAACTTAGTAAAGGAAAAAGTTGGCCCAAACTATTTAAAATGATAGCAAAGCTGGAGTTAGGCTATAAATTGGTCTCTTACTCTTACCCACTCAATCCTATCACTAAAACATTTAGCTGAAGTCTGGCTTTAAAAAAACTTGAGACCAATTTTACTTCACTTAAAGTGATTGTAAGGCTCCGGCGTGTGAATTGCAGGACTCAGATGAGTAAAACGGGGGGGCGCGGTCAGTGACAGAACTTTTTTCACCTTAATGCATGCGATGCATTAAGGTGAAAAAACATGAGGTTTTACAACCCCTTTAACCTTACTTACAGTATACTAATTTATGCTCACTTTTTCTTTACTCCTTCACCTGCACACTGGTTGGACACTCTAAAGAAAAAGGTCTGCCCCGTCAGAGCTTTACACCTGCAGCTGGTCAAAGAAAAGATTTTTTTACTGATAGCAGTTTCCTGTGGACTATGAATTAATCATTTTAAACTGAGTACAGTAATACAGTTTACCAGGTCCTTCCCATCTGAACACTTTGCTTTTTATGAATCCTGACAGGTCTGATAATACAAGTACCCTTGGCATTCATATAAAGAAAATAAATGCAAATAACTCACCTTTAGATGCCCATCTTGTGTTTTAAATTAAAACATGAACTGTTTGTGCATAACTTTTTTATACAACTAACCTTTTGGCTGTCTTTTAAGATTTATGGAGGAAAAAAAATGAAACACATTGGGGTCATTGTCCAGCGAGCAATCCTCATACTGTCTCTGGCATGTTTTCCGTGCTGGGCCTTCTATATCAATACCGAGAACATCCTTCTGCTTTGTGGACAGGACAAAGACTTAGCAAGGTACTGTTGTTTACTTTAGAAGGGCACAGTAGATTATTACAAATATAACACTAAATGCTTTATTTATTTAAAAACATCTCCAATATAGCATAAGTTTTTTGGAAAATTTATGTGCCTTCATAGGCTTAGGCTCGGTTCACACTGGGCGACTTGGGATCCGACTTGTACGCCCTCAAGTCGCCCCAAGTCGCCCCAGAAATAGTTTGAATGGGAGTGAACGCTAGCGTCTTAATAGACGCTACTGAAGTCGCTCCGACTTCAGAGCGTACTCTCTGTACTACTTTGATCCGACTTGGTAGGCGACCTGTACCATAGAAATCTATGGAAGTCGCCTCCAAGTCGGATCTCTCTGTAAAGTCAAGCGACTTTGCAGGGAAAACCCCTCCCTCCCCCCCCCCTCCCCTCCCAGAGAGCCTGTCATGGAGGCGACTTCAAGTCGCCTTGTAATTTGCTAAAGTCGCGCTGAAGTCGCGTCGAAGTCGCGTCGAAGCCGCGTTGAAGTCGCCGTGCAAAGTCGCGCTGAAGTCGTGTTGCCCCAGTGTGAACCGACCCTAACTCAAATGTTGTATAAATGAGCTTTATATAAGAGGATCAATTAGTGTTCATACTGTATATTAAAAGTAATTAGAGGTAGAATAAAAGTTAGTGTCCTGAAACATCTTCTGATGTTATACAGTATAAGCAAAGACTTAGCTGGCATTCCTTTAGAACAGGGGTGTCTAACCTACGGGCTGAGTGCTGCAGATGGCCCAAGATGCTTATAAATGCGGCGCAACACAAAATTGTAAAATTACTTTAAAAAATTAGATTTTTTGGGGGAAATTTTTTGTAAAAATGTATTTACACTAGCAAACATGGCTGAAGAGTCTCTTTACTGGACTTTTAAAAGTTTTATCTTCCCAAAGAAAAACATCCCACTCTTCACAATCAATCGTCATTTGTTTTTTCGCAGCATTTATATTTGTAAGCAACTATTTCCAAGGATGATGCACATGAAGGGCAAAATTAAAACCAAAATATCTGACGAACACCTTGAGAAATCATTGAGAATTGCTATTACATCCATCAGAGCAGATATTGTTGCGTTAGTCTGTAAAAAACAGAGTCAAATATTTATTATCTATTTTTTTGTTGCCCTCTTTTACAATAAAAAATATTCCCAAAAAAAAAATTAAGTTTTATAACTCTGATGATAGGTACATTATCTATATCAGTGATCATTAACTTGTCGTCTGCCCAACTTTTTCTGGCCATCAGCTACCCTTATTGTTAGTGTATCTTATGTGTGGCCAAAGACAATTCCTCTTCCTCCAATGTGCCCCAGGAAGGTCAAAAGGTTGGACCCCCCTGCTTTTGAAGAATAGGAGTCATGACTTTAGTTCAGGCAATTGCCAGTCTAAATAGCACACCAATCTAATCTAATTTACACAATTTCCTAATTTTGCCACATGGAGGGTATCCTCCAGTATAGAAAAATGCACAATAAGTAATTAAAGCATATCTATGGTCAAACTGTACAATCATATATTCTTTTCCAAAGTGTGCAATTATTTCTAGCCTTTTCCTATTAATCTGAATGATCTTGATCAGTGGTCTCCAAACTGCGGCCTGGGGCAAGATGCGGCCCTTTGCTTGCCTTTATCCAGCCTTTGAGCCAATTTTCCTGCCACTAACACCAACAATAGGGCATAATTCCTGCCACTGACACCAACAACAGGGCACTATTCCTCCCACTGACACCAACAATGGGGCATTATTCCTCCCACTGACACCCACTAAAATTAGGTATTGTTTATTCCCACTGGGCACAGACTGGCCCCACCCTAAAGTCTGAAGGACAGTAAACTGGCCCTTTGTTTAGAAAGTTTGTTGTTTGTAAACTTACTGTTATGTTTGTACTTTGTGAAGAGTCCAACTCATTTACTACCTTTAATTCTGTGACAAATTTTCACTATGCCATACTTTGTGAGCATGTAAGGTGTAGGCGAGCGATGGCGGACCTTCATCAACGTTTCCCATTAACTTGTTGGACACCAAGTTCTGGGTCACATGAGAGGACTACCCCTGGGGTGCGTTATTCTGGGCTACTCTAGACACCTGTACCAGGGTCACTCTCCTCACACATGGGGTACCTTTACTTGAGCCACGCTCATGACCAAGCAGATGATAAACATGAACCAACTCTAGCAAACTCTCTTGATGTATTAAGCAACACCACGATCACTTGTACCTTTTACTCTGTGCCATTTCCATCAATGCTATGGGACAAGGCTGAAGCTGCCATGGGAGAATACTTAACCTTAAGGCAGGCCTCCACTCTCAGAGATGGACGTACACCTCTCACTGTAGCTTGCATTTAGTAGGGGCACACTGAATTGATGTCCAAAGAAGAAAGTTACCCAGTGCACAACAATACTGGGTCTGCACAGTTCAAAAAATATATATATCTCTGTATATATGGGTGGTATTGGTCCTTAGTATGGTGGAAGTAGTCCATGCCAACTTAGGTGTGTAACAAATAGTTCAGGTGCCAGCCATCCCCAGAGCGTATCCAGAAGAACTCTGTGAGAATGTAAAAAGAGGAAAGGAGGGAGGCGCACCTAAGTGTAGTATTAGAATAGCATGTTTAATACGCAAAGTAATGCACTTAAATAAAAGCAGAAATCAAAGGCATTTCTGTAAAAATAGATGTCCTCCTCAAAGGGTGCAAGCAATCCGGTTTCCCAGGCGTCCAGATGATGTCAGGAACTGTGTAGGGTGCTGATTCCAAACCAGGAAGTGGAGAGGATCCAGGCAGCCTAGCATGGACCGCACGCAAGGAAATTATGTCACCCGGAGGGCCGACCTCAGTATAGGGAGGACAGGAAGCAAGGCTACGTGCTTGGAGCATACAGCTCCTTCTACTGGCCTCTACACCCACCTGTTCAACGTTTGCCACTACCTCTTCTCGGTAGCAAAATGGGTCCCTGCCATGCAGCTAGCATGCACACTCACTTAACTCTTGACTTCCTGTACCTTTGTACAGCATGGGGACCTCGGCGGTGCAAGTCTGCTTCTGTTGCTATGGGAGACGGACCGCTTGCAAAAGGAGTACAGACATCTCCCTCGCCGCTAGAGGCTGTCCTACCTGACACAGGTACTCGCTACTGACAGGCTGCTTTAACTGACTCCAGACTTCCATTGCCCATGGCAACCACATGTAGTACAGCAAAAGAATATCTCTTTAAGTGCTATCGTTATACCCGTATGTGCCTAGTGACCCAAAGCTGGAGTCTATGTGTGCCGGTTAATTGCATTACATTCCTTTAATAACTTCAGACCAGGCAGAAGGCAAACTTTCAAAGCTTTACTTAGAAAAAGGTGCAACCATGACAAAGTCCACATGCACAAGTGTAGCAAGGTCCCAGGCCTCCTTTGATCTAATGAGAACCTCCAGGGCCAGGGATAGCTGACATCCTTCAATACTGTATGTGGTTGGTTGAGAGGCATAGTGGGTGCAAAGGTGGTAAAAGTCATGGGACACCAGACACTTTATGGATGTAAAAGAGGTTTTATTTCTTTGACAGTCCTTTTAGTATTTTACAAAGGACAGAGGGTTAGGGCCAGGACACCCTTATAGTTGCTATTTCAAATGGCAGACTCAGAGACTTCAACAGGAAGACAGCCGTACAGGGAAAGGCGCCACTTCTGCACGTGCAGGATTGCTGTCTCCTATGGCAACAGTACTTAAACAGTTCCTAACTCAAAGTAACAGTTCTTTCAGCTGTACTACAACTTCTCATTGTAGTTCTTCAGCCTCTTGAGCTCCTGGCCTCTCACTGGACTCTCTGATTCACTGACTCAGAATCCCATGAGCTCCTCAAGGCTTTTGCGGTGGTATCTCCCTCAAGTGTCACCCACACTTCCCTGCTGGGTCCTTAGCTTGGCACTTTGGATATCTTCAAGCTTCACCCCTGCTGACCGGCTTGGTCCCTAGCTTGGCACACAAGACTGCTCTGCAAGCGTCACCTCCGCTTGTTGGGTCCCTGACTTGATCCCCGCCTGAAGTTTCCCGATATTCCACTGTGACCATTCGGGGAGAATACTGCTCCGGTACTTGCTTCAGTTACTCACTGTGGTCTCTGGTAAAGGTGATTGGTCCCTTACTGGCGACAGCTTCCCTTCTACCTCCAACCATGACAGGTTCTCCGACCGGCAGAACTGTCACTTTTGGTTGGACTGCAAGCCGCAGTCCCAACCCTGCGCTGCCCTCTTACTTCTGGATAGGCCCTCACACAGCCTGGCAGCCTGATGCCCCTGAGATAGACCCAATCTCCAGCCTAGCAGCCTGGGGCAGATGACACACGTCCACCCAGATGGCAGTCTGGGTGGCACACAAGAACCTGGATCACCTGACCTCACCCAAAAATATAGGCTCTCCCAGCAGGCCAAGGGATTCAACAAAATCGCTGCTCCTTGGCTGAGATACCCCATATATCCATAACCTGACCTTGAGTTGTCCTTCTCAATTTAATACCTCCAAGTGCCCGGCCACCTGGTGGTAGAGAAGGAAAGTAGAACCAGGCCAAACTTTGGGAGAAGTCAATGGATCCCTAGTAATTAACTACAGTAGTACTCCTGACAAGGAATTTAGTGAGGAGAGGAAGAAAAAATTATATAACGTGTACAATTGCAATACAAGTCAAATTGTGATTGAATCTTATTAAAAATAACCTTCCTTTTCAATCTGCAGCCACTGTAATTTTCTACAAATGTAAAGCAATATGGCTACATGGAGTTGTTCTGTACACAGAATGTGTACTGACCACCCCCCAGAAACAATTTCCTGCTTGTGTGATTGGCTTACCAATTTTCCCAGAAGTCTGCCTAAGATATAAGTCAGATTTCAGGCATCCCCTGCAACAAAAATTAAATTTTTGCTGAGATATTTCCAATAGGAACATGTCTAAAAGGATGCAGGCCCAGCAGCTTTGCTCATTGGTGCTCTGCATCTGCCACAGCTGACTGATAATTATGAAACCACTCCCATTAGACCCACTGAGCACAGAGGCACAGACAAACACACATGAATTTCTTTAAAATAACAAAAAGGTAGGAATCTGTAACAAAGGTTGTTAAAATCCTTGCAATATACATAGATCACCCAGGGGGGAATTTCTTTCAACAAAAGTGGAGTTATGCTTTAAAAATCTCCATAGGCGACGCTTTAACATTTTTTACAGGTTACATGTTTAGAGTTACAGAGGAGGTCTAGTGCTAGAATTATTGCTCTAGCGCTAAGGTTCGCGGTGTATGTAACCTGTGTGTATCTGTCTCTGATACTAGCCAGTGCCTCACCAGCCACTGACCTCACCGCGTGTCCCTGGTAAGTTGTACATTCTGGAAATGTAGATTCTTTGTGGTGTTTATAACGTAAAGTAGTGCAAAGGTGGGTTCTTTATTTAACAGTTGATTTAGAGTAGGTTGTCCCCCACTTGCAAGGAATTGTCTGTGGGTGGGGATCCTTTTTAGAAATAATATTTGGTTCTAGTATGATGCCCAATTTTTTCAGCAAATAGAAGCTATATTCCAGGGTTTTAATGACATCATTCTTGTTTTTGTTTTGTTTTTTGTCACAAGGAGCTTAATTTGGTATCCCCACTTGTAAAGGATTTGGTTGTCTCTGAGGTCAGAAAAAAAGTGTTATTACTGCATATTTATCAGGAAGAGATAAAGATTTCCTGACCATTTTTAGCAGTTGTTCTTTGACATGGTAAAACTGGATGTATGTTAGAACATAATATGGAAGTTTTTTTTTAGAAGAAAGGAAGGTTTGGGCACCCTGAAAATTATGTTGCTATGCTATTTATTTCTTCTGGTGGCAGAGGTAGAATTCTAGCATGTAAATATTATTTTAGTTCTGATGGGACAACTGATTCTGGGATGCCACTTATTTTCCTTTAATTGAGGTGAGACCAAGTCTACAAGCTTGAATTTGATCCATGCAATGTCATTGTCCCTTTCATTATGCACATCCACCAGGTCATTAAATGTTTAAGAAAATGCTCCCATTTGTTTTCAATGTGGCTTATGCCGCGTACACACGGTCGGACTTTACGGCAGACTTTGCCCGGCGGACTTTTCAACGAACTTTACGACGGACTTTCTGAATGAACGGACTTGCCTACACACAATCCACCAAAGTCCGTCGAATTCGTACGTGATGGCGTACGACCGGACTAAAACAAGGAAGTTCACAGCCAGTAGCCAATAGCTGCCCTAGCGTGGCTTTTTGTCCGTCGAACTAGCATACAGACGAGCAGACTTTTCGACCGGACTCGATTTCGACTGACTGATTTAAAACATGTTTCAAATCTAAGTCCATCCAACTTTTGAGAAAACAAAGTCTGCTGGAGCCCACACACGATCGAATTGTCTGACGAAATCCAGTCCCCCGGGCAAAGTCTGCCGTAAAGTCCGCTCGTGTGTACGCGGCATTAGCCTGTTGCCAATCTCTTGTATATCAGACAAATTGTTGTACAATAGAAAGAATATCAAGGACACTAATATATCTTCACAGTTGTGTCTAGCACTGACAGTGGCACTGATTCATTGTAGAGAATTCATTTATGAAGTCTGCAAAACTCCTTGGTGTCTCCAAAAAATAAATTGGTAGGGCTTACCTCTGGATATATGGCTTTCCAGGGTTTAGATTTTGCCAAGCTGCTTGTGGTAGATGAAGCAGGAAAGGTAGTTGCTGCTCTTGAATCTAGCCAAAGAACTCCATCAACTATTGGTGTCTCTTCTGCTGCTTCTTATTTCTGGACATGCTGGCTGAGGTGGGGGGCTAATCCTTTGGGTGCACAGAGTGTCCTAGACATGCTGTTGTTACCCTCTGGCCATAGGCGTGCGCACAGGGTGTGCCAGGTGTGCCTGGGCACACCCTAATCACCCCGTGTTGTGCACATTCCCCCTGTTTTAATCCCTGATATTTCACCAAAGCCCTCCTAAAAAATAGTAAAAAAAATAAATTAAATACTTAATAATTTAAATTAAAATAACTAATAATTACATTTTAATAAATTAAAAAAATAAAATTGTAAAAAATAAAATAATAAAAATACTGACACCATCCACTGCCCTACTGATTTCGTCCACTGCTCTACTGACACCATCAGTTTATATACATATATAGACACACGCATGTGTGTTTGAGCTTTGGGGTGCACACCCTAATGCAGTAGGCTGCGCACACCTATGCCTCTGGCACAGTTTAGGACAGAGAGCTCTGTTACTGTACAGCCATCACACACTGCAGTCACCCATGCCGCAATGATGCAATTTTCAGAGTATGCGAAGTTAAACTTTGAAACCATTTTGATTTATCTATTTACCTACAAAAGTGTTGCATACCTCTCCACATAACTTTCTTTTCCAATAGAAAGAAAAAAAAAGTGTGGGTTGAGCAACAGCTCACCTACACAAAAATGGCAGACTATCAGCTCAAAATCAGAAAAATTATCTATAAAAAATCCATCATTTTATTACTGGTAGATGGGACACATATATAAACAAACTTGTTCTCCTTGCACTCTGTTATGGATATTCCAGCAGGGCAGGGAACAGCTGCAGCTTTAAATGGCTTTTTTCCTGTATGGTCCACGCTCCACAGCAACCTCTCACCAGTGCTCCTCCAGACTCGAGATATCAAATATAGGATAGCAAAATCTCTCTTGTGTCAGCTTAGACAAGAGAGAGATTTTTCTATCCTATATTTGATATATAGGAGAGGAAGGAGGCACAGTTTTCCACAAGTGAGCGTTTTGATGCGTGACTAGACCCATTTGGGTCTATTTTGGAGGTGAGAGGCTAGAGCTCACTGGGTGTGAATTGCTTTAAGGGATCTGCAAGTTATCATCACATTCAACCTGGCTTTGCACTTGGACACTTTTTCCTCCACTCCTCTTCCTTTTTTTCACCAATTTGCATAGCTGAAGAGACTAGGAATTATTTATGAAACTATATGCACAAATTCTGTATATTTTGAATTATCAATTTATTGCACATTTGCACTTGTGATTATATATTAGCACATTGACATTATATTGGCACTTTATATATGTTTGTGTATATATAGCACGTTATATTCTGTTGTATTTCATTGGGCATTTTAGAGTGTACATATATAGCGCTGCTTCACTTGACTGCTATTTTAATTATTTGGTGTTGGTAACACTTCAGAATTTCAGCAGCTATATACACATTGAGTTATACTTTTTTATAGATATTAATCAGCATACACTTTGAGTAGCACATAAGTACCGCACTTTTTCATAACACTGCACATCACCCTGAACACACCACCTCCACTGTGAAACATGGTGGTGGCAGCATCATGTTGTGGGGATAATTTTTTTCAGCAGGGACAGGGAAGCTGGTCAGATTTGATAGAGAGATGAATGGAGCCAAATACAGGGTTATAAAAAATTCGATTCACGATTCAAATCCGATTTTTTTTTTTTTATTATATTAACCACCTCAATACCGGGCCAATTCTGACACTTTGCTCCTACATGTAAAAATCATCATTTTTTTGCTAGTGATGTGAAGGTGGATGGAGCCAAATACAGGGCAAACTTAGAAGAAAACCTGTTAGTCTGCAAAAAATTGAGACTGGGGCAGAGGTTCATCTTCCAGCAGGACAACAACCCTAAATATACAGAACTACAATGGAATGGTTTAGATCAAAGTATACCCCACCACTGGATTTTACGTACTGATATTTTATTCCGAGACCTTATTTAGCGGAAAAAGCCAGCCGGAATAAAACAAACTACTTTGCAATATAGTAAAGATCAGGGGGGACTGGCGGTACCTATTCCTAAAATTTATTTTTTAGCCTTTCAGCTCCAACATTTAGGTGGTTGGGGGCTACCTGATCCCGAAGACCCGATAGGTAGACTTCTTCTGGGTAACTCCCGGAGCCAGTGCTTCTGTTGCATCTAGAAAGGGAATTCTTTAACATCCCACAGGGGGGGTCCCACCTTTGCGCTGATGCAGAAATTATGGTCTACAGCTAAAAAATATTTAGGCATTATAGGCGTTCCTAAAGAAACTCCTCTGTGGAAAAACCTCTCCTATAGGGAGCTCTTAAACTTGAAAGCATCCAAACCTGGGAGGTTATGGGGTTGAATAGAGATCCTAATCTCAAGTTCCGTATTTTGTGAGGAACCTGCAAAATCAACCTCCAGACGCGATATAAGTCCCAAATCAATATTTTATAGTCATCGTAGAGAGCATACCTTTCACATTCATCAGCATATGCTCTGATCTGATAGCTATCAGGAAGCTCAATTTTTGAGGTTCCTTATCAAAAGCAACATGTGTACATTCCACATCTCCTTATCTTAACTACATACACATGACATACCAATGGCATATCACCCTCTTATATATTACCAATATTCCAATACCAGGAAAGTCCCCAAAAAGTTGTTTATCATATAAGATGAAGCAGCTATCTTAACTACTTATAGAAAATGGAGAATGCATTAACACATTAATTATTATCATACCTAATACAGCTACTGTTCGTAACCAATATTCTAATGTACTATCAATGTAATCAATATGTAGATCAACACCAACTACGATTAATATATAGCACGGTATGAACAAGTAATGATCATATATTAATCCTATACATTAATTCCCTCCTTTGATCATTACTGATCATATTTGTTTGTTTCTTACACACAGCTGTGTGACAAAAGACTCAAATTTCCAATGTTGTTACCTATTGCATCTTAATGTTTGATCACATATTAACAATTACAATACACTTATAGGAGGTAAAGTCTAGTAAGCCCACATATGACCATCAGGAAGGCTGCAGAGAATAATTGGATTTTTTCTTCATACTTACCTGTAAAATCCATTTCTTTGAGTACATCACGGGACACAGAGCAGCCATATACATTACTACCTGGGTTATGCAGCACCTATAGGTGAATGGACACTGGTAGAATAACCAAAAACAGGAAGTGTTCCCCTATATAACCCCTCACATACGGAAAGTACTCCAGTTTTGTAGCAAGCAATGAATTCCCAAAAAGAGAGGGGAGGGGCCTCTGTGTCCCATGATGTACTCAAAGAAATGGATTTTACAGGTAAGTATGAAGAAAAAATCTAATTTTCTTTCTCGTACATCACAGGACACAGAGCAGCCATATACATTCCTATCTGGGACATCCCAGAGCAAGAGCCTTAAGGGGAGGGAGACACACTGTATGAAAACACCATCAGATTTATACAGCAGTCCGCAAGACACTACGGCCAAAAGCGGAGTCCTCTGCTGCCTTAACATCCACCTGATAAAATCTTGGGAAAGAATGTACCGAAGACCAAGTAGCGGCCTTGCAAATCTGCGCCACTGACGCCTGATGGCAAAAAGCCCAGGAGGTTCCAACACCCCTGGTAGAATAAGCTCTAACCCCAAAGGGAGGAGCTTTACCTTTCAGGCCATGAGTGATTAATTGGCAAATCCAAAGTGAAATGGATGCCTTAGAAGCTGCTTAACCCCTCTTTTGGGGCCTTCTGGGAAAACAAATAACACATCAGAATTTCTGATGCTTGCAGACCTTTCCAGGTAGACTCTGACTGCCCTCACCACATCCAAAAGGTGCAACTGCTTCTCTTCTGGTGAGCCAGGCTGAGAGAAAAAAGAAGGTAGAACAATGTCCTGATTAAATGAAATTCAGAAACTGTAAAAAGGACGGAACAGGACGTAGCACCACTATCATCGTGCAAAATCAAATACGGCTCCTTACAGAAAAGGGCCGCCAATTCGGAGACCCTTCTAGCCGAAGTAATTGCAAAAAGAAAAGCCAACTTCCGTGTCAAAAGAACTAACGGAACTTCGTTGATTGGTTCAAAAGGCTGCTCCTGTAGCACCAACAAAACCAAATTTAAATCGCAAGGGCAAAGAGGTGATTTAACGGAAGGCAATAAGTGAGTCACTCCCTGAAGAAAAGTTCAGACTAGGGAATGTGAAGCCAAAGGCTTCTTAAAGTACACTGATAAGGCTGAAACCTGCCCTTTAATTGTTGTCAAGGCTAATCTTTTATCTAAGCCTGACTGAAGAAAAGAGAGAATTCTCTCTACCAAATATCTGCGAGGATGCCAACTTCTGGCCTCACACCGCGCAATGTAAACTTTTCAAACCCGGGGGCGTTTCCAAGATGGCGACGGGAGCGAACGTGTTTTAACTCTACTCCGCTGTCCAGATCAACCATCCTGCATCCCTGAGGTTCCGGCGACTTCTCCATCACCCCTGCGATCACTCCTTACTCTCTGGCTCTGACCGCTCATGCCCAGGTACAAACGAGGGGGAGAAGCGCACAGACAGAGCCAAAAGAGGACCGCAGAGCCCGTAGAGAAAAAGGCCGCCGCCGCCCCCCCCTGTCATGGCGTCCCACAGGGAGGAGGTGAGTCACGAGGCTGCTGCTCCTCAGGCCCCTCCAGAGCACACAGTGGCCATATGGAGGCCGTAAATAGCTGTAAATTGGCACTGACAGAGAAGATGGACAATGTATATGCTGAATTGGGCCTGATTAGGAGGGACATTGATGCCTTTAGAGACAGAGTGACAGAGGTGGAACAGCGTGTCTCAGCAGCAGAGCATGTTCAGTGAGAACACACGGCTGACCTCCATTCCCTATAGTTTAGGGTGAAGCATCTGGAATCGCGGGCTGAAGACGCTGAGAAACGCAACAGAAGCAATAATTTGCACATCATTGGGTTGAGGGAGCAGAGGGCAATTTTACCACCCTGTTCACCAAGCAGCTGTTGCGCTCTCTCTTAGCCCATGCCTCCTTCTCCCCTCACTTTGTGGTGGAACGTGCCCACAGGATCCCCACGGTTAAGGGACCGGAAGGAGCCCCCCCACACACGTTTATTTAAATTGCTAAATTTTTCAGGACTGTGACCTTATCCTGAGAGAAGCCAGGGATCTGGGGGATCTGAATTATGAAAATGTTAAACTCCTCATATTCCTGGACTACTCCATTGAAACGCAATGTCAGAGGAAGTCGTTCAACTATGTCTGCTTCCGCCTACGTGCAAGAAATCTAAAGTACAGCATGCTATTTCCCACCAGACTCCGGGTTCAAGATGGTGAACAGGTACATTTTTTTACATCACCTGAAGAGGCGTCCTCCTGGCTTGACACAATCTGTACGGGATAACGCAGGTATCTTCTCTGCAGCTTTTGTTTCATCTTTCCTTTTATGCTGATTACCTATGTGTGGCTAACTGGCATTCTATATTGTGGACTCTGTTTCCATCCCCTCCTGGTACTGTGACTGAAGTGGAGGAGAAGGCCCTCTACTGGCCCCCCACTATGATCCTTTGGAGAAACAGAGCCAGGCACTCCTTTACCCCTTTGCTCGGGGGGTCTCGGGCGACACGCTCCTTGGAACCCTCTACTTCACACTAGTTTATTTCTTTTTCACTGGGGACCCATGTCCACGCCAGGAACCCGCACATCTCTCAGGATTATTTGACTGCTTACACCAAGCTTTGTACCCCCAGTTCGCTGGGTGACTGGCACCATAATTATCATCTGGTCGACCCTAGTTGCTATGGGTTAGCAGAACTATGTACTACAAGCCACTTGCACACGTTACCTTCAAAGCATGGCTGTTTGCCCTGCTCTTTTTGGGAAGGAATGCCACCCACTGTTTTGGGGGGGGGGGGGTTGGCGGGGGGGGGGTTAATTTTTTTTTGTTTCAGTTACTGTTTTAACGGTTATTATGCTTTTCTATACCAGTCACAGTTGTGTGGGCTCGATTTACTACTGCTCTTTAGGGGCAACTCTCATTATGTCAAATGGCTGCTTAACGTCGCTCCATCTGGGTCGGGATTGGCTCCCGAATGCTCTCCTACATTGCTGTATGGGAAGTCTGAATGACATCGCTGACAATAATTTCTTGGAACACCAGGGGCCCTAACTCCCCTGTAAAGCGGTCACTGGTGTTCCAATTTTTGCGAACATACAACCCTCACATTTGTGTCCTTCAAGAAAACCACTTGATCGGGAGGAAGACCCTTATACCCCGTACACACGATCAGACATTCCGACAACAAAATCCATGGATTTTTTCCGACGGATTTTTGCTCAAACTTGTCTTGCATACACTCGGTCACACAAATCTTGTTGGAAATTCCGAACGTCAAGAACAGGGACGTACAACACTTACGACGAGCCGAGAAAAAGGAAGTTCAATAGCCAGTGCGGCTCTTCTGCTTGATTCTGAGCATGCACTGCACTTTGTGCGTCGGAATTGTGTACACACGATCGGAATTTATGAAAACGGATTTTGTTGTCAGAAAATTTGAGAACCAGATCTCAAATTTTGTGCGACGGAAATTCTGATGGAAACTGTCCGATGGAGCCTACACACGGTCGGAATTTCCGACAACAAGCTCCGATCGCACATTTTACGTTGGAAAGTCCGACCGTGTGTACGCGGCATTAGTCTAAAAAAACCCTGGGTGGGCCATCAATATCACTCAACATATTCTAACTTTGCCGGGGGGTCAGTATCCTTGTCCACAAGACTCTGCCATTCAGGCTCCTGGAGCTGACGCTCGACCCGGATGGACGATACACTAAAATTAGGGTTGCACCGATACCACTTTTTTAACACAGAGTACGAGTACCAATACTTTTTTGCAAGTACTCGCCAATACCAATTACCGATACCGATCGCGTAGGTAGGGGGGTGGTTTGGGAGGGGGGTTGTTGGGGAGTTGGGCGAAGCTGTGGTGAGGACAGGGTGGGAAGTAGAGGGGTAAGTGAGGGCAGGGTAGTTGAGGGTGGGGTGAAATAGGGATTCTGGGGTGGGAGAATTGAGAAGAAATAGGCTGTGATTGCTGGGGGAAGAGGATGGAAGGGTCATTGAGAGACATGGGGGCAGAGGTGACAGTTGGTGGGGGAAGGAGGAGGCAACACAGGGAGGGCACAGTACAGAGTGTTAGGTGGGCACAGTACAGGTCATTAGGAGGGTGCAGTACAGGGCATTAAGGGGGCTCAGTACAGGGCGTTAGGAGGGCGCAGTATAGGGTGTTAGGAGGGCGCAGTACAGGGCATTAGGAGGGCGCAGAACAGGGCGTTAGGGTGTTAGAATGGCGCAGTACAGGGCGTTAGGAGGGTGTTAGGATGGCGCAGTACAGGGCGTTAGGAAGGCGTTAGGAGTTAGGAGGGTGTTAGGATGGCGCAGTACAGGGCGTTAGGAGGGCGCAGTACAGGGCGTTAGGAGGGCGCAGTACAGGGCGTTAGGCACATACCGGTCTGTACACTGACACCGTACCTTACATCATATACAGACTGGTGTGTGTATAACATATACAGTACAGTGTTGGGGTACAGACTGGTCTATGTATACTGTATGGTGCTAGTGTATAAGACTGGTCTGTACCCTGCTGACACTGTCCTGTACATACTACACTAACCTGTTTGCAGGACTTGCTCTCCTCATTACTCGGTTCTGCTTCCAGGGATGATTCCACAGCTGCCTCACATAGAAACACACGTGCTGATGCTGTCCAGCCCCTTGCCCTTGGTGACCCACCCACTCTCTGTTATTGGATAGTGGCCAGCCATCCAGCTAGCTCTCTCTGTGCAGGAACAGGATGGGAGGAGTCATGACATCACCCACCCTCTTCTTGTTTACAGAGGCAGGAGAGGATCGCAGCAGTGCTGCATAATGAAAAAAAGACAGCCGGGAGAAGGAGTGTCGGTGTGGCCAGCTGTCAGCCTCAGCCTGTTCCAACTGTGCTGTGGATTTCCCCGACCCCCCCTCGTCTTGGTGCCGTAAGGTGCGTACTGCTCCGAACCCCACTGCCGGAGGGGAGGAGGAGGCATTCTGCCCCCGACTGACGTCACTTCCGGTATCGGTTTTCGGTATCGGAGCATTTTCCTGAGTACCGATACTCATGAAAATGCCTAGTATCGGCACCGATACCGATACCAATACCAGTATCGGTATCGGTGCATCCCTAATTATAATACATGCAATGATAGAATGCTTAGAGGTACTGCTGGTGGGTTTGTATATACCTCCCCCAGCTTCGACTAAGATGTTACACAGACTGAGCTCTCTCGCCAAATATGCGACCGATAATTTGCTACTCATGGGGACTTTAATATGCCACCGAATCCTGAGCTGGATCGCTTCACCTCTGTGGGAGGGTCCACCTTGGATCTTTCTGCCTGGGCGGAGACCTACGGACTAACAGACCTGTGGAAGTGGAGACATATACTTGACAGGTTATTCACATGCCATTCTGCCACCCACAAGACTCTCTCACGCATAGACTTTATGTATGTGGGGAGCCCCCTCCTGCCCAGGGTCCAGCAGATTTCCATCCTCCCAAGGGGAATCTCAGACCATGCACTACTCCTCCTTCAGTTATCTTTGGAGGGATGCCCCACCGATAAACTATGGAGGCTCTCGAGGTTCTGGATCTCTGATCCTGGGGTGGACTCCAGGTTTCGCCAACAGATGGCTACCTACTGGGCACTTAACCCGGAGTCGGCTCCAGAGGAGGTAGTATGGGACGCCTTTAAGGCCTCCTCCAAAGGCCATTACCAATCACTTATTGAGGGGTCCGCAGAAAGCTGTGGGCCGACCTGAATAAGGCTGAGGACCAGGCAGCATCCCTGGAACGCCAATATACCCAGACTCCAGAGCTACATACTAAACTTCAGGAAAGTACCAGAGAGGTCCTACTGATCTGCACCTCCCTGACTAAAAAGAAATTACTCCGACAATCCCAGAGGATCTTTGAAGAGGGCGAATTGGGGGGTAGATTGCTGGCTTGGTTGGTACGTGAACAGTCGGCCTCCATGTGCGTGAATGAATGAATGAATGAATGAATGATTTGTAAAGCGCTGCAAATGCGAACTGAATCGCCTCAAGGCGCTAGATGTATTCTCTGTAGTCAGCTTCTAGAAAAGGAAGGCCTTTAGTTTTTTCCTGAAGGCCTGGTGGTTTTCTTCCATGCGGATGTTGGTTGGGAGAGCATTCCATAGTCGAGGTCCTTGGACTGCAAATCTACGTTCTCCCTTTGCTTTGTAGCGGTATTTGGGAATGATGAGGAGGTTTTGGTTAGCTGATCGAAGACTGCGATTCGGTGTGTAGTGTTTTATTTTTTCCCGGAGATATTGCGGAGCGTTTCCTTGTATGCATTTATGGGTGAGGCAGAGAGTCTTGAATGTGATCCGATTCCTCACAGTTAGCCAATGTAGGCTTTTTAGGGATGGGGAGATGGATTCCCAGGGCTTTTTTCCTGTTAACAGTCTTGCCGCCGTGTTTTGGATGAGTTGCAAGCGCGCAAGCTGATATGGGGGTAGACCTACGTAGAGCGAATTTGCGTAGTCGAGTCGGGAATTGATGATTGTTCCCACAACTGCCGCTTTGTCCTCTTCTGGGATGAAGGGGATGAGTCTGCGAAGCAGGCGGAGGAGGTGGTGGGATCCGCTCACCACCGATCCTATTTGTGCATCCATTGTCATTCCTGAGTCAAAGATGACTCCGAGACTCTTGGCTTTGGTGCTGGGGGAGATGGTCTGTCCGAGGATGGAGGGTGGTGTCCACGGAGTCTTAATTTTGGAATTTTTGTTGGCTTGCAGGAGAAGAAGTTCTGTTTTTGATCCGTTGAGTTTGAGGGAGCTAGTGGTCATCCAGTCATTGATTAAAGTGAGGCATTTCTGTAATTGCTGATGATGATCTTTTTGTCCGTTGATGCGAAGGTAGAGTTGGGTGTCGTCTGCGTATGAGTGGAAGCAGAGGTCGGTTTTTCTGATGATATTGAGAAGTGGGCGGATGTAGATGTTAAATAGCACTGGTGACAAGGGTGAGCCCTGAGGGACTCCACAGGAGACTGCCCGAGATTCCGAGGTGAATGTTCCTAGTTTCACTGTCTGAGAGCGATTCTCTAAGAAGGATGTAAACCATTTTAGGGCAGAATCTGTGGCTCCTGCAACTTCTGAGAGGCGGACAAGTAAAGTATTGTGGTCCACTGTATCGAATGCTGCGCTGAGGTCTAACAGTACCTGGAGACTCGGTTCTCCGTCATCTGCTGCTTCAAGGGCGTCGTCCCATATTTTGAGAAGTGCTGTTTCTGTGCCATGGCCTGGGCGGAAGCCTGATTGCAGAGGGTCCAGGAGGTGGTGTGTCTCCAGGTGGTGTTGTAGCTGCTGTACTACTGCTTTCTCTATAATTTTGGAGATCCAAAATTGACTGATTGACACAGACGGGATCAGACTGACCTCCTCAAAAGCAATCAATGACAGCTTTGCCTCCTACTACTCAGACCTTTACTCCACCCGGGTGGACTACTCTATGGAGGACCTTCACATATATCTTTCGGATGTTGGCTTCCCCGTTCTGACTGACACTTATAGAGACCTACTTGACTCCCCCATCACCCTTAAGGAGGTACAACAGGCCATCTCCTCGCTCCAGGTGGGAAAAACACCGGGCCCCGATGGGTTTCCCACTGAATTCTATAAAACCTATGCCGAGGAACTAGCACCCAAATTCCATTCCATGCTCTTATCCTCCTTAAGAAAGGGGTCCTTACCAGCCTCCATGTCAGAGGTGGTGATAGTGGTCATTCCCAAACCAGGGAAGGATCCTGAACTCTGCAAATCCTATTGCCCGATCTCCGTGATCGACGTGGATGCCAAGCTGCTAGCGAAAATACTGGCAGCCCGGTTGAACGGAGTGATCATGGAGTTGGTGCAGCCAGACCAGTCGGGTTTTATGCCGGGCAGAGGAACGGATATTAATATATGCAGGCTGTTTAGCCACGTCGATCTGGCTAGAGAGGGTGACACAGGAATGGTGGCCGCATTAGATGCCGAGAAGGCATCCGACTCTGTTGAATGGTCCTTCCTCTGGAAGGTGCTGAAATGCTTTGGGTTTGGGTCCAGGTTTATTTCCTGGACTCAACTGCTTTATAGAGAACCGACCGCTAGAGTCAGGGTCAACGGCCTGTTATCCGCTCCCTTTAGATTACATAGGGGCACCAGGCAGGGATGCCCTCTCTCTCCGGGGCTTTTCGCCCTGGCAATAGAGCCTTTGGCAATACTGATACGGCAAGACCACAGGGTGAGGGGATTACAGATTGGGGTGCTCCAAGAGAAAGTATCACTTTACACAGATGACGCCTTGTTGTATCTAGCCAATGCAGGAACCTCCCTACACTCAGCGCTTGAGATCATAGATCACTTTGGGGGATACTCTGGGATTCGTATAAATTAGGACAAATCAATCCTTTTTTCCCTTCACCCCTCGGGTTCTGGGGCGGCTACAGGAACCCCGCTTCAATGGGTGGAGGAGTTTAAGTATCTGGGCATAAACGTCCTTGGGTCCCTACGGGTGTACATAGCTGACAACCTCTCTCCCCTTTTGGCTCAGTTCGGCAGGAAATGCCAACTCTGGAAGTCTCTGCCCCTGTCTCCAGTGGGAAGGGTAAACTTGCTGAAGATGGTGTATCTCCCCAAGTTTCTGTACTTTTTCAGGAATACCCCGTCCCCTATCCCTAAATCCTTCTTTCAAAAGATGGACAGCATTATCTCTGCTTTTGTCTGGGCGGGGAAAACCCCGAGATTGCCGAGGCGGACACTCCAACTCCCCCTCTCACAGCGGGGCTTGGTGATGCCCCACTTCCAACTCTATTACTGGGCAGCGGTCCTGGGGACGGTCCGGTGGTGGTTTGACCAGCCTAGACAGAACCCAGCGGTGACCCTTGAGGTGGCCGTTTTGGGCTCCTATGCGGCACTAAGTAATTTGGCTTACAGAGGGCCTAGGGCCCACCCCCAGACGACAACCCAGATGCGCACGATGATACAGGTGTGGCAGAGGGCGAGGGCCATTTACAAAACTGCTTCCACAATTTCTCCCATACACCACTGTGGGGCACTCCCACATTGTCGCATCTCTATAAACTGCCAGACCCCCAATTATGGGCATCCAAAGGAACAATTACTGTTAGGCACATCTACACGGACAGCTCCTTCTTGTCCTCTGAGACGCTAAGGGCTAAATATGATGTCCCCGCCTCCATGACATTTAGGTACTACCAACTCAGACTTGCGATACGGGCTCAATTCCCTTACCCCCTGACCCTCCAGACTGACTCGGTGGAACGTTTTCTCATCTCTAAAATACTAGATAAGCCCCTTTCCTCCCTATACTTTTACCTCTCCTTTGCGCATATGACGTCGTTGACCAAAGTTTACAATAAATGGAGGACTGACATTACGGACTTGACTGAAGAAGAGTGGGAGGGGACGGTGACTGAGTATAATACTAAGATGATCAAAGCAAAGGATCGCTTTATCCAACCTAAATTCTTGCACAAGGCATACTACACCCCCGCAAGACTGGCCAGTATCCACCCTGAGGTGAGCGCTCTGTGTTCCAGGTGCAGCTCCTCACCGGGTACGTTCTTTCATATGGTATGGTCCTATCCACTAATACGACCCTTTTGGGAGAATGTACTGGATGCTCTAGGCTCCTTTGGTGATTGGTCTCTCAGCTTAGACCCTGTCATGGCATTGCTTGGCAGCATGGAGAATATTGAGGCCTCTAGGTATGAAAAACTGTTTCTTTTTTACGCTCTATACTATGCCAGACGTGAAATCCTTCTCAAGTATAAGCAACCATCCCCTCCCACACACCACATGTGGGCGGCCACCATTAACTCTGTCCTACCATTGTACAAAATGACATATGAGAGTAGAAATTGCCCCAGAAAATTTGATAAGGTTTGGTCACAGTGGATCAACGCAAATGGCCCAGAGCCCTAGGGCTCACTGGGAAGTCCCAGGTGATAATATTGTGTTTTATACTGTTTCTTTAGTGATGTATGAAATGATGATTATATGACAAGCTTATCCCCCCCCGTCTCCCCCCCTTTTTCATCCCCCCCGTCTCCCCCCCCTTTTCATACCCCCCCTCCTCCTGAACCTCCCTCTCCTCCCCTCCCTCCCCTCCCACTTTACCCGGGATTAGCATGTTAGATGTGCTTGTCATTCTGCTAAACTTGAATTTGATTGTATAACACTTGAGCCACTTAATCCAGCTATACCTGATATGTTGCCTTTGATCTTTGTGACCTTTGAATGTATCCATTGTCCACATACTGTGTCACTGTTAACTCCAATACTTTTAAATAAAAACCTATTTATTGTTAAAAAAAAATAAAACCTTCCAAACCGTGTCATAAGCCTTCCTGGTGACCGCCTTTCTGGCATTCACCAATGTAGTTACAACTGGTCCTGAGATACCACGATCTCTTAGCACCCTGGCTTCAATAGCCATGCCATCAAATTCAGCGAGTGTAAATTCAGGTGGAATATAGGCCCCTGTGACAGTAGATCGAGCCAGAGCGGAAGCCTCCAAGGCTTGCCTACTGCTAATCTCACCTCCGGGTACCAGGCCGGAGCTACCAGAATGACTGATGTCATCTCCTCTCGGATCCTGTGCAAAAGATGTGGCAGAAGAGGAAACAGGGGGACTGCATAAATCAAAGAGAACTGAGTCAAGGGAACTACCAGAGCATCTATCCCGATCGCAAGTGGATCTCTTGCTCTGGAGAAAAACTGCTGAATCTTGCAGTTGAACCTGGATGCCAGTAGGTCTACATCCGGTGTACCCCACCGCTGGCAAATCTGCATAAACACCTGTGGGTGCAGAAACCATTCTCTTGACTGTATCTGTTGGCGGCTGAGATAGTCCACTTTCCAGTTCTCTACCCCTGGAATGTGGACGGCAGACAGCACTGGCATATGCCTTTCTGCTCAGGATAACATGACTGACCTCCATGTGGGCCAGACGACTCTTGGTGCCACCCTGATGTTTGACATAGGCCACAGCTGTGGCATTGTCGGTTTGCACCCTTACCGGGTGACCCTGTAACTTTGACGTCCAATATTTCAGCGCAAGGCATATTGCCAGCAGCTCTAGCACATTGATGGGCAATCCCTGTTCCTTCAGAGTCCATTTCCCCTGGACTGTGGAACTTTCCATGACTGCAGCCCAGCCGCAAAGACTGGCATCTGTGGTCACTACTTTCCATGACAGTGGTAGAAAAGACCAACCCTGTACCAGATTCTGGTCTACTAACCACCAGGCGAGACTTCCTCGAGCCTTGGGTGTTATGATCATGCAGGTATCCAAAGCCTGCATCTTCCTGCTCCATGCAGACAGAATGTTCGGCTGCAATGCCCTGTAATGGAACTGGGCATATGGAATTGCTTTCCCAGAAGACTCATACAGAGCTGAACAGATGGGCATCTCTTTCAGCTTACCTGCCGAACCTGATCTTTTAGGGCCTCAACCCTTCTTGGAGGCAAAAATGCTGTTGCCTGGACTGTGTCCATGATAAAGCCTAATGCCCCGTACACACGGTCGGACTTTGTTCGGACATTCCGACAACAAAATCCTAGGATTTTTTCCGACGGATGTTGGCTCAAACTTGTCTTGCATACACACGGTCACACAAAGTTGTCGGAAAATCCAATCATTCTAAACGCGGTGACGTAAAACACGTACGTCGGGACTATAAACGGGGCAGTGGCCAATAGCTTTCATCTCTTTATTTATTCTGAGCATGTGTGGCACTTTGTCCGTCGAATTTGTGTACACACGATCGGAATTTACGACAACGGATTTTGTTGTCGGAAAATTTTATATCCTGCTCTCAAACTTTGTGTGTCGGAAAATCCGATGGAAAATGTCCGATGGAGCCCACACAATTTCCGACAACACGCTCCGATCGGACATTTTCCATCGGAAAATCCGATCATGTGTACGGGGCATAAGTATTCCAGACTTTGAACCAGTTTTAGGGCTGATTTCTCTGAATTTATGATCCATCCGAGATGTTCCAGGAATTGGACTGTAAAAGTCACGTTTCTTATCAAAACTTGCAGCGATTGATCCCTTAGTAGGAGATCATCTAAGTAGCCTGCAATCAAGATCCCTCAAGATCTTAGAAGACCCAGTACGGCTGCTAGGATCTTTGTGAAGAACCGGGATTCGGTTGCGAGCCCAAAGGGTAGAGCCACAAACTGAAAATGTTGTTCCTTTATGACAAAGTGCAAAAGCCTTTGATGAGGTTGAAAAATTGGCATGTGCAGGTATGCATCCCTGATATCTATGGATGCCAGAAAATCTCCTCCTTGGAGAGAGGTCACGACAGAGTGGACTGATTCCATTCAAAAGGGCTGCACTGCGAGATAACGGCTCACTGTTCTTAGATCCAGAATTGGTCTTATGTTGCTATTTGGCTTTGGAACCATGAACAGATTCCAATAAAACCCTGTTCCCCTTTTGGAAACTGGGACCTCCATGATCATCCCCTGCCGCCTTAAACGGTCTAGTTCTTGGGAGTAATAAACCCTTTCTTGAAAGGTCCGTGGGAATGCTGGGCCTCACAAATCTTTGAGGAGGGTAACAGTGTAATTCCAGCCTGTACCCCTGAGACACTGTGGAGATGACCCACCTGTCCTGAATTAGCGTTTCCCACAATCCCGCAAACTGCAGCAACCTTCCTCCCACTCGCAGGAGTGGGGCGTCCCTTCACAAGGAAGATTTGGTGCCAGTAGTAACGGACTTTTGGACCCACGGCCTCTTTTGGCCCTGGCCCTGCTGTTTACCTTTGGCAGCAGATCCCTGGTGCCGTCCGAACAGCCTAGGGCCTGAAAAACCTGAGGAATTAGCGTGTGGCACCTTAAAAGAGGGCCGTGTAGCTACCTTTTTTCACAGGAAGGAGTGAACTCTTTCCTCCAGATATCTTTTGGATGTACTTATCAAGATCATCCCCAAATAAACCTTCTCCATGAAAAGGAAAACCAGTTAGCATTCTCTTACAAGGGAGCTCTGCTGACCAGCTTTTTAGCCATAAAATTCTGCGCATGTGCACAGACAAAAATGCCATGTGGGAGATCTGCTGCATGGAGTCTTTAACCACTTCCCACCCGGCCGCTGCATATGTACGGCCGGGTGGGTGCTCTCTCCTGAGTGGACGTTCAGGAGAGGGAGATCACGCAGCCGGATCACCCGGATAATCACAGCCGTTATGGGATGTAAACAGAGAGCCGGTTGCTAGGTGATCGGCTCTCCTCTCCTCACACATTAGTTGTCGGTAAGGAGAGGAGAGCGGATCGCTGCAGCCGGCTGGTGATCAGTGTGTATGAGCTTTTTACACACTGATCGCCAGCATAGTAACACACAGTGTAAAACACATGTCCCCAAAAACACCTGTCCCCCACATATGTCCCAGTAAAATCACATGTCCCAATGATTTTCTGCACACATATAACCGTGATCACCTGAGCACATCTGTACATAATCATTTGCGTACGTCTGTCCGTGATCACACAAACCAATTATTATACACTTAACAGGATTTTTTTTTACCAAAGACATGTAGCAGAATACATTTTGGCTTAAATTTATGACAAAATTTGATTTTATTGGATTTCTTTTAAAATAGAATAAAGAAAATATTGTTTTTTTTCCCAAATTTCCACCCTTTTTTCGTTTATTTCCAAAAGTATAAAAAACTGAGTCGTGAATAAATACCACCAAAAGAAAGCTCTATTTGTGTGAACAAAATGATAAAAATTTCATTTGGGTACAGCGTAGCATGACCGCGCAATTGTCATTGAAAATGCGGGAGCGCTGAAAGCTGAAAATTGGCCTGGGAAGGAAGGGGGCGAAAGTGTCCAGTATTGATGTGGTTAAGGGCATCTACAGCAAAGCAAAGAGCCTGAGGGTCGGTTATAGAAGTCTATGCAAGTCGCCTCAAGTCGCCCCAAAAGAAGTACAGGAACCTTTTTCTAAGTCGGAGCGACTTGCGTCGCTCCGATTAGAACGGTTCCATTGTACAGAATGGGAGGCGACTTGTCAGGCGACTAGGTCGCCTGACAAGTCGCCCCAGTGTGAACCGAGCCTACGGCAGATCTGCTCCACCCTGAACAGAATCCTCTGGTCTATTGGGCCATCTAGCCTGATCCTTCAAGGCTTGACAGACCCCAATTGCTGCTACTGTGGGCTGAATAGCGGAACCTACCAGGGCGAAGGATGCCCTTAACAAGGCTTCCAGCTTGTTATCCGCAGGATCCTTAAGGACCTGTGCATTATCCACTGGACAAGTTAAGGTCTTGCTCAGGGAGGAAACCGCATCATCCACAACGGTACGCTCCACTTCTTGGTAAAGCTTTCCTCCATAGGATGTAACAGAGAAAACCTCTTTGGGAGGCACAAATATCCTGTCTGGGTGCTCCCAGTCGGAATATACCACCTGCTTCAAGAGTGGGTGAAAGGCAAACACCTGTGTACCCTGCTCTGGTTTCAAAGAACACAGGGAGGAACAAGGTATTTCAGGGACCTCCACTGGAGGTAGCTTAAAAACAGTTTTGACCATCTGTACAAGAGAATGGATGAGAAGCTTTTGTGATTGAGAGGCTGATATAATCTGAGCCTCTTCAGGCTCTGAATCACGAGGGAGATTCCTATGTTTGGATATCAATTGCCTGACCAGCCTTTACCTCTTCTACCTCGTCAACCCGGTCTTGCTCCAATATAGGAGGAATAGGGGAAGGGGACCTGTCACGCTTCCTGCCACTTTGTGTGACAGAAGCGATTATTCCGGCAATCTTGCCCTCTAAATCAGCCAAAGCTGATTTAGAGTGTCCATTCACCTATAGGTGGTGCATTTGCCAGGTAGTATTGTATATGGCTGCTCTGTGTCCCGTGATGTAGGAGAAAGAAATTATGATTCTCTACATTCTAATCCCCTGCTGATAACTGACCCCACCTCATTTCGAATTTTCATCTACTGCTGGAGGGACTTTGCAGCATGATTTCCTGAGGTGGCAAACCCTGAGATGCTGTTCTTACCTCCATTACTCCTGTACTTCAGCCTCACAGGCATGGTTCTCCACTCTCTGCATCCTTTTGCCCATTTAGTTCCCCACCAGCATATGTTACAAAAGTTTCCTTACTAACTTGCCTATACAGTGGTATGCAAAAGTTTGGGAACCCTTGACAATTTCCATGATTGTCATTTATAAATATTTGGGTGTTTGGATCAGCAATTTCATTTTGATCTATCAAATAACTGAAGGACACAGTAATATTTCAGTAGTGAAATGAGGTTTATTGGATTACCAGAACATGTGCAATATGCATCAAAACAAAATTAGACAGGTGCATAAATTTGGGCACCCTTGTCATTTTGTTGATTTGAATACCTGTAACTACTTAGCACTGATTAATTGGAACACACAATTGGTTTGGTGAGCTCATTAAGCCTTGAACTTCATATACAGGTGCATCCAATCATGAGAAAAAGGTATTTAAGGTAGCCAATTGCAAGTTGTTGTTCTCTTTGACTCTCCTCTGAAGAGTGGAAACATGGGGGCCTCAAAACAACTCTCAAAATTACCTGAAAACAAAGATTGTTTTACATTATGGTTTAGGGGAAGGCTACAAAAAGTTATCGCAGAGATATAAGCTGTCAGTGTCCACTGTGAGGAACATAGTGAGGAAATGGAAGACCACAGGCACAGTTCTTGTTAAGACCAGAAGTGGCAGCCCACATAAAATATTGGAGAAGCAAAGGCGAAGGATGGTGAAAATGGTCAAAAACAGCCCACGGACCACCTCCAAAGACCTACAACATCAACTTGCTGTAGATGGTGTCACTGTGCATCCTTCAACAATTCAGCGCACTTTGCACAGGGAGAACCTGTATGGGAGAGTGATGCGAAAGAAGCCTTTTCTGCACACACGCCACAAACGGAGTCGCTTGAGGTATGAAAACGCACATTTGGACAGGCCAGCTTCATTTTGGAATAAGGTGCTGTGGACTGATGAAACAAAGATTGAATTATTTGGTCGTAACAAGGGGCATTATGCATGGCGGCAAAAGAACACAGCATTCCAAGAAAAACACTTGCTACCCACAGGAAAATTTGGTGGAGGTTTCATCATGCTGTGGCCAGTGTGGCCAGTGGCGGTACTGGAAATCTGGTTAAAGTTGAGGGTCGCATGGATTCCACTCAATAATCAGCAGATTCTTGAGAATAATGTTGAGGAATCAGTCACAAAGTTGAAGTTACGCCGGGGCTGAATATTTCAACAAGACAACAACCCAAAACACTGCTCAAAATCTACTCGGGCATTTATGCAGAGGAACAAGTACAATGTTCTGGAATGGCCATCCCAGTCCCCAGACCTGAATATCATTGAACATCTGTGGGGTGATTTAACCACTTCAGCCCCGGAAGGATTTACCCCCTTCCTGACCAGAGCACTTTTTACAATTTGGCACTGCGTCGCTTTAACTGCTAATTGCGCGGTCATGCAATGCTGTACCTAAACAAAATTTGCGTCCTTTTCTTCCCACAAATAGAGCTTTCTTTTGATGGTATTTGATCACCTCTGGGGTTTTTATTTTTTGCGCTATAAACGGAAAAAGACCGAACATTTTGAAAAAAAATGATATTTTCTACTTTTTGTTATAAAAAAAATCCAAAAAAACTCAATTTTAGTCATACATTTAGGCCAAAATGTATTCGGCCACATTTGGTAAAAAAAATGTCAATAAGTGTATATTTATTGGTTTGCGCAAAAGTTATAGCGTCTACAAACTAGGGTACATTTTCTGGAATTTACACAGCTTTTAGTTTATGACTGCCTATGTCATTTCTTGAGGTGCTAAAATGGCAGGGCAGTACACCCCCCCCCCCCCCCAAATGACCCCATTTTGGAAAGTAGACACCCCAAGGAAATTGTTGAGAGGCATGTTGAACCCATTGAATATTATTTTTTTTTGTCCCAAGTAATTGAATAATGACAAAAAAAAAAAAAAATTTACAAAAAGTTGTCACTAAATGATATATTTCTCACACAGGCCATGGGCATATGTGGAATTGCACCCCAAAATACATTTAGCTGCTTCTCCTGAGTATGGGGATACCACATGTGTGGGACTTTTTGGGAGCCTAGCCGCGTACGGGACCCCGAAAACCAATCACCGCCTTCAGGATTTCTAAAGGTGTAAATTTTTTATTTCACTCTTCACTGCCTATCACAGTTTCGGAGGCCATGGAATGCCCAGGTGGCACAAACCCCCCCCCCCCCAAATGACCCCATTTTGGAAAGTAGACACCCCAAGCTATTTGCTACGGGGCATGGTGAGTATTTTGCAGCTCTCATTTGTTTTTGAAAATGAAGAAAGACAAGAAAAAATTTTTTTTTTTCTTTTTTCAATTTTCAAAACTTTGTGACAAAAAGTGAGGTCTGCAAAATACTCATTATACCTCTCAGCAAATAGCTTGGGGTGCCTACTTTCCAAAATAAGGTCATTTGGGGGGGTTTTGTGCCACCTGGGCATTCCATGGCCTCCGAAACTGTGTTAGGCAGTGAAGAGTGAAATCAAAAATTTACGCCCTTAGAAAGCCTGAAGGCGGTGCTTGGTTTTCGGGGTCCCGTACGTGGCTAGGCTCCCAAAAAGTCTCACACATGTGGTATCCCCCTACTCAGGAGAAGCAACAGAATGTATTTTGGGGTGTAATTTCACATATTCCCATGTCATGTTTGAGCAATATATCATTTTGTGCCACCTGGGCATTCCATGGCCTCTGAAACTGTGATAGGCAGTGAAGAGTGAAATCAAAAATTTACGCCCTTAGAAAGCCTGAAGGCGGTGCTTGGTTTTCGGGGTCCCGTACGCGGCTAGGCTCCCAAAAAGTCTCACACATGTGGTATTCCCGTACTCAGGAGAAGCAACAGAATGTATTTTGGGGTGTAATTTCACATAATCCCATGGCATGTTTGAGCAATATATCATTTAGTGACAACTTTGTGCAAAAAAAATAAAAAAATTTGTCTTTTTCCCCGCAACTTGTGTCACAATATAAAATATTCCATAGACTCGACATGCCTCTCAGCAAATAGCTTTGGGTGTCTACTTTCCGAAATCGGGTCATTTGGGGGGGTTTTGAACTGTCCTGGCATTTTATGCACAACATTTAGAAGCTTATGTCACACATCACCCACTCTTCTAACCACTTGAAGACAAAGCCCTTGACACTTTTTGTTTACATGAAATTTTTTTTTTTTTTTGCAAGAAAATTACTTTGAACCCCCAATAATTAATTATATACTTTTTTTTTTTTTTTTTTTTTTTAATTTTTTATTTATCACAGAAAACAGGTCTACAGGAACCGAGATATCGGTGTATAGCATTGTAACAGTGCAATACAAACATTTACATAAGTCTTGTAACAAAGGGTTTGTCTTATTCATTATGAAGGTCTTATGTGGTGTGGTGCAGTATGGGGCTGACCCATACTCGAGGTCCTATATGCGTAAGGTCTCCTAGATTGACATGTATTGGAAATGTTATTTATCGACCTCAGGTTACAACAATGTCGAGGTGTGGTCTTCCAGTGACGTTAGTCAGGTAGGACTTATAAGTTGTTCCTTTGTGTGTCCTGTTCTCCTCCTTTTTCTTATTTTCCTACAGGTCAAAAGAGCAAAGATAGAGAAGAAAATATAGAGAGAGAGGGAGAGAGGTTAGGGAGAGGAGGGGGGGGGGGGGGATGGTGGGGAGGGGGGGGAATCCGCGAGCAAGGGAACTCCAGATTGTTTCGCCGAGAATCTTTCTCGACTATCGATTAGTGACTTAAGTAACTCTAGTACAGTTTAAGTATCTGTGTCTTCTCTCAGGAGGGCTTGTCCCTCGGTTGAGTATTTAAATATGTTCCATAATTGCCACGTTTTGGAATATGTCTCGCTTCTATTCTGACTTGTGAGAATCAGGTCTTCCAAGCTACTGATTTCGTCTACCCTCCTAAGCCAGCTGGTAATGGAGGGCGGTTCGGGGGATTTCCAGTTGAGGGGAATACAGCTTTTAGCTGCGTCTAATAGGTGTCGAACGATTGACCTTTTGTAAACCCGAGCAGGTGTATCGGTGGCGTGTAGGAGGAAGTATGCCGGTTCGTCGGGAACGCTACGGTCAGTGAACTGCTGTATTATTCCACGAACTTTCTCCCAAAAGGGTCTTATTCGGGGACAGGACCAGAAGATGTGTAATAGCGTGCCTATGTTTTGTTGACATCTCCAGCATAGATTCGACGTCTCAGGGAAGATTTTTTGTAATAGTGCCGGTGTTCTGTACCATCTCGTAAAAATTTTGTAATTGGTTTCTTGGAATCTGGTGCATATAGATGATTTATGGATGAAATGAAGGATGTGTGTTCTTGTTTGCGGAGTGAGGTGGCAATTCAGGTCCCTTTCCCATTTGTCAAAACTGGGGTGTTGATAGTTCCCAGAAGGTGTGATGAGCATATTGTAGGTCAGAGAAAGCGTGTGCGGTAGCACACCGCTTTCCATACAGATTCCTTCGAAGTCAGTGTGGGGAGGGTCAGTTACACTTGGGGGGGGCCATGCTGTGTAGAAAATGTGAGAGCTGATTTGCTCTCAGGAAGTCCAGTCGGTATTTACCGTTCGGGTCTGATAGCTCGGCCGGCGTTACCCATCTACCCCCAGAGCTGTAATGGGAAGCTTGATATATCCCTGTGTTTCTGAGCGTGCGGAATATAGGGTCTGCTATACCTGGAGTGAATTGTGGGTTGCCTATTATGGGTCTCAATGGTGAGTTTTTAGTGGAGAGAGACGTTTGCGTTAGTAGGCGTGCACAGATGTTCGTAGTGGTCCCAATCAGTGGATGGGATCGTATGTGTGCGGGGAGTGTGGAGCTGCTCCAGGGGGCTCTATGTAATGGGATTTCAGATTGTGATTGTTCTAGTTGAGGCCATAGCTTTGTTTCCTGATGTCTACACCAGTCAATAAGCCTACTCAGGTGCACTGCCTGGTAGTATGTCTTAATCTCCGGCATGGCCAGTCCACCATGATGTTTCGGGAGTGATAGTGTTTTTCTCGGGAGACGTGGTTTTTTCCCTGCCCATAGAAAAGTTAAGAATAGGGAGTGTACCTGTCTGAAATAGGTTGCGGGTATGTGAATAGGTAGGGCCTGTAATAGATACAAAAATTTGGGCAGCACCGTCATTTTGAGTATATTGCAACGTCCAAACCACGAGTGTAGGCCATTTTTCCAGCTGTGTATTATCGTTTGGACGTTTTTTAGTAAGGGTGGGAAGTTAAGTTGAAAGATTTGGGAGAGTGTTGGGGGGATATAAGTGCCTAGGTATTTCAGGGCCTTATCTGTCCATTTGAAATGGAAGTTGTTCTGGAAGTGTATGAGTTGAGTCTGTGGGATCCCTATTCCCATGGCTTCTGATTTGTTGAAGTTTATTTTTAGGTTGGAAAGGTGGCCGTAAATCTCGAATTCTTTCATTAAATTTGGGAGGGAAATGGCTGGGTTAGTGATGGAGAACATCATATCATCTGCATATGCAGATACTTTATGTTGGGAGCCCTGCACTTTAATCCCTGTGATATCTGGGTTCAGTCTTACATGGCACAGAAAGGGTTCCAATGATAGAGCAAAGAGTAAGGGCGAAAGTGGGCATCCCTGTCTAGTGCCATTTGATATTGGGAAAGGGTCTGAGACAACACCATTAGCCCTGACTCTGGCTGATGGCCTCGAGTATGCTGCGCTTATCCAATTAAACAGCTTTTCTCTTACCCCAATATGTTTCAATGTATCAAAGAAATTTCCAATGTATGCGATCAAATGCTTTCTCAGCATCTGTGCTGAGAAAAATACTTGGAGTCTTGTCTCTATTTGCTATGTGGAGTAGGTTTAGTACTTTAATGGTGTTGTCTCTGGCCTCTCTGGTTGGAACAAAGCCCACCTGATCTAAGTGTATGAGTTGCGGTAAATGTTGTTGTATTCTAGAGGCAATAATTTTGGTAAAAAGTTTTAGATCAGTATTTAGCAGTGAAATTGGGCGGTAGCTCCCGCACTGTGTAGGGTCTTTACCTTCTTTTGGTATTATTGAGATTTGTGCTTGGAGTGTAGAGGGATGTAGTTGTGAGCCGGTGCCAAGGTCATTGAATAGTTTTGTGATGTAGTGGCCTAGCGAGGGAAGAAAAGTTTTATAGTAATTAATGGACAGGCCGTCAGGTCCTGGTGCTTTCCCCTGTTTGGTGGTTTTTATAGCCGATTGGAGTTCTATAAGTGTGATGGGCTCCTCAAGTGATTCCCTTGCCTCCGTCGGCAGGGTTGGCATGAGTGACGAGGTTATATATTCAGGTGTATTATCTGGCGTGGGCGGTGTTGTGCGTAGGTTGTATAAAGAGTTATAGTAAGTCTTAAACTCTTCCGTAATTTGTTTGGGTATGGAAACCATCTTCCCGGAGGCAGTTGTGATCCGGGGTATGTAGGATGCTAGTTTTTGTTGTTGTAGGGACCGGGCCAGGAACCTCCCACATTTATTACCAGATTCATAAATTTTTCTCCTGCATATCTGAAGTGCTGCTTTTGCTTTAAAGTGTAGTAGATCCTTGACTTGAGTACGGGTGATATCTAGTTCGGCTCCTAATTCCCTTGTAGGGGTTAATTTATGTCTCGTTTCTAATGTCTGTAGTTTCTTAAGTAGAGTATCTAATTGTTCTGTTCTTTGACGTTTCAGTCTGGACCCGTGTTTGATAAGCACACCACGGATCACGGCCTTATGTGCCTCCCACACCAAACCAGCGTCACTGCCCAGGGTATTATTAGCTGTAAAATAATGTTCGATCTCCTGCTTTACATCTGCGCAGACTTCTGGGTCTTGCAGTAGGCATTCATTTAATCGCCAGGGCGGGCGCTGAGTCGTGTGCGGGTCCGCAATGGCATATCTCAGGACTATCGGGGCATGGTCGGACCATGTGATTGATTCAATTTTGGTGTTTAGAACTGCCTGTAAATTTCTGTGGGGTATGAGAAAATAATCAATGCGGGAGTACGACTGATGAGGCCTGGAAAAGAACGTATAGTCCCTCTCTCCCGGGTGAAAAAGGCGCCAGGCGTCTATCAGTTGTGCCGAGTGTAGGGTTGTTTGTAACTTTTTGCGTGAGGTATTTGAGATCGAGGATGTGCCAGAGGACGTGTCCTCCGCCGGGGTCAAGGGTATGTTGAGGTCACCACCTACAATCAGTTGGCCTACAGTGAACTATATCAGTTGGTCAAGCCGTCTCTTAATGAATGTGTCTTGGTGCTCATTGGGGGCGTATAGGTTCGCGAAGGTCATCTTTGTATCACCTATCTGTCCTTTTAAGAATAGATATCGTCCGTCTGGGTCTGTTTTATAATCAAAGCATGTCCATGGAACTCTAGCTGATATTAGAATTGAGACTCCTCTGGACTTTGCTTGTGTATTGGTAGAATGGTAAACAATGGGATAGTATCTGTTCCTGAGGATCGGTATGGTATTGTCTCTGAAGTGCGTTTCCTGTAGCAGGATTACGTCAGCCTTCAGGCGTTTCATGTCACTAAGAAGCATCCGCCTCTTTTCTGGTGTATTTAGTCCTTTCGTGTTTAATGATACTATATTTAGGGTGTCCATGCTCGCGGAGTGAGAGGGGGGAGGGGTTTGGAGAAAGGGTCGGTTAGGAGGTTGGAGAAGAGAAGATATGTAGTACAGAGAGGGTATTGTCAGGGTAGGTTACCCCTAGGGAAAAAAAAAAAAAAAGAGAGAATATTTAAAGTTTGAAAAAAAGTTTGAAAAGCCTGCACTAGAGTGTGCAGCGTGTTAGGGACTACAGGCGCAAGAGATATTACTTGCTCGGGCGCTGTCCGGAAGAAATCCGAGTATGCAGCGCTGGCCTAAATGGGTTTGTGGATGGACACGGTCAAGGATTGAGTCTCCCCGAGGCTCTCTCCGCCCATGGCATAATGTAGGGTCATGTGTTTAATCGGTATGTTTTTGTATTCTTATATATAGAAAACAGTACAGGAAGCAACATTCAATAGCAAGAGATTATCCAGCAGTAATGAAAGCAACAGGTCAAGTCTAGAAACTATATCAAACCAAACGTACTACGTGCAAACAGAGGTGCCCATCTCCGCCTGGGGCAAAGGTCCCCATCACATCTTTTAAAAAAGTGTTAGGGATGCTTCTGTAGATCCTTGACTCATGTTCTTGGATGACTTTGGTGTACTTCTAGTCTATGAGGTTTGTAAGTTTCTCATCTCCCTCGGAGAGGGCTAGTCAGCATTCACCCCATTCTATGTCAAAGATATAGAGATGTCTCACCAGGATCAACAAAACTGGGACGAAACTTGCCTCCCTCCCTCTCCCCCATCCCCACCCCCACAATAAGATTCGTTTTGCAGTAAGAGGTAGCCGTTCCCGGTCTGTAAGGACACTGAAGTTCCATCAGTTTTTCCACAGCTTTTTATATGCGGATTAGGCTGTTCCTCTGAGCCTCACGTAAAGGGAGTCTGTCGCGTAATCTACCTCTATTGTAGGTTCTCATGCATGCATGTGGGGGAGTGTTTCATTACCTTGTTGTTGCGGCTATACCAATGGGTCCTTCCGAGGTAGTCTATAGTGGTGGCTCCCGCTGCTGGAACATTCCCCGTGTGGGAAGTTACAGGGATGTAATGTGGGAGCTGGCAGCAGGGTGGAATGTCTCTCCTCTCCTGTGGGTAGCCCCAGCCGGGGTGTGTTACATGGAAAGTGTTGGACTGTTCATTTGGGGGTGTTCGAGGAGAGTGTTTTGAAAATCAATGGTGGTACATGGGGGGGACGCAGGTCAGGGATGGATGGGGACAAAAGGTCAGCTCTACTCACGTGCGGCACCTCCAGATGCAGAGCGGCGTCTCCTTCTTCCTCGCTGACGAGGTGGTAACGGTCCCCGCGCAGCTGAGGGGCCCGATCTCCCCATCGGGCGTGGGAGGATTTGTAGCCAGTCCGGTACTGAGATCGGGGGTGCCTCCAGAAAGCGTAATAACGCCGGCAGATCCGTTGCTGTTTGCAGTGTGAATGTGTGCAGTGTCGTTACGGAAGGTTACCGACAGTGGGTACCCCCAGCGGTACGTGAATCCCTTCTGTTTTGCTAGATCTAGAAGAGGTCGCAGCATAGCACGGCGCTTCAGGGTGGCTCTCGATAAGTCAGGCAAGATTCGAACCTGGGATTCGTTGTGGTCCATGTCTCCATGTTCCCAGGCGCGGCGTAGGATGGCCTCTTTCTGTAGATAGCGGTGCAGTCTGCACACCACGTCCCGCGGGTTAGATGGGTCTGTTGGTCTCGGTCCCAGCGTTCTGTGTACTCTATCCAGCTCTATGTCGGTGTCGGCTTCATCTAGGACGGTGCGGAAGATGTTCTTCACCGCTTCTGCTAGGTGTTCCGCACCGACAGCCTCCGGGATGCCTCGAAGCCGTAGGTTGTTCCGACGGCTTCTGTCCTCGACATCTTCCATGTGTAGCTGTAAAGAGATGGCTGTGTCCCTGTGCAGGTCTCGGGCTTGTTCCAGCGCCGATACCCTTTCCTCTAAGGAGGCTACCGTCGTCTCTCCTGAAGCAACTCTGTCCGCCAAACTGGACACTTCTCCTCTCACTTCTTGTATATCTCGGCGATGAGTCTCCTCAAGCCGTAGAATCATCGCTTCAATGTCATTTTTAGTGGGAAGTGCTTGTAGGAGTGCTCGGATGTCTGGGTCCATTGGTGCTGGTTCGGCAGGTTGTGTGGAGCTCATTCCACTTATTGTAGTGCCTTCTGGGGTCTCAGGTATCCGGTTGGGTAATGTCGGCAAGTTCTCAGGGGAGGTTTGGTTACCTCTGGCAGGGGCCTGGTGTGTGAGTTCACGTGGAAGGCCTCGTGGTGCTGCAACCCTGGCACCAGGGGAAAGTTCTTGCCTGAAATAGCGTTGTATTTCTCCGGATTTCTGGTTGGAAGGGGTCCCCTTGGATACAGCTCTTGTCCTGTAGCGTTTGTTAGTTTTCATACCGATTAAATTGAGGTAATATTCCGGGGTTTGGAGTTTGAGAACGGGAGCTCAGAGAGAAAGCAACCTCACTCAGCCATGTCCAGGCCACGCCCCATAATTATATACTTTTTAAAGCAAATGCCCTACAGATTAAAAGGGTGGGTGTTTCATTTTTTTTTCACAAAGTATTTGCGCAGCGATTTTTCAAACACATTTTTTGGGGAAAAAACACACTTTTTTAAATTTTAATGCACTAAAACACACTATATTGCCCAAATGTTTGATGAAATAAAAAAGATGATCTTAGGCCGAGTATATGGATACAAAACATGACATGCCTCTCATGCAGCCGACTGCATTTGGTTGGGGATGTGAATGGGGGAAGTATGGGTGCTGCAGAAGTGGTGGGTTCCCAATTAGGATTGGCGAATGCAGCAGGAAGGGCACTATGGGCACGACGGGCCTGTTTGTCTTCTTCTTGGTGGCAGCAGGACACTACTTGTGCTTGCCACCTCACCAGCTTGAACTGCACTTCTGGGACTTGCCACGTCACCAAGTGTTACTGCAGTGCTGGTTTGACTATGACCGGGGTGTACTAGGCCGCTGGTGCTTGCCAATTCACCAAACGCTACCAAAAAAACTTAGCGATCGCAGGGATCAGGCCTGACTCTGAACGCTGCAGTTATGCGTTTAGTGTTTTGTAAGTGACAGTGATCGATCGATACTGCACTTGGGTGGGCTGAGCTGGGCCGGGCGGAGGGACGAAATGCAGGTGCTAGCAGGTATCTGGGCTGATCCCGCTAACACTGCGTTTTTGGGAACCTTAAACTGCTGGGGATGCTAGTATAGATCTGATCGGAACAGATATTGATCCGTTCAGATACTATACCACTAAGGGAAGTGTATGCTGCGTGCGTGGGTGTTAGCGCTACTGGCGCTAACCTGACGCTGCCTGGGGCGACGCAGACCCTATCTGACCCTAAAACCTAAGTTATATCACCGCCGGGCGATCAGGGGGCTAAACCTTTATTAGGTAATAAACGGCGGGTGCCCTGACACTATAAAAAATAAACTAACTAACCAGCGTCACCCATAACAGTTATACAGTGATCACCGGTGAAAGGGTTAACTAGGGGGCATACAAGGGGTTAAAACCTTTATTAGGTAGTATATGGGAGTCCCTGTCGCTATAGAACGCTGACGGCGAACCTATATATTTACCTCCCTAACTAGCGTCACCAGTGACACTAATACAGCGATCAGAAAAACGATCGCTTAGTGACACTGGCGACGGGGGGTGATCAAGGGGTTGAAACCTTTATTAGGTAGCATATGGGGGTCCCTGACGCTATAAAACACTGACGGCGAACCTATATATTTACTAGACCAAGACCTAAAGGGGGCTAACACTAACTGACTAACACTAACTGCCCTACTACACTAATGCCCCGTACACACGGTCGGATTTTGTTCGGACATTCCGACAACAAAATCCTAGGATTTTTTCCGACGGATGTTGGCTCAAACTTGTCTTACATACACACGGTCACACAAAGTTGTCGGAAAATCCGATCGTTCTAAACGCGGTGACGTAAAACACGTACGTCGGGACTATAAACGGGGCAGTGTCCAATATCTTTCATCTCTTTATTTATTCTGAGCATGCGTGGCACTTTGTCGGTCAGATTTGTGTACACACGATCGGAATTTCCGACAACGGATTTTGTTGTCGGAAAATTTTATATCCTGCTCTCAAACTTTGTGTGTCGGAAAATCCGATGGAAAATGTCCGATGGAGTCCACACACGGTCGGAATTTCCGACAACACGCTCCGATCGGAAATTTTCCATCGGAAAATCCGACCGTGTGTACGGGGCATAACTGTCACAAACTGACACCAATGCAGTAGTCAGAAAAAAAACTGCTTGGTGTCAGTGTGACAGGGGGGAGGGGGTGATATGTGTGCCTGGCGTGTTCTACTGTGTGTGTAGTGTTTGTGCACTCACATCTATGTCTTCTCTCCTCGGTGCCATAACGGAAAATACCAAGCCGAGGAGAGATGACATCAGTTCCTCTGCCTCTGTTTACTATACAGAGGCAGAGGAAGATTCTCATTGGCTGGGAGCGATCGCGAGGGGGGGGCCACGAATGGATGGCCTCCCCCTCACGTCTGAACGCTCCAAGACAGAAGCCGACCGCCTCGGGCACCGGGGGGGGGGGGTCCAATTATATATAAGTCCTTTTGCCTGCCCGTGCCATTGTGCCGACGTACATCGTCGTGCGGCGGTGGGCAACTGGTTAAAGCAGGCTGTCCATGCTCGGCAACCATCAAACTGGAGATGTTTGTAAGGAGGAATGGTCCAAAATACATTCATCCAGACACTTATTACAGGCTATAGGAAGCATCTAGAGGCTGTTATTTTGGCTAAAGGAGACTCTACTAAATAATGATGTGATTTTTCTGTTGGGGTGCCCACATTTATGCACCTGTCTAAATTGGTTTTGATGCATAATGCGCATTTTCTGTTAATCCAATAAACCTAATTTCACTGCTGAAATATTACTGTGTCCTTCAGTTATTTGATAGATCAAAATGAAATTACTGATCCAAACACCCAAATATTTATAAATGACAATCATGGAAATTGTCAAGGGTTCCTAAACGTTTGCACTGTAGGTGGACAACATCCCATCCCTGTCCTTTACCGGGACAATAGGCAAGCTAACCCGGGCAGGAACACAACAAAGGGACATTGGCCCTATGCAATCACATCAGCAAGCATTCATCTTTATTGTTTGCATTTTCACACTTTAGCAATCCCAACCCCCATCCTGACAGAGCACTTTTTACAATTTGGCACTGCATTGCTTTAACTGACAATTGCGCGGTCGTTCGACGCTGTAGCCAAACAAAATTTGCGTCCTTTTTTCCCCACAAATAGAGCTTTCTTTTGGTGGTATTTGATCTACTCTACGGTTTTTATTTTTTGCACTATAGACAAAAAAGGGCGTCAATTTAAAAAAAAAAAAACAATATTTTTAACTTTTTGCTATAATAAATATCCCCCAATTTTTTTTTCAAAAAACTAATTTCTTCATCAGTTTAGGCCAATAAATATTCTTCTACATATTTTTGGTTAAAAAAAAAAAATCGCAATAAGCATATATTGATTGGTTTGCGCAAAAGTTATAGCGTCTGCAATCTATGGGAAAGATTTATGGCATTTTTATGGCACTTTTATTTCTAAAAATGCCATTTTTATCGCATGTTTTTTTTTTTACTAGTAATGGCGGTGATCTGCCATTTTTAGTAGTAGGTAGTGCGACGGACACATCGGAGACTTTTGACACTTTTTTTGGGACTATTGGCATTCATACAGCGATCAGTGCTATAAAAATGAACTGATTACTGTGTAAATGTCACTGGCAGGGAAGGGGTTAACACTAGTGGGTGATCAAGGGGTTAATTGTGTGTTCCCTCACTGTGTTCTAACTGTATGGGGATAGGACTGACTAGGAGAGGAGCCATATCGTTTTTCCTACTTAGTAGGAACTAGGGATGAGCTTCGTGTTCGAGTCGAACCCATGTTCGACTTGAACATCGTCTGTTCGCCCGTTCGCCGAATTGCGAACGATATGGGCCGTTCGTGCCAAATTCGTGTGGCGCGTCACGGCCCATAATTCATTGCGGCATCGCAGTGCATTGCTGGCTGATGATTGGCCAAGCATGCACTATGACCCGCATGCTTGGCCAATCACAGCGCCGCCTGAACAGAGAGCCGTAATTGGCCAAAGCCAAGGAGGCTTTGGCCAATTATGGCTCAGGGGATTTAGTGCACGCCCCACACTATATAAGGCCGCCTGCACGGCGGCCCTGTGTAGTGTGTGTTCCGGCGTTCATTGAGAGAGAGAGAGAGAGACAGAGACATTTGATTTGAGTTAGATAGATTAGGCAGAACAGTCAGCTGCACTTACAGTGTATTGTGTATATATATATGCATCCCAGGTGTTGCATATATATATATATATATATATATATATATATATATATATATATATATATACACATATATACACATATACACATATACACACAGTGCCTTGCGAAAGTATTCGGCCCCCTTGAACTTTTCAACCTTTTGCCACATTTCAGGCTTCAAACAGAAAGATATAAAATTTTTATTTTTTGTGAAGAATCACCAACAAGTGGGACACAATTGTGAAGTGGAACGAAATCTATTGGATTGTTGAAACTTTTTTAACTAATAAAAAAATGAAAAGTGGGGCGTGCAAAATTATTCGGCCCCCTTGCGTTAATACTTTGTAGAGCCACCTTTTGCTGCGATTACAGCTGCAAGTCGCTTGGGGTATGTCTCTATCAGTTTTGCACATTGAGAGACTGAAATTCTTGCCCATTCTTCCTTGCAAAACAGCTCGAGCTCAGTGAGGTTGGATGGAGAGCGTTTGTGAACAGCAGTTTTCAGCTCTTTCCACAGATTCTCGATTGGATTCGGGTCTGGACTTTGACTTGGCCATTCTAACACCTGGATACGTTTATTTGTGAACCATTCCTTTGTAGATTTTGCTGTATGTTTGGGATCATTGTCTTGTTGGAAGATAAATCTCTGTCCCAGTTTCAGGTCTTTTGCAGACTCCAACAGGTTTTCATCCAGAATGGTCCTGTATTTGGCTACATCCATCTTCCCCTCAATTTTAACCATCTTCCCTGTCCCTGCTGAAGAAAAGCAGGCCCAAACCATGATGCTGCCACCACCATGTTTGACAGTGGGGATGGTGTGTTGAGGATGATGAGCTGTGTTGCTTTTACGCCAAACATATTGTTTTGCATTGTGGCCAAAAGGTTCGATTTTGGTTTCATCGGACCAGAGCAACTTCTTCCACATGTTTGGTGTGTCTCCCAGGTGGCTTGTGGCAAACTTTAGACGAGACTGTTTATGGATATCTTTGAGAAATGGCTTTCTTCTTGCCACTCTTCCATAAAGGCCAGATTTGTGCAGTGTACGACTGATTGTTGTCCTATGGACAGACTCTCCCACCTCAGCTGTAGTTCTCTGCAGTTCATCCAGAGTGATCATGGGCCTCTTGGCTGCATCTCTGATCAGTCTTCTCCTTGTCTGAGCTGAAAGTTTAGAGGGACAGCCAGGTCTTGGTAGATTTGCAGTGGTCTGATACTCCTTCCATTTCAAAATGATCGCTTGCACAGTGCTCCTTGGGATGTTTAAAGCTTGGGAAATCTTTTTGTATCCAAATCCGGCTTTAAACTTCTCCACAACAGTATTACGGACCTGCCTGGTGTGTTCCTTGGTCTTCATGATGCTCTCTGCGCTTTCAACAGAACCCTGAGACTATCACAGAGCAGGTGCATTTATACAGAGACTTGATTACACACAGGTGGATTCTATTTATCACCATCAGTCATTTAGGACAACATTGGATCATTCAGAGATCCTCGCTGAACTTCTGGAGTGAGTTTTCTGCACTGAAAGTAAAGGGGCCGAATAATTTTGCACGCACCACTTTTCAGTTTTTTAATTGCTAAAAAAGTTTAAAATATCTAATAGATTTCATTCCACTTCACAATTGTGTCCCACTTGTTGGTGATTCTTCACAAAAAATTTAAATTTTATATCTTTATGTTTGAAGCCTGAAATGTGGCAAAAGGTTGAAAAGTTCAAGGGGGCCGAATACTTTTGCAAGGCACTGTATACACACTGTATTCAGTTTAGCTAGATCTGTTCCTGTTATCTTCCTACTGACAGGCAGGCTTGTCTTGTAACAGTATTTACAGCTACCTGAAGAAAATTACTGGTGTTCCTTTGATCCTATTAGTACCACAGTCAGGCAGCTAGACTATTTACAGTTAGTGCAGTGCGTCCTGCTCACAGTGTTCAGCTAGATCCGTTCCTGTATCTTCCTACTGACAGGCAGGCTTGTCTTGTAACAGTATTTACAGCTACCTGAAGAAAATTACTGGTGTTCTTTTGATCCTATTAGTACCACAGTCAGGCAGCTAGACTATTTAAAGTTAGTGCAGTGCGTCCTGCTCACAGTGTTCAGCTAGATCCGTTCCTGTTATCTTCTTACTGACAGGTAGGCTTGTCTTGTTACAGTATATAAAGCTACCTGAAGAAAATTGCTGGTGTTCTTTTGATCCTATTAGTACCACAGTCATGCAGCTAGACTATTTACAGTTAGTGCAGTGCGTCCTGCTCACAGTGTTCAGCTAAACCTACAAGTTAGTGGGGTGCGTCCTGCTTACAGTGTTCTGCTAAACCTACAAGCTAGTGGGGTGCGTCCTGCTCACAGTGTTCAGCTAGATCCGTTCCTGTTATCTTCTTACTGACAGGCAGGCTTGTCTTGTTACAGTATATACAGCTACCTGAAGAAAATTACTGGTGTTCTTTTGATCCTATTAGTACCACAGTCAGGCAGCTAGACTATTTACAGTTAGTGCAGTGCGTCCTGCTCACAGTGTTCTGCTAAACCTACAAGTTAGTGGGGTGCGTCCTGCTCACAGTGTTCAGCTAAAGCTACCTGTAGAAGGTTGGTGGTGTTCTCATACTACAGGCAGGCAGTTGATTTTGCTAGCTGCAGTATCAGTACATATATATATATATATATCCCAGCTTAGTGCAGCTACAGGCCATTAGTTTGTCTGGAAGGCCAAGAAGGAGAGGCAGACAGTCACAAGCCAATAAGAGAGGGCAAGCAGGCTCTGTGTCTAGTGCTGGTCGTGGAGACGGTGCATCCTCATCAGCACGTGGCCGTGGGACACGCTTGGCCTTTTTTTCGGCAGCTGGCTGTGTTGAGCCGCAACATGCGGAAGACTTGATCGAGTGGATGACCAAGCCGTCCTCATCCTCCTCATCCTCTCTCACCCATGCCCAGGGTACTTTGTCTGGCAAAGCAGCAGCCTCTTCCCTCGGCTCAATGTCATCAGTGACTCCTTCCCTAGTCCCACCATGTCCTCCTAAAGAGTCCCTCGAACTGATTGACCACAGTGTTGGGTACATGCTCCAGGAGGATGCCCAGCGTTTGGAAGGCTCTTATGATGATACTGAGCTCGATGAAGGCAGTAACATGAGCACGGACAGAGGGGGTGCCCAAGAAGGACAGCAATCTGGCAGTCATGCTCCCCCTGCTGCAGCATACTGCCAGGTTTGCTCCAGTGATGAGGAGGGAGGGGATGATGAGGTCACTAACTCAACGTGGGTGCCTGATAGGAGAGAGGAGGAGGAGGAGGAGGAGGAGGCGGCACATCACCAACAAGGCAGGATGCCCTCCAGGGGCCAGCCTAAGGGCAGCACATTGACTGCATCACACCCCAAAGCTCCACATGTGCAGGGCACTGCAGTCTCTGCGCATTATTCAAAAAGTTCTTTGGTGTGGGGCTTTTTTGAGACGAGTGCATCAGATCGCACCGCTGCTATTTGCAACATATGTCTCAAGCGTATCTCGCGTGGCCAAAACATCTCCTGCTTGGGTACCACATGCTTGACCAGACATATGTTGACCTGCCATGCAGTTCGTTGGCAAGTGTATCTAAAAGACCCACACCAAAGAACAAAGAGGACCTCTCCTTGCTCCTCATCAGCTGAGATTTCCAACCCCACTAGACCTTCAGTCCTCTCTGAGACCTGCACTGAGAGGAATGAAGGTGTAGAATTAGGTGTGTCACAGCCAAGTACTTGTGGGCAATCTGCTTTTGGTACACCGACGTCAGATTGTACCAGGCAAATTTCCCTGCCCCAGCTGCTGCACCGCCGAAAGAAGTTTGCTCCCAGCCATCCACATGCCCAGCGGTTGAATGCTAGCTTGGCAAAATTGCTAGCACTTCAACTGCTGCCTTTTCAGTTGGTAGACTCTGCCCCCTTCCATGAGTTTGTGGAATGTGGGGTTCCTCAGTGGCAGGTACCCAAATGCCACTTTTTCTCACGGAAGGAGATTCCGGCTCTCTACCGGCATGTGGAAGGCAATGTCCATGCCTCGCTGGACAGGGCGGTCAGTGGTAAGGTGCATATTACCGCTGACTCATGGTCCAGCAGGCATGGACAGGGACGTTACCTAAGTTTCACGGCGCATTGGGTGACTCTGCTGGCAGCTGGGAAGGATGCAGGACAAGGTGCAGTAGTGTTGGAGGTTGTTCCGCCACCACGCTTCCAAAATGCTAATGATTGTGACACACCTCTCTCCTCCACCCCCTCCTCTTCTTCTTCCTCCATGGCCTCTTCCTGCGCTTTGTCCTCGGAACCAGCGGTGCTCCGTAGTCGTTCAAGGGGCTACGCAAGTACACAGGCCAAAAGATGCCATGCGGTGCTTGAGCTGGTGTGCTTGGGGGACAGGAGCCACACTGGGGCAGAGGTTCTGTCAGCTCTGCAGGGGCAGGTTCAGAGGTGGTTGATGCCATGCCAACTTAAGGCAGGAATGGTGGTTTGCGACAATGGCACCAACCTCCTCTCTGCCCTCTGACAGGGACAAATGACCCATGTGCCCTGTTTGGCTCACGTCCTTAACTTGGTGGTGCAGCGGTTCTTGGGCAGGTACCCGGGCTTACAGGATGTCCTGAGGCAGGCCAGGAAAGTCTGTGTGCATTTCCGCCGGTCATATAATGCCAGTGCTCGGCTGACGGACCTCCAAAAGGAGTTTAACCTGCCCAAGAACCGCCTAATCTGTGACATGCCCACCAGGTGGAACTCAACATTGGCCATGCTGCAGCGGCTGCACACGCAGCAGAGGGCCATCAATGAGTACCTGTGCGACTATGGCACCAGGACAGGGTCAGGGGAGCTTGTTTTTTTTTCCCCACGCCAGTGGGCCATGATCAGGGATGCATGCACTGTCCTGTCACCATTTGAGGAGGCCACGAGGATGGTGAGCAGTGACAGTGCATGCATCAGTGACACTGTCCCCCTTGTCCAGCTGTTGGAGCACACGCTGCGTGGAATAATGGACAGGGCACTTGAGGCAGAACAGAGGCAGGAAGAGGAGGACTTCCTTAGCTCTCAAGGCCCCCTTTATCCAGACAGTGTTCCTGCGTGCCCGCCGATCACACAGGAAGAGGACGAGGAGGAAGAGGAGGAAGATTGTGTCAGTATGGAAGTGGAGCCTGGCACTCAGCATCAGCAGCAGTCTTTAAGGGATCAGTCCCAAGAAACACATGGACTTGTACGTGGCTGGGAGGAAGTGGCTGCGGACCATGTCGTCCTTAGTGACCCAGAGGACTCCGGACCGAATGCCTCAGCAAACCTACGCTGCATGGCCTCCCTGATCCTGCAAAGCCTGCGTAAGGATCCTCGTATTCGTGGTATCAAGGAGAAGGACCAATACTGGCTGGCAACCCCCCTTGATCCACGTTACAAGGGTAAGGTTGCGGACCTTATCTTGCCATCGCAGAATGAGCAGAGGATGAAACATCTTCGGAAGGCCTTGCAGAAAGGTCTGTGCAACACATTCCCAGAGACTGGGAGGTTACAAACTCCTGTTTCTGGACAACGTGTTGCTGAGACTTCGGTCAGTCAAAGAAGGAGCGGTGGAGAAGGTGGCCGTCTGACCGATGCGTTCAGACAATTTTTTGGTCCGCAGCCCCAAGGTATGATCGGTTCCAGCAACCATCGCCAGCGTCTGTTTTACATGGTGCAGGAATACCTAGGGGCAAGATCAGATTTGGACACCTTTCCCACCCAAAATCCTCTGGGTTACTGGGTTTTGAGGATGGATCACTGGCCAGAGCTTGCACAGTATGCAATTGAGCTACTGGCCTGTCCTGCATCCAGCGTTCTTTCGGAACGCACATTCAGTGCTGCTGGAGGCGTGGTAACCGATCACAGGGTGCGTCTGTCCACCGACTCGGTCGATCGACTGACCTTCATAAAAATGAATCAGTCTTGGATCACCACCAGCTACCAAGCACCCAATGCTGATGTAACCGAATAATTTTTTTTGAAATCTCAGATCCCTTCAAAGACTGCCTATGCTGATGCTGAGCGACTATCCCTGAGTAATTATCCTCTTCCTCCTCAATGATCACGCTGATAGCTTGTAAGAACATTTTTGGTTCTGGGCGCCACCACCAGTGCCTAAGGCACAATTTTTTAGCCCCTGTTTAACAGGGGCGTGTAATTACAATTTTTGATGCAATACTTTGCAGCAGGGCTCGTTCCTGCGTTCCAACTAGAGTGTCTGTGAGGGGTTGCAGTGTTGTGGCACCAGCACCAGTGCCTAAGGCCCAATTTTTCTGCCCCTGTTTAACAGGGGCGTGTAATTACAATTTTTGATGCAGTACTTTGCAGCAGGGCTCGTTCCTGCGTTCCAACTAGAGTGTCTGTGAGGGGTTGCAGTGTTGTGGCACCAGCACCAGTGCCTAAGGCCTAATTTTTCAGCTCCTGTTCAACAGGGGCATGTAATTACAATTCTTGATCTAATATTTCACAGCAGGGCCCATTTCTGCACCCACCAACAGCGAGTGAGGACTTACAGTGTTGTGGCACCAGCACCACCACCAAAGGCCCAATTTTTCTGCCCTTGTTCAACAGGGGCATGTAATTACAATTCTTGATCTAATATTTCACAGCAGGGCCCATTTCTGCACCCACCAAGAGCGAGTGAGGACTTACAGTGTTGTGGCACCAGCACCACCACCACCACCAAAGGCCCAGTTTTTCTGCCCTTGTTCAACAGGGGCATGTAATTACAATTCTTGATCTAATATTTCACAGCAGGGCCCTGTGAGGGCTTACAGTGTTGTGGCCACAACAACACCTAAGGCCCAAATTTCTGCTGAGTATATAGGGCAGGCCCCTACTTTCAAACATCTAACTTACAAACGACTCCTACTTGCAAACGGAAGGAGACAACAGGAAGTGAGATGAAATCTACCCCTAGGAAGGGAAATTCTCTCCTGTAAGAGTTAATATGGGAAAAACATTTCTCCTTTCCACTGATGCTTTCCAATCCTTGTTCCACAAAAAAACCCAAATTTTCAAAAAACATTTGTCATTGGGACAAAAAGTGAGGTGAAATCTTCTGAAGAGGAGGAAAGACAGCAAAACAAATGTCACAGGGGTGATAACCCTTCCCTATGTTTTCCAAAAAGCTTACATTTTTTGGCTGGAGCTAAACACGTTAAAAATGTACCCGTTCAAAATTACAAACAGATTCTACTTAACCACTTGCCGACCGCCTCACGCCTATATACGTGAGCAGAATGGCACGGGCAGGCAAAATCACGTACCTGGTACGTGATTGCCTTCCCACGGGCGAGGGGTCCGATCGGACCCCCCCCCCCGGTACCAGCGGCGGTCGGGATTTGGCTGGGAGCGTTGAGAGACGAGGGGGAGGCCATCTGATTTAGCCAAAATAACAGCCTCTAGATGCTTCCTATAGCCTGTAATAAGTGTCTGGATGAATGTATTTTGGACCATTCCTCCTTACAAACATCTCCAGTTTGATGGTTGCCGAGCATGGACAGCCTGCTTTAACCAGTTGCCCACCGCCGCACGACGATGTACGTCGGCACAATGGCACGGGCAGGCAAAAGGACTTATATATAATCGGACCCCCCCCGGTGCCCGAGGCGGTCGGCCTCTGTCTTGGAGCGTTCAGACGTGAGGGGGAGGCCATCCATTTGTGGCCCCCCCCTCGCGATCGCTCCCAGCCAATGAGAAACATCCCCTGCCTCTGTATAGTACACAGAGGCAGAGGATGTGATGTCATCTCTCCTCGGCTCGGAAGTTTCCGTTCCAGCGCCGAGGAGAGAAGACATGTGAGTGAGTGCACAACCCTACACAACACAGTAGAACATGCCAGGCACACTAAACACCCCCGATCCCCCCCCCCAATCACCCCCCCCCTGTCACAAACTGACACCAAGCAGGTTTTTTTTTTTTTTCCTGATTACTGCATAGTGTCAGTTTGTGACAGTTAGAAGTGGTAGGGCAGTTAGGGTTAGCCCCCTGTAGGTCTAGGGTACCCCCCTAACCCCCTCTAATAAAGTTTTAACCCCTTGATCACCCCCCGTCACCAGTGTCGCTAAGCGATCATTTTTCTGATCGCTGTATTAGTGTCGCTGGTGACGCTAGTTAGGGAGGTAAATATTTAGGTTCGCCGTCAGCGTTTTATAGCGTCAGGGACCCCCATATACTACCTAATAAATGTTTTAACCCCTTGATTGCCCCCTAGTTAACCCTTTCACCACTGATCACCGTATAAGTGTTACGGGTGACGCTGGTTAGTTTGTTTATTTTTTATAGTGTCAGGGCACCCGCCGTTTATTACAGAATAAAGGTTTAGCCCCCTGATCGCCCAGAAGTGATATGCGTCGCCCCAGGCAGCATCAGATTAGCGCCAGTACCGCTAACACCCACGCACGCAGCATACGCCTCGTTTAGTGGTATAGTATCTGAACGGATCAATATCTGAACCGATCAGATCTATACTAGCGTCCCCAGCAGTTTAGGGTTCCCAAAAACGCAGTGTTAGCGGGATCAGCCCAGATACCTGCTAGCACCTGCGCTTTGCCCCTCCGCCCGGCCCAGCCCAGCCCACCCAAGTGCAGTATCGATCGATCACTGTCACTTACAAAACACTAAACGCATAACTGCAGCGTTCTCAGAGTCAGGCCTGATCCCTGCGATTGCTAACAGTTTTTTTGGTAGCTTTTTATTGAACTGGCAAGCGCCAGCGGCCTAGTACACCCCAGTCATAGTCAAACCAGCACTGCAGTAACACTTGGTGACGTGGCGAGCCCCATAAGTGCAGTTCAAGCTGGTGAGGTGGCAAGCACAAGTAGTGTCCCGCTGCCACCAAAAAGACAAACACAGGCCCGTCGTGCCCATAGTGCCCTTCCTGCTGCATTCGCCAATCCTAATTGGGAACCCACCGCTTCTGCAGCGCCCGTACTTCCCCCATTCACATCCCCAACCAAATGCAGTCGGCTGCATGAGAGGCATTTTTATGTCCTCCCGAGTACCCCTACCCAACAAACCCCCCCAAAAAAGATGTCGTGTCTGCAGCAAGCGCGGATATAGGCGTGACACCCGCTATTATTGTCCCTCCTTTCCTGACAATCCTGGTCTTTGCATTGGTGAATGTTTTGAACGCTACCATTCACTAGTTGAGTATTAGCATAGGGTACAGCATTGCACAGACTAGGCACACTTTCACAGGGTCTCCCAAGATGCCATCGCATTTTGAGAGACCCAAACCTGGAACCGGTTACAGTTATAAAAGTTACAAGTTTGCAAAAAAAACACAAACAAAAATTTTAAAAAATAGTTGTCGTTTTATTGTTCTCTCTCTCTCTATTCTCTCTCTATTGTTCTGCTCTTTTTTACTGTGTTCTATTCCGCAATGTTTTATTGTTATTATGTTTTATCATGTTTGCTTTTCAGGTATGCAATTTTTTATACTTTACTGTTTACTGTGCTTTATTGTTAACCATTTTTTGTCTTCAGGTACGCCATTCACGACTTTGAGTGGCTATACCAGAATGATGCCTGCAGGTTTAGGTATCATCTTGGTATCATTCTTTTCAGCCAGCGGTCGGCTTTCATGTAAAAGCAATCCTAGTGGCTAATTAGCCTCTAGACAGCTTTTACAAGCAGTGGGAGGGAATGCCCCCCCCCCCACCGTCTTCCGTGTTTTTCTCTGGCTCTCCTGTCTCAACAGGGAACCTGAGAAAGCAGCCGGTGATTCAGCCAGCTGACCATAGAGCTGATCAGAGACCAGAGTGGCTCCAAACATCTCTATGGCCTAAGAAACCGGAAGCTACGAGCATTTTATGACTTAGATTTCGCCGGATGTAAACAGCGCCATTGGGAAATTGAGGAAGCATTTTATCACACCGATCTTGGTGTGGTCAGATGCTTTGAGGGCAGAGGAGAGATCAAGGGTCTAATAGACCCCAATTTTTTTAAAAAAAAGAGTACCTGTCACTACCTATTGCTATCATAGGGGATATTTACATTCCCTGAGATAACAATAAAAATGATTTAAAAAAAAAAAAAAAAATGAAAGGAACAGTTTAAAAATAAGATAAAAAAGCAAAAAAATAATAAAGAAAAAAAAAAAAAAAAAAAAAAAAAAAAAGCACCCCTGTCCCCCCTGCTCTCGCGCTAAGGCGAACGCAAGCGTCGGTCTGGCGTCAAATGTAAACAGCAATTGCACCATGCATGTGAGGTATCACCGCGAAGGTTAGATCGAGGGCAGTATTTTTAGCAGTAGACCTCCTCTGTAAATCTAAAGTGGTAACCTGTAAAGGCTTTTAAAGGCTTTTAAAAATGTATTAATTTTGTTGCCACTGCACGTTTGTGCGCAATTTTAAAGCATGTCATGTTTGGTATCCATGTACTCGGCTTAAGATCATCTTTTTTATTCCATCAAACATTTGGGCAATATAGTGTGTTTTAGTGCATTAAAATTTTAAAAAGTGTGTTTTTTCCACAAAAAATGCGTTTGAAAAATCGCTGCGCAAATACCGTGTGAAAAAAAAAATGAAACACCCACCATTTTAATCTGTAGGGCATTTGCTTTAAAAAATATATAATGTTTGGGGGTTCAAAGTAATTTTCTTGCAAAAAAAAATAATTTTTTCATGTAATCAAAAAGTGTCAGAAAGGGCTTTGTCTTCAAGTGGTTAGAAGAGTGGGTGATGTGTGACATAAGCTTCTAAATGTTGTGCATAAAATGCCAGGATAGTTCAAACCCCCCCCAAATGACCCCATTTTGGAAAGTAGACACCCCAAGCTATTTGCTGAGAGTCATGTCGAGTCCATGGAATATTTTATATTGTGACACAAGTTGCGGGAAAGAGACAAATTTTTTTTTTTTTTTTTTTTGCACAAAGTTGTCACTAAATGATATATTGCTCAAACATGCCATGGGAATATGTGAAATTACACCCCAAAATACATTCTGCTGCTTCTCCTGAGTACGGGAATACCACATGTGTGGGACTTTTTGAGAGTCTAGCCGTGCACGGGACCCCGAAAACCAAGCACCGCCTTCAGGCTTTCTAAGGGCGTAAATTTTTGATTTCACTCTTCACTGCCTATCACAGTTTCGGAGGCCATGGAATGCCCAGGTGGCACAAAACCCCCCCAAATGACCCCATTTTGGAAAGTAGATACCCCAAGCTATTTGCTGAGAGGTATAGTGAATATTTTGCAGACCTCACTTTTTGTCACAAAGTTTTGAAAATTGAAAAAAGAAAAAACATTTTTTTTTCTGGTCTTTCTTCATTTTCAAAAACAAATGAGAGCTGCAAAATACTCACCATGCCTCTCAGCAAATAGCTTGGGGTGTCTACTTTCCAAAATGGGGTCATTTGGGGGGGGTTTTGTGCCATCTTGGCATTTTATGGCCTTCAAAACTGTGATAGGTAGTGATGAGTGAAATCAAAAATTTATGCCCTTAGAAATCCTGAAGGCGGTGCTTGGTTTTCGGGGCCCCCGTACGCGGCTAGGCTCCCAAAAAGTCCCACACATGTGGTATCCCCGTACTCAGGAGAAGCAGCTGAATGTATTTTGGGGTGCAATTCCACATATGCCCATGGCCTGTGTGAGCAATATATCATTTAGTGACAACTTTTTGTAAATTTTTTTTTTTTTTTTTTTTTTGTCATTATTCAATCACTTGGGACAAAAAAAATAAATATTCAATGGGTTCAACATGCCTCTCAGCAATTTCCTTGGGGTGTCTACTTTCCAAAATGGGGTCATTTGGGGGGGTTTTGTACTGCCCTGCCATTTTAGCACCTCAAGAAATGACATAGGCATACTATAGACACCCCCCAGGTTCGATATTTAAAGGAATATTTCACTTTTTTTTTTTTTACTTTAAGCATCATTAAAATCACTGCTCCCGAAAAAACGGCCGTTTTTAAAAGTTTTTTTTGCATTGATACATATCCCCTGGGGTAGGACCCGGGTCCCCAAACCCTTTTTAGGACAATACCATGCAAATTAGCCTTTAAAATTAGCACTTTTGATTTCAAACGTTCGAGTCCCATAGACGTCAAAGGGGTTCTAACGTTCGAGCGAACTTTCGGTCCGTTCGCAGGTTCTGGTGCGAACCGAACCGGGGGGTGTTCGGCTCATCCCTAGTAGGAACAAACCATATGTCTCCTTTCCTCTGACAGCACAGGGATTTGTGCCTGCCGGCCATGCGCATCGGGTCCCCCGCCGTGCAGCGCGCCCTCTGGTGGCCGAAAAAGGGTAGGACGTACCCGTATGGGATTTCGCCCAGGAGAGCCATTGTGCCGCAGTATACAGTATCTCACAAAAGTGAGTACACCCCTCACATTTTTTTGTAGATATTTTATTATAGTGCCTTGCAAAAGTATTTACCCCCCTTGGCATTTTTCGTGTTTTGTTGCCTCACAGCCTCGAATTAACATGCATTGTTTGAGGATTTGCATCATTTAATTTACAGAACATGCCCACAAATTTGAAGATTTTTTTTTTTTTTTTATTGTGAGGCAAACAACAAATAGGACAAAATAACAGAAAAAGTCAATGTGCATAACTATTCACCCCCCTAAAGTCAATACTTCATAGAGCCACCTTTTGCGGCTATCACAGCTCCAAGTCGCTTTGGATAAGTCTCTATGAGCTTGCCACATCTTACCACTGGGATTTTTGCCCATTCCTCCTTGCAAAACTGCTCCAGCTCCTTCAAGTTGGATGGTTTGCGCTTGTGAACAGCAATCTTTAAGTCTGACCACAGATTTTCTATTGGATTGAGGTTTGGGCTTTGACTAGGCCATTCCAACACATTTTACATGTTTCCCCTTAAACCACTCAAGTGTTGCTTTAGCAGTGTGTTTGGGGTCATTGTCCTGCTGGAAGGTGAACCTCCGTCCTAGGCTCAAAACACACACAGAATGGTACAGGTTTTGCTCAAGAATATCCCTGTATTTAGCACCATCCATCTTTCCCTCAACTCTGACCAGTTTCCCAGTCCTGACTGCTGAAAAACATCCCCACAGCATGATGCTGCCACCACCATGTTTCACGGTGGGGATGGTGTTCTTTGGGTGATGTGATGTGTTGGGTTTGCACCAGACATAGCATTTTCTTTGATGGCCAAAAAGTTCAATTTTAGTCTCATCAGACCAGAGCACCTTCCTCCATACATTTTGGGAGTCTCCCACATGCATTTTCACAAATGCAAAACGTGCCATTTTGTTTTTTGCTGAAAGTAATGGCTTTCTTCTGGCCACTCTGCCATAAAGCCCAACTCGATGGAGCATACGGCTTATTGTCGTCCTATGTACAGATACTCCAGTCTCTGCTGTGGAACTCTGCAGATGCTCCAGGGTTACCTTAGGTCTCTGTGCTGCCTCTCTGATTAATGCTCTCCTTGCCCGGTCCGTGAGTTTTGGTGTGTGGCCGTTTCTTGGCAGGTTTGCTGTTGTGCCATGTTCTTTCCATTTGGTTATGATAGATTTGATGGTGCTCCTAGGGATCATCAAAGATTTGGATATTTTTTTATAACCCAACCCTGACTTGTACTTCTCAACAACATTGTCCCTTACTTGTTTGGAGAGTTCCTTTGTCTTCATGGCAGTGTTTGGTTAGTAGTGCCTCGTGCTTAGAAGGTGTGTCTATGTAATAACAGATCATGTGACACTTAGATTGCACACAGGTGGACATCATTTCACTAATTATGTGACTTCTGAAGGTAATTGGTTGCACCAGAGCTTTTTATGGGCTTTATAGGAAACAAAGGGGGTGAATACATACGCACATGCCAATTATCAGTTTTTTATTTCTGAAAAATAGTTTTATGTATATATTTTTCTAATTTTACTTCACCAACTTAGACTATTGTGTTCTGATCCATCACATATAATTCATATTAAAAAAACATTGAACTAAAGGCTGTAATGTAACAAAATAGGTAAAAAGCCAAGGGGGGTGAATACTTTTGCAAGGCACTGTATATCTTTTCATGTGACAACACTGAAGAAATGACACTTTGCTATAATGTAAAGTAGTGAGTGTACAGCTTGTATAACAGTGTACATTTGCTGTCCCCTCAAAATAACTCAACACACAGCCAATAATGTCTAAACCGCTGGCAACAAAATTGAGTACACCCCTAAGGGAAAATGTCCAAATTGGGCCCAAAGTGTCAGTATTTTGTGTGGCCACCATTATTTTCCAGCACTGCCTTAACCCTCTTGGGCATGGAGTTTACCAGAGCTTCACAGGTTGCCAATGGAGTCCTCTTCCACTCCTCGATGACGACATCACGGACCTGGTGGATGTTAGAGACCTTGCGCTCCTCCACCTTCCATTTGAGGATGGTTCACAGATGCTTAATAGGGTTTAGGGCTGGAGACATGCTTGGCCAGTCCATCACCTTTACCCTCAGCTTCTTTAGCAAGGCAGTGGTCGTCTTGGAGGTGTGTTTGGGGTCGTTATGTTGGAATACTGCCCTGCGGCCCAGTCTCCGAAGGGAGGGGATCATGCTCTGCTTCAGTATGTCACAGTTCATGTTGGCATTCATGGTTCCCTCAATGAACTGTCAGTCCCCAGTGCCGGCAGCACTCATGCAGCCCCAGATCATGACACTCTCACCACCATGCTTGACTGTAGCCGGGACACACTTGTCTTTGTACTCCTCACCTGGTTGTATGCTTGACACCATCTGAACCAAATAAGTTTATCTTGGTTTCATCAGACCACAGGTCAGGGTTCCAGTAATCCATGTCCTTAGTCTGCCTGTCTTCAGCAAACTGTTTGCAGGCTTTCTTGTGCATCATCTTTAGAAGAGGCTTCCTTCTGAGACGACATGCAGATCAATTTGATGCAGTGTGCAACGTATGGTCTGAGCACTGACAGGCTGACATCTCACCCCTTCAACCTCTGCAGCAATGCTGGCAGCACTCATATGTCTATTTCCCAAAGACAACCTCAGGATATGACGGAGAGCACATGCACTCAACTTCTTTGGTCGACCATGGCGAGGCCTGTTCTGAGTGGAACCTGTCCTGGTAAACCGCTGTATGGTCTTGGCCACCGTGCTGCAGCTCAGTTTCAGGGTCTTGGCAATCTTCTTATAGCCTAGGCCATCTTTATGTAGAGCAACAATTCTTTTTTTCAGATCCTCAGAGAATTCTTTGCCATGTTCCAGTGACTAGTATGAGAGAGTGAGAGCGATAACACCAAATTTAATACACCTGCTCCCCATTGACACCTGAGACCATGTAACACTTACGAGTCACATGACACCGGGGAAGAAAAATGGCTTATTGGGCCAAATTTGGACATTTTCACTTAGGGGTGTACTCACTTTTGTTGCCAGCCTTTTAGACATTAATGGCTGTGTGTTAAGTTATTTTGAGAGGACAGCAAATTTACACTGTTATACAAGCTGTACACTCACTACTTTACATTGTAGCAAAGTGTCATTTCTTCAGTGTTGTCCTGTGAAAAGATATAATAAAATATTTACAAAAATGTGAGGGGTGTACTCAATTTTGTGAGATACTGTATATATTTATACATGGTGATCATATCCCCCCTTAATCTCCTTTTCTCAAGAGTGAATAAATTCAGTTCCTCTAATCTTTCCTCATAGCTGATCTCCTCCATGCCTCTTATAAGTTAGGTTGCCAATCCAGTGGTACTATTCCCATCATTAAGGAGTCCCTAAAAAGCATTGCTGTTCACAGACGCTCTCCATCCAATCTGACAGAGCTTGAGCTATTTTACAAAGAAGAATGGGCAAAAATGTCACTTTCTAGATGTGCAAAGCTGGTAGAGACATCCCCAAAAAGACTTGCAGCTGTAATTGCAGCGAAAGGAGGTTCTACAAAGTATTGACTCGGGAGGGCTGAATACAAATGCACACCACACTTTTCACATATTTATTTGTAAAAAATTTGGAAAACCATTTATCATTTTCCTTCCACTTCACAATTATGTGCCACTTTCTGTTGGCCGATCACATAAAATCTCAATAAAATACATTTACGTTTTTGGTTGTAACATGACAAAATGTGGAAAATGTCAAGGGGTATGAATACTTTTTTAGGGCACTGTAAGTCAGGGGTGCTCAACCGCTGGTCCTGGGGCCTTCCCTGAGCATCAGTGTGAATGACTGAGCTGGCGCTAGAGCAAGCATAGCCGATGCTTCCTGTATAGCACTGGCTCCTGTCACATGAGGAGTGATAAGAATTGTACTCCGCCTGGGACAGGAGCGATACAGGAAGCTTCGGCTCTGCTCTCTACTGCAGCCATATGCTTTCTTCAGCGCCGACTCCTGTCATACTGATGCTCGTGAATGGTTGGTCAGGAGCCTGCCAGCAATACCCACCAGCAGTACCCACCAACAGTATCCACCAGCAGTACCAGCCAGCAGTACCAGCCAGCAGTACCCGCCAGCAGTACCAGCCGTTAGAACCCGCCAGCAGTACCCACCAGGAGTACCAGCCAGCAGTACTCACCAGCAATACCAGCCCTAGAGGACAGCCAGCAGCAGCCACCTGCCATACCCGCCTGGGGAACAGCAGCAGTCAGCGATACCTGCAGTAATCCTGAGGAAGAAGTGAAGATTGAGGTCAGTGGGGCGTGGCCGGATGTGAAGAAGAGAAGACGTGCTGAGGCTGAGCTCCGCTCTCACACTGATCCTGTCAGCTAATCCTAGCTCTTAAAACCCACTTTTTCGCTCTAATCCGGCATCCTGGGGTCCAAGAGGACTTACGGCACCAAGCGGACCGCTCCGCCGTCACCGGGTAAGACCCGCTCATCTTCTGCGGCCTGTACACGCTCCTCTTCAGCCGCCATCTTGCCCACGAGGCCCCATACCCCTACCATGTCGGCCGGCACACAGACACAGCCTCAGACTCAAACCCTGTCTGAGTTATCAGCAGCCCAGGCAGCATCTCATGCGGAACTACTGGCAGCCATAAAAACAGGAAACGATTCTGTCATGGTTAAGATAGATCACCTAGTGACTGACGTCAGCCTGATAAGACATGACATGGATAAATTTAGGTCCCGGTTTGCGGAGGCGGAAGGCCGCATCTCTCAGCTTGAAGACGACACCAGAGCTGACTCCCGGGACCTTCGGGCATTGCAGCTACAGGTAAAAGCCCTGCAAGAAAAATCCATTGACACAGAAAATAGACTGAGGAGGAATAATATCCGGGTCATAGGCCTCCCTGAGCGTGCAGAGGGCTCCAAGCCAGCAGAATTTGCAGAATCCTTCCTTCTGTCCCTGTTGAATATTCCTGCCATGCCTCCCACATATGCAGTGGAGAGGGCACACAGGGTCCCCCCCACTCCCCCGGTTCCTGGAGCCCCTCCGAGACCCTTCCTCCTCAGACTTCTGAACTACAGAGACCGTGACAAGTTACTTGCAGCAGCCAGAGAACAACAAGATCTACGCTTCAATAATGCCAAAATAATGCTTTTTCCCCGACTATTCCCCGGAGATACAGCAAAGACGAAGATCGTTTACAGAGGCAAGACGTTGCCTAAGAGAAAAGGGATTGAAATTCAGTCTACTATACCCTAGCAAGCTTCGTGTAACAGATGGGGAACGAGCACATTTTTTCCTGGATCCTGAGGCAGCACTCTCATGGCTGGACGGTCGTGGCTAATCTGCAGCTTTGTGTCTACAGGTACTGAGACTTTGAGGAGTTTCTTCACTTCTACAGGCTCAAGCTTTCATTTTTATTTTCCCCTTCTTTTCTCTTCCTTGTCACACTTTTATACATATATTTTATTTGTCTGTGTCACACCATTTGCTGCATGGCAAACTTATCCTATCCAATCAACATACGAGGACACAGAACCGGAGTATAAAAGTACTACCAGCAGTCCCCTCACTTTTATATTTTTCTGCCCCATTTGCCTTTCCCCTTACGATTTCAAGGCTTTACGGTGCACCCCGTATGAGACTATGAGCACTATATAGAGAGCAGGACTGCTCACCTCTGGATGAGTGCATGACACAGTTAAAGTCCGCAGGAGCCCTACGAGACAACAGCTTCACCACCCCCTGCTATCCCCTCCACTTTGCTCCCCACTTGGGGGCGATCCCCTACCCCATAAGTGGGTGATCAAGTTATCAATAGCCACCTATAGGGGACCCTGCTTCATATAGCAAAAGGACACAGACTGGTCCCCAGTAAGGTGTGGAGTGGGTTAACAACGTGATATCCCCATATAGGGGCTTATCTTCAGTTACTAGTTTGGTTTTTGGGTAAAACTATTCCCATCTCTCCTCCCCGTTTTTTTTCTTTTCGGCGAGGAGATGGGAACTAGTAGGATAAGCACTCAGTGCTTGGGTTTATTATGTTTAAGTTTGTTGTTTTTAATTTTAGATTGTATAAGGTTGCTGCAATGGTTAATCGCTGCTGATACACGATGGTATGGCTCAGTGATTCTGCTGTCTGTGAGTTGCCCCTTAACACGCCCTATATACTTATCCATTTTGGTACTGTTTTCTAAATCCACATGGCTACCTCCCTAACTGAGACGTTTACTGTCCTCTCCTGGAATGTTAGAGGTCTAAATTCCAAATTTAAACGAGCACTGCTGACCAGATATCTGAAACTACACTCCCCTCATCTTATTCTTCTCCAAGAAACTCACCTCACAGGCAGCAAAGTTCTGACCCTGAAAAAACCCTGGATACAGAGGTCCATACACGCCACATACTCCTCATATGCAAGGGGGGTCTCAATATTAATATCTAAGAAATTCCCATGTATAATTGAGGAGGTTTGCACGGACCCCCAGGGAAAATTTGCTATTGTGGTGTTTACACACTGGTCTCAAAAATACATTATTATTAATGTTTATGTGCCCCCACCTTTTTCATCAGACATATTGTATAAGATTCTAGAAAAAGCTGCTCCCTTCTGCCCCGGGAAACTATTAATAATTGGAGACTTTAATGCTATCATCTCCCCAGATCTGGACAGGCCTGCCCCTCCTAAGAATCACAATACTGATTTATCTACCTGGGCTCAGGCCATGGGGCTAGAGGAGATATGGAGATGGAGACACCCCGCTGTTAGGGCATATTCATGCTTCTCAGCCTCACATAAGACAGCCTCAAGAATTGATCTAGCCTTCTCCAACCCCTCATTGTTGGCGGATGTGGTGGAGGCTACATACTTACCTAGTGGGTTATCCGACCATTGCCCGTTGGTTATAGAGCTTCGTTCTCCTGCATACCGCGACGCAGCTTTATGGAGACTGGGAGCACAGTGGATTTCCCACCCTGAGGTAGCAGGCATTATCCCACCAAGACTGGCAGAATTTTGGGAACATAATGAGAGCTCTTCATCCCCACAAGTGGTGTGGGACTCCTTTAAGGCCTATACGAGAGGGCAATACATATCCACAATAGCTAGTATCAAGAAACAGCAGGGCCAACAAACTCAGGCACTACAGCAGTCAGTGGTTGACCAGGCCGCGATATACAGCGCTGACCCCACACCGACCCAATTCGACTCACTTAATGCAGCTCAGCACTCTTTAAATCTACATCTATCAGAAGTCACAAGGCTTGACATGCACAGAGGGAGACAACGTTTTTTTGAGCAAGGGGACAAAAACGGGCGCTTCTTGGCCATGCTGACACAACATGAACACCCCCTCACAGTAGTTTCTAGTCTGCGTTCCACAGATGGAGACACAGTGACATCCCAATCTGAAATATTAGATATGTTCAAGGCCTTTTATGACAAGCTATACACCTCCACTCTCCCCTCCGATTTTCAGCCTGAGACATTGCAAGATCTTTTGGATCCTCTGGCACTTGGTTGGCTATCGGACAAGGAGAGGGAATCGCTAGTCCAACCATTCACGGCATTGGAGGTTCTAAATGTCATCCGGTCCTTCCCCACCGGCAAGGCTCCGGGACCGGATGGATTACCAATAGATTTTTACCGCACTCACAGTGAATTCTTGGCACCCATATTGGCCCAATTGTACACTGTTTGTTTGTCCAAAGGTGATCTGCCCCCATCTATGCACCAGGCCTACCTGACCCTAATACATAAAGCCCCCAAGGACCCAGAACTATGTGCATCCTATAGACCAATTGCCTTATTAAATAACGATCTTAAAATTCTAACCAAACTGCTAGCTTCCCGCCTATACCCCCTACTACCCTCGGTGATAGATCCCGACCAGACAGGATTCATGCCCGAGAGGTCCACGGATGTCAATCTTAGAAGACTCTTCACTAATATTCACGCTCAACATCTTAATTCCGGGACAAGGGCCATAGCCTTGCTTGATATAGAAAAGGCTTTTGATACAGTTGAATGGCCCTTCTTATGGGAGACACTGCGTAGGATGGGCTTCCCACTAAAATTTATTTCATGGTTGCAAATTATATACAAATGTCCCACTTCATCGATACGCCTGGGTTCTAGGTTGTCATCTCCCTTCAGACTGTCCAGGGGAACCAGGCAGGGCTGCCCTCTCTCCCCGGCCTTATTTGCTATCGCCATTGAGCCAGTTGCCGAGGTCCTGCGTACTTCGCCCCATATTAAGGGGCTCCGTATTGGCTTGCTGGAGGAGAGGGTAGCCCTGTACGCGGATGATATGGTCCTCTTTCTGGGTGATGCTGGCCCATCATTACAGGGTGCTCTGTCAGTCCTAAACACGTTCTCGGAGGTTACAGGCCTCCGGGTCAACTGGTCCAAATCTACATTATTCCCAATAGATCAGGCGGCAAAAACCACTTCCCCCCCTGACAGCCCGCTACAATGGGTTGATACGTTCAAATACCTTGGTGTCCAGGTCTCTGCCCAGGCCCAAGATTTCCTCAAACAAAATCTCGATCCGGTGGTAGTAGACATGAAAGTTAAACTAAAAGCATGGAGCAATCTGCCCCTATCAGTTTGGGGTAGAGTCAATCTCCTCAAGATGAAAATTATTCCCAAATTCACTTACCTTTTCCGTCACTCTCCGCAGTGGATTCCCAAATCATTTTTCACCAAACTTAACCAAAAATTCTCAGATTTTCTATGGGGCCCCGCCCCGCCTAGATATAAACTGTCGACCCTGATGAGGCCAACGTCTCAGGGTGGCATGGCATTCCCAGACTGTCACAAATATTTTCTCGCCACTCAGCTAGTAACGGTGGTTTGGTGGTTACACCCCGACAAAACTAATGCCGCTTCAGCATTGGAAGCTACGGTGGTAGGCTCCTGGGAAACCCTTCAATTTTTGATTTATAGGGGCCCACGCGCCACACACCCTCTAACTCCCTCCATGCTTACTACCTTGCGAGCTTGGCGCATGGGTCTAATTATAGGTAAACATAAACAATCAGAAATTTCTCCTAATGCCCCTTTATGGCTAAATCCATATCTATTACATTTTAACAAACTCACAGACCCCCGGGCATGGACCAACTACGGGATTAAATTGGTCTCACAAATTGTATCACAGTCATCTCTGCTCTCATTCTCCCAGCTCTCCTCACTATATAATTTACCGAAACATTATCAGTTCCGTTATTTCCAACTAGCACATGCATTCTCGGCCCAATTTCCACACTCTTCTTGCATCCTGATTCAATCCGGGCTGGAGAAGATGCTTAGGTCGGGCTGCGCTGAGAAACCTACTTCACGCCTTTACGCGCATCTGATCTTTGTATCTTTACCACCTCTGGATAAGCTCTGGTCCCGTTGGCAGCGCGACATCCCGGGGTTGGATAACGATGACTGGGACGACGTCTGGGACTTTCCTTTCAGATCACTGGTTTCCATGCGAGACAAATTAGTACAATTCAAAATTGTACATCGGGCGTATTTTACCCCGCACAGGCTACATATGATGAACCCTAACCATACCTCAGATTGTTGGAGATGTGGAGCCTCACCAGGAGACTTTTCACACATTTTCTGGCACTGTCTGGGGGTTCAACAGTACTGGAAGGAGGTGCTTAGTGTAACGAATAAGGTCGCTTCCACCAACTTACCAATGTCAATGGAAATATGTATACTAGGATTGATAGAAAATGTTGTTCCATCAATAGCCAAACGCACCATGATTGGGCTTCTGTTATTTTATGCTAGGAAAAATATTGCAATGCAGTGGAAAAAACCCAACCCTCCTTCCAGTAAACAGTGGAAAGGCCTGGTCAACAGCAGCCTTCCACTATACAAAGATACATACGCAAATAGAGGTTGCCCCTTGAAATTTGACAAGGTCTGGAGTAAATGGTTGAAAACAATGAAAATTGCACAGTGATCAATAGCCCGAATGGGAACCAGGTTTTGCTGAATAAATAAAGATGCTTCCAATGCAGTCCACACATTTGTTATTCTAGGCCTCTAACAGTTATTGGATCTAAATGTATAACACACCTAGAGGAGGACTGATTAATGAATTCTAAGATATGATATGTTTGGGTAATATCACTGATCGCCTCATTTATAATACTGTCGTGGTATAGATGACCTGTATGCAACCAAGTGTTTATGTACTGTTTGTTAAAAAATCTGAAATAAAAAGAAATTTAAAAAAAAAGAAGATTGAGGTCACACTTAGCCCCTTTTACTGGATGGGTCCGTTCAGGTCCACCTGTCCGTTTTTCAGGTGGACTTGACTTAAAGCGATTGTAAAATCTTCTTTTATAAAAAAAAACAACAAACATGTTATACTTACCTGCTCTGTACAGTTGGTTTTGCACAGAGCAGCCCGGATCCTCCTCTTTTCGGGTCCCTCCCTCATGTAGTGTGTCCTCACAGCAAGCAGCTTGCTATGGGGGAACCCAAGCCGAGTCACAGCTCCCTAGGTCCATTCAGACATGGAGCCCCAAACCAGCACACCCCCTCTCTCCCCTGATTGGCTAACTGACTTTAATTGGAGCCAATGGAGCCGCTGCTGTGTCTCAGCCAATCAGGAGAGTCCCGGATGGCTAAGACACTCGAGGACATCGCTGGAGAGAGATGGGGCTCAGGTAAGTAATTAGTGGGTGCTTGGGAGACTGCTATACACAAAGGCTTTTTATCTTAATGTATAGAATGCAATTTACAACTCCTTTAAGTAAAAAGAGTAAACTAATTGAGCTTTAAAGGCTAGGTTCACCTTTTCCAGAAAATAGCCTTTACTTTTAGGGGTCCCAGTAGATGTTAAAAATCTGTGCAGCAAAAAAGGATCATCAATTTTATTGGTTTACCTGGAGGTCATTTTGATCCCCTCAGAAGCCTAACTAATAAACTCCTAGTTACCGACCCTTGTGTCCTGACTTGTTGCTAGGATGTGAAAACTGTTGGATGCCCACTCCAAGGATTGCAGAATTGAGAACCAACAGTTTTCACGTCCTAGCAATGAGACAGGATGTGGCGGTTGATAACTAGGACTTAATTAGCCACGCTTCTGAGGGGACCCAAATGGCCTACAGGTAAAACAATGAATGAATGATCATTTTACAAAGCTGCACAGATTTGTATTATTTACTGGGGCCCCTTGACTTGCATAGGCTATTTCTGGAAAAGTTGAACTTCGCCTTTAAGTAGGGTTAGCCAATGTGACATCAGCCAGATAGAATACTCAGTAGTTTTTTTTTAACACATTTGAAAGTTGAGGGTGGGATTTCTATATTCTTAATTACTTCTGCTGCGGTTAGTTTTTGCTCTTGAAACTAAACAGTTTGAATATTTGAATATAAACTGTTTAATACATCTTTATCCTAACAGGGAGACTGAATTGTGTGTTTTGGTCCTAATTCCGGCCCTTCCTGTAAGTATCAATTGATATCATTTATATTAAAATACTGACTGTTTACAATTACACCTTCCAAAATTTTTCCAAGACTTGGCCCAAATTTTTATATTTCAGCAAGACCTGGGGGCATATTTATGAAGCAGTGAATGTGAGAAACATTTATTATTACAGGCATTTTCTAGCGTTGACAATTGATGCTGCACTTTATATACTGGATATTGACATCAGTCCCTGCCCTCGAGCACAATCAAGGTCCCTATCTCACATGCTTACAATGTACATACACAAACACATATGCTAGGACTAAGTTAGATAGAAGGCATTTAACCTACCAGCATGTCTTTGGAGAGTAGGATGAAACCGCATGTACCAAGAAGATATACCTGCAAAAAATGCTTGATGAATGTCACATTTACTACTTTATAAATATACTCCGATGCATTTTTGATCGGCCCTTTGATGCTTAAAAATCAGGACTTTTACTCATATGTAGGGTTGCCACCTGTACGGTTTTCTCCCGGACAGTCCAGTTTTTGAATGATGGATTCGGGTTTACTTCTGCCCCAGACCCGGACACATCATTCATATGGACTCCACCGAGAGTGACATGTCTCCCCTCTCTCTGACAACAGCTTGGTTCAGCAGAGCAGAGTGTCAGTGTATCAAAGCTCCTCCCCTCCTCCTCCTTCTCCGTTCTGTACACACACAAAGAGCAGGGACTACTGATATCAGGTCTGCAGAAAGTTTTTAATATGCTCTGTAGATGGAGGAGGGAGGGGGAGAGAGCCGCTGGAAAGGAGGACAAGGTAAAAAATATGTGGCGTGATTGAGGGGTTAGGAGGATATGTGCTGGGGGGGCTTTGGCAGGGAGAAGACATTGCTAGAAGTGTGGATTGGATTTGAAATATGACAACCTCTCCTTGCACTCTCTCTCTTCCTTCCCAATGGACCCCTCCAGCACATATCCTACCTCCTCTACCCCCCCCCCCATTGCATCTGGTACTCTTCTCTCACAAAGCGCCCCCCCAGCACATATCTGCCCCCCCCCCCCAAGCGCCTCCAGCACATTTAGGCACAGGCTGCATATGATGGGCACAGTGGCTGCATATGGTGGGCACAGAGGCTGTATGATGGGCACAGTGGCTGCATATGATGGGCACAGTGGCTGCATATGATGGGCACAGTGGATGTATGATGGGCACAGGCTGCATATGATGGGCACAGAGGCTGCATATGATGGGACCAGGTCTGCATATGATGGGCAGAAATAATTAACATTTCTGTAAGCTTTTTTTATTTGCCCACGGCAGCTAGCTAACCGGGACATGGTTCCATGACTGGAGGTATAAAGAAATAAGGGGGAACTTATACTGAGCAAGTAAGACTGGCTGTGATACACTTTTACAGCTGGCACTACCTCTGGTCAACACTAGAGAGAGACTCCACTCCAACCCAGATGGCTGACCACACAGGCAGATACGAATCTTACATACAATCTGGTGCACTCTAATGGTTGGGGAGCAGTCTAGCACACACTTCTAGGGTTCCTCCAGCTATCCTACAAGCTAGAACCCCGGTGTTAATTACTCTTCCCACTGTCCACGCACCAGACCCACAAAAAAACTATAGCCTGCCACCACCCAACAGTTTGTCTGTAAACTGGTCTGCTGGGCCACCACACACACATCTTTGGCAGATCTGCTAGTTTAAAATCTGCATGCAATCTGCCAATTACATACAGATCGGCACGTAACTTAGACCAAGCACCTAGGCACAAAAATGCAACAATCTCTCCAGAGATATGAGCCCTAGCTTAGTACACAGAAGTCGCTTATTCATTTTATAATTTAATATCCCAGAAGTGGGCAGTGCATAAAATATATACAAAGGAAAAGGAGTTACAAAAAAAAAAAGACAAAAAGACACAATTGGCTATAAGCTATGAGAATAAAAAGGGATAAAAACAGAAATAAACTTTATTGAAGTTTATCCTTTGACAGAAGCATGTTGCAAACCATGTGGGGACTCCCCAGTTTTGAACCGGCTTCGCGGGAAATTACCGCCCATATCTCAGTTTCGAGAGTCGAATTACTCCAGAATGGTGCCGATCGCTGGGTCACGGATAGGATTTCTGACACCAGCGCATAGGTCCGATCTCTAAAGTACCAATCACTGCCTGCCAGACGCAATCAAGTGCCATATAACGGTTTTGTGTGTTTCTCTAGGATTCTACACACGCTACAAATACAGATTTTCACGTACTTGTAGCCCAATGAGTGTACGATCAGAAGGCATTATTTTCATCTCTCTGGCACCAATATTTTAGCTTTTATGAGAAATAAAATAGATTCCTTAGATCTGTTGATACCAATCAAAGCTTGCCTTGTGAATGCCCCCTCTGGATCCTTGTAGCCAACATGGCTAGAACGACTCTTCTTTGAGGCTTCAGAAAGGTGGCAATTTTTGTTAGCTCAGATGGGAGACTTTTATTGGCATCTAGGTGTCACCTCTATCCTAAAAGCTGGCCCTGTCCTTTTCAAATGCTAATAGAGAGGGACATATGTGTATGACTGATTACTCTGAATACTATGGGGGTTACAGTGGGGATCGAAAGTTTGGGCACCCCAGGTAAAAATGTGTATTAAATGTGCATAACGAAGCCAATGAAAGATGGAAAAATCTCCAAATGGCATCAAATTACAGATTAGACATTCTTATAATATGTCAAAAAAAGTTAGATTTTATTTCCATCATTTACACTTTCAAAATTACAGAAAACAAAAAAATGGCGTCTGCAAAAGTTTGGGCACCCTGCAGAATTTATAGCATGCACTGCCCCCTTTGCAAAGCTGAGACCTGCCAGTGTCATGGATTGTTCTCAATCATCGTCTGGGAAGACCAGGTGAGGTCAATCTCAAAGGTTTTAAATGGCCAGACTCATCTGACCTTGCCCCAACAATCAGCACCATGGGTTCTTCTAAGCAGTTGTCTAGAAAACTGAAACTGAAAATAGTTGACGCTCACAAAGCTGGAGAAGGCTATAAGAAGATAGCAAAGCGTTTTCAGATGTCAATATCCTCTGTTCGGAATGTAATTAAGAAATGGCAGTCATCAGGAACAGTGGAAGTTAAAGCAAGATCTGGAAGACCAAGAAAAATATCAGACAGAACAGCTCGCAGGATTGTGAGAAAAGCAATTCAAAACCCACGTTTGACTGCACGATCCCTCCAGAAAGATCTGGCAGACACTGGAGTTGTGGTACACTATTCCACTATAAAGAGATACTTGTACAAATATGGTCTTCATGGAAGAGTCATCAGAAGAAAACCTATTCTACGTCCTCACCACAAAAATCAGCGTTTGAACTTTGCAAATGAACATATAGACAAGCCTGAGGCATTTTGGAAACAAGTTCTGTGGATCGATGAGGTTAAAATAGAACTTTTTGGCCGGAATGAGCAAAGGTACGTTTGGAGAAGAAAGGGCACAGAATTTAATGAAAAGAACCTCTGTCCAACTGTTAAACATGGGGGTGGATCAATCATGCTTTGGGGTTGTATTGCAGCCAGTGGCACAGGGAACTTTTCACGAGTAGAAGGAAAAATGGATTCAATAAAATTTCAGCAAATTTTGGATGGTAACTTGATGCCATCTGTGAAAAAGCTGAAGTTAAAGAGAGGATGGCTTCTACAAATGTATAATGATCCTAAACACACCTCAAAATCCACAGGGGATTACATCAAGAGGCGTAAACTGAAGGTTTTGCCATGGCCTTCACAATCTCCTGACCTCAACATTATTGAAAATCTATGGATAGACCTTAAAAGAGCAGTGCGTGACAGACAGCCCAGAAATCTCAAAGAACTGGAAGACTTTTGTAAGGAAGAATGGGCAAAGATACCTCAAACAAGAATTGAAAGACTCTTGACTGGCTAAAAAAAGCGTTTACAAGCTATGATACTTGCCAAAGGGGGCAGTACAAGATATTAACTCTGCAGGGTGCCCAAACTTTTTCAGACTGCGACTGCACTTCAAAGTGCACTTTCAGTGCAATTTCAAGTTCACTTTGCACTTGTAGTTTGCACTTGTAGTGCAAAGTGGATTTGCCTTTCGTAAATAACCCTCTATGACTTTACTATCCCAGAATTAAACTACCGTATTTATCGGCGTATAACACGCACTTTTTTCCCCTTAATATCAGGGGAAAATCGCGGGTGCGTGTTATACGCCGATCCCCTGCGATCCTGAGCTGACAGATGTTCAAAATCGCCGACCGCGATTTGAAAATGGCGCCGCCAGCGCCAAAATACACAGAGCCGGTCCTCGGCTCTTCTCGGCCACTTTCGGCTTCACTCGAGCGCCGCCCGAACCTCGCCGAGTGTACTCGGCGAGGTTCGGATAGCTCCGCTCACAGTCACGCCCATCCTGGACGGGACTACGAGTGGAGCCGAAAGTGAACGAGAGCTGCCGAGAAGAGCCGAGGACCGGCTCTGTGTATTTCGGCGCCGGCGGCGCCATTTTCAAATCGCGGACGGCGATTTTGAAGCTCAGGATCGCAGGGGATCAAACTGCGAGCTGCAAGGCTGCACTGGGGCAAGGCTGCACTGGGATAAGGCTGCAATGGACACTGGACAAGGCTGCACTGACAAGGCTGCACTGGGGCAAGGCTGCACTGAGAAGGCTGCAATGATGGGCATTTAAATGTAAGTTTTTTTCCCTAAAACTTCCCTCCTAAAAGTTTTTCCTTAAAATTCCCTCCTAAATTGGGGTGCGTGTTATACGCCGGTGCGTGTTATACGCCAATACGGTATATGTACAATTACACTACTTCTACAGATCACCTCACATCTCAGCTACTGGCAAAACTATCATACTCTTACATTTATATGTTACATCTCCATTCACGTTACACTGAGTGACTCCATTGTTCATCAGCTTCTGTCCCTGTGAGGTACAGTGAATTGGGGCTTTGATAGTTACTGGGATGAGAAGGCACAGGTAACAATTAAAAATTGCCAGAAATTCTAACTCTTTTTCTCTCTACTAAAAATGTGTTTTTGTCATTGATTTCTCACAGTGCCCGCCAATGCCACACAGTACCCCCCTCACCACTCCCTAGCTGACTGCAGAGCCTCCAGCCCACTATATTGTCCCCAACAGTGTCCCCAAGCCTCCTCAGTGCCTTCTAGTATCCCACATTGCGCCTGCAAATCCCACAGCCTCCTGGAGGGAACCCATGTCCCCTCTAGGTATCCTATCCCCCACAATTGCCCCCAGCTAACCCCCAGAATCATCACCCCCTACAGGACCACCAAGTCTGCAGCAGAGTCCCCTAACCCCCTCCAGAACCTCCACCCCCTCCATAGTCGCATCCAGAGCCTTCCAGCATTTCAATACATATTTTGCATCCACATATTTTTTTTTGTGTGAGTATTCTTTTTTTTTTTTTTTTTTAACTGATGGGGCATGGAAGAATTTGGAAGAACTGGTCCCTAGTCTCAAAAAAAGTTGAGAACCATTGGTCTTGACTGTACCTTTCATAAGAATACTGTATGTTTAGACACTTGGTCATTTTAAATAACAGCACTTGCCTATTGTTTATTTTTTTAATGCAGGCATTCTTCTTTGTACAACTTGAGCTACGTTACTTGCAAAACCAGGTAAATGTTGTATACAGTAGATTTATTTTTTCTTGATGCCACTAAGTACGGTTTGCATCTTAACCAAGTACAAGAAATAATTCCACTGCAATTCATAAAGAATTTGTGAAGAATTGTCTATCATATTTCCTTACTTTACTAAGGTCAGGACTGCAAATTAATTTTAACTTTTTTTTGGGTCATGTAAACATGAACTATTATAATAAAGATGCTAGAACCTCCAAACAAAATATCCGCGTTAGCAGCACTAAAAATTAAATGCAGTTCAATAAAGTCCTTGGGTATAAAATCTTTGTGACAGCCACAATATCCAAGAAAGGCGAGTGATAAATAATATAGCATATCATCCAGGAAACCAAGTTTGTATAATGATCCTCCCGTCACCACACTTTGTGCAGCACCGTTCCCTTAGGATATTAAACTCACCAAATTCAAATGTAAGCAAGCCTTCAGATAATTGAAGATAACATATCTCCTTCTCCCATCAGTGGATCATGGTATGGACTACCTCTTAAGCTCCAAGGTTGAAAGCACTAGTGCAGATTCCGCAACTCATCAACGATGATACCAAAGGAAAGGAATGATCACATAGCATAATTCCATTTAAAAGATTTATTGTCCATAAAAAAAAACCCTACATATTGCACTTACAAACTGAATAAAAAGCAATAGCATGTAACAGATAAACATCTGTTAGCGTGTGTAACTCTCACCACTCCTCTGGATTGAAAGATAGCGGTGATACCTGGGTCGAGTTCCACGCTTGACAGGCGAGCAGAGTAGCCGCGTAGATACGCCGTGTAGACACGCCCTAGTGCGTTTTATCATCAACTTCGAGGGCGTCTGAAGGAGCGGTGCTGCATGAGGTGTGGCGACGGGAGGATCACTCTACAACCTTGGTTTCCTGGATGATTTGCCATATAATTTATGACTCACCTTTCCTGGTTTTGATCCTAAGGACATTGTGGCTTTATTACATTATTGAACAGCATTTAATTTTAGCGCTGCTAATGCGGGTATTTCCTTTGGAGGTTCTAGCACCGTTATTATAACGTTTATTATATAGCAGCAGCTAATGGGTCTTTTACCTTTTTTGAGTTATCTATGAGCGCTGAGGGAAAGAGGATACGTGTGTTTATTTACGGTTCACTTTCTTATACTTAGAGTTGTAAGGGCAGAAGATTTTTTATCTTAATGCATTCTATGCATTAAGAAAAAGAAGCCTTCTGTGTGCAGCAGCCCCCCCCCCCCCCCCCCTCACACTTACCTGAGGCCCCTGTCTGTCCAGCGATGTCCACGAGTGTCTCAGCCGTCTGAGATTCTCCTTCTTGTTGGGCTGAGACACAGCAGCAGTACCATTGGCTCCCACGGCTGTCAATCAAAGTCAGCTAGCCAGTCAGGGGAGAGAGGGGTTGGGGCTCCGTGTCTAAATGGACACAGGGAGCTGTGACTCAGCTCGGGTGCCCCCATAGCAAGCTGCTTGCTGTGGGGGCACTGAACGAGAGGGAGGGGACAGGATCACAGAAGAGGAATCTGAGAAGAGGAGGATTCGGGCTGCGCTGTGCAAATCCACTGCAACAGAGCAGGTAAGTATAACATGTTTCTTATTTTTATAGGAAAAAAAAAATCGAGACTTTAGAATCACTTTAAGCATGAACTATTGCTTTAGGTTGTGAGAACATGTTTTACTGTATCTCTTTACCTGCTGTTGTAAAAAAGTGGTTTAGAGATCAATAGCTGAAACTGAAAATTTAGGCACACAAGTGTCCTCCCAAGAATGTAGAATAGCAAGTTGTAAATTGCAAAAACAACATTGATAGTTACAGTATACTTTCATGCAACTGTCATGCAAGCCCTCCATCCTTCTGAACAACTCAGTTTTCCTCAAGTAATTTGATTTGGATTTGGATCCCAATGCTGTGATCTACTACTAGGCCCAGTTTTGGTCATCTCTTTCTGCAGTTACTGTACTGTGCATGTTTGAGTCTGTAATTTGGACTTCCATGGAGAGCCCATCTGCACAGACCTGAAAAAGAGGGGCAGCATAAGTCCCAGGGATGGGCTGATCAAATGTAGTGTTATTATAGACAAGAGGGTGAGGCATTTAGGTAGCAAGCGGGACTTATCCTTTAATAAGGTGACGCTACTGCCGCCTTGATATAAGGATTGCTATGTACTACAGAATTTGGCTTTGTTCTAAACACAGACAAGTTCCCCATGTATGGTATTGTAGTATTGCTTGCACTAGGATTATTTCTAATGTATATGATTCTGTTTTGCTTACTCTTACTTTTAATAGGAGATCATGTGGCCTCAGATCCTAATAAGCTTATTGGGAGGTATTGTCAATGCCATTGTGAATTACCTGATGCTTTTTGTTCTAAAGATTGGAGTCATGTAAGTGCTTTTACTACTGTTTTCTGCAGATCATTATAACGTACAAAAATGTGAGGCTTACATAGCCAGAAAAACACACTGGTTTGTATAGTTATGTAATGAAATATTGCAATAAATCATGCTAGTTGTAAAGTCTTTCCTAACAGAAAAAACAAACCGATCAATTGGCCTTTTTATGTATATAAATAATAATAGCTATTTGAATATTAAATTTCAAGAGTTTTATTCAGTACATGGAAAAATGTTTTATATATAAAAAAAAAACAAACACATAAATTAGTGCATTATACCTATATAATCATATAACAAGGATATCACCTAGAAATTAGGCCTGGCCACACCTATACTGTAATGATTATACAAATCCAAACAGTATAATTACAATATGTGGACCTCTATTGGGCCAATAAACACTTTGACGCATTTTGTGGATAATCCACATCTTTAGGAGGAATGGTGAGGGAGAATTCATTACTAAAAATGCACCCTCTGTGGGTGTGTCAAACACAGGGGGGCACGCCAGAAGCTATAAAAGGTAAGTATGACCTAGCAATCAATAGGAGTGCTAAGATGGATTACATGTACTAGAAAACCATAATGGCATTACTGTATATACAGTATACAATGTGAGGTGAGGGGCTCCCAGGAACAGATGATCAATGTGAAGAATATATGAAAATATTGACCACCGGTGCAAGTATATCTGTCACTAAGTAACTATACTAGGTAATCCTTAATTCTAGTAAAAAATGGCCAGATTAAGGCAGCACAGGAGGATGTGATTGTTGATGGATGCTTGTGCGGACTTTCTTTCACATTGGATGCTTCCTTCTGTGGAGCTTGACTATATTATAAGGAATGCAACTTCATTGTTGCCTTATACTTATAATCTGGCCATGGGAATAGAGTTGCATTTATCTGTGCATTTCAAATCTGCCTGGAGTTCAGCTTTAAGCTTCAGCTATGTGGGCTCCTCTGCCCAACAGCACTTAGAGTGGAAAAGGAAGGGTTAACGGGCTTAACCAATCAGGGCGCTGTTGCTTAGCTCGGGGCAGTATATATATATATATATATATATATATATATATATATATATATATATATATATATATATATATATATATATATATAAATAAAACAGTGCAGCACAATTCATTTATGTAACATAACTTATATATCCTGTGAAAAAATAACATCCACCTAATAGATAATAAAAGTCTCTCTTAGTCTCTTGACTATATTATGTATGAGAGTGTCCTTCTGTATAACACAACTGTGCGTAAAACTTGTGACAAATCAAGCAATCTTCCCAACTGTGTTCAGTGAACCTCCACCTCTATACGAAGTGCCGGCTCACCTCCTGCATCAGACCCCACTGCAGAGTCTAATATGCCTTATCCACTCCTCCTTTGGGTATCTCCGTGTCTCTCTCCTACTTCTCTTGGATCCAATTTTTAGTAGTCAGAGTATACTCCTACTTATCCTCCATAGAATGTGCCATGGTATAAAAAGGGGGAGAACAATAGTGCTCTCTGTATAAATTTTTATTCACTAGCAGGCCTACTGAGGAATGTCCAATAGGAGGGCGTTACGCGTACAGGTGGGAGGAGCCGAGCCCGTGACATCATACCAATGTTATTCCAGCATCAGCAGTGAGATGAGGATTTGTGTGTTTTTGTGTTTTTTTAATGTTTTTTTAATGTCTTTTTTGTAAGTGTGTTTATCCCCTGGTTTTACGTGAATAAAAAGGTTATACAGAGAGCACTATGGTTCTCCCCTTTTTTGTGAGTAGCAGTTCACTTTAGTATTAGGCACTTTATATATCTGTATTGTTTTTGCTACGTTATTGTCATTTGGTTCAATTGGGAGTCACATATTGATTTATTATTTGAGTGGAAAAGGTTGCGCTGATTGTGTTACACCTATTTTAAAGATTACAAGTATACCAGTATGCTACTGTTCCTTTAAGCCTCTTGCACATGGGCGAGTGAGCCTGTGCAATGTAAATGCTGATGCATTTCCCTCCCAGAAAGCTTGAGTGCTGTGCACACCCACCCATGGATATGAAAAGCTGTACTTGGCTGTACTCGGGTATATGCTAGTGCTCATGTACAGATAAGTATAGCGTACAGGAGTATGCATAAAATAGAGAATTTTCTATTTTTTACATATGCCTGTATACTGTATTCATGTCTAAATAAACACTGGTATATACCCAAGTACAGGGGTTCACAGAAATGTATTGGCGGAGGCACACAACTCTTAGGCTTTCTGGGTGGGGCAAATCCTTCTCACATTTTTGTAAATCACATTACTGTATACAATCAAATATCATTTGTTGGCTATACATACACAGACTAAAACCAAAAGGTTTGGCACTTATTTAACAATGGATTTTATAATAAAATTATTTTTTCACAGAGAAAGCTTACTTCCTGTTTATGATTCCAATCTTTTAGGGGTGCTGCTTTGGCACTAACTATAGGAGCAGTTATTGAATGCATCTTGTTGTTTATCTATATTCAAGTGAAAAAGCTGCATGTTGAATCCTGGTCAGGTAAGCCATGTCTCATATATGTACACAGTTATATTATATTAATGAAATTACAGGGTTAGTTCTGCTGACTCTTGCCCAAAACCTCCCTATGCATTACAGCATCCTCAATAAATTAACAAGATTCACTCTGCAGTCCCAAAAACTCACAGATAAGCACTTAGCTTTGTTCCCTATCCACACATGCACAGTCTTTCACTCTCACAGAATGCAGAGCTGCAAGAGAGAGGGGACTGTATGAGTTTCTGTGGCCACGCACCCAATACTGGGTATATCTTGCCATCTGCAGGAGAGAAATAGGAAGGCATTGAAATGAGCATCAGAAAAAGTAAGCATTCTTTGAAAAAAAAAAAGAAAAAAGAAAGGAGTACAACATGTTAATGCATACCTCCCAACTATTCCGAAATGGGCAGGACTGTCCAGAGATTTAATTGAAATCTTAGCATCCCACGGATACATACAAGCTGAATTCTGGAGCCCAGTGACTGAATGAGTTCCAGCACCGGGCTTCACTAATCCCCCTGTAGTGCAGCTGGCTTTTCCTCCTCTTCCTCCCTCTGCTGCTCAGTTAACTGCCACCCTCCTTCTCCTCCAATCCCCCATGTGCCCCCCCCCGTGCTTCCGGCTTCTCCTCTCCCTCCCTCCTACCAGCTGCAGATGCTGCTAGGAGAGCCATGGGGTTTTAGCTGTGGCACCCATCCCTTCCCGATTGTGAGCGATTGTTACAGATCTGTCCTGTACAGTATTACTTCAAAACTGAAGCATAGTAAGAACGGGCTGCAGGTCGCTATCCCCTTGAAGTGTCCCTAACACCAAAAAGTGGGAGGTATGTTAATGTATTAAGAATTTATGAAGAGGTTTTTGGCAAAAGTCAGTAAAGGTGAACTAATCCTTTAAACCTGTGCCAAGAAAAATGAGTAAGCTCCCAAAATGCTGATCCAGTGGCTTCAGTATTGAAAAAGAACAGAAATCTAACGCAGCCACCACATCTAAGAACTGGAAAAGCTGATATATAATACAATTACAATTTATCTAACACCACCAATTTGAGAAAATCTATACATGGTACATTAGTTTTTCTATATTAGACCCCTTTTACACATGCTTTTCAGGTGTTTTAGTGCTAAAAATAGCGCCTGTAAAGTGCCTCTCATGCATCCCCAGTGTGAAAGCCCGAGTGCTGCAAGTAGCATCTTTGGTGTATACACCGCTCCTAAACGGCCCCTGCCATTGAAATCAACGGGTAGCGTTGCCAAAGCGCTTTGGCAGCGGTGCTTTTCGGGCAATTTAACCCTTTCCTTGGCCACTAGCGGGCGAAAAGGGCCGCTAAAACTAGTGACGCTTTACGGCTAATGACCCACCCCCCCACCCCCCGCCCCAGTGTGAAAGTATGAATTTGTATTCAGCCCCCGAGTCAATTTTTATTCAACCCCTGTCATGTACCTGATTGGAGACTGAGTTGATGAGGTCGGCCTCTCTTATATCTCCTGTTAGCCGTTCTTTGGGAGACTCTACGCGCATTCGCATATCTATGTGCCAGACGTCTCACAGGGATTCCCTGACAGCCCCCCTGAGTCAATACTTTGTAGAACCACCTTTCACTGCAATTACAGCTGCAAGTTTTTTTTGGGTATGTCTCTACCAGCTTTGCACATTTAGAGAGTGACATTTTGCCCATTCTTCTTTGTGTAGAGATGTGATAATTTCTTTGCCCATTTGCCAAGTGTATACTCCTGCAAATTAGCTTAAGCTCTGTCAGATTGGATGGAGAGCATCTATAAACAGCAATTTTTCAAGTCTTGCCACAGATTCTCAGTTGGATTTAGGTCCAGGCTTTGACTGGGCCATTCTAACACATGAATATGCTTTGATCTAAACCATTCTATTGTAGCTCTCTGTATGTTTAGGGTTGTTGTCCTGATGGAAGGTGAACTTCCGCCCCAGTCTCAAGTCTTTTGTAGACTCTAACAGGTTTTCTTCTAAGTTTGCCCTGTATTTGGCTCCATCCATCTTCTCATCAACTCTGACCAGCTTCTCTGTCCCTGCTGAAGAAAAGCATCCACACAAGACGATGCTGCCACCACCATGTTTCATGGTGGGGATGGTGTGTTCAGGGTGATGTGTAGTGTTAGTTTTCTGCCACTCAGAGTTTTGCTTTTAGGCCAAAAAGTTCATTTTTGGTCTCATCTGACCAGAGCACCTTCTCCCACATGTTTGCTGTGCCCCCCACGTGGCTTCTCCTAAACGGCAAACAGGACTTCTTATGGCTTTCTTTCAATAATGGCTTTCTTCTTGCGACACTTCCATAAAGGCCAGATTTGTGGAGTGCACGACTAATTGTTGTCCTGTGGACAGAATCTCCCACCTGAGCTATGGATATCTGCAGCTCCTCCAGAGTTACCATAGGTCTCTTGGCTCCTTCTCTGATTAATGCTCTCCTTGCCTGGCCTATTAGTTTAGGTGGACAGCCATGTCTTGGTAGGTTTGCAGTTGTGCCATACTCTTTCCATTTTCAGATGATGGATTGAACAGTGCTCCGTTGGATGTTCAAAGCTTGGGATATTTTTTTATAACCTAACCCTGCTTTAATCTTCTCCACAACTTTATCCCTGACCTGTCTTGTGTGTTCCTTGGCCTTCATGATACTCTTTGTTCAATAGGATTCTCTAACAAACCTCTGAGGGCTTCACAGAACAGCTGCATTTATACTGAGATTAAATTACACACAGGTGGACTCTATTTACTAATTAGGTGACTTCTGAAGGTAGCTGACCCTGAAGGCAATTCTAAAGGCACTACATTTTAGTTAGGGAGATCAGAGTAAAAGGGGCTGAATACATATGCACACCACACTTTTCTGATATTTATTTGTAAAAAATTTTGAAAACCATTTATCATTTTCCTTCCACTTCACAATTACAGTATGTGCCACATTGTGTTGGTATAGCACATAAAATCCCAATAAAATACATTTACATAGCACATAAAATCCCAATAAAATACATTTACATTTTACATGTAACATGACAAAATGTGGAAAATGTCAAGGGGTATGAATACTTTTTCAAGACACTGTATTTAATCATACACTGAGTTTCTTTTGTATGTGAAAATATTTAAATCTCATCTTTTTTACTTTTACACGCAGGTTTACATTTCCGCGTTTTATTTTTATTTACAGGTTGGTCAACAGAATGTTTGAAAGACTGGTGGCCTTTCCTAGCATTGGGCATTCCTGGCATTCTGGTAATGGGCTTTGAATTCTGGGCTTATCAAATTGCAATGATATTAGCAGGTAACCAAACAGTTTTGTTCACTTGCACACTTTGTGATGAAGATAACACAATCCCTTACAGAGATGAAGATACATTATCCTTATTTTCTGTATACATCTAGGTCTTATTAACTTAGTGGAACTTGGAGGACAATCTATTCTGTCTCAGTTAATATGCCTAATCCACAAGGTAAATACCTACATTTATGTAAATCTGAACTGTGAAGTCTGTGTTCATATTGCCTATTGCTATACAGTATATATATATATATATATATATATATATATACACACATACACACACACATACAATATATATATATATATATATATATATATATATATATATATATATATATATATATATATATATATATATATATATATATATATATATATATATATAAATATAATATATTAATATATATATCACTTTTCAGATTCCCATTTCTGTTGGCATGGCTGCAAGCATCAGGGTTGGCATTTTCTTAGGAGCTGGAGAAACTGATCAAGCAAAGAGATCTGCTAAATTGAGCATGGTTGTAGTAGGTATGTTTTTATGATGATTCTTATGTTGACCATACACTGTATGTAGTAATTTAGCCATTAGATATAATAATAATTTCTACAAATAACTTGTACCTTTCAGAAATCGATTGCAATAAATGGATGGAGTGTTCAATAGGGCTGAAACAACTAATCGATTAATCGACAACTAATCGATTATGAAATTAATCGATTACTATTTTCATAATCGATTAATCGGCCAGTAACATAATGGGGTTAGGAAAAGCTAAAATGAGCCCTTTATAGTACAAAAAGAGCAAGTAATCACTACTGTAAATATTACTTTCACAGTTCTACAGTAAAAAAATGAACCCCTTACAGTAGTGATTATCTGCTTTTTTTTGTACTATAAAGGGCTAATTTTAGGGTTTTTTTTTAACTCCATTATGTTACTAAACGTCTTAGACCTGGTTGCACTACAGTTCATTCACATGGTTTCCTATGGGACGCGTTCACATCTATGCTTTTTTTTAGCCGCTGCGTATTTGGAAAGGGTCAGGGACTTTTTTTAACGCAAAACGGTGCTTTTTTGGTTCAATATACTTCAATGGAGAAGCTGCAGAAAAGCATGTAATGCGTTTTTGCAGAAATTTGTGTTTTTTAATCTGCCCAACAACAAGTTGGCCAAAAAAAATGCAAAAACGCAAATCACAGCAAAATCTCGTGTGCAAAAATCAAAATGCACAGCAAAAAGCACTGCAGAAATAGATCAGAAGCAAACTGCATAGGTGTGTACTGAGCCTTATGCTGGCCAGACCCCATCAATTTTCAGACAAGAATATTCAGATGGAAAATCTTTGTACATTTGCTGAATGAAAGAATGTTTGAAATTTCCATTTGTTTTTAACATTGTTTTTAAAATGAAGGAAAATCACATACACCGTCTGAAAATTCCTTTGACCAAGAAGTTTTCGCCATGGTTGAAAATGAATGTCGATTTGACCCCACTAACGATTAGAAAATCGAACTAGCGTTGTTAAAAGGCTTTTTTTTTTTTTTTTGAAGGAAGACTGTTTGTTTTTTAAATAAAAAAAAATTTGATCTCTGAGTCTGATGATATTTACAAGATTCACCCTTTAATAGTATATATCCTCCAATAGCGTATACATACAAATACGCATATACATATATATATATATATATATCTTCTGCCTGTTATTCTCAGAGTGGATTAGATATTTTGCTCCCTAACCATAGTTATTAAGTGTTCTTGCATAGCAAGACCACTTACTGTTATCTCACATATATATTATTAAGTGTTCTTGCATAGCAAGACCACTTACTGTTATCTCACATATATATTATTATTAAGTGTTCTTGCATAGCAAGACCACTTACTGTTATCTCACATATATATTATTAAGTGTTCTTGCATAGCAAGACCACTTACTGTTATCTCACATATATATTATTATTCTTATTATTATAGCCAAATTTACCACCCTAACTCCTCCCACAGTTTTTACACTACATAGACAAGTAATATACCGAAACGTGCGGATTGTTCCCGAATGGTGTGCTATTACTTTGTGGAACGTTTCGCCGAATGGTTCACGAAATATCGTCGTTTTTGCGGCGAAATTGGTCCCATAGGAATGAATGGGGAAACTAGAGTGGGAGATGACAAAAGCTGAAAAATCAGAACATGATTTCTAAACTGCCGCCACTCCCTCATTTTCAAGCCCACCTACACAAATCTTATATCAAAACGTTCAGCTATCCCTGCTGCCACTAAACATGTCCACGGCTAAGTCATAGTCCTGATAGTTTTCACAATATGACCATTTGTTTGCAACTCACGCCGTCCATTGACATTCATTGAAACTACACTCTAGCCCCCTCCAAATTTGAAGGGCAATTTCTAAACTGCGACTGTGCCTTCATTTTTAATATTTCAGAGACATGAGCGTTGCTAGGAAACAGTGGTTGTAAACACAAGATGCTGAGACACTCCAAATGCATGTGACTTCATCTGCTAGACTTGATAATGCTTGTAGACTCCTCCCACAGTTTTCACACTACAGAGACAAATAATATACCGAAACGAGCGGATTGTTCCCGATTGGTGTGTTATTACCTTGTGGAATGTTTTGCCGAATGGTCCACGAAATGACGTTTTTACGGCGAAATTGGTCCCATAGGAATGAATGGCGAAATGTTCAAAACTAGAGTGGGAAGTGACAAAAGCTGACAAACCCATGATCAGCCAAAACATTATGACCACCCCATGATCAGCCAAAACATTATGACCGCCCCAAGTAAAAAAAAAAATATTTTTGAAAAAAAAAAAAAAAAAATTTTTTAAAAAGTAAAAAAATAATTTTTGAAAAAAAAAATCATTTTTGAAAAAAAAAATATTTTTGAAAAAAAAAAAATTATTTTTGAAAAAAAAAAATATTTTTGAAAAAAAAATTTTTTTAAAAAAAAATTATTTTTGAAAAAAAAATATATTTGAAAAAAAAAATATTTTAGAAAAAAAAAAATTACCTTTGAAAAAAAAAATTACCTTTGAAAAAAAAAATTACTTTTGAAAAAAAAAATCATTTTTGAAGAAAAAAAAATCATTTTTGATTAAAAAAAATTCATTTTTTGAAAAAAAAAATTACTTTTGAAAAAAATGTTCAGCTCTCTCAGCTAATGATGGAACTTTTTTACTACTATTTATACTTTTTAAAATATTAAGCTTTTTAACACTTTTCACAGTTACTCAAGCCACTCCACCCCACCCAGTTACTCCGCCCACTCCAGTTGTAGAGGCAAGAACACTTTCACAATTTCCCCAGAAATTGTACCTTTTCTAGTTATTATTCTTATTATTATAGCCAAATTTACCACCCTAACTCCTCCCACAGTTTTTACACTACATAGACAAGTAATATACCGAAACGTGCGGATTGTTCCCGAATGGTGTGCTATTACTTTGTGGAACGTTTCGCCGAATGGTTCACGAAATATCGTCGTTTTTGCGGCAAAATTGGTCCCATAGGAATGAATGGGGAAACTAGAGTGGGAGATGACAAAAGCTGGAAAATCAGAACATGATTTCTAAACTGCCGCCACTCCCTCATTTTCAAGCCCACCTACACAAATCTTATATCAAAACGTTCAGCTATCCCTGCTGCCACTAAACATGTCCACGGCTAAGCCATAGTCCTGATAGTTTTCACAATATGACCATTTGTTTGCAACTCACGCCGTCCATTGACATTCATTGAAACTACACTCTAGCCCTCTCCAAATTTGAAGGGCAATTTCTAAACTGCGACTGTGCCTTCATTTTTAATATTTCAGAGACATACTATACATCAAAATCTAGGTCTGGGTCTTGTGATTCTCACAATATAAAGATCTTCGCTGTAGGATGTATAGTTTTTAAAATACGGCCATTTGTTTAGAGGTCATTTCAGGAAATTTTAGCCATTAATCAGAGTGTACTGTTAGTGTTTGTTTTGTTGCCATGGTTACCAAAGCTTCTGTTATACACAGGGGGGAGGTGGCTGGAGCATCTCAGCTGATTACAGAGCCCGGGGGAGGGGACAGACACACCATGTACTGATTTATAATAGAGGAATATGATGGGGCAGTTTTGATGGGGTAACTCTGATGGGGCAGTTTTGATGAAGCAGTATTTGGGAAGCATAAACAGGGCATAAGCGTTGCTAGGAAACAGTGGTTGTAAACACAAGATGCTGAGACACCCCAAATGCATGTGACTTCATCTGCTAGACTTGATAATGCTTGTAGACTCCTCCCACAGTTTTCACACTACAGAGACAAATAATATACCGAAACGAGCGGATTGTTCCCGATTGGTGTGTTATTACTTTGTGGAATGTTTTGCCGAATGGTCCACGAAATGACGTTTTTGCGGCGAAATTGGTCCCATAGGAATGAATGGCGAAATGTTCAAAACTAGAGTGGGAAGTGACAAAAGCTGACAACCCCATGATCAGCCAAAACATTATGACCACCCCATGATCAGCCAAAACATTATGACCACCCCATGATCAGCCAAAACATTATGACCACCCCATGATCAGCCAAAACATTATGACCGCCCCATGTAAAAAAAAAAAAATTTTTGAAAAAAGTAAAAAAATAATTTTTGAAAAAAAAAAATCATTTTTGAAAAAAAAAAATATATATTTTTGAAAAAAATATATATTTTTGAAAAAAAAAATATTTTTGAAAAAAAAAATTATTTTTGAAAAAAAAAATATTTTTGAAAAAAAAAATTCTTTTAAAAAAAAAATTATTTTTGAAAAAAAAATATATTTGAAAAAAAAAAAATTTTTGAAAAAAAAAATTATTTTTGAAAAAAAAATTACTTTAAAAAAAATAATAATTTCGAAAAAAAAATTATTTTTGAAATAAAAAAATTCATTTTTGAAAAAAAAAATATTTTTGAAAAAAAAATTTCTTTTAAAAAAAAAAATATTTTTGAAGAAAAAAAATCATTTTTGATTAAAAAAAATTCATTTTTGAAAAAAAAAATTACTTTTGAAAAAAATGTTCAGCTCTTTCAGCGAATGATGGAACTTTTTTACTACTATTTATACTTTTTAAAATATTAAGCTTTTTAACACTTTTCACAGTTATTCAAGCCACTCCACCCCACCCAGTTACTCCGCCCACTCCAGTTGTAGAGGCAAGAACACTTTCACAATTTCCCCAGAAATTGTACCTTTTCTAGTTCTTATTCTTATTATTATAGCCAAATTTACCACCCTAACTCCTCCCACAGTTTTTACACTACATAGACAAGTAATATACCGAAACGTGCGGATTGTTCCCGAATGGTGTGCTATTATTTTGTGGAACATTTCGCCGAATGGTTCACGAAATATCGTCATTTTTGCGGCGAAATTGGTCCCATAGGAATGAATGGGGAAACTAGAGTGGGAGATGACAAAAGCTGGAAAATCAGAACATGATTTCTAAACTGCCGCCACTCCCTCATTTTCAAGCCCACCTACACAAATCTTATATCAAAACGTTCAGCTATCCCTGCTGCCACTAAACATGTCCACGGCTAAGCCATAGTCCTGATAGTTTTCACAATATGACCATTTGTTTGCAACTCACGCCGTCCATTGACATTCATTGAAACTACACTCTAGCCCCCTCCAAATTTGAAGGGCAATTTCCAAACTGCGACTGTGCCTTCATTTTTAATATTTCAGAGACATACTATACATCAAAATCTAGGTCTGGGTCTTGTGATTCTCACAATATAAAGATCTTCGCTGTAGGATGTATAGTTTTTAAAATACGGCCATTTGTTTAGAGGTCATTTCAGGAAATTTTAGCCATTAATCAGAGTGCATTGTTAGTGTTTGTTTTGTTGCCATGGTTACCAAAGCTTCTGTTATACACAGGGGGGAAGGTGGCTGGAGCATCTCAGCTGATTACAGAGCCCGGGGGAGGGGACAGACACACCATGTACTGATTTATAATAGAGGAATATGATGGGGCAGTTTTGATGGGGCAGTTTTGATGAAGTAGTATTTGGGAAGCATAAACAGGGCATGAGCGTTGCTAGGAAACAGTGGTTGTAAACACAAGATGCTGAGACACTCCAAATGCATGTGACTTCATCTGCTAGACTTGATAATGCTTGTAGACTCCTCCCACAGTTTTCACACTACAGAGACAAATAATATACCGAAACGAGCGGATTGTTCCCGATTGGTGTGTTATTACTTTGTGGAATGTTTTGCCGAATGGTCCACGAAATGACGTTTTTGCGGCGAAATTGGTCCCATAGGAATGAATGGCGAAATGTTCAAAACTAGAGTGGGAAGTGACAAAAGCTGACAACCCCATGATCAGCCAAAACATTATGACCACCCCATGATCAGCCAAAACATTATGATCGCCCCATGTAAAAAAAAAAATATTTTTGAAAAAAAAAATCATTTTTGAAAAAAAAAATATTTTTGAAAAAAAAAATTATTTTTGAAAAAAAAATATATTTTTGAAAAAAAAATTACTTTTAAAAAAAAAATTATTTTTGAAAAAAAAATATATTTGAAAAAAAAAAATTTTTGAAAAAAAAAATTATTTTTGAAAAAAAAATTACTTTAAAAAAAATAATAATTTCGAAAAAAAAATTATTTTTGAAATAAAAAAATTCATTTTTGAAAAAAAAAATTACTTTTGAAAAAAAAAATCATTTTTGAAGAAAAAAAATCATTTTTGATTAAAAAAAATTCATTTTTGAAAAAAAAAATTACTTTTGAAAAAAATGTTCAGCTCTTTCAGCGAATGATGGAACTTTTTTACTACTATTTATACTTTTTAAAATATTAAGCTTTTTAACACTTTTCACAGTTACTCAAGCCACTCCACCCCACCCAGTTACTCCGCCCACTCCAGTTGTAGAGGCAAGAACACTTTCACAATTTCCCCAGAAATTGTACCTTTTCTAGTTCTTATTCTTATTATTATAGCCAAATTTACCACCCTAACTCCTCCCACAGTTTTTACACTACATAGACAAGTAATATACCGAAACGTGCGGATTGTTCCCGAATGGTGTGCTATTATTTTGTGGAACGTTTCGCCGAATGGTTCACAAAATATCGTCATTTTTGCGGCGAAATTGGTCCCATAGGAATGAATGGGGAAACTAGAGTGGGAGATGACAAAAGCTGGAAAATCAGAACATGATTTCTAAACTGCTGCCACTCCCTCATTTTCAAGCCCACCTACACAAATCTTATATCAAAACGTTCAGCTATCCCTGCTGCCACTAAACATGTCCACGGCCAAGCCATAGTCCTGATAGTTTTCACAATATGACCATTTGTTTGCAACTCACACCGTCCATTGACATTCATTGAAACTACACTCTAGCCCCCTCCAAATTTGAAGGGCAATTTCTAAACTGCGACTGTGCCTTCATTTTTAATATTTCAGAGACATACTATGTATCAAAATCTAGGTCTGGGTCTTGTGATTCTCACAATATAAAGATCTTCGCTGTAGGATGTATAGTTTTTAAAATACGGCCATTTGTTTAGAGGTCATTTCAGGAAATTTTAGCCATTAATCAGAGTGCACTGTTAGTGTTGTTTTGTTGCCATGGTTACCAAAGCTTCTGTTATACACAGGGGGGAGGTGGCTGGAGCATCTCAGCTGATTACAGAGCCCGGGGGGAGGGGACAGACACACCATGTACTGATTTATAATAGAGGAATATGATGGGGCAGTTTTGATGGGGTAATTCTGATGGGGCAGTTTTGATGAAGCAGTATTTGGGAAGCATAAACAGGGCACGAGCGTTGCTAGGAAACAGTGGTTGTAAACACAAGATGCTGAGACACTCCAAATGCATGTGACTTCATCTGCTAGACTTGATAATGCTTGTAGACTCCTCCCACAGTTTTCACACTACAGAGACAAATAATATACCGAAACGAGCGGATTGTTCCCGATTGGTGTGTTATTACCTTGTGGAATGTTTTGCCGAATGGTCCACGAAATGACGTTTTTACGGCGAAATTGGTCCCATAGGAATGAATGGCGAAATGTTCAAAACTAGAGTGGGAAGTGACAAAAGCTGACAACCCCATGATCAGCCAAAACATTATGACCACCCCATGATTAGCCAAAACATTATGACCGCCCCAAGTAAAAAAAAAAATATTTTTGAAAAAAAAAAAAAATTTTTTTAAAAAGTAAAAAAATAATTTTTGAAAAAAAAAATCATTTTTGAAAAAAAAAATATTTTTGAAAAAAAAAAAATTATTTTTGAAAAAAAAAAATATTTTTGAAAAAAAATTTTTTTTTAAAAAAAAAATTATTTTTGAAAAAAAAATATATTTGAAAAAAAAAATATTTTTGAAAAAAAAAATATTTTTGAAAAAAAAAATTATTTTTGAAAAAAAAATTACTTTAAAAAAAATAATAATTTCGAAAAAAAAATTATTTTTGAAATAAAAAAATTCATTTTTGAAAAAAAAAATTACCTTTGAAAAAAAAAATTACTTTTGAAAAAAAAAATCATTTTTGAAGAAAAAAAAATCATTTTTGAAGAAAAAAAAATCATTTTTGATTAAAAAAAATTCATTTTTTGAAAAAAAAAATTACTTTTGAAAAAAATGTTCAGCTCTTTCAGCGAATGATGGAACTTTTTTACTACTATTTATACTTTTTAAAATATTAAGCTTTTTAACACTTTTCACAGTTACTCAAGCCACTCCACCCCACCCAGTTACTCCGCCCACTCCAGTTGTAGAGGCAAGAACACTTTCACAATTTCCCCAGAAATTGTACCTTTTCTAGTTTATATTTACCACTGCATAGAGATATTTAAGGATAAATTGCCTTTTTTTAAAACTTTACATATTAACTAAATTATACACCACACTTTTTTTTTTTTAAGCTTATTAACCAATTAATCGATTAATCGAAACAATAATCGGCCAACTAATCGATTATGAAAATAATCGTTAGTTGCAGCCCTAGTGTTCAATTAACATTCATCTTCATAGACTGGGCTTTAACCACTTGCTGAAAGCCATATGTATTTGTACAGCCTGTAAACAAGTTATTATGCCTACCTATATTAAACTATATGGGCCCATTCACCCCCATACCTGTGTGTTGCCATGTGGGCTGCATGCACGTGGAACAGTGTAATTTCAGCATGACTGTTTTGAAAGAAAAGTGTGTGCCGGCATTGCTGCTTCTAAAAATACCAATTTATGTTATTTATCTCCAGTGGCAGTGGTCATTCTTATTAGGAGAGCTAAGCAATGCTTGCCTCCATATTTGTTACTACCCATTCCATTGCAGTGTAACGAAAGGTAATTTTTTAAAAGTTTTGGATAGAGTGGAGAGGGATTAGAACACCTTTCAGTTTTTATTGCAGTGGGCTTCATCCTTCCTCATTGGCCTGTTTACCGTTATCATTAAAAGTGAATGTAAAAGAAAGTCCCAAATTTTGGAATAGTCACTGGAATGACACTGGAACAGTAATAGAGGGGAAAGTACTGACCCCCCTACTATTGGCCAGTGGCTTGAAGTGGTAAACAAAATCGATGACATGGAGCGCCTGTCAGTGGCTATGAAACATAAAGTAACTAAATTTAAAAAAACATAGTTTTATTGGCATGATTTATAGTGCTCATGGGATTACGCTTCATACATTCCACAGGTATCTTCCCAGTAACAGGCCTGGCGGCGGCTACGAGCCATAAAGAGGAGCAATTGAATAAAACATGGTTTTATTGCCATGATTTCCAGTGCTCATGGGATTATGCTTCATGCGTGTCTGAAGTAATTCCACAGGCATCGTCTCAGTAACAGGCCTATGGTTATTTGGAATGTTATCTAATGGCATAGTTTTTGTTTTTTTTGTGACCCTAGGGCCGATCGTAGGGTCACAGACGCCTGGGTGCAGAAATATTTCTGGCGCCCCCACGTGGGCGTGGTCATCTTACCAACTCCTCCCCTTTACAAATGATTCTATGGCAACGACTCAAACACAGAGATGCTCCCCTAAGAAGTCTTTGTTACCCTGGGATCCTCCCATGATCTCTTAACAATAAAGAAAATACAGGAAGAGAGTACGCTAATGAGACCTGGAGGGGAGTCTCTCTGATGCACACAGAGAGGTCTGTCTGTTAGAAAGAGCCCCCAGACATAATGCAGGATACAGGCAAAGACTGCAGACATGATACAAGAGACGGTCAGAGACTGCAATCATAGTACAGGAGATGGTCAGAGACTGCACACATGATACAGGAGATGGTCAGAGTCTGTAGACATAGTACAGGAGATGGTCAGAGACTGCAGACATGATACAGGAGATGGTCAGAGACTGCAGACATGATACAGGAGATGGTCAGAGACTGCAGACATGATACAAGAGATGGTCAGAGACTGCAGACATGATACAGGGGATGGTCAGAGACTGCAGACATGATACAGGAGATGGTCAGAGACTGCAGACATGATACAGGAGATGGTCAGAGACTGCAGACATGATACAGGAGATGGTCAGAGACTGCAGACATGATACAGGAGATGGTCAGAGACTGCAGACATGATACAGGAGATGGTCAGAGACTGCAGACATGATACAGGAGATGGTCAGAGACTGCAGACATGATACAGGAGATGGTCAGAGACTGCAGCCATAATACAGGAGATGGTCAGATCTGTATTCTGGCAATGACTCCATTCCTTTCTCTGCCAGGGATGGCGCTAGGCTGTGTGTCTTTCCCTCTGGTGGCGCAGGGCAGTGGGGTTCTCTCTCTGATGGTGTTCTCTCAGCACTGCCCTTTCCCTCTGGAGTCCTGGGTGCACTTCCCTGAAAACTTTTCCGGGCTCCTGTCTCTCTCTCTCTCTATCCCATTCAGCTGAGCATGCTGTGTGGGCTGCAGTTTCCGTGTTACAGTGGGGCTGCCAGTCCTCGGGACTACATGTCCCACAATCCTCTTCTATGCTCCTTTTTCTATTCTACTTTTTCCCTGGCTGATATGAAGGCGGGGGAAGAAACATAGTGGGAGGCTGTGCTGGCCAGCGCCGCTCACTAGTATAGCAGTGCACGTGCGGAGGAGAGGGAGGGGAAGGGGTGAAAAAAGAGCCCACAGATGCAGTGACGTCACTAGGGTTGGTGTCACCAGGTGCGATATAACATGGTGTCACCCCCCTTCCACCAACTTTAGTCGCCCCCCAGTACAGACCCCCCTCCACTAAGTATAGACCCCCCTCCCTCAGTACAGACCCCCCCTTCATCAGTATAGACCCCCCCAGGACAAACCACCCCCCCTCCATTAGTACAGACCCCCACCAGGACAAATCCCCCTCCATTAGTACAGATCCCCCCAGGACAAACCCCCCCTCCATTAGTACAGACCCCCCCAGGACAACCCCCCTCCAGTAGTACAGACCCCCCCAGGACAACCCCCCTCCATTAGTACAGACCCCCCAAGACAACCCCCCACTCCATTAGTACAGACCCCCAGGACAAACCCCCCTCTATTAGTACAGACCCCAGGACAAAGCCCCGCTCCATTAGTACAGACCCCCCCAGGACAAACCCCGCCTCCATTAGTACAGACCCCCCACCAGGACAAACCCCCCTCCATTAGTACAGACCCCCCCGGACAAACCCCCTCCATTAGTACAGACCCCCCAGGACAAATCCCCCCTCCATTAGTACAGACCACCCCCCAGGAGAAACCCCCCTCCATTAGTACAGACCCCCCCAGTACAGACCCCCCCAGGACAAACCCCCCCTCCATTAGTACAGACCCCCCAGGACAAACACCCCCCCTCCATTAGTACAGACTCCCCCAGGACAAACACCCCCTCCATTGGTACAGACCACCCCCCAGGAGAAACCCCCTCCATTAGTACAGACCCCCAGGACAAATCCCCCCTCCATTAGTACAGACCCCCCAGGACAACCCCCCTCCATTAGTACAGACCCCCCAGGACAACCCCCCCCTCCATTAGTACAGACCCCCCACTAGGACAAACCCCCCCTCCATTAGTGCAGACCCCCCCCCCAGGACAACCCCCCCTCCATTAGTACAGACCCCCCCAGGACAAACTCCCCCTCCATTAGTACAGACCCCCAGGACAACCCCCCTCCATTAGTACAGACCCCCCCAGGACAAACCCCCTCCATTAGTATAGACCCCCCCAGGACAAACCCCCTCCATTAGTACAGACCCCCCCAGGACAAACCCCCTCCATTAGTACAGGCCCCCCAGGACAAACCCCCTCCATTAGTACAGGCCCCCCAGGACAAACCCCCTCCATTCGTACAGACCCCCCCCAGGACAAACCCCCTCCATTAGTACAGACCCCCCCAGGACAAACCCCCTCCATTGGTACAGACCCCCCAGGACAAATCCCCTCCATTAGTACAGACCCCCCAGGACAACCCCCCCCTCCATTAGTACAGACCCCCCCAGGACAAACCCCACCTCCATTAGTACAGACCCCCCCAGGACAAACCCCCCTCCATTAGTACAGACCCCCCCAGGACAAACCCCCCTCCATTAGTACAGACCCCCAGGACAACCCCCCTCCATTAGTACAGACCCTCCAGGACAAACCCCTCCATTAGTACAGACCCCCCCAGGACAAACTCCCTCCATTAGTACAGACCCCCCAGGACAAATCCCCTCCATTAGTACAGACCCCCCCAGGACAAATCCCCCCTTCATTAGTACAGCCCCCCCCCCAGGACAACCCCCCCTCCATTAGTACAGACCCCCCACCAGGACAACCCCCATATTACTACAGACCCCCCCAGGACAAACCCCCCCATTAGCACAGCTCCCCAGGACAAACCCCCCCTCTATTAGTAGAGACCCATTAACACGGCGGCAGCTAGAGAGGAGAGGACAGTGTGCAGCCGCGCTGCCCGGGTGAAGAGGAGATCTAGACAGGCTTGGGCGGGAGTGAGTGACAGAGGAGGAGAACCTGTGTCAGGCTGCAGGCACAGACGGAACGCCCTTCCCCCAGCAAAGTCACTGATCGCCTGGTCTCTCTCTACACAGAGACCAGCTGCTCCGATCTCCGGCGGCTGCTCTCCTTCTCTGACAGGATGAGGAGGGAGGGGGGATGGGCATAGCAGTGAAAAACACAGCGGCCACTCTGAGGCGGTGACCTGCGGAGAAAGCCACCTCTGGACATGGAGAGGAGAAGGGAGGGGAGCACTCTGGTGCTTCAGCGCCCCCACCTCTTTGGCGCCCAGGTGCACCCGCCTGGGATCGGCCCTGGTTAGAACGGCTCCCATTTGCTCTTTATCCTACCACCCAACCCCTCTCCAGTCCCTTCCCCCACCCCTTTTTTTCTTCTCTCCCACTATTTCTCTACCATTGCCTTAATTTTGCCACCCTTTCCTTTTTTTTTAAACTTCTACCTTTAGGCTAGGTTTTTTTTAAATACCGTATTTATCGGCATATAACACGCACAGGTATACAGCACGCACCTTCATTTTCAGAGGGAAGTTTTTGGAAAAAAATTAAATTTTGAATAAAGAACTTTGAAGCAAAATAAGGGTCAGTGCCCATCAATGCAGCCTCACTATTGCCCATGTGCAGCCTCACCATTGCACATCTGCAGCCTGATCAATGCCATCTGCAGTCTCTCATTTGCCCATCAATGCAGCTTGATCAATGTCCATCTGCAGCCTCACAATTGCCAATCAATGCAGCTTGATCAATGCCCATCTGCAGCCTCACAATTACCCATCAATGCAGCCTGATCAATGCCCATCTACAGCCTCACAATAGCCCATCATTGCAGTTTGATCAATGCCCATCTGCAGCCTCATCATTGCCATCAATGCAGCTTGATCAGGGTCGGTACAAGGGGGGGGGGGGGAGGCGTGTAAGCGGGGATAGGGTGTAGCGGCTTCACAGAGGGAATCTCACGTACTGACTTTATAAACCAGGCAAAGTTTATTACCGGAGAGATGGTAGTAGAAAGAGTATTTACAGCAGTAATGCACGTAGTTTCACTCCACCCATGGAGGCATAGATACACAGAACAGTCACTTCTGATGTAAACAGTAGTTGTATACGTCAGCACTATACTCACTTTCCACTGACTGACACAGTATAAACCCGGTAACAGTGGTATTCCTTCAGCAGATGGATATAGGCATCTGATACACTTGTCCCTCCCTCACAGCGAGGACACCAGATTTATTATCCGCAATGGGGAGTCTTTCATCCGACCAGGATTGTTGGTACAGGACTCCGGAGGAACCCTGAGCTATCCCTCACAGGCCGTAACACACTCCCTAGCTTCTCCTAACTCTCCCTGACAAGCAGGTTCACTCACCCTGTCTGTGTAAACACGTGAACTGAACTACACGTGGCTGAGCTTTCCTATATAAAATATCCACCCAAAAATGGCCGACCAAATCTCTCGAGATTTGCTTGTCCTATCAGAACACCAGGCTTCTCCAAAATGGTGCTGGAGACAATATAGGCCAAACAGCTCTGAACCTATGTACACATAAACATATCAAAGAAGCTGGAAGTGAGAATATACACTTAACCCACTACCTCCTGCAGCCAGGTAGGCTGCCCTGCACACAGCTGCTTACAGGCTGATAGGGACGGATGCCCTGGGCGGATCAATTTATTGTAGGAAGGGGGGGCGCAGGCAGTGGCGTTAGGGGGTGCGGTCTGCACCCGGGTGACACCCGTTAGAGGGATGACACCATCCCGACTCTCCCGAGGGTGAGGAAAGCCCTGGCATTTATTTTTTTTGCTTTGCTTTTTTTGCCACCCCAACCTGCCATATACCACCCAGCCTGCCCTGTGCCACCCCAACCTGCCCAGCTGCCCTATGCCACCCCAACCTGCCATATACCACCCAGCCTGCCCTGTGCCACCCCAACCTGCCCAGCTACCCTGTGCCACCCCAACCTGCCCTATATCACCCTAACTTGCTATACCACCCCAACCTGCCCTATACCACCCTAATACTGCCTTAACCTGCCCTGTACCACCCTAACATGTCATATACCACCCCAACCTGCCACTATACCACCCTATTTTTTCCTAACCGCCACTATACCACCCTATACTATAATTTACAGGGGTTGGTTTGGGGGGCGCCCTGTGACCGTGCGCTACCTGAATGGTGCTGGGCAGCCTAGACGGGAGGGTGACACCATGTTTTAACGCACCAGATGACACCAACCCTAGTGACGCCACTGGGTCCAGTGCAAGTTCACCTTACAGGGCTGCAGTATTGTATTGTAGTGTTGTATTGTTTTAAATGTTTTCTGGTTTTGAAAAGACACTGCCTCTTTCTTTATACCCGGGGGGGAGCGCAGTTTGCCATCTTTGCCCTGGGTACCAAATGGCCTTGTCCCAGCACTGAGCCTGATCATATGCCCATATGCAGCCTCACCATTGCCATGAATGCAGCCTGATCAGTGCCCATCTGCAGCCTCACCTCAGATTACTGCTGCCTCGGAGGGGACAGGGAGGGGGGCGGGACAAGCGTCGTCAGATTACATACAGCGAGAATCTCCTGTTTACTCGGCGGCCTCTTTAATACAAAGTCCCGCCTCCTGGACCAGCTTCTATGATAGACAGAACACTGGTCCAATGCTGGCCCAAGAGACGGGACTTCCTATTACAGAGGCCGCTGAGTAAACAGGAGATTCTCCCTGTATGTAATCTGACGGCACTCGTCCCACCTTCCTCCCCGTTCCCTCCTAGGCAGCCCAAATTGCAGTATCGGTGTATAACACGCACGCACTATTTGCACCCGATTTTCAGGGTGAAAAATTGCGTATTATACGCCAATAAATACAGTAAATGAAAAATAGAGGGGAAAGCTTCCAATCGGGACAATTGTTCTGGTGACCCTGGTGACAACTCGGGACTTCATCACTTTGAAAGGATTTTCTATATTTTCTGTTTTGACTATGGGAAAAGAAGTGAAGGAAAATCTCCCCTATCAGACACAGGTGGCAAAAACAAAAAAGGTGATAACCCTCCCTTGCTCTATCCAAAATGAAAAAAAACGAAGTTACTTACTGGTAACGCTCTTTCCCGGAGTCTTTCAGGACAGCCACCTGAGAGACCTTGGCTCCTCCCCTCTGTTGGAAACACCTGCGCCAGCTTCTATAAATTTCCTCCTCCCCTGCTGGCTCCTCAGTTCTTTAAAGAGCACCTCCAGTCTGCTGGGGAGACACAAGAACATATGATAAACATAATTCAATATATCAAATTTCCTGTAAGGAAATCTCTGTCTTAATACACAATTGGGTGGGTACCTGGCTGTCCTGAAAGACCGGAAAGAACGTTACCAGTAAGTAACTTTGTTTTTCCCCTAATCGTCTTTCAGGACAGCTACCTGAGAGGATAAACGAGCACTTACCCCTAGGGCGGGACCACGGCTTGTAAGACCTTGCGTCCAAAGGTCTGATCTTTAGCCGCCCAAAGATCCACTCTATAGTGTTTTACAAAAGGTGGCAAAGCTGGACCAGGTTGCCGCTTTACAAATCTGTTCCGGCGTTGCTCCAGCTCTCTCTGCTTGCAACGCTGCCATTGCCCTTGTGGAGTGTGCTCTGATACCCACTGGGACCTGCATACCTCCTAACCTATAAGCCTGTTTAATGGCTTCTTTTAGCCATCTGGCTATGGTGCGTCTTGAGGCCTTATGCCCTTTCCTTGCTCCAGAAATCAAATAAATAAGGAATTTGTCTTCCTAATATGTTTTGTTGTTTCTAAATAATGCAAGACGCATCTCCTGACATCTAGACTATGGAACCTGACCTCTTGTTCTTTAGAAGGATTTGGGCAAAACGATGGTAACACAATCTCTTGGCCTCTGTGAATTTCGAGGCCACCTTAGGCAGAATTCCTGGATCCATCTTAAATATTATGCGATCCGGAAAAATCTGAAAAAAGGGGGGCCTGATGGATAGGGCCTCTATCTCACAGACCCTTTTGGCTGTAGTAATTGCCACCAGGAAGACTGCTTTAAGCGTCAGCATCTTCAGGTTGCAACTATCCAATGGTTCAAAGGGGTCTGTTGTCATAGTTTGCAGCACTAATGACAGATCCCACTTTGGAAAGACTGTACTTTGTATCGGTCTTTGTCTGCTCGGTGATCTAAGGAGTCTGATTACCCACGGATTAGATGCTAATCTCTTTTCCTGGTAAACTGAAAGCGCTGACACTTGACTCTTAAGCGTGCTAAGACTTAGTCCTTTGTCTATCCCGCTCTGCAGAAATTCTAGGACTGACACTGAGCTCTGTGTGTTGAAGTTATTGTCTGTGCACCATCTGTTAACACACCTCCATACTTTCTGGTAGATGTTGCGTGTCTCTATCTTTCTGCTTTTCAGCAGTGTGTCTATTAGACGATCTGAGAACCCTTTTGCTTCCAGCAACTGCTCCTCAGACACCATGCGGCCAAGTTCCATCTTTCCACTTGGGGGCAGTGTACTGGACCCTGGGAGAGTAGATCTTCCTGGATCGGTAATAACCAGGAGGGTTCCACTGCGAGTTCTCCGAGCATAGAGAACCACGGTCTCCTTGGCCAGTAAGGCGCTATGAGAATTAGTGTTGTATTCTCCGTGCGCAATTTCCTTATTACCGCTGGTAACAGAACTGGTAGGGGAAAGGCGTAACATATGTTGAATGCCCACCTCTGTGCTAACACATCTACCCCGAGCGCTCCGTCCTCTCTTCTCAGGGAGAAGAACGCTCTGACTTTCCTGTTTTTCTTTGAGGCAAACAAGTCCACCTGAGGTATTCCCCATTTTTGCGCAATCTGCTCGAATACCTCCTGCTTTAGCACCCAATCGCCTTCTCTCACTTTTTTCCTGCTGAGGAAATCTGCCACCTTGTTTAGATCCCCCTTCAAGTGGACTGCTGACATTGAGAGTATGTTTTCTTCTCCCCATTTCAAGATTTCCTCTGCTAAGGTCCACAGGGTTCCACTTCTTGTTCCTCCCTGTTTGTTTATATAGGCGATCACTGACGAATTGTCGTACCTGACCTGCAAATGATGGCCTCTCAACTCTTTCTGGAAGGTTTGAAGTGCGTACCACACTGCCCTCAATTCCTTCCAGTTGGATGATCTCATCCTCTCCTCCTTCTCCCAAGTCCCTTGTGTTATCTGAGCTCCTAGATGTGCTCCCCACCCTACGCCGCTCGCGTCTGTGGTTACTATTCGGGAAATGGGTAGGCTCCATAGCCGTCCTTCGCTCATGTTCTCTGTTCTCCTCCACCACCATAAGGTTCTTTTTACCTTTGATGGTAATAGAACCTTGGTGTCTAAGGATTCCTGCCTGTGATCCCATATTTTTAACAGGAACATCTGCAGTGGCCGGAAATGCAGGCCTGCCCACTGTACTGCTGGGATTGCAGATGTTAACAGCCCCAGCATTGACATTATATGCCTTATGGCACATGGTAAGTTGGCTTGTAGTATGCTTACTTCCCTCTGAATTTTCCCTATTTTCTCTTTGGGTAGAAATACTCTTTGTTGTGCTGAGTCTATGACATACCCTAGATATATTATCTGCTGAGTGGGTTGTAGATTGGATTTTTCCAAATTTACCAGCCAACCTAGACTCTCTAGGAAGGTCTGCGTATTCTTGAGGTCTTTTAGTAACTTCACGGGCGACTCTGCAAATAGGAGAAGATCGTCCAAATAGGCAATGATAGATATGCCTTTGACCCGTAATGTTGCCAGAGCTTCGGCCAGAATTTTGGTAAAAATTCTGGGCGATGAGGAGAGGCCGAAGGGTAGAGCCTGAAATTGAAAGTGCATGATTCCTTCTTCCGTCTCTATTGCTAATCTTAGGAATTTCTGACACTCCTGGTGTATCGGGATGTGGAGGTACGCGTCCTTTAGGTCTATGGAAACCATATAACAGTTTGGGGGCAATAGCACCCTTACTGAATATATGGAATCCATTCTGAACCTCTTGTAGGTTACAGACAAGTTTAGAGGTTTAAGATTGAGGATTGGTCTGACCTTTCCTGAAGGTTTCTGCACCCCGAACATGTGGGAGTAGAAACCCTGCCCTCTCTCTTCTTTTGGTACCTTGATGATCACCCTTTGCTCCTTGAGTTCCTTTAAGGATCTCATTAACCCTCTGGCCCTCTCCTTGTTTTTTGTGAGTTTGGTGATGTATAACCTGTTTGGGGGTGATCTTAAGAACTCTAGACTATAACCTTCCTTTATTATTCTCAGAATAAATTGGTTGGAAGATATCTATTCCCATTGTGGGAGGAAGGCCCCCAGTCTTCCTCCCACAGTGACTACCTTGTCATTTTTTGTGGGCCTGCTCAGGAGGACGAACAATTGCTCCTCCCTTGCTTTTCCCTCTCTGAACTCAAGGTTTCCTCTGGGTCTCACTTTTGGGAGTTGTAAAGCGGGATCTTGTAGTCCCTCTTTGCCTCTTATTTTGTTGTGGCTGATTCCAATTTGCTTTACGCTTTAATGGGAACACCTTTTTTCTATCTGCGGTTCGGTCCAGCACCTTCTCTAACCCTGGTCCGAACAACAGGTCCCGTGTAAAGGGAATCCCGCAAAGTTTGGCTTTGGACGCGCAGTCTCCCTGCCATGTCTTTAGCCATAAAGCCCTCCTTGTGGAATTAGCTAATGCGGAGCATCTGGCTGCCATCCGAACAAGTTCTGCGGAAGCGTCTGCGATATACGCAATGCCTCGCAGCAGTGTGGGAAATGAAGCTAGGATCTGCTCTTTCGCAGTTCCTTCTTCAATGTGAGCCTGTAATTGGTTTAACCAGAACTCTACGTTTCTAGTCACCACTGTGACTGCCATAGCTGGCTTCAGGCTACCCACTGTCGAGTCCCATGATTTTTTTAATAACGAGTCCATCCTCTTATCCATTGGCTCGGATAGGACCCCCATGTCCTCAAATGCCAAGTCCGTGTGCCTTGACACCTGTGAGAAGGCTGCATCTAATTTTGGCGTCTTGTTCCATAATGATGCTGGATCCTCTGTGAAGGGAAACCGTCTCTTTAAGGCCTTAGAAAAGAATGGTTTCCTTTCAGGTTCCTGCCACTCTTTCTTAATAGCCTCTACAAGGACTTCATGAACAGGAAAATTCCTCTTTTCCTGTTCTCCTAAGCCCTCATACATCTGATCGTGCAAAGATAATGGCTTCTTTTCTGTTGAAATACCTAGTGTGGTATAAATGGCCCTCAAAAGATGATCTACCTCCTCTAAAGAGAGTTTATATTGGGATGGCTTTCTGGAATTCCCATCCAGAGCTTCCCCTCAGACTCTTGGGAGCCGGATGTTGCACTGTCAGGTTCATCTTCTGCCTCCTCTCTAGGGGCTACCGAAGGACCTGCACTAGTGCAGGGTATTGCCTGCGTTTTTGGTAACATTGTCTGTGTTGGAGGAGCAGTCTGCAGCTGTGGCATTTGAAACCCTTCAAAAAAGGTTTTAAAAAATTAGAACGTATTAGACAATTCTTTAACAGATGTCGCCAGCTCACCCTGCTCTGAAGAATGTTCCTATACCAACTTGGTAATACAATCCTTACATAACGCTTTCTCCCAGGAATCCCTAAGGGTAACTTTACAGGAAGGGCACCTCCTCTTTGAAACATGAGGGCCCCTGTTTTTTTCCGTTTTCTGAAAAGATATAAGAAAAAACCCCACCATAATTAATACACAGTACCCTCCCCTGCAAAATTGCAGGAGTGCAACATTTTCATTAAGGCTTGCCTCACCAGGGGCCTTATGAATCCACCCTCTGACACCTGAGGGTCCTTTACCTACTCCCCCCCTCTGCAAATGTCCCACTAAAGGGGGGGGGTGGTTTAGGCCAGGGGAGCTCCACCCTAGGTTCCCCTTACCTTTACATGGCTGGAACTGGTTTCTGCTGGAGCAGTGCGGTCTGATTCCTCTGCATCCGCCATCCTTGTGTCACCTCCGGAGCCTTTGCTGTCGCTACAGCATGAACGGCTCCTCTCCAGCCCATGCCTGGCTCCTTTTTAATATTCGCGGCCGGAACCGGAAGCCGCGAACCCGGAAGTGCACGCCCCTTTTGGCCGGAAATGACGTCAACCACCCCAGGCCGTGCAGTCCCAATACCTGGCGTGTTTGCTCACTTGCTGGTGGTATGGGACTGCAGGAGCTGCGCTCCGTTTCACCGCTCTCGTTGTTGAAAAGGCGCCCCCCCGACCTCAACCTGCGCTCAGGGATGCGGGCAACATGAAGAAAAGTTTTTAACCAGGTTAGTGTCACAACCGCTGTGTGTCTGCACACTCTGCACACTAACATCTTCCCTGGTCTGTCCTAGGAGTCTCTACTCCTCTTTGAGGACATGCTGCCTGAGCCTCCCTCTGGCTCTCCTGGCTGGTTCCTGTGGTGTCTCCCCTCTGGAGGAAACACAAATAACTGAGGAGCCAGCAGGGGAGGAGGAAATTTATAGAAGCTGGCGCAGGTGTTTCCAACAGAGGGGGAGGAGCCAAGGTCTCTCAGGTGGCTGTCCTGAAAGACGATTAGGGGAAAAAATGTTATAGGTACACTTTTGTAATACAGGCCCTAAAATTCTGTGTATTTGTGGAAGAAAGAATGGCACTGTCCCGTAGGTAGAACCGTCTTAAAGCATAACTAAAGGCAAACAGTGTTTTTAGTTGGAGTGGAGAGGAATTGGAACACTTATAAGGTTTGTATTGCTGTATGTGCCCCCTGTTAGGAAAATTCATCCTCTTTATTTGTCCTGTTTACCATTATCACAGAAAGTGAAAGTAAAAGAGTATTCTAAATTTTGAGTTGTCCCCAGAACAGGAATGGTGGGGAAATATTCCTCTAGTTCTTGTGATCCTGGTGCAACCAGGGATTTTCTCACTTTAGAGGCATTTTCACTCACTTCCTGTTTGGGTGTAAGACAGGGAGTGAAGGGTAGTCTCCTCAATGGGACACAGATGGCAAAAACCCTCCCTTACTCTATTCTAAACTTTAAAAAAGTTTGCCTTTAGTTCTATAATAATGTGAATATTGGGAACAAAAAGAGAAACTTCCCTGAGAGCCCAAGTGAAGGATATACCGTACTGCCTGGGCAGCATGCGTACAAAACGTGGGAAAATAGGGCTTGTTGCTACTGTTAAAGGCCACCTGTCCAGTTGCTTCAGCGACAACAGTACTTTTACTTAAGTTGTAAGAGACACACATTCTATGCGGCTCTTGACAATGGAGTCATAGAATCACATACAGCAGAAAATATTACTTCACCTACTGTCCAAGTGATACTCTTTTTTTGAAATGGGGGTGCTGTTGTTACAGGGACAGGAAAGCACAGACTAGAATAAAACATTGTCAGAAATTCAAGCAAACCCAAAAAGAAAACATTGTAATCCCAGCACCTCACAATTATTCTTAATGCATTCTTTCCCCTCCCTTTTTTATTCCTCCCCTCTTGTTACTTTTACCTAATTTTAACATTCTTTTTCCTCTTTGCTTTTCTTGTTGTTTGTGTACATGTTTTATGCACATTATGGCTAAATGGTAAGTCACAGTGCATGGAAACATTGACGTGACTCATTTGCAGAAATTCTCACATGCAGTAAAAAAGTCAAATTCACAAAAAACAAACCAAAAAAAAAACTACTATGTGGTGTTTACCGCAAAATGAAAAATGTGCCTGTAAATAGAATTTAAAAAGCTCTTAAGTCCAATTCACAAACAGACCAGAGAGTAAAAAAAATGAGATATTTACCACCAGGGTTTTGCTGGCGGTATCACATGCAGTATTTGTCAAAAAACAGCGTGGGGGACAAGGGGGACCCTCACGCTGTTTCTTGACAAATAACTGGTTGCTAAGAAGCGGGCTTATCAGAGAAGAAGGTGGCTTATCAGAATCTGGAAGCCCCCTTTAACATGGGGGTCACCAGATCCCATCCCCCTATGTAAATAAGTATGGGGTACATAGTAGCCCTACCCGTTAACCAAAAAGTTTTGAAATGTAATAAAAACACACAGTTTTTGACAAATTCTTTATCAAAAAATAAAAAACAAGTGTCCCCCCATAAATCTATCATAAATCACCCCACCCGCCTTCACCCAAAAAAGGAAAAGAAAATGTTCTTGCCGTCCATGAAGGCTGACAGGCTACTGCAGGCTCCACCATTTGACAGTTCTTATATACGTAAGGGCGAGGCCACCTGGCGATGTCACCTGGTGGACCAGCCTCTTGTGATGTCACGGACCGGTGCATGCTGGGTCTCTGATGTCACAAGGGGGCGTGCCACCAGGTGGCCCCGCCCTTACCTATATAAGAACTGTTGAACAGTGAAGCCTGTAGTAGGCGGTCAGCCTTCATGGACGGCGGGAGTGTTTTTATTTTTCCTTTTTTAGGTGCAGCGGGCGGCGGGATTTACATCGGGGGACACTGTTTATTTATTTTTTAATAAAGGAATTGTCAAAAACTGTCTCTGTGTTTTTATTACTTTTTGACACTTTTTTGGTGAATGGGTAGGGATACTATGTACCCCATACTCATTTACATGGAGGGCTGCATCTGGGGGCCCCTTTGTCAAGGGGGGCTTCCAGATTCTGATAAGCCACCTGCCTGCAGACCCGCAGACCCCCACAACCACTGGCTAGGGTTGTCGGGATGAGGCCCTTGTCCCCATCAACATGCACCCACCCCCCCCATGTTGAGGTCGTTTGGTATAGTTCAGGCAGGAGGGGGGGCGCTCGCTCGTCCCTCCCCTTTCCTGACCTGCCAGGCTGCATGTTCGGATAAGGTCTGGCATGGATTTGGCGGGGGTACCCCACGCTGGGTTTTTTTTTTAGATTTTGGCATGGAGTTCCCCTTAAAATCCAATGTTTTTTTTTACATTCAGGAACCCGCTGATAGCTGATAAGTCATCTGTTGTTAAGGATGTGACGGGCGGCTTCCCGGCCCACTCCTTAACAACCAGCTCCATGCGATTTTGTCCTGTCCTTGCAGAAGGTGAGGGGAAATCTCCCTAACAGGGACACAGACAGCAATACAAACCAAACAGAGGCTCTAATCCACCCTCTTCTTCCCAAAATAAAATAAAATGTTTTAGCTGGATTTGGGATTTAAATAGCCCTGATTGCCACTTATACTTTACATACAGTACAGACCTCCAAAATTAAGTATACTAGCATAAAATATTACCTCCTTTTCAAAGTGCAATTAGATGAAATGTGGTCCCAGCAAATAACAATCTAATAGGCCTGGTTGTTTTTCAATACATGTTTTTGATCAATTGAAGTCTATGGAATCAAAATGTGAATGAGGGGTTAAAAATCCCAGAACCAGCGCAAAGTGGAAGGATAATTAGTGCAACTAGAATAACTAAACAGGTGAAAGTTGGTAAGGAGCAGCACGTTGTAGAAAAGAGAAATGGATAAGTAAAAATCAATACTAAATTGATTAAACTGCGCTCCTTCCCTAATAAAGTGCAAACATGCAAAAGTGGTTTCAACTGAGCACCAACATGACAATATAATAATAAGTGTATAAAAAGTCCAAACACAAAATAAATTCAGTAGTGCAAACAGTGAATATTCAGACAATGTATTAACTTCTTTAGATATTGTACACAATCTTCAAATCCCTGCTGAACAGTAAGTAAATATGACTGAAATATCTTCCACCACCATCACCTGTCATTAAGGATGAGCTCCGGTGTGTTCGCCCACGTGCAGAGCACGCCAGGAACTCGGCACTGCGCTGCGCTTATCACAGGCAGTGAGACATTTCCCGATCTCTGCAGCCGCGCATCGGGACAATGTCTCACTGCCTGTGTTTAGCGCAGCGCAGTGCCGACTTCCTGGCGGGCTCTGCACAAGGGCTGTGCGAACACGCTGGAGCTCATCCTTACCTGTCACACATCCTACTCACCAGACTTCCATGACCCCTATTACAGGTAGTCATAAAGCACATATGGGTATATTCAGCAGGAGTTGTGCACGATCCCAATGTTGATCCCAGCGTTTAGCCGACCTCCAGTACACACACCAAAATGAATCCAGATCGTTTGAGCACGTTCCCAGGAACAAAACGATTTGAAGGGAGTTGTCCAATGGTTAGTGGGAAAAATTAAAAAGAAAGGGCTTCCATAGTGAAGTATGTCATAGTTTTATTCCAAAAAAACCCCAAAAAAAAAACAAGATAAAAACAGCAAATTCTTGCAGCTTAGGAATCCATGTGCATGGAAACGCCGTGGTGTGTTCCAGCTGCGCTTCAAAAACAGCGGACATGACGTATCACAATCAAGCACCCTACCGGTTTCATTGGTACACATCAACGTCATCAGGGGTCATGTGATCATGAACGTCAGGTCCGCTTATATCAGTGGTCATCAACTCTGTCCTCAGGGCCCACCAACAGGCCAGGTTTGCAAGATAACTGAAATACATCACAGGTGATATCATTTGCTGCTCAGTGATTGCACTATTCTAGTCTGCATCTCCCCAAGGTAATACATAAAACCTGGCCTGTTAGTGGGCCCTGAGGACAGGGTTGATGACCACTGGCTTATATACAAGTCCGCCTTTTAGGGGATGTCCAATCCGGATCAATCCAACTACTCAATAAAGTATTGCAGAAACACACCAAAACTATAGAAGACCTTAAAGTCAAAGAGATACTCACTGAATTATTCAGAATTTCAGAAGCATATCCAACGCCGTTGGGCTCTTGCTGCCTCTTTGCGGCCACTTCGTGTCCAAAAAGGCTAAAAGTGAAAAAATCTAAACAAATCTTGTGAAATCCTGCCATCCTGCCATCTTGTGGACAAACAACAAATAGCAGGGAACGCAAAATAGGGAGATATTTTTGGAAAAAATATCACTACCTTCTAGTGGCCATCTTTTTGACACAAAAAATAATGGCCTGAATTTAGATATTGGTTTCATTACCCATTACACTAAAGTTTTACGACCCCCTCTGTGACTATCAACCCCCCCCCCCCCCCTCATTCTATAGCTCTCCCTCTGTCTTATCTCACTACCTCTGCTGCTATCTTTATTACCATTGATTTGTATGTGTTTGTTTTTCTCTTTTTTTTTCCTCTCTCTCCTTTCCCTCAGAGATGTGTTTTTTTTTTGTTTTGTTTTTAACATTCTGTTTAAAAATTTGTGAATCAGTATTGCTTGGACCTTGAAGAAGGTTACATACCCAGAAAGCTTGTCCTGAAAAAATTGTATGTTAGTGCAAATAAAAAAGTATCACGGACAGTACTCAATTTTCTAGTGGCCAGAAAGAGAGAAAAAAATTAAAAAGAAAAAATATTCACATTTGTATACTGCCATCTTGTGGGGAATGAGGAGATATTTTACATTTGTTTTTACATTTTTTTTTAAATATAATGAGATTTTTTTTTTAATTATTTAAAAATATATAATATTTAAAAAATATAAAAATAAAAATAAAATTAATGAAGTTTTTTAAGCTATCCTACAACAACAAAAAAAGGAAAGGGGGTAACAGAATGGATTCAAATGAGTTGGATGTCCCCTTTACAAATTGTCGTGCAAAATGAATAAGTAGATAAATAACAATTTAGATCAATATCCACATTGATACCAGCGGGAGAGAGTGTATTTAACTTATAAATCCATTCCGTTTCATTTTTCGATATTCTTTGGATCATATTACCCCCCCCCTCCTCCAATCGGGATCTATTTTGCCTATCCCAAAAAATTTTGCCAAACTTGGATCCCTATTGTGATCTAGCCTAAAGATTAGAAGAGAAGTGAAGAGAACCCAGTCCATGGACTCCTCCACAGATAGGTTGAAACATATTCAATCTTTAGGAGCTCCTGTTTGTTCCAGCCCCAGTGGGAGAGGTCAGGGGCGTTCTACGGCCCCCCCTGTTAGAGGGGGTAGGAATACCCGTGTTAATGATAGTGGCACGACGACATAGGGTTATTCCGATGCGGCGCCCTATCACACTCCTGATAGACACACAACCAATGAATATACAGGTTATGAAATTCCTGTACAAAATCGGTTCCAACCCCTACATCATTATGAGGGTAGTTACAGGGGGCACCCACCTTTTAGGGGTTTTCAGAGGAGAGGGCATGGGGATCCACCCAACATAGGTGGATGAATCCGTACAGAGGACACCCTGGCCAGAGAGGGAACTGGAGGGGAAGGGGGAGAGGGGGCCCACCTATTCCACCTTGGTACAATCAACATCAGGATCCCCAGTATGGACCACATGTGGCTCCACCATGGCAACAATGGGAGGCACCTTTCTGGCAGCAACAAGGGTCCCAAAGAAACAACAATGGGGGAAAAGAGGAGGAAGGAAGAACAAAAAGAAAGAGAGAGTAATGGGCAAGGGAATTTTTAATTTGAGTGGAGAAATTTAAAGTAAAATTTCTCCACTCAAATTAAAAAATCCCTTGCCCATTACTCTCTCTTTCTTTTTGTTCTTCCTTCCTCTCAAATTAGGTTTAAAGTAGGCACCTGGTACAGGTTTAAATAAATTTGATGCTTTTATAGATACTGAAAAATTCGTAAGGAAGCTTCATATTAAAAAACATTTTGCTGAAAAACCGATCACCATTATTCCCAATATCGAACAGAGTTATAAAACTAGTGGGCTGAAAAAATCAGTCAGTTTTTAACCCCAAGAAGTCATCCAACCATTTTTTGGAGACATTCAAAATAATGGTTGAACAGGAATTTAGACTAATAAAAACAAAAATGGGAAGAGAAAAGGTAATATCCAAAAGGGCACCAAGGCATTAGAAAAAAGGAGAAATATAGCCATTAAGCCAGCAGACAAAGGGGGGGGGGGGGGGGTATTGTAGTTTTGAAAAAGCAGGACTACACTAAGGAACTTAATAGGTTGGTTGGTGATATAGATACCTATAAGAAAATGAAAAGCGGTCCTACTAAGAAGCTAAAAGCTTCTTTAAAGGCAATTGTTCTCATCCTAATGGGTTGGAAATCCACTTTGCCACCTACTAGCAATTCTTGGGTAGCGCACATGGGACAAACCCTCATTAGGGAAAAATACATATACCAACATAGGGGATGCCCGGGTAGATTTGAACGTATATGGTTAAAATGGCTAGACACCAGGTTTAAGCCCAAAAGAGCTTGTGATGTCCAGACTCCTGCAGTCCCTATAAATAGGATAAGGGGATGCAAGACAGATTGTATATTATGAATGAAACAGGTTGTGATGGTGGAACCAGGGAGAGGTGAACTATAGATGTTTGGAGTAATGCATTCAGTTGGTAGACCATTTGAAACAAAACTGTATATGTGTTAATGAACCAAAAAAAAATGTACCTGTATTTGTAACTTGAGCATTGGTTATTGCTGGAAATTATACGAATGTTCAATAAAACCTTTTCTGATTTTTTTTTAAAAAAGGCAATTGTTCAAGAGGCCAAAGATAAGGGCATTCTCACCAAAAAGAGGCTAGGTATCTTATCCCTGATGCACCGAAGCTTCCTGTCATACACCAATTACGGAAAATCCACAAGAATCTTGAACACCCACCAGGATGGCCAATCATCAGCAGCATAAATTCAGTTTTTTCCAGGATAGGAAAATATGTTGACTACTTTTTACAGCCTATTGTTCAGACTTATCCCTCTTATTTAAAGTGGAGTTCCACCCTCTTTTTCATGTCCTCTGCATTCAATGCTTCTTTGTCCCCTTAATCACATTTGGCATTTTTTTTTTTTTTTTTTTTTAAATCAGTTTTATTGTTCATCTTGTTTCCACTTCCTGGTTGCGGCCGCGGCCGCCCCCGTTCGCTATGCATCCTGGGAGATGTTTTTTTATCAATCCCAGGAGGCAACAGGCCGCTGGGCCGTAGTATCGCGTTATTTCCAAACCGGAAATGACGCGATGTAGGACAGCGGCGGCGGCCGGCGCCATTTTAAATAAGGGCAAAGTGGATTTGTTTTGCCCTGTGTTACTATAGCGACTATAGCGTCCATAGCAGCGCCATCGTTTCTCGTGGAAGTTAGTGCAGCAAGCAGCTACTTGAGAGCGGTATGTGCTGGGGGAGATGTGCTGTGCTGGGGGAGATGTGCTGTGCTGGGGGTGATGTGCTGTGCTGTGGGTGATGTGCTGTGCTGTGGGTGATGTGCTGTGCTGGGGGTAATGTGCTGTGCTGGGGGTGATGTGCTGTGGATGATGTGCTGTGCTGTGGGTGATGTGCTCTGCTGGGGGAGATGTGCTCTTCGAGATGTGATGTGCTGGGGGAGATGTGCTGGGGGTGATGTGCTGTGCTGGGGGTGATGTGCTGTGCTGGGGGTGATGTGCTGTGCTGGGGGTGATGTGCTGTGCTGGGGGAGATATGCTGTGCTGGGGGAGATGTGCTGTGGGAGATGTGCTCTGCTGTGGGAGATGTGCTCTGCTGTGGGAGATGTGCTCTGCTGGGGGAGATGTGCTCTGCTGGGGGTGCTCTGCTGGGGGTGCTCTGCTGGGGGTGATGTGATGTGGGAGATGTGCTCTGCTGGGGGAGATGTGATGTGGGAGATGTGCTCTGCTGGGGGAGATGTGCTCTGCTGGGGGAGATGTGCTCTGCTGGGGGAGATGTGCTCTGCTGGGAGTGATGTGATGTGCTGGGGGGAGATGTGATGTGCTGGGGGAGATGTGATGTGCTGGGGGAGATGTGATGTGCTGTGGGTGATGTGATGTGCTGGGGGAGATGTGATGTGCTGGGGGAGATGTGATGTGCTGGGGGAGATGTGATGTGCTGGGGGTGATGTGATGTGCTGGGGGAGATGTGATGTGCTGGGGGAGATGTGATGTGCTGGGGGAGATGTGATGTGCTGGGGGAGATGTGATGTGCTGGGGGAGATGTGATGTGCTGGGGGAGATGTGATGTGCTGGGGGAGATGTGATGTGCTGGGGGAGATGTGATGTGCTGGGGGAGATGTGATGTGCTGGGGGAGATGTGATGTGCTGGGGGAGATGTGATGTGCTGTGGGTGATGTGCTGTGCTGTGGGTGATGTGCTGTGGGTGATGTGCTGTGGGTGATGTGCTGTGCTGGGGGAGATGTGCTGTGCTGGGGGTGATGTGCTGTGGGTGATGTGCTGTGCTGGGGGAGATGTGCTCTGCTGGGGGTGATGTGATGTGGGAGATGTGCTCTGCTGGGGGAGATGTGATGTGGGAGATGTGCTCTGCTGGGGGAGATGTGATGTGGGAGATGTGCTCTGCTGGGGGAGATGTGATGTGGGAGATGTGCTCTGCTGGGGGAGATGTGATCTGGGAGATGTGCTCTGCTGGGGGAGATGTGATGTGGGAGATGTGCTCTGCTGGGGGAGATGTGATGTGGGAGATGTGCTCTGCTGGGAGTGATGTGATGTGCTGGGGGAGATGTGATGTGCTGGGGGAGATGTGATGTGCTGGGGGAGATGTGCTGTGCTGGGGGTGATGTGCTGTGCTGGGGGTGATGTGATGTGCTGGGGGTGATGTGATGTGCTGGGGGGTGATGTGATGTGCTGGGGGTGATGTGATGTGCTGGGGGAGATGTGATGTGCTGGGGGAGATGTGATGTGCTGGGGGAGATGTGATGTGCTGGGGGAGATGTGCTGTGCGTGATGTGCTGGGGGTGATGTGCTGTGCTGGGGGTGATGTGATCTGCTGGGGGAGATGTGATGTGCTGGGGGAGATGTGATGTGCTGGGGGAGATGTGATGTGCTGGGGGAGATGTGATGTGCTGGGGGAGATGTGATGTGCTGGGGGAGATGTGATGTGCTGGGGGAGATGTGCTGTGCTGGGGGAGATGTGCTCTTCGAGATGTGATGTGCTGGGGGAGATGTGCTGGGGGAGATGTGCTGGGGGAGATGTGATGTGCTGGAAAGCATGTGGCGGAAAGCACTGTGCTCAAAGCCCACCCACTTGTGTGACATTAGCAAATTTAAAATCGCTATTGTGACACTGATTTCCTCCTGGTCAATCATGGGAAAAGGGTCCTGAGACACAATTGGGTGGGAGTCCTACCTAAGATCCGATTGGCCATGATGAGAAGCAAACGCCGGGACTTGGGGGAGATGCAGGGGTAAGCCACCGTAGCCGTAGCATGGATGGGGTAAGTGCAGGACTAGCAGGCAGCCAATGGGCGAGCAAAGTGGCGATCGAACAATGGTGTGTGGGTGGAGTGAGTTTGCTAGGTTTTCAGACCACCCCACCCCCCAAAATAAATTTAAGCAAAAGCCACCAATGTACATAAATGACGCTCTGTGAATATTTACTCAATTTTAACACTAATATCTATATAACATAGAGAAAGTTGTTTGTGAAAATAGTTGTAAATAAGCAGTTTCTGTAAAACTCCCACCATCCCATCTAAGGCTCCATTCACACTAGCGCGTTTTTTGATGCATTTTGCATTTTGCAGAAATGCACGGGAATTTTTTAACATGGGTTCCTATGGAACATGTTCACATCAATGCTTTTTTGTTTCTCTGCATTTTTGGAAAGGGTCAGGGACTTTTTTTCATGCAAAATGCAGCGTTTTGCATGTAATAGAATTCAATGGACAAGCATCAAAAACGCAAGTGCACCGTTTTTGCAGCGTTTTTGATGCGTTTTTTTTTTTTTTTTTTTAAGACTGTAAAAAAAAAAACTGTAAAAAAAAAAAAAAAACGAAAAACGCAAATCTCGGCAAAATCGCGGCAAAAACGCTGCTCAAAAACGTGGCAAGCATGAAAAAAAACCTCCAAAAACGCTCAAAAGCAACATGCATAGGTGTGAATCGAGCCTTACACCATAACACATGCCCCATTTTCTACATAAATATGCTCAGTTTGAACGTCATAAAGTCATCTTCAATACATCTAGATGCATAAATTAATTTTGTTACTGAGGTTATTATTATTTTTTTAAATTAAAAGCTGTACAGAATAAAGTAAACGTTGGGTGTAGATTATATATATATATATATATATATATATATATATATATATATATATATATACATACACACACACACACACACACACACACACATAAATATATATATATATATATATGTATGTATATATATATATATATATATACATATATATATATATATATATATATATATATATATATATATATATATACATACATATATACACATACATAACGAGGTACATATATAACAAGATAGATATATATATATATATATATATATATATATATATATACACATACACATACACACATAACAAGGTACATATATAACAAGAGATTTTATTTTATATATATATATATATATACACGCGCACACACACATATTTACACACACACACACACACATATTTACACACACACATACATAACAAGATACATATATAACAAGATATACATCTCTTGTTAAAATGATTAAGTTTATAATTAATTTATTTTTAAACCTCTTACCTTTTGCTGCTGATTTCTGTATTTCTTGTACATGCAGTATATTTCCAGGTTCCTGGAGGGAGGAGGGGAGGAGAGGTTTGCGTAGCTAAGGGGCGGCAACTTCCTTTGTAACTGTCGTTGCTATGGAAACCTAACTTGAAACCTATTACACTGCTTGAGCAGCACTGAGCATGTGCGAGATTTGCAAGGCTGAGATCCAGGAAGAGATACAGTCTGGCTTCAGATGCCCACACCTAAGATGGCCACGGCCTGCTGCTAGTTTATAAAGTTACAATATGATATATTTACCTAACAAAACTGAGCTTTTTTTACAGACTAACTTTACTAGAATATATTAAGCTTATGTATTATAGGGTTATTTTTATTTAAAAAGTAAAATTTTGGCCGGAATACCACTTTAAGAGATAGTAAACACCTTATAAATTTGCTGAAAGATGTACCAATACAGAATGATACGCTAATTGTTACTATTGACGTTGAGTTGCTTTATACCAATCTCATACAATCAGATGTCCTAGCAACCACAAAAAGAGCTCTTGATTTTGGATCTGACCTCAAGAGGGAACAGAAGAGGTTCCTTCTTGAAATCTTGGATCTAGCTATGTCTAACAACTACTTTTGGCATGAGGGATCTTGCTTTAAGCAAATAAAGGGAGTCGCCATGGGAGCAAAATATGCTCCCAGTGTGGCAAATATTCTAATGAGCTTGTGGGAGGAGTGTAGTATTTTTGGAACTGACAGACCTGAGATCGCTCTGTACAAAAGGTACATTAATGATGTCGTCATTTTGTGGAACGGCACAGTGGAAGTTGGAAGTTTTTTTGAGCGACATTAACTATAACCGCTTTGGTTTAAAATTTTCAGGGAACTGGGACCTATTTGAAATGAGCTTCCTTGACTTGGTTCTGGTTAAAAGTGATGGGTGCATCACTACCAGGACCTATTTCAAGGAGACCAATAGGAACAGTTATAGTCCCACGGCAAGTTGCCATCACCCAAGATGGCTCAGCGGGATCCCAAAAGGACAACTAATGAGAATAAGGTGTAACTGTGATAAAAAGGGCAGATGATATATCACAGTCAGATATGATAATCAACAAATTTAAAGAAAAGGGATGTTGAAAGATAAACCCAAAAAAAAATCAGATTTAGATATTGTAGCATCTCTAACCAATTTTAGTCGAGACTACAAAAGTCTGGAAAAGGTAATCCTAAAACACTGGCCATTATTATTGAGGGACCCAACTTTATCGAAACTGTTGCAAATGGCCCGAAATTTATATACCGACGTGCACCCAATTTAAGAAATAAATTATCATTTTCAGATCTCAAAAAAAAACATGATTTGCCATCCTCTATAGAATACTTTTATTTACAAATCAAACATTTTTTTCAATCCAAATTCCCTTCATTATCCTTAGAAAAACCTACAGACTTTGAAATACTGTGTGCAAATGGCCCATATGAAACAAAAGAAATTTCATCTATATATAGAATACTCCAGGCAGTACCCCCCTAACTACACACATAAATACATGACAAAATGGTCTAGAATGCTAAATAGACCAATCTCATGGACTGGGGGAAAATTTGGGACTCAGCTTTTAAAGTTTCAAGGTGTGTAGCACAAAAAGAAACTGCTATTAAGATACTATTTTTTTGGTACAGAACTCCTGAGTTGTTACACGCCCAAAACCCTTCCCTCTCTGATCTCTGCTGGAGATGTGGGCAGTCCGTAGGTACCCATCTTCATATCTTCTGGGATTGCCATATCTTAGGTACATATTGGATTGAGATACAAAAATTATTACAATCACTCCTCTCTACAACTATTCCATTAAACCCCATACACTTCCTTTTGGGCCTACCTTTCCCGGGTGTCCCCAAATCATTACAGAAACTCGGGTCTTTTATACTTCTGGCAGCAAAAAGAGCCATCCCTAGACTTTGGCTATCTACCTCCCCCCCACTTTACACCATGTTCTTTCCATAGTCACAGATACGCGCAGAATGGAACATTTAACCGCAAAAATTGAAGATAAACTTCCCCAATTTGAAAAAATTTGGAAGAATTGGGACGATTCAATATATTCTCTTGATTCTCATAACCCCGCGTCTTTTTGATTCCCATTAGCATTACTCTTTGAGCATCCTTGTGTTTGAACTTGTAGTTGATACATTATGTTTCTTTATTTATCTAATCTTCCTTTTTTTTCCTTGTCAAAAGAAGTTTATTGAGTATACAATATTATAAAGATACATAAAGTAAGTTTACAAGGATCTATAAAGTAAGCTCATTGTTTTACAGTAGGGTTTATATAGGTAAATATCATGAAATTTCAAATATTAAACCTTGGGTTCACGTAAACCTAAATTAAAGATATATATCATTTCCTTAGTTACTTTTGTAGGTATTTAAATGATTTATACCTACTATACATATTGTTTACAGGTAGAGTGTATATAGGTCAAATAAATTCTGATAATGAGCTTTAATCGTAAGGTGGAGAAAAGGAAAGAGAAAGAAGAAAAAGGGTAGAAAGGCAGAGGTATGGTCCACAAGGTTGTCCCGCTCGTCAGTTTATTATTCTTTTTAGTTCTCTTTGAAGCCTTAGAATGGGTGTCTCTGTAAGTCATTTAATCTGTTACCATGGCAACAGGACAGAGTCATTGAAATTTGACAGGAACTGTTGTTTTATCCAAGGATGCCAAAGTTTTTCAAATTTTGGAATTTGATTTTGATCGATGGCTACCATCTTAGCATGGGACATTGTATTATTCATTCTGTGAATTGTTTCTGCTAGTACCAATGTAGGAGATTTCCATGCCTTGGCCACTGTTTGTTTTGTTAACCATTGTGGTTTTAGATTAAGTAAAGTTATATATGGATCTGGTTGTATTATTTTTTTAAATATTTTAGATGCAATCACGAAGGTTTGGATTACTGGGCACGTCCACCATATGTGTAAATGTGTGCCTATTTCTGGGAATCTTCGAAAACAAAGAGCTGAGGTATTAGGTGAATATTTTGCCACTCTAGCAGGTACAAGGTACCAGCGAGTTAGGACTTTATAATTTGTCTCCAGTGCTAAGATGTTGGGTGAAGATGACTTAGATGTGAGCCATATGTTAGACCAGTCCGTGTCTTCTAAAGTTCGTCCCAGGTCCTCCTCCCACCTCTGAACGTAAGAGGGTCTATTAAGATTTACTACTCCATATAATTGATTATAAAGTGATGAAATTGTACCTTTAGCAAATGGATCTTTTGTACAGATTGATTCAAAAATGGATAATTGGGATAATGGTGTATCCCCCTTTAGGAATGGTGTATAGAAATTTTTGATTTGGAGATATCTAAATATCTCAGAGTTTGGTAGATCATATTTTTCTCTAATGCCGCGTACACACGGTCGTACTTTTCGTCTACAAAAGTCCAACAGACGCTGATGGACTAAAGCTGGCTGGTAATCCGATCGTGTGTGGGCTTCTCCGGACTTTCAACTGACTTTTTTAGCCTCAAATCCGACGTACTTTAGATTTGAAACATGCTTCAAAACTTTACTTCGTAACTACGACGGACCCCGAAATCCGCTCGTCTGTGTGCTAGTCCGACGGACAAAAAGCCACGCTAGGGCACCTATTGGCTACTGGCTATGAACTTCCTTATTTTAGTCCGGTGTACGTCATCACGTACGAATCCGACCGACTTTTGTGTGGTCGTGTGTAGGCAAGTCCGTTCGTTAGAAAGTAGGCCGCAAGTCCGCCGCAAGTCCACCGAAAGTCTGCCGGAAGTCTGTCGGAAAGGCTGTCCGACTTTTGTAGACGAAAAGTACGACCGTGTGTACGCGGCATAAGCGATGGGAATGAAAGGAATGATTTAGATGCTATGAAGTCATTTAGTGTCTGAATGCCTGATGTTGTCCAAGCTTTAAAAGAATTTGGGTAGATCCATGCCGGATAAAAGGCCGGATTTCTGATAAAAGAAAGGAGAGGATTGTGTGGAGATTGTAACTGATATTTGGTTTTTAGTTTATCCCAGAGAGATAAGAAGTGTTTAGTTATGGGATTATGAATTTTAAAGCGGTCTTTAGGATCAAGCCATAACAAGTTTGATATTAATAGAGGGTCATTTTCTGAAGCCTCTATAAATACCCATAATGGGATTTCCTGTTTTGCATGGTATTTGGACAGACTGGCCAAATGTGCTGCTCTGTAGTAGTTAGTAAAATTAGGGTATCCCAGGCCTCCTTTATTTTTGGGAAGATGTAGTGTGTGTATAGGTATACGTGGTTTAGAAGAGCCCCATATAAACGAAGTTGCTCTTTTTTGTACTATTCTCAAAAAATAGGAAGGAATTGGAATAGGGAGGACTCTGAATAGATAAAGCAATTTGGGTAGAATAGTCATTTTGATTGCATTAATCTTCCCTATCCAGGATAAAGGAAGTTGCGACCATTGTTTTATTAGATTTGTGATCTGTCTTAATACAGGAGGATAATTGGTTGAGAATAAGTCAGAATGAGATGCTGTTAAATGAATTCCAAGATATGGGATTGATTTTTCCGCCCATGTGAATGGGAGTGCAGCCCTAGCCGGGATCAATTCCATGTTTGTGAGCGAAATATTAAGCACTAGGCATTTCTTAGGATTAATCATAAGGCCGGATAGGGCTGCAAATCCATCAAGAGCTGGTATTAAGTTAGGACCAGAGACCTGTGGTGATGATATAAAAAGTAATATATCGTCTGCAAATATGCATAATTTGTGTGTAATACCTCCTACTTCAATGCCAGTTATAGTTTGGTTTGTTCTGATGTATTGGGCCATGGGTTCGAGTATAAGGGCAAATAATAAGGGAGATAATGGGCAACCCTGTCGGGTACCTCTTTCGATATTAAAGGCATCAGATTTGTATTCAGCATATTTTATATAGGCTTTGGGTTTATTATATAATGCTTTGATCCATGTTAAAAAGTGGGGTCCAAAACCCCATTTTTGTAATGAATATTGCATATATTGCCAGGATACTGTGTCAAATGCCCTCTTAATATCGAGAGATAGAAAACATAAAGGGATTTTCCGTTTTTTAGCAATATGTGCCAATAACACTGCCCTGCGTATATTATCGCCTGCCTGTCTATTTGGCATGAAGCCTACTTGATCTCTATGTATTCATTTTCCTATAATGCTATTGAGGCGTTTTGCTATTATTTTTGCTAATAATTTAATATCAAGGTTTAACAGAGAGATAGGCCGATAATTCACACAGGAAGTATCATCAGAAAAGGGTTTTGGGATCATACAAACAATTGCCATTAGTGTTTCTTGCTGAAAAGAATGTCCTTCTAGAAGTTTGTTAAAAGTTTCAGTGAGAATGGGAGAGAGTATTTATGAGAATGTTTTATAGTATAAAGCCGAGTAGCCGTCTGGGCCTGGTCTTTTGTTAAGTTTTAGGTCTTTTATGGCGTTAGCAACTTCATCTATAGTTATAGGCTCATCCAAACTGCTTTTTTGATTCTGAGACAACTCAGGTAAGGTTATTTTTGAGAAGAAGGATTCAGCCTCTGTAGGATTAAATTCATTGTTTGTCTTGTATAAAGATGCGAGATGTGAGTGAAATTTATGGACTATTTTAACTGGATTACAAGTATAAACATTTTTTGATCATTTCAAACGTATTGGTTTGAAAGATTTGTTAGTTGAATTTAATGCCCGAGCCAAATATGTACCTGGTTTGTTTGTATTCATGTAGAAATTGTGTTTGGAGCGTTTGAGGGATTTATCAACTGACTCAGTGAGAAATAGATCGTATTCCAATCTAGATTTTTCCAGATGAGATTTTGTACTCTGAGATGGATTATCTTGGAATGATATGTAGGCTGCATTAAAATTGAGTTCTAGTTTTTTTGCTAGATGTTTGCGTTCCCGTTTAAATAGTGCCATTTGTCTTTGTATTGTACCACGCAAAACAGGCTTATGAGCTTCCCACAGTGTTATTGGGGAAATGTCTGTTGTATTATTAATTGATATGTATTCCTTTAAAGCTTGTTCAATGGCCATCTGATGTAGTGGGTGTTTGAGCATTATGTCCGGTAAGTACCACGTTGGGTCATGCGCTTTTGGTATGGCTGAGGCTATAGTAGTGTATACTGCATTATGGTCAGACCACGGAATCGGAATTATATCTGATGCAATAATTTCTGGTATCATTCCTATTGTTAGAAAAATATGATCTATTCTGGTGAAGGTTTGATGAGGGTGCGAGAAATAAGTGAATTTCTTTTTCATTGGGTTACTTTCTCTCCACGAATCTACCAGATTGTATTTGGAAAGAAGTTGAGAAAAAGGTAATCTAGAGGTTATTTTGGATGGTGTAAAAGGTGATTTATCTAGAAATGGGAGGAGGACCTGGTTCGAATCCCCGCACATTATCACTGTTCCTATTTTGTGTGTATTAATCACTTGTAATATATGTGAGAGGAATGGTGTAGGTTGTTTGTTAGGAGCGTAGTAGGAAATCACCGTGATTGCTGTATCCATTATATAACCCATGAGTATCAGGTATCTACCTTCTGGGTCTTTAATTTCTGATGATAAGGTGAATGGTGTGGATCGGTGAAATGCAATTAGAGTTCCCCTTTGCTTGGTACAGGCAGAAGCCGTGTAAATTTGTTGATAAAAAGGAGAAATATATTTTGGAGTAGAATCTTTGGTGAAGTGTGTTTCTTGGAGGCATACTATGTGAGCCTTCTTGTTATGGAAAGTACGGAAGGCTTTGGTCCTTTTTTGAGGGACATTTATTCCCTGAACATTCAGGGAAAGTATATTCAGTGGTGCCATGGCAATAGATCAAATAGTTTTGACTTACTTTTTGTTATGCAGAGCTGACTGCGCAGATCAACCTGTGTGGACTGAAGAGATGAATAGATAGAAAAGAAACCAGTGAATTCTGGAGTAAAGAGTAAACAAAAAACATATGAGATTAGATGATACATTGTATAAATTATTTTTTGCAAGTAATCACAATTTACCCGTGAAAGAGAATAAATATCTCTCTCAGGGGAATAAGTGCCTTCGTCACACTCCCACATAATATGGTTGGGAGAATGAGGAGGGCTAATGGGGGTACACGGATCTTCCGCTTACAGGAGAGAAGTGCTATGTCAAAAGACATCAAAATGATGTTTCATTAATTGGAGTGCAGAATATAGTTTTTGTTGAAATTATTTATTCCAGGGTGGTTGTATATGGTTAGTCTTGCCCTAGGCTAAATAATTCAGTTAGAAAGGTACTGTTAATAACTTTGGTATTGATGAAGATAGTTTAAATTATTTTGGGATTTTAACCCTTTTAAAGTAAACAATTACATATTTTATTCATATGTAACTGTTTAGATATGTTAACTCATAAAATTGAGGTTGTATTGCTTCAGATTAGAATAAACAAAAACATAGTTCTAGGAACTAGTTAGGTAATAATATATTTGTTTTAAGAAAAGAAAGAAAAAGCTTCCATTACTTCTGGATTATTGAACATATTTGTCCTAAAAAGTAATAAATCTATTGTTATTACCTGAAAATATATAACTGAACAAGAGTTTCCTTATTTCACTTATATATTCTAAGGCTATATGAATCAGAAGTAATAAGAAATATAACTGGAATGTAACATGATCCCACACAGTGTGTGACTATCAGAATGCAGTTACATTCAGTTATAAATACAGTTTTTTTATAGAGAACCATCTCTTAGTATAATAAATGAAGAGATATCAGAAATTAGGATGTCAGTCCATTGAATCTTCTTGGTCCATGGATGATGTGGCATAACGGCCTCTTTTGTGAGAATGATGATTCCCATTTTGTTCTGAAATTTTCTGGGTGCTGCCTGAAGGTGAAGATGATGCCATTCTTCTGCGTGTGGGAGAGTTGCTGCTTGTGGGTTCTGTCAGATTTAATTTTAAAAGAGTTTGTTGTAGTTCATCTGCTGATCTGCTTCTGTAAATTGTACCTTGGTAGTTAAATCTGACTGAAAAGGGGAAGCCCCATTGATACATAATGTTGTGGCGTTGCAGTTCCATTAGTTGGGGTTTCATGGATCGTCTTTTAGTAATAGTAAGATGGGATAGGTCAGCAAAAATTTGATAATTGTGTCCTTGAAAAATAAGTTCCTTTTTTTCTCCTGCAGCAATTAGTATTTGTTCTTTCGTTCTGTAATAATGAAATTTTGTGATTATATCACATGGGGGTCCATCTTTCTTTTTGGCTGTGAGGGCTCTGTGTACTCTGTCCAGTTCTAAACGTTCAATAGGGATATCAGGCTTTAGTTCTTGTAATAGAGCAGTAATAGTAGATTGCAGGTCTGTCACAGTTTCAGGTATTCCCCTTATGCGCAACGTTTGAACGTCTGGCTCTATTTTCGTAATCTTCAAGCTTAGTTTGAAGTGTTAAATTCTCTTCTTTTAATTGTTCCAATTCTGTTATATTTTCTTGGGTTGTAATTTCAATTTCATCCATTTTTATTTCTAAGGCTGCGGTGCGGTTTCCCAGCTCTCTTATTTCTTTGGTTAGGCTGTTTGTTATTTGGTCTGAGGTTTGTTTTAAAGCCTTATGAAGCATCTTTTCAAATTGTAATAATATTACTGGGGATGCTGAGGAGGCTTGTGGAGAAGTTTGTGAGAGGATTTGTTCTGTATCTGACTCAAATGGAGAGTCTTGCTGTGACATTTTCTGTCTGTGAGAGCGCCCTGATGCTGTATATTGTGAGGTGACTGGAGCTGCTTTAGTTGCAGTGAGTGCCTGTGAGCTCTTTGTGAGGTGATTTTTATTTCTGCCACGGCTTCCTCCCAGTACCATATTTCCTGCCCAAACTTTCACAGTTTGTTCCCTGGGGCAATAAGGTTCAAATGGATACCTTTTGAGCCTGCAGACTCCGCTTTGTCCTTCTCTTCTCTCCTCAGCGGTGCGGAGCTCTAACAATGCATGTCTGCTCCGCTAGGCTCCGCCCATGCACCTCCATCTTCCTTTTTTTTTTACCTAAACATGGATACTGTATAGAATTTTTTTTTTTCATTTGAATGACCCAATACGGGGAGAAGCTGACATCTGCCTATACAGATATCCCCATCAAGCTCAATTAATCTGTTTGTATTTTGCTTTTAAATGCTTCAATGTTAAAATGTCATAATCTTTGTATCTTATGATATGCTGTTTTACAACTGTTGAAAAATAAACAATTTAAAAAAAAAAAAAAAAAGAAAGAAATTGGCCCCCAATCTGAAGAAGTTGATACATTGTATGAAGACTTTGATACATTGTTTGAATATTCACTGTTTGCACTACTGAATTTATTAAGTGTTTGGACTTTTTATACACTTATTATTATATTTCATGTTGGTGCTCAGTTGAAACATAGTTACATAGTTACATAGTAGGTGAGGTTGAAAAAAGACACAAGTCCATCAAGTCCAACCTATGTGTGTGATTATGTGTCAGTATTACATTACATATCCCTGTATATTGTGGTCATTCAGGTGATTATCTAATAGTTTCTTGAAGCTATCAATGCTCCCCGCTGAGACCACCGCCTGTGGAAGGGAATTCCACATCCTTGCCGCTCTTACAGTAAAGAACCCTCTACGTAGTTTAAGGTTAAACCTCTTTTCTTCTAATTGTAATGAGTGGCCACGAGTCTTATTAAACTCTCTTCTGCGAAAAAGTTTTATCCCTATTGTGGGGTCACCAGTACAGTATTTGTAAATTGAAATCATATCCCCTCTCAAGCGTCTCTTCTCCAGAGAGAATAAGTTCAGTGCTCGCAACCTTTCCTCATAACTAAGATCCTCCAGACCCTTTATTAGCTTTGTTGCCCTTCTTTGTACTCGCTCCATTTCCAGTACGTCCCTCCTGAGGACTGGTGCCCAGAACTGGACAGCATACTCCAGGTGCGGGCGGACCAGAGTCTTGTAGAGCGGGAGAATTATCGTTTTATCTCTGCAGTTGATCCCCCTTTTAATGCATGCCAATATTCTGTTTGCTTTATTAGCAGCAGCTTGGCATTGCATGCCGTTGCTGAGCCTATCATCCACTAGGACCCCCAAGTCCTTTTCCATCCTAGATTCCCCCAGAGGTTCTCCCCCCAGTGTATAGATTGCATTCATATTTTTGACACCCAAATGCATTATTTTACATTTTTCTACATTGAACCTCATTTGCCATGTAGTCGCCCACCCCATTAATTTGTTCAGGTCTTTTTGCAAGATTTCCACATCCTGCGGAGATGCATGTTTGCATTTTGTTAGAGAAGGAGCACGGTTTAATCAATTTAGTATTGATTTTTAATGATGGAATCATCCTAAACGCTGTTGTAATATTAGAGAGTTTTGTGTATCCTTGTTTGATTGTGTAGAATCCAGCTCTTCATGTATATGTATAATTTCTGTTTCTTCCAGCTTTATTTACACTGATAATCTTCACTTTACTCCTTGTCCTGAAGAAATCACTTGGAGACATATTTACCGATGATAAGTATGTGATACTGGTATCATTTTAGAAAAATGAACATTGTTTTTAAGTGTGTTTTTATTTATTTTATTTGAATAACATGGCCCTGTTCACACCTGAGTGTTTTTCAGTTTGTAAAACGCTCAGATCTCAAGCTCCAAAACGCCCAACAAGCAAAATCGTAAAATGCTCAAAAAAGCAGCTCTCCACCACTAATTTCCTCTCCCTCTCCTCCCCCTAGTGCTTTCTATTGGCAAAACAAAAACACCTGAAGCTGTAGAACTCTTGTAAGGCTTGGTTCACACTAATGCGTTTTTTGATGCATTTTGCAAGAGTGCAGGGAATTTTCTTTAACATGGGTTCCTATGGAACAGGTTCACATCAATGCATTTTGTGCCTCTGCGTTTTTTGGAAAGGAAGGGGGCCTTTTTTTCCTGCAAAATGCAGCGTTTTGTATACAATAGACTGCAATGGACCTGCATCCAAAATGCAAGTGCCGCTTTTATACCGCGATTTTGCTGCAATTTGCATCTTTTTTTTACACTGTATATAGCTGGCTGCTAAGGAAAGGGCCGGGAAGCCGGCCGCCGCATCCTTAACAACTAATGAGTCATCAGCTGTCAGCGGGCTTCCTACTTTCAGCTGAATGTAAAAAAAGAATTGCCAGCTAAAAACTTTTAAAAAATTGTGAAAAAAAACACCCCCCACGCCGAAATTTAAAAAAAATGGTGTGGGCCCCCCCCCAAAATCCATACTAGACCATTATCCGAGCATACAGCCCGGCAGGTCCAGAAAGGGAGGGGACGAGCCAGTGCCCCCCCCCCCCCTGAACCATACCAAACCGCATGCCCCCTTGTTGACTTCACCGCCCGGGGCATGATGGGTCCAAGACATCATGAAGGGGCGGGGTCTCTGGATGATGTCATCTGATGGCCACGCCCCATAGTTATCTAAGACATGCTTGACATCGGCGTGGACAGATCAGCAGGACGCAGCATCAGAGGGTTGTCGGCGGAAGCGGCGGCAGAGGAAGAACACCGGACAAAGAAGACTGGAAGAAGAAGTGGGAGAAGGAGAAGCCAGGAGGAGGAAGAAGTGGGGAACAAGAAGACATTTTTAATAAAGGACAAAAACAGTCTATTGTCTTTTGTCACACTACACTACTTTTTTTTGGTGAATGGGTAGGGGTACAATGTACCCCATACTCATTCACATAGGGGGGAGGCTGGGATCTGGGGGCTCCCTTGTTAAAGGGGGCTTCTGGATTCTGATAAACCCCCCACCCGCAGACCCCGACAACCACTCTTCAGGGTTGTCGGTAAGAAGCCCTTGTCCCCATCAACATGGGGGCAAAGCACCCACCCCCCCATGTTGAGGACATGTGGTCTGGTATGGTTCAGGAGGGGCGGCGCTCGCTCATCCCCTCCATTTCCTGACCTGCTTGGCTGCATACTCGGATAAGGGTCTGGTGTGGATTTTGGGGGGACCCCATGCCATTTTTGTTGGCGTGATATGGACCGGGGGAGGGGGGCCCACGCTGTTTTTTCTCACAATTTTCTTTTAGCCGGTAATTCTTTTCTTTTACATTGGGGAAGCCCGCCCACAGCTGATGACGCATCGGCTTCCCGGCCCCCTCGTTAGCAACCAGCTATATACAGTGTAAAAGAAAACGCGAATCACTGCAAAAACACGGAAAGCATAGCAAAAAACACTACAGAAACGCTCAAAAGCAACATGCATAAATGTGAATCGCGCTTCATACACTTGTAAAATGCTTTAAAAAAGCTTGTAAAAAACTGCAAAAAAAAGCTTTAAAAAACGCCTGAAAAACGCCAGTAAATCGGTACGCTCAGGTGTGAGTGGAGCCTTTGTTGCCAATGCTTCTGATCCCTTTATATCAACTAAAGTTCAAACAGAAATAATGTTTATTATTCAGCATATATTATGTCTGAAAAGTCAAGCCACACTAAAAGATTTTAGCCTCAAAAATGTGATTTCCTTGTTGACATTTTGATACAAGTTACAAACATAAAAACATGGCAATACAACATGCAGAGGATCCACAATCATAGGACTCCAGGTGTGTATGGGACACACACACAGAGAGTACCCGATGCGTTTCGAGATAAACTCTTCCTCAGGGGTGTCTGATAGGGATCAGCAAGCACAGAGGTGTGTCTATAAATCAAAAAGACAGCAATAAACAAACTATACAGTAATGTGTGTATAACAAGGTCGGTAACATCATAGGATAATGTAGCCAAACTGCTACAAAAGTATAACATATAGTATATAGTACAGAGCATTTGAGGTACTGACCATATAATGTTGCTTGGAAGGCATGTATTACTGCACTGTATCCAAAGAAGCACTCAAAAGGACGGGGGGGGGTTTGTAGGGGGATAAAAAGACACACCACTGGACTTCAGTAGGCCGCTCGCCCCCAGTCCACGTCCAGCCCGTGACACCCAGACCCGGCGGGGCGGTCTGAGAGAGCTTCCCCAGAAAAGGGCGCCACAAAAGCCACCGTGGAGAAGAGTAGTCTTAGGTATGCTAAGAAAGAAAGTCCGGGGAAGCCCACACACTATCGGATTGTCCGCCGGATTTGGTACGTCGGCGTCCGTCGGACTTTTGTAGACGAAAAGTCCGACCGTGTGTATGCGGCATTAGACCTAAACTATACTGTATGTGAACCCTTGCCTTGTACAACAATCCATTCAGTTTAAAATAGAAATAGATAGATAGACTTGCAGAGCTTTCTTTTAGTGGTATTTGAGCATCTCTGGGTTTTTTATTTTTTGCGCTATTAACAAAAAATATACAGATAATGTTTAAAAAATATTTTTTTTTTTTTGCTTTTTGCTATAAAACATATCTAATAAAAAAAATTAAAACTTTAATTTCTTCATACATTTAGGCCAATATGTATTCTGCTACATGTTTTTGAAAAAGAAAAAATCACAATAAGCATATATTGAATGGTTTGCGCAAAAGTTATATCATCTACAAAATATGGTATATATACTGGAATTTTTATTTATTTATTTATTTTATACTAGTAATAGCGGCGATCAGCGACTTATAGTGGGTCAGCGATATTTCGGTGGACAATCTGATACTGACACTTTGTGGGGACCAGTGACACTAATACAGTAATCAGTGCTAAAAATATGCACTGTCACTGTACTAAAGATACTGGCTGGGAAGAAGTAAACATTTAGGGCGATCAAAGAGTTAAATGTGTGCCTAACCAGTGTTTTTGTGCTTACTATGTGCTGTTTTCACTAATGAAGGTGGTGGATTTTATTCCCTGCTTAGCAGGGAATTAAAATCTATCACATCTCTTCTGACAGGACAGAGCTCTGCCTTATTTTCAAAGGCAGAGCTCTGATCTGTGTCTCTCCTCGCCGATCAGTGAGTGCCGGCGGACATCCATTGTCCGACACCAGCTGATCAGCTTATGCTAATCACAGCTGTGGTGCCAGCGGCGCGCACATCCCCTAACCGGAAGTGCCAGGTCATGTACTAGCCATTGTATAACTAAGTTATGCGGTCGGCAAGTGATTAAGAATTCTTTCAGAAATAGAAGTGTTAATAGTCTATTTTTATCAGTTAGCAAAATGGAAAGTAACAGAAGAACAGAAGAGAAATCAAATCAATATTTAGTGTGACCATACTTTGCCTTTGATAGAGTATCAATTCTTCTAGGTACATTTGCACACAGTTTTTGAAGGAACTCGGCAGGTAGGTTGTCCCAAACATCTTGGAGAACTAACCACAGATCTTCTGTGGATGTAGACTGCCTCAAATCCTTCTGTATCTTCATGTAATTCCAGACAGACTTGATGTTGAGATCAGGTCCCTGTGGGGCCCAAACTATAACTTCCAGGACTCCTTGTTCTTCTTTACACTGAAGATAGTTCTTGATGGCATTGGCTGTATATTTGGGGTCATTGTCCTGCTGCAGAATACATTTGGGGCCAATCACACGCCTGCCCGATGGTATGGCATGAAGGGTAAGTATCTACCTCTATTTCTTAGCATTGAGGACACCATTGATCATGACCAAATCTACAACTCTAGTTGCAGAAATGTAGCCCCAAACTTGCAAGGAATCTCCACCATGCTTCACTGTTGCCTGCAGACATTCATTATTGTGGCGCTCTCCAGCCCTTGGATGAAAAAAAAAAACTGCTTTCTGCTACAGCCAAATAGTTCAAATTTTGATTCATCAGTCCAGAGAACCTGCTGCCATTTTTCTGCACCCCACTTCCTATGTTTTCCTGCATAGTTGAGTTGCTTAGCTATGTTTCCACATCAGAGGTATGGCTTTTTGTTTACAATTCTTCCATGAAGACCACTTCTGGCCAGAATTCTCTGGAGAGTAGATGGGTGTACCTGGGCCCCACTGGTTTGCGCTACATCTGTGTTGATGGCACTGCTGAACATCTTCCAATGTTGAAGGAAAGTCAGCATTTCATCTGCTCCATTAAGTTTCCTTGGCCAACCAATGTGTCTATGGTCCTCAATATTGCCCATTTCGTTGTGCTTGAACAGCATATCTTGAAACCCCAGTATGCTTTAAAATCTTTGTCTGGGAAAGACCTTGCTGATAACTATCTTGTGTCTTGTTGCTGCGCTCATTGCCATGGTGTATGACCTATGACATGAAACTGTCTTCCACAGCTTCACCTTAGTAGCAGAGTTTGGCTGTTTCTCACCCAGTTTTAAGCCTCCTACACAACTGTTTCTGTTTCAGTTAATGACTGCTTTTCAACCAACATATGACATTGATGATCATTAGCACCGATTGGTATAATTGGTTAATTATACACCTGGCTCTAATCCTACAAAATCCCTGACTTTGTGCAAGTGTAAGAACAGATGCTGGTTTGAAGCCAAAGGGTAGTCACTCCAAATATTGGTTTGATTTAGATTTTTCTTCTGTTTACTCACTTTGCTTTTTCTAAATTAATGAAAAAAAAAAAACAATTAAAATGTATATTTCTTTAAACATTGTCACTTTACAGCATTTCTTCACAAATGCCTAAAACGTTTTTTAAGTGATCACATAATCCCTGTTCTCAGCTGCATAAGGGGCTTGGAGAGGTGAGGGTGGATAAACAGCAGCACATATTGATGTTGCAGTGGGATCATGTCAGCACAAGTTTAATCATTGGAGGACAGGCAGACTATTCTCTCCATGCAGCCAGAAAACTGCCCACACTGAGATGAATGAATACACTGTCATGACCAGTGTGGTCAGTTTGAAATAGGAAGACAGGGGGACTGGCAGGATCACCAGGTATTTCACTCAAAGAAATCAATAGAAAGAGTGTGAGACACTTTTAACTAGGGTTGTCCCGATACCGATACTAGTATCGGTATCGGCACCGATACCAAACATTTGCCCAAGTACTTGTACTTGGGCAAATGCTCCCGATGCTTCCCCCGATACCTGGACTGTCAGCAGTGATCAGCGCGTGGGGGAGTTACAAGCTTCTCCCCCCGCGGCTTTCAGCTGCTTTAGTGACACAGCGGTGATCGGTGCTTGTAACTCCCCCACACACGATCACCGCTGACTGTCACCTCATCCCCCTTAGTCCCCCTCCACTGTCCTGCTCCGTTGCTTTGTCCCCCTCCGTTCCTCTGACCCCCTCCGCTGTCCTGCTCCGTTGCTTTGTCCCCCTCCGCTGTCCTCCTTCTTTGCTCTGTCCCCCTCCGTTCCTCTGACCCCCTCCGCTGTCCTCCTTCTTTGCTCTGTCCCCCTCCGTTCCTCTGTCCCCCTCCGCTGTCCTGCTCCGTTGCTTTGTCCCCCTCCGCTGTCCTCCTTCTTTGCTCTGTCCCCCTCCGTTCCTCTGACCCCCTCCGCTGTCCTCCTTCTTTGCTCTGTCCCCCTCCGCTGTCCCCATCCGTTCCGGCTTTCCGCTGTCCCCCTCTCTCTTCCTCTGTCCCCTCCGTTCTGCTGTCTCTCCGCTGTGTGAATTGACAGAGTCAGCTGACTCTGTCTATTCACATAACTGATACATTGTAACCTCCTGTGATTACAATGTCTCAGTTTATGAATGGAGAGGAGCCGCTGTCTTCTCTCCATTCATTTTCAGTGCAGCTGAGGCTGCAGAGAAAGGGACTGGGGAATCTCTATCCTCTGTCTCTTTCTCTGTCTCAAGGGGGAGATATCAGAGGTCTGTTAAGACCCCTGATATCTCACCAAAGCCCCCCAACAGGGCTGATTAAAAAAAAAAACACACACATAGTGCAATAAAGAATAAAAAAAAAATTAAATTGTAAAAAATAATAAATGTAAATGAAAAAAAAAAAGAAAAAGAAAAAAAAACACACACACCGTTCACTCCCCCCCCCCCCTAAAAAAAAAAAAAAAAACCCACTGTCACGTGACATTAAAAAAAAGTATCGGTAATCGTTATCGGCGAGTACTTGAAAAAAAGTATCGGTACTTGTACTCGGTCCTAAAAAAGTGGTATCGGGACAACCCTACTTTTAACACAAGTACATGGTACAACAGACAGATATCAGGAATATTAAATGTCGGGGAAAGCAAATATTTGAGTGAAGTGACACAGCTCAACAATTAGTGCTTAGGTGCATGACAACAGCCTCTATTCACCTACCCTGTTTCCCCGAAAATAAGACCTAGCATCACTGTCGGTGATGGCTGCAATATAAGCCCTACCTCCCAAATAAGGCCTAGTTAAAGTCCTTGTAGGTCTTATTTTCAGGGTAGGACTTATTTTCGGGGAAACAGGGAAGGCCTTTTTTGGGGGTAGGGCTTATATTTCAGCCATCACTGGCAATCACGCTAGGTCTTATTTTGGGGGAAACAGGGTATATGGTGGAGGAAGACATTGTGCCTCAGGTCGGTACTGTAGTACACTGCAGTAGATTCAGCATGAAGAGAAGTTTGTCTCTATGTCTATAAAGTTCCAACCTGCACTTTGTGTAACTTTAAATACTATTTACCATAGAGAAATGGATACCATACTCTGTTAGAATGCATTAGAGCACTGTTTATCAATCTGTGTCTCTATATACTGGTCGTTGTCTTTCTAAAACAGTTGTCCACTCTTACTTTTTGCCTATAAATAACAATTAAACATTTCCTTTTTTACAATTAATCTGTCCTGCCTTGACCCGAAATTATACTGGTGTCATTATTTCATGTATTTATTTTGTAGGTCTATTATTATTCTGGTGTCCCAAGTCATGCCTATCTGTGCCTTCTTTTTTGTTATTTGTTCACCGGCTGTAAGTATATATTTATTTTTGCCATTTTTACCTCTAGGGTACATACGGGTGAGATGTACTTCTCTGCTATTTACTCTGTTTAACATACAGTACAGTTAGGTCCATATATATTTGGACATGGGCACAATTTTCATACTTTTGGCTCTGTATCCAGCCAGAATAAAATTAAAATGAAACAATCCAAAAAAATTTAAAGTGCAGACTTTCAGCTTTAATTCAAGGGGTTGAACATATATATCAAGTACACATTTTAGGAACTGCAACCATTTTTATACACAATCCCCCCATTTTCAGGGGCTCAAATGTAATTGGACAAATTAATATAATCATAAATAAAATGTACATTTTTAATATTTTGTTGAGAATCCTTTACTGGCAATGACCGCCTGAAGTCTGGAACCCATGGACATTACCAATGACTGTGTTTCCTCCTTTCTGATGCTTTGCTAGGCTCGAACTGCAGCTGTCTTCAGTTGTTCTTTGTTTGTGCGTCTGTCTGCCTTTCGTTTTGCATTCAGCAAGTAAAATGCATGCTCAATTGGGTTGAGATTAGGTGATTAACCACTTAAGGGCCAAGCCTCTTTTTGAGATTTGTTGTTTACAAACATTTTACATTCATTTTTCTAACACCCTAGAGAATAAAATGGCGGTCGTTGTAATACTTTCTGCCACACCGTATTTGCGCAGCGATCTTACAAGTGCACTTTTTTTGGAAAAAATACACATTTTTGAATGATACCCAACATGTCACGCTTCAAAATTGCGCCCGCTCATGGAATGGCGACAAACTTTTACCCTTAAAAATCTCCATAGGCGACATTTAAAAAGTTCTACAGGATGGATATTTTGAGTTACAGAGGAGGTCTAGGGCTAGAATTATTGCTCTAGCTCTACCAATCGCGGCGATACCTCACATGTGTGGTTTGAATACTGTTTTAATATGCGGGCACTACTCGCGTATGCGTTCGCTTCTGCACGCGAGCTCGTCAGGACGGGGTGTGTTTAAAAAATTTTCTTTTTCTTATTTATTTTACCTTTTATTTTTACACTGTTTTTTTAAAAAAAAATTGTCACTTTTATTACTATTACAAGGAATGTAAACATCCCTAGTAATAGAAAAAAGCATGACAGCACCTCTTAAATATGAGATCTGGGGTCAAAAAGACCTCAGATCTCATATTTACACTAAAAAGGCAATAAGAAAAAAAACAAAAAAACAATTTGTCATTTAAAAAAATCATTTAAAAAAAATGTCCCTTTAAGAACTGTGGGCGGAAGTTACGTTTTGACGTCGCTTCCGCCCAGCAATTGTATGGAGACGGGTGGGGGCCATCTTCCCCTCACTCATCTCCATACCAAGCAGGAGACAAGACCCGATCGCCTCCGCCACTGCCGACGGCTCCGGTAAGCGGCAGAGGGCACCGGATCGCGGCGGGCCCCTCTCCCACCGCCGATAAAAGTGATCTTGCGGCGAATCCGCCATAGAGACCACTTTTATCTTGTAGTGGACCGCCCGCTGAAGAAGAGGATACCGGGGTTATGGCAGCTAGCTGCTGCCATAACAACGATATCCTCCTTCAAACCACCAACGTAAAACTGTGGCAGGCGGTCCGTAAGTGGTTAACTCGGCCATTGCAGGATATTCCACTTCTTTTCCTTCAAAAGCCCATGTGTTGCTTTTGCAGTGTGTTTTGTATCATTGCCCATCTGTACTGTGAAGCACCGTCCAATCAACTTTGCTGCATTTGGCTAAATCTGGGCTGACAGTATATCTCTAAACACTGCAGAATTCATCCAGCTGCTTCTGTCTTCTCTCACATCATCAATAAACATCAATGACCCAGTGCCACTGGAAGACAAGCATGCCCATGCCATCACACTGCGTCCACCATGTTTTACAGACGATGTGTGCTTTGGATCATGAGCTGTTCCAAGCCTTCTCCACGCTTTTTTCTTCCCGTCGTTCTGGTACAGATTCATCTTAGTTTCATCCGTCCAAAGAATGCTTTTCCAGAACTGATCTGGCTTTTTTTTTTATATGTTTTGGCAAAGTCTAATCTGGCGTTCCTATTCTTCAGGCTTATGAATGGTTTGCATCTTGTGGTGAACCCTTTGTATTTGCTCTCGTGAAGTCTTCTCTTGATTATAGATTTTTGACAATGATACGCCCACCTCCTGGATGTTGTGAATGGATTTTTCTTTACTATAGAGAGTCCAAGCCTTTTCATATTGCTCAGCTCGCCAGTGCATTCTTCTTTCCTCAGAATGTACCAAACTGTTGATTTGGCACTCCTAATGTTGCTGCTATCTCTCTGATGGATGTTTTATTTTTGAAGCCTTACAATGGCCTGTTTCACTTGCATGGACAGCTCCTTTGAACACATGATGTAGGTTCACAGCAGCAATAGATTCCAAATGCAAATACCACACTTAGAATCAACTTCAGTACTTTTACCTGCTTAATTGATGATGAAATAATGAAGGATTAGCCCACACCTGGCCATGAAACAGCTTTTGATTCAATTGTCCAATTACTTTTGGTCCCTTGAAAAAGGGGTGTGTGTGTGGGGGGGGGGGGGTTATTCTTAACAGCTGTAATTCTTAAACCCTTCCTCTGATTTGGACATACATACCCTCAAATTAAACCTGAGAGTGTGCACTTTCAGTCCATATCCATTATATAACTAAAGCTTGAATATATTTTGGTAAATACCTGAAAAAGTTAAATTGTTCCTGTGTCCAAATATATATGGACCTAACAGTATGTAACATACTGTATACTGCTGTAAAATTGATGATGTTGAACTGATCATTCTGTTGTGTATTTACTGTAAGAATATTTGTATGGTCCTTCCTTGGATGCTATTAAAAAAAAGTTTATTTAGGGCAGCGATTTCTTTTGTTTACAAACATAGTTACATAGTTAGTCAGGTTGAAAAAAGACACAAGTCCATCCAGTTCAACCATAAAAAAAAAAAAAATATTGTACAATCCAATATACCCAATACTATACCCACAGTTGATCCAGAGGAAGGCAAAAAACCCCAGCAGAGCATGCTCCAATTTGCTACAGCAAGGGGAAAAAATTCCTTCCTGATCCCCCAAGAGGCAATCGGATTTTCCCTGGATCAACTTTACCTATAAATGTCAGTACCCAGTTATATTATGTACATTTAGGAAAGTATCCAGGCCTTTCTTAAGCAATCTACTGAGCTGGCCAGAACCACCTCTGGAGGGAGTCTATTCCACATTTTCACAGCTCTTACTGTGAAGAAACCTTTCCGTATTTGGAGACTAAATCTCTTTTCCTCCAGTCGTAAAGAGTGCCCCCTTGTCCTCTGTGTTGACCGTAAAGTGAATAACTCAACACCAAGTTCACTATATGGACCCCTTATATATTTGAACATGTTGATCATATCCCCCCTTATTCTCCTCTTCTCAAGAGTGAACAAATTCAGTTCCTCTAATCTCTCCTCATAGCTGAGCTCCTCCATGCCTCTTATCAGTTTGGTTGCCCTTCTCTGCACTTTCTCCAGTTCCCGATATCCTTTTTGAGAACTGGTGCCCAAAACTGAACTGCATATTCCAGGTGAGGTCTTACTAATGATTTGAACAGGGGCAAAATGATATCTCTCTCTCTCTGGAGTCCATACCTCTCTTAATACAAGAAAGGACTTTGCTCGCTTTGGAAACCGCAGCTTGGCATTGCATGCTATTATTGACCTTATGTTCTACCAAAACCCCCAGATCCTTCTCCACCATGGATTCCCCCAGTTGTACTCCCCCTAGCATGTATGATGCATGCATATTCTTAGCCCCCAAGTGCATAACTTTACATTTCTCAACATTAAACCTCATCTGCCACATAGACGCCCAATTAGACAGTGCATTGAGGTCAGCTTGTAAATTGGAGACATCCTGTAAGGACGTTATTCCACTGCATAGCTTGGTGTCATCTGCAAAGACAGAAATGTTACTTTTGATCCCAGACCCAATATCATTTATAAAGATATTAAAGAGTAAGGGTCCCAGCACTGAACCTTGGGGTACACCACTGATAACCTTAGACCATTCAGAGTAAGAATCATTAACCACTACTCTCTGAATTCTGTCTTTTAGCCAGTTTTCTATCCATTTACAAACTGATATTTCCAAGCCTGTAGACTTTAACTTACACATGAGCCGTGTGTGCGGAACTGTATCGAACGCTTTTGCAAAATCCAAGTATACCACGTCCACAGCCACCCCTCTGTCCAAGGTTTTACATACCTCTTTATAAAAAGAAATCAGGTTTGTCTGACAACTTCTGTCTTTCATGAATCCATGCTGTCTGTTGCTTAAAATATTTTTTTCTAGCAAGAACTCATCTATGTGGTCTTTTATTAAATGCTCCAGTATCTTCCCGACTATAGAAGTTAAACTAACAGGTCTATAGTTACTTGGTAAAGACTTTGATCCCTTTTTAAATATAGGCACCACGTTCGCCCTGCGCCAATCCAGTGGTACTATTCCCGTCATTAATGAGACCCTAAAAATTAGATACAATGGCTCTGAAATTACAGAGCTCAATTCTTTTAGGATCCGTGGGTGGATGCCATCAGGTCCAGGTGCTTTATCCACCTTTATTCTGTCTAAATATTTCTGGACCATATCCCTTTTGAGCCATTGTGAATCATTTGGGGCTGTGTCAATACCACCCCCATTATGGACATGAGCTCCCCCATGCTCTTTTGTATACACAGAGCTGAAGAAAGTATTTAATAAATTAGCCTTCTCCTTGTCCCCAGTCACCCACTCTAGATTATTTTGTAAAGGGCCTACATGCTCAGACCTGACCTTTTTACTATTAATATATTTGAAGAATTTTTTGGGGTTTGTCCTACTATTTTTTGCGATCTGTCGTTCATTTTGAATTTTTGCACCCTTGATTTCCTTTTTACATATTCTGTTAAATTCTTTGTAGCATTTAAACGACACTAGTGTTCCTTCATTTTTATATTTTTTAAAAGCTCTTTTCTTATTGTTTATAGCTTTTCTAACTTTGACCGTGAGCCACATAGGTTTTATTTTTAGCTTTTTAAACTTATTGCCCATGGGAATATACTTTGCAGTGAGGTCCCAAACAGTCTTTTTGAAGAATTCCCATTTCTGTTCTGTGTTTATCGCTGCCAATATTCCCTCCCAGTCTAAGTCCTGGAGAGCAGCCCTCATCCTTGGAAAATTTGCTCTCTTGAAGTTAAGTGTTTTTATCTTTCCTGTATGTATTTCTTGTTTACAGCTAACATCAAATGAAATCATGTTATGGTCACTGCTACCCAGGTGTTCCTTTATCTGAACATTAGTAATAAGCTCTGCATGGTTTGAGATTACCAGGTCCAACAGAGCTTCATTCCTATTTGGGGACTCAATAAACTGGACATTAAAATTGTCCTGTACTAGGTTTATAAATTTTTGCCCTTTAACTGTCCCAGCAGTGCCATTACTCCAGTCAATTTCTGGGTAGTTAAAATCCCCCATTATTATCACTGTCCCAGCCCTTGCAGCCCTTTCCATCTGTGCAAGGAGCTGAGTCTCCACCTCCTCGTTAACATTGGGTGGTCTATAACAAACTCCAATGATTAACTTTGAAATACTCACATCTATATGTAGTTCCACCCATAATGCTTCAGACTCATCACACTCTCCATCAATCAGGTCCTCTTTCACACTTGCTTTGAGATCACTACTCACATAGAGACAGACCCCGCCACCTTTCCTTTTTACCCTGTCCCTCCGAAAGAGTGCATAGCCAGGAATATTAATAGCCCAGTCATGTGAGGATTGAAGCCAAGTTTCAGTAATACCGATTACATCATAGTTCACCTCATGAACCAGAGCTTCCAACTCACCTATTTTGCTTGGCAGACTTCTGGCATTGGCAAACGTTTTTTATTATTATTTTTTTTTGAAGAAGGTAAATTAAAATAAAATAAAACAAAATCATACAATCATGTAGCAGTGTACATCATATAAATGATATCCAAAGAATGACATAAAAAAAAGTGAAATAAAGAACAATCCGAAGCATACAGTAAAAATACCATAGATAGGGTACATACAAAGGTATCAAGCTGTTAAGACATACCAGCAACCCTGATAGGGCAGCAACTTTAAGGTTCTTGAGGGAACAGTTTATGACAATGTTGGGGGTAGCTTTTAGTAAAAAAACTGAAAGAAGAAAATGAGTAGTTGGGGACTAATTTGGGAAGAAGAAGAGGAGAGAGAATTCAGAGAGGTTCAGTTCAGATGGGACCTATTCTATATTTCTACTGTATATGTCTGTGTATATGTATATACTGATACCTACTACGTTTTAAGTCAAAGTTCATGCTTTGCTGTTTCCTCCTCTCATGCTGGGTGTCTTACTTATCTGAGTATGTTGACATAACATATGCAGTACGTTTTTAGGAAGCTTTATTAGACTAGTAGTCGCCAAACTTTCTAACCTCATGGACCACTAAACTCACAATTTTGAATCCCACGGACCACTAACGTGAATTTTACATGCCTTATACATACAATGCTCTGGCTCTCTGCCCCTCTCCCCCTTGCTCAGCTGCTGCCTTATACACACAATGCTTTGGCTCCCTGCAACCCTCTGGCCCCCACACTCTGCATCACACTGCTGCCTCACTCAGACTCATCATTGGATCTCACCTCCTTATCCAGCCATGTGCTTGAGCTCAGTGCCCCCTCCTACAGTCTGTGATCAGCATTGCCATTGGAAGTCCCCTCCTTCTTCACCTCCCCGTCTCTGCACCACTCCTGGTGCTTCCCTCTGAGTTCACAGGAGCTGGAACTACAGAGGAGGCATTGAGTATTGACTGTCAGCTCTCATTGAGAACAACACTGGAAACAAAAGCGGTATACACGGTATACATCTGCCATGACGTTGATTTGCAGCAGAACCCCTGGGGACTAACAACATTATCTCGTGGATGATCAGTGGTCCACAGACCACTGGTTGACCACCGCTGTATTAGACTACAGGGAAATGCAGATGTTTTGCTGTAGTCGTGACACACTCTATGTAATTCTTTTAACTTCTTTAAAGATTATTGCAATGCTACGGAGGAAGAACAGTCATTACTAATCAGAAGTTACCATTAAAGTGTCACTAAACCCACATCATAAAAAAACTATGAATAAATGGTGTATTACATGGTGTTCAAACTCATTCAGTTACTATGAGATTAGTTTTCTGTATTCTGCAAAAAAAAAAATGGTTGATCCTGCTGCTCTCTATCCCCCTTCTGTTCATGTCCCCAATTCAGGTAGGGATTTTGTAGCTGTAGGGGCAACTTTGCACATGCTCAGTTTTCAGTGAGTTTCTATCCTGAGCATTTCCTCACTATCTGAGCAGCCCATGAGACTATAGAGTCACACATGTGCATGTGAGTGTATACACAGTGGTAAATGACAGCCCACTCCCTCCCTACTCCTCCATGCCCACTAACCAGCTAGACACAATGGAGGCGGGATATTACATGTTGATTAATGGTGACTTCATCAGGGGTGTGGAAGCCTGTGACTGGCAGAAATCCGCTCACATCATGTTATTTCCACAAAATGATAAAGATTTAATTCCAAATATATATTTGTATGACAATTTAAAACAGTTTATTGATATTAATTATTTTTACTTTCTAAGCCCTCGTTCACATTCAAAGTAGCATCATTGTGAACCAGGACTAAAGGCTGTTTTTTTTTTAACATGTGACCAGCAGCAGAGGACTAGAAGCTCCTCCTGCTTTTTTTTCCCAGCAGACAGGCTGGGAAATAGGTGGGTCGTGTGACAGCTGTATATCATATATTAAAAAGGTACTTAGATGTTTTTTTTAAATTAAAATAACTACAGTGCCATTGTCCACATACAGAAACAGAAGGGACAGTGTAAATTAAACAGTGTGTGTATTGTATTAAATGTGCCACTTGTTGTATATGTATTTTTTGGTCACTGCAAAAACCATAATGTATAATATATATTCCCTGATATAGCATTCCTTCAATTCTGTATGTTCTCTTTTGTACAGGGTGTTTTCAATGGACTGCTTAGAGGCATTGGGAAGCCAGAGATTGGGGCATTGGCAATTACTGTAGGTTACTGCCTCAGTTTTACAGTTGGTGTACCCATCATGTTTCCATTGAAACTAGGTATAAAAGGTAATTAAAGAGTAATTTTATTAATTCTATTACCATTTTACTGTAACTTTACTCGTTATTTAAGTGACTTGAAACTGTAAACTGGTATTGCTCATGTTCTTTTGTTAACATTTGGTTTTACTGATCAGAACAAAACATTTAAAGTCACTCCCTGGTAAATGTAGAATGGCAGTGTGAAGATACAGACCAACAACAATAAATGAGTATCCTTATTCCTTATTAAATTAATTGTACAGTAAAACCTTGGTTTGAGAGTAGCTTAGTTTCAGAGTGTTTTGCAAGACAAGCAAAATTTTTAAATAAATTTTGACTTGATATACAAGCAATGTCTTGATATAAGAATAGCGTCATGTCACAACTAAGTATAAAAGAGAGGAGAGGCGCCTCTAAGTGTAGCAATATGGTTACATTTAATGAAGGTACAACATTTAGAAAACTGACATGATTGAGAATTCAAAGTGACACATCTAAGTATGCAGACATCCAGGGTAAAGATGTCCACATAGACCATCCTCCTCCACACCATCGACATTGTTGCTTCCACGCTCCATTCCACAAGTGGTTCAAGCCTCGCTTTCAGATCGCTCTACTGCAGGGTAGTCTTCCTGCTCATGATTGCAGACTGACAGCGGTGAGAGCCGGCGGTGCGGAGGATGGTCTATGTAGACAGCTTTACCCCGGATGTCTGCATACTTAGATGTGCCTTTTTTAATCATCGACCATGTGAGTTGCTAAATGTTGTACCTTCATTAAATGTAACCATATTGCTACACTTAGAGGCGCCTCTCTTCTCTTTTATACCCTGTAGATCCTGCTGGATTTTGATTCTAATCCCCTTGTTGAGGCTGCCATTTGTGGATGGACATTTTATGGTTCCACAACTATCACATTACTGAAATCTTTTTATATGGACTATAAACTGAAGGACTTATAAATAAATGGTTGTGGAACGAATCATTTGAGTTTCCATTATTTCTTATGGGGAAATTTGCTTTTATATACAAGTGCTTTGGATTACAAGCATGCTTCTGGAACGAATTATGTTCGCAATCCAAGGTTTTACTGTAAACCCTTGCATATACCCAGTGAAGTGACTAGCCTCAGGTGATATACAGAGTTATAGCAAATCTGTCTACATAAGTTGTACCTGTTTATCTGCAATGATCTCTTCTCTACAGCCTTCTAAAGCAAACATTTTACATAGCATTTCTCACCCAGAAATGGCTGAGAGAGGTTCCATAGCTCTCAGATTCAAAGAAACTAATCAAGTACCTTGGATAGCATATTGGCTTCAAGAAAGACACATTTACAGCTATAAAAGTGTGAATCCAACATTGACATTAGGAATTCTGAAGTTTATTTCCAGCCAAGAGTTGGTCAAGAATTTAGATGTAGTGTAAGAACAGCATGCTTAACTTCAAAGAGAGGAAATCATACATGACTCGGGACATGCAGTGCTTTTCCTAAATGAGGCATCAACAGAATGTGCCTTACAGCATTAATTGGATACACATAGGGGTTTATTTACTAAAGCTAGAGAGTGCAAAATTAGTCACAATTCTGCATAGAAACAATCAGCTTCCAGGTTTTATTGCCAAAGCTTAATTATACAAGCTGAGGTTAGAAGCTGGTTTCTATGCAGAAATGTGACTAATTTCCCCATAATGTCCTTCAAAAATTGATTGCACTAATGATCATTTTAATCAGTAAATTATTGTTTTCACTTAAAAGGACTAAATTGGTCTTGGTGAAAAATGCATCAGAATCCAACCAAATCAGTCTTTTTTGTCTGTGTTGATTAATCATTTCCAAGTGAAACATTGCTCATAAAAATGAAATCTATGGTTGATGGATCATTTATCACAATGCACAAGAAAAATTGACATTTAATGGACTGTGAAAATGTGGGATTTACTTGTTGTAGTCCAAATGAAGAGGTCATGCATGTTGTATTGGTATATTTTGTCTATTTTGTATGTTATGTATTCACAAATATAACTGGAAATTCCCTTTTTTAAATTATGAAAGTAAAGGTTAATATTTGCTTTAACAGGTTTTTGGATTGGAATGATTGCTGGGTTTGCTTGTATTGATTTCTTCTTTTCTATATATTTCTGGAAAGTAAACTGGAACCTTGTAACAGAAAAGGTATTTATATTTTGTAATCTTTACATGGTATTTAGAGAGACTTTGTATTAGAGACCTTCCAGTCTCTTAAAGGATAAGTTCACCTTTTGGTAAAAAAAAGTATTTTTATTAACCCCCTCCCCCAAAGGGGCCTGCAGAGCATTGCACCTGTGATCAGTGGAACATAGCCTGGTGCAATGTCAGGCTCCTGAAGACAACCCCTACAACTTTCAGCCTGTAACTCTGTACGGGCTGTCTGTTTGAAAGCTGCGGGGCTTGTGAATGAATTATGGAAGCACTCTTCAGCGGCCTCACAATTTATTGAGAACCACAGGCTGTCTGCTTTCCTGGCCTGTCAGTTTAGGTGGACGGCCATGTCTTGGTAAGTTTGCAGTTGCGCCAAACTCTTTCCATTTTTGGATGATGCATTGAACAGTGCTACGTGAGATGTTCAAAGCCTGTGATATGTTTTTATAACCTAACCCTGCTTTAAACTTCTCCACAATTTTATCCCTGACCTGTCTGGTGTGTTTCTTGGCGTTCATGATGCTGTTTGTTCACTAAGGTTCTCTAACAAACCTCTGAGGGGGTTCACAGAACAGCTGTATTTATACTGAGATTGAATTATATTGTAACGTGACAAAATGTAGACAATTTCATAGGGTTATGAATACTTTTTCAAGGCACTGTATATAAGATGAATTCTTTAAATACCTGCAGTGTAAAAAAAATCATATTTTTTGTAGAGTACAATAAGATAAATATATATGTGGTTTCAGCGTCATTGTATTTTTCCTATCAATGCTCTTTACAAATAAACAGGCTCAATAATTATTAAGCAAAACCCTGGCTGCATCCATTTTGTGTTCCTATAGTGATTTGTGTATGTTTCTGCAGTGCCCTGGGTTACACTGTATAAATACAATTGCCGTATTGGCCGCTCTTATACATTTCATTTCAAAAGTCGTTTTGAATATTGTTAAATCTGCAGCTTACATTAACATAATATCTGTTAATCCTGCAGTTAAGGTCCTTGCTCCTGTCTGCCAGTTGTTCTGATGCGCTGTCCTCCTGACATGTGCACTTCCAGTGGTGACCATAATCAGCCATGCCAATGCTCACTGTGCAAGCATGGTCCACTGCTGTCACCATAAGGATACTTGCCTTCAGAAACATAATACAGCCATTGATAGAGTGTATGCATGTATACAGGAAGAAACTGCAAAGAAACTTAAGGTTTCTTGTTAAAAAAAAAAGAAAGTTAAAGAGATCAACAGCACTGTAATGCAAAAATGAGTGAAAAAAAGAAGTAAAATTAAATTGTTAAGTAATTATATATCCAGAACTATAACTGCAATCTGTATTAACTTAGAGGTCTATATATAAGAAAGTGTTGTGAATATCTCAGTATTTGAGCAAAAATCACAAATAATACCCGTAATGTTTGTAATATGTGTGAAATGTCAGTTCATACTTGTTGCCCTTTGCAGGGAATCCTACTGACCTCTGTACACTACTCTACATTCTATTGACCTCTGTACACTGCCCTACATCCTACTGACCTCTCTACACTGCCCTACATCCTACTGACCTCTGTACGCTGCCCTACATCCTACTGACCTCTGTACGTTGCCCTACATACTACTGACCTCTGTACACTGCCCTACATCCTACCGACCCTTGTACGCTGCCCTACATCCTACTGACCTCTGTACGCTGCCCTACATCCTACTGACCTCTCTACACTGCCCTACATCCTACTGACCTCTGTACGCTGCCCTACATCCTACTGACCTCTGTACACTGCCCTACATCCTACTGACCCTTGTACGCTGCCCTACATCCTACTGACCCCTGCACACTGCCCTACGTCCTACTGACCTCTGTACACTACTCTACATCCTACTGACCTCTGTACACTGCCCTACATCCTACTGACCTAAGTACGCTGCCCTACATCCTACTGACCTCTGTACGCTGCCCTACATCCTACTGACCTCTGTACGCTGCCCTACATCCTACCGACCTCTGTACGCTGCCTTACATCCTACTGACCTTTGTACGCTATCTTACATCCTACTGACCTCTGTACGCTGTCCTACATCCTACCGACCTCTGTACGCTGTCCTGCATCCTACTGACCTTTGTACGCTATCTTACATCCTACTGACCTCTGTAAGCTACTCTACATCCTACTGACCTCTGTACGCTACCCTACATCCTACTGACCTCTGCACCATGCCCTAGCTACTAGTGCGCCCTGGACCCTGCCCTACATACTACTTACATTGGCCAGAAATTAGAGCAGCTAGCCAGGCCTGGAACTTGTCAAGAAAATCAGAATGCAGTACCAGATGTTCTGCTTTCATAAAGAACTCCAGACTTGTAAGGGGTAACCAATTACTCCCCAGGCCTGAAATGTGAATGAAAGTGAATGCCAAGTTTCTTACTGAAGCTAATGTCTGAGGGCAGCGGCTCCGGTGTCCGTTTGTCCAGCGGCTTCCTCCATGGCTTCCGCCATGCGTCTCCACTCTCTTCGTCCTAAGCACTAGGCATCCAATAGGATCACCTGACGTTTTGGCCAATCGGGAAACGGGTTTCACGAGCCGCCTCCTAATTGGTGGCGAGGTGCGGGCAACGACTCCCGTGTCCACTATCTTACATCCTACTGACCTCTGTAAGCTACTCTACATCCTACGGACCTCTGTACGCTACCCTACATCCTACTGACCTCTGCACACTGCCCTAGCTACTAGTGCGCCCTGGACCCTGCCCTACATACTACTTATATTGTCCAGAAATTAGAGCAGCTAGCCAGGCCTGAAACTTGTCAAGAAAATCAGCCTGCAGTAACAGATGTTCTGCTTTCATAAAGAACTCCAGACTTGTAAGGGTTAACCAATTACTCCCCAGGCCTGAAATGTGAATGAAAGTGAATGCCAAGTTTCTCACTGAAGCTAATCTTTAAGGTAAATGTTGCAGAAAGGGAACACTGTTGTTTGATAAGTTTACTGTACTGAAACTCTTTACAGATCACTAGGGTAAGCGATGTATTTTTGTATTTGTAACATTGTATCATTATTGTACACACCTGAACCTAAATCTCGATCCAGCTCTGTGCATTAGAGCAGAAGCTCTCTCCGATCACTCTCTCCTCATTGGCTCCAGCTGCTGTCAATTCCAGCCAGTGATGAGGGGGCGTGTCAGAGCTATACTCGGTGTGTCCCTATAGCAAGCAGCTTTCTATGGTGGGCACTAGATGGAGGGGGGGGGCAGGTGCACGGGGACCCGAGAAGAGGAGGATTGGGGCTGCTCTGTGCAAAACCATTACACAGAGCAGGTAAGTATGACATGTTTGTTATTTTCAAAAATAAAATGTGATCCTTTACAATCACTTGAAACAATCTGCTTCTAGCCACCACTTAATAGTGATGTTAGGAGGTAAGAGATCTGCTCTGCTTTGGGCTCAATGAGCAACTCCTCTTCCAAGGGCAGTAGCAAAGCAGAATGTATTCACAGAGCCAGGAGACTGAACGCTTATTGCTGGTTATAGGCCTTCAGCAGTAGTGGCTGGTGGTTTTTTTTTTTTGGAGAGTGGCGTCAAACAACCACACCCCCCCCCCCCCAGGTGGCCGGCATTCCGGCACTTACCCCATCTAGGTGGTGGGCTGTGGGCAGTGTCTTTGGTATCCTCCAGTATGGCAGGCAGACCCCATCTAGGGTCTGAGGGCAGCGGCTCCGGTGTCCGCTCGTCCAGCGGCTTCCTCCATGGCTTCCGCCATGCGTCTCCACTCTCTTCCTCCTAAACACTAGGAATCCAATAGGATCGCCTGACGTTTTGGCCAATCAGGAAATGGGTTTCGCGACCTGCCTTCACAACCTGCCTCCTAATTAGTGGGGAGGAAATTTAGTGTGAAAATAGTTACTATTCATTCACTATCGTCACACAACTGGGTGGGATCGGGTGCAGTGCCAATATATTTAATTTTTTTTTTTGAGGCTAAAAAAGCATTAGTTATAATAAAAGTGCTATTATTCTTTAAATGTAATTAATGACTTTGATAGTAAAATTTATGAAACACTGGTCAGGTCATGAACAAATCTTAGACAACCTTTTTCTTCCATATTGCACAAATCCCACATGAACTTCATGAGCCATAAGATATATATATATATATATATATATATATATATATATATATATATATATATATATATATATATATATAGTATCTCACAAAAGTGAGTACACCCCTCACATTTTTGTAAATATTTTATTATATCTTTTCATGTGACAACACTGAAGAAATGACACTTTGCTACAATGTAAAGTAGTGAGTGTACACCTTGTATAACAGCGTAAATTTGCTGTCCCCTCAAAATAACTCAGCACACAGCCATTAATATCTAAACCGCTGGCAACAAAACTAAGTACACCCCTATGTGAAAATGTCCAAATTGGTCCCAAAGTGTCAATATTTTGTGTAGCCACCATTATTTTCCAACACAGCCTTAACCCTCTTGAGCATGGAGTTCACCAGATCTTCACGGGTTGCCACTGGCGTCCTCTTCCACTCCTCCATGACGACATAACGAAGCTGGTGGATGTTAGAGACCTTGCACTCCTCCACCTTCGGTTTGAGGATGCCCCACAGAGGCTCAATAGGGTTTAAGTCTGGAGATATGCTTGTCCAGTCCATCACCTTTACCCTCAGCTTCTATAGCAAGGAAGTGGTTGTCTTGGAGGTGTGTTTGGGGTCGTTATCATGTTGGAATACTGCTCTGCAGCCAAGTCTCTGAAAGTAGGGGATCATGCTCTGCTTCAGTATGTCACATTACATGTTGGCATTCATGGTTCCTTCAATAAACTGTAGCTCCCCAGTGCCGGCATCACTCAGACCATGACACTCCCACCACCATGCTTGACTGTAGGCAAGACACACTTATCTTTGTACTCCTCACCTGGTTGCCACCACACACGCTTGACACCATCTGAACCAAATAAGTTTATCTTGGTCTCATCAGACCACAGGACATAGTTCCAGTAGTTCATGTTCTTAGTCTGCTTGTCTTCAAAAAACTGTTTGCGGGCTTTCTTGTTCATCATCTTTAGAAGAGGCTTCCTTCTGGGACGACAACTATGCAGACCAATTTGATGCAGTGTGCAGTGTATGGTCTGAGCACTGAAAGGCTGACCCCCACCCATTTAATTTCTGCAGCAATGCTGGCAGCACTCATACATCTATTTCCCAAAGACAACCCCTGGATATGAGGCTGAGCACGTGCACTCAACTTCTTTGGTCGACCATGGCAAGGCCTGTTCTGAGTGGAACCTGTCCTGTTAAACTGCTGTATGGTCTTGGCCACTGTGCTGCAGCTCAGTTTCAGGGTCTTGGCAATCTTCTTATAGCCTAGGCCATCTTTATGTAGAGCAACAATTCTTTTTTCTTTAAACGTACATCACGAGACACAGAGCTATAGTAATTACTACGTGGGTTATAGTCCACCTTCAGGTGCTGGACACTGGCACACCCTAAACAGGAAGTTGCCTCCCTATATAACCCCTCCTATACCGGGAGCATCTCAGTTTTTTCGCCAGTGTCTAAGGTGTTGGTCACGAGTGAAGATGTGCTGTGCTGAGCTCCACTGGAGCGATCCTTGCTGGGGCTAGCTATGCAGCCGAATCCATTCAAAGTGTCTTTTAGGCCAAATTGAATGGTACCTGGGCATCATGTCTGAAGAAACGACATGTCTGAAACGAGGTTTTGCTTGTAAACGCTTCTCTTTTTAGAGAGCTGGACCCCGGGATCCAGTACTTTGAGGCCATAAAGTTTTACTGGCAGGGTGCTATTACAGTTCCAGGATTGTGGGTTCCCTGAGGGTCCCCGGTTCCTGAAGATTTGTTAACGGAACTCACCGTGAAGGGTGAAGATTGGGTCTGTTGGTTTTACCACAGAAAACCCTGCGGCGGGAAAGGTAAGTGGCGTTTTCTAAGGAATTCTTAAATTTTCTTATGAAATGTCTCCTTTAAAGCAAATGTTGTCATGCCTAAGTGTCACCACTGGGGGCAGAATGGAGCACGTGCCTTCTCATGCTTTGCTCAGAGATCACACTGTGTCACAGAAGCAGCAGACTTTTTTTCCTCCGGCTAGCAGGCAGACCTCCGGTAAGTTTGGGGGGTTTTCCTTCCTCCAGACACCCCCACCTGGGCTGAACTCTTCCCCTCTTCATGAGGCTGAGCATAAGGGAGAACTGAAAACGATCGGCAATGTCGTTTTCTTTCACCGCCCCTACTCGGTGGCGGCTTCCGGGTCTCCTCCACACCATCCCTCCCTCACTCACAAGCCAATCCCGTTGGATCGGAGGCCCGTGCTTGCGCTCAAAAACTGTTTTTGAAAGAGAAAGGAGGGGGGGCCCGATGTAAGGTGGGGGCAGGGCTTAGCGCGGTGTTGGCGTCCTCCAACGCAGGAGTGTGTTTTAAAAAAAAAAAAACTCCATTTGTGCTGGCTGCAAAATTGTCAGAGAGACATAAGAGAACTGAAAATGATCGGCAATGTCGTTTTCTTTCACCGCCCCTACTCGGTGGCGGCTTCGGGGTCTCCTCCACACCATCCCTCCCTCACTCACAAGCCGATCCCGTTGGATCGGAGGCCCGTGCTTGCGCTCAAAAACTCTGTTTTTGAAAGAGAAAGGAGGGGGGGGCGCGATGTAAGGTGGGGGCAGGGCTTAGCGCGGTGTTGGCGTCCTCCAACGCAGGAGTGTGTTTTTAAAAAAAAAAGAGCAAAGAGGAGCATGAAAGAGGTTTTGGTGACACAGGCATTTCCTATTTGACACATTTACTATTTGCATCAGGCTGAGCATTAATAGCAGGGGCTGGACTATTGCTCAAGCAGTGGATGCAATTTCTTCTGGTAGTACCTCTACCAGAAGAAATGCTTTGTGCATCGGGCTAAGGTCAGAAAAAAAAGAGCTAAAAGGGTCTCCCTCAAGCTCTGGAAAGCCTACTCATTTCTACAAATGGCATCCTCACCTGAGAGAGAGTGGCTGGTCAGAGTGAGCATCAGGGCCATGAAATGTTTGCAACTGTTTTCAACACTGCAGCCTCTGTTTATTTTACTAAAAAGATCTTTTTTCCTCAGCCATGATAGGTTTAAAAAAAAAAAAGTTTAGCGACTTTAATCGCATCCCAGTATGGGTCAAAATGTGACAGGTTCTCTTCCATTGCCCAGGACCCTCAAACTGAAGACCTAGGGGCGGAAGAAGACGAATTCCCTCAGGGGACCGTGGTGAGGCTGATGACTCCTCTTCTGAGGTGTCAAATGTGGGAGAATCAGCTGTTTCAATCTTAAGATTAATGGTGCAATTTCTTGCTGAATGGTCCGCTCCACATTTATGTACCCTTAACTGAGTGTTTGGGTTCGTTAAAGCCTCCTCAAGCTATGCATGCCTTTTTCTGTCCATTCATTGTTGGAAAAGCTTTTTTGTATCTGAGAGGATCACCCAGGTAAGCATTATTTTCCCTCCTAAAAAGTTTTCACACTTTATCCTATGGTGGAGGAAATTCACTAAGTAGGGTATACCAGCAATTAATGCTGTTATATCCTCTGTGAATAATAGTTTGACTTGTCCAGCAGACAATGCTCAAATGCTTAGGGATCCAATGGATAAAAAGTTGGAATTCCTTTTTAAAAAACAAAATAAGAAAAAAACACTTTTTTCTCTGGCAGATTGAATGTCTCAGCCTGCGCTGACAGTAATTGCTAAATCGTTGAGAGACCAGTTTAAACAGGTATTCAAGGTTATCCTGCTCAGCAGGCCCAGGATCTGGCAGCTTTATGTTTGCAAAAGTTGCTTTGAGAGATTGTATCCTTTAGGCCTTGCGCCCTTCGCTAAGCACCATGCAGAAGCTCCTGACTAGTCTTCCTTTTGCGGTAAAACAGCTATTTGGGGATGTTTTGGTTAATACATCCAAAGAAATTCTGGTGGAAAAAGTACCCCCTTTTGCCATTTAAGAAAAGGAGTGAATGTATTTTCATTTTTAAAGCCCCTTCTTCTGTGCCAGGGGCATCAGCCTCCAGGCAGTCACGACGGTTTCCGCTGTCAGGTTCAAAAGGTAATCCTCAGGGTTAACCCCAGGGACAAAAGAGGTCTTGGAGGAGGAAACCTACAAGATACTGAAGCCTCCTTATGAGGAGGCGCCTTCGCTCTCTCAATGGGGAGAATTCTTTTGCAGTTCTCAAGGATCTGGCAGGAAGAGTGTCAAGACGAATGGGGGACTTCCTCAATAGCTCCAAGGTACAAACTGGAGTTCCAAGAGTTCCCGTCTCCTCGTTTTCTCAGATCAAATGTTTCTAAGGATTCAGAGAAAAAGAAGTCTTTCTCTCAAGCATTGGACCATCTTTTGGCAAAAAGTGATCATGGTGGCCCCCATGTAAGAACAGAGGTTGGGGTTTGGTTAAATCCAAATGGACATTCTGGATCTCAAAAATCTAAATTAAATTCCTGAATATAACCACTCTTTTTTCGCATGGAGTCAATCCAATCAGTTATCTCCATCCTACAAGGGGGAGAACTTCTGGCGTCAATCAACATCAAAGATGCATACCTCCATATGCCTATTTCCTCGCGCACTAGTAATATCTACTTTTCAAGGTGAAAAATCTTCATTTTCAATGTGTAGCTCTGCTTTCCGGTCTAGCTACTGCACCTTGAGTGTTTACAAAGGTTCTGGCCCCTCTTCTAGCCAGATTAAGGGCCCAAGGTATAACGATTATGGTTTACCTGGACGATCTGTTCTTGATAGTCCAGTCGGTAGCCCGCTTAGACCAAAGTATGGTCACCACATTCAACTACCTGGATTATCTAGGTTGTTTCTCAGCCTAGGAGAAATCTTCTTTGAAACCATGAAAAGGGCTAAGATACTTGGGTCTGATCATAGGTACACCCAGAAAAGGGTATTCTTGCCCCAGGCAAAGATCAGCGCTATAAAGGAACTGATTTAGGTGGTCGAAGCAAGATGAATTCTTCTATTCAACTTTGAATGAGATTGTTGGGAAAGATGGTGGCTTCATTTGAGGCCGTTCCTTATGCTCAGTTTCATTCGAGACTGCTGCAAAACATTATTCTATCGGCTTGGAACAAAGGGTTCATGCTCTAGATTTCCAATGTGTCTGACTCCAAAGCCTACGGCCACATCACCCTGAAAGCGCCCGATCTCGTCTGATCTTGGAGGCTAAGCAGGGTTGGGCCTGGTTAGCACCCGGATGGACCACCTGGAAATACCAGGTACTGTAGGCTGGGTACGCCAGAGCCTCAGTTTGTGGTTAATATCCAAAAATCTGCAAAGGGGAAAATCCTTCCTTCAGTTACCACGGAAGTGGCCCAGATCAGAAATGACCTTGCCCATTATCATTCTTGAAATTCAGGCAGAGCACTTGGTTCTAAGGGCCTGAACGTTCAGTTTATGGTGTTTCCTGTCAGGATTCCATCCAACTATGCCACAGCAATGGCCTATATTAATCACCAAGGGGGCACAAGAAGTTGTGCGGCCCAGAGAAAGGTGAATCATATCCTATCTTGGGCAGAAAACAATGTACTTTGCCTATCGGCGGTCTTCATTCCAGGAATAGAAAATTGGCAGGCGGACTACTTGACTCGCCAACAGTTGTTCCCGGGAAAATGGTTCCTTCACCCCAATATCTTCCTGTCAATATGTCAAAGATGGGGGATCCCAGACATAGATCTGTTTACGTCCAGGTTCAACAAAGAAGTTGACAACTTTGTGTCAAAAACAAAGGATCCGCTAGCATGTGGAACAGATGCCTTGCTATTCCCGTGGAATTGGTTCTCACTGATTTATGCATTCCCTCCTATTTTGCCTGCGTCCACGACTTCTTCTCAGGATCAAGCAGGAAGGGAAGCTGGTGATTCTTGTGGCCTCCAGCAGGGCCCAGGAAATCTTGGTATGCAGGGATCATAAAGATGACAGTAGGAGACCCATAGACCCTACCGCCACGGCCAGACCATCTTTCGCAAGGTCCAGTATTCCATCCCACTTTACAAATGCTAAATTTAACGGTTTGGCTATTAAGACCCACACTCTGAAGAAACATGGGCTGTCAGGTTCAGTGGTTTCTATCTTGATTATTGCAAGAGAGCCGGCCTCCTTAATTTATATTATGGAGTCTGGGAAGCATATGTCTCCTGGTGTGAAGCATATGTCTCCTGTGGTGGAGATAGGTCAAAGGTAGAATTCCTGACTTTCTGCAGATGGGGTGAGAAATAAAGCTGGCCTTGAGTGCTTTCTAAGGACAGGTCTCGGCCTTATAGTTATTATTTCAAAGACCACTTGCTTCACTTTCTTTGGTTCGTAACTTTATTCAGTGGGTAACATGGCTTAATCCCCGGTTAGGTCACCCCTGAACCCTTGGGACTTGAATTTAGTTTTTGGCGGCATTAAAAAACAGCCTTTTTTTGGACCAATACAACATATTCCCTTGGTCCTTTTTTTGATAAGGAAACTATTTTTTCTGGTAACCATATCTGCTGCAAGAAGGGAATCAGAATTGGCTGCTTTTTCTTGTAAAGAGCCATATTATTATTGTTCACAAGAATAAGGTAGTATGGTGTCTTCATCCTAACTTTTTACTAAACCAGGATATTATTATCTTCATTTTTTTCCAGAACCCTGTTCTATGGAAGAAAAATCACTACATTCTCTTGATATGGTGAGAGCAGTTTACTTAAAGACGACTGCTCAGATTCGGAAAACTGATGTTTTGTTCATATCGCCTGAAGGTCCTGAAAGAGGACAGGCAGCATGGAAATCTACTATTCTAAATGGATTCGACAAGTAATCGTTCTAGCTTATGGTTTAAAGAGGTAGTTTCTACTCTCTCAAATCAAAACGCACTCCTTTAGGGCTGTTAGTGCTTCATGGGCAGTGCATCGCCAAGCCTCCATGGCGCAAATCTGCAAGGCCGCAACTTGGTCTTCAATCCATACATTTACCAGATTCTATCAGGTGGATGTAAAAAGACATGAGGATGTCGCCTTTGGGCGCAGTGTACTGCAGGCAGCAGTATAAGTCCTCTGATCTCATGGTTCCTTACTTTTGTTGTGTCTTCCTATCCTCAGTTGGCATTGCTCTGGGACATCCCACATAGTAATTACTATGGCTCTGTGTCCTGTGATGTATGATTAAAGAAAATAGGATTTTTATAACAGTTTACCTGTAAAATCCTTTTCTTTTGAAGTACATCACGGGACACAGAGGTCCCGCCCCTCTTTCTAGTATACACGTGTATTGCTTTGCTACAAAACTGAGATGCTCCTGGTATGGGAGGGGTTATATAGGGAGGCAACTTCCTGTTTAGGGTGTGCCAGTGTCCAGCAACTGAAGGTGGACTATAACCCACATAGTAATTACTATGGCTCTGTGTCTCGTGATGTACTTCAAAAGAAAAGTATTTTACAGGTAAGCTGTTATAAAAATCCTATTTTTAAGATCCTCAGAGTTCTTTGTCATGAGGTGCCATGTTGAACTTCCAGTGACCAGTATGAGAGAGTGAGAGCGATATCACCAAATTTAACACACCTGCTCCCCATTCACACCTGAGACCTTGTAACACTAGTGAGTCACATGACACCAGGGAGGGAAAATGGCTAATTGGGCCCGATTTGGACATTTTCACTTAGGGGTGTACTCACTTTTGATGCCAGCGGTTTAGACATTAATGGCTGTGTGTTGAGTTATTTTGAGGGGACAGCAAATTGGCACTGTTATACAACCCGTACAATCACTACTTTACATTGTAGCAAAGTGTCATTTCTTCAGTGTTGTAATATTTACAAAAATGTGAAGGGTGTACTCACTTTTGTGAGATACTGAGTATATATATATATATATATATATATATATATATATATATATATATATATATATATATATATATATATATATATATATATATATATATATATATATATATATATATATATATATATATATATATATATATACACACATATATCTGACACTATAGCACTATGCACTTCACATATCTGACAACCACTAATGTTGGGTTACTTGGTGGCCTCTGTAATATCTGTAATACAAAATATGACTCAGTACTTGGTGGAAAAACCCTTGTTGGCAAGCACAGAGGTAAGACATTCCTTGTAGTTAGTGACCAGGTTTGCACACATCTCAGGAGAGACGTTAGTCCAGAGTTACTCTTTTTTACAGATCTTCTCTAAATCCTTAAGGTTTCTTGGCCACTTGGCAACTCAAAGTTTCAGCTCCCTCCATACCTTTTCTATACGATTATGGTCTGGAGACTCACTAAGTCACTCCATGACCTTAATGTGCTTCTTCTTGAGCTATTCCTTTGTTGCCTTGGTGGTATGTTTTGGGTCATTGTCATGCTGAAAGACCTATCCATGACCCATCTACTGTGTTCTGGCTGAGGGAAGAAGGTTCTCATCCAAGATTTTACAATACATGGCCCGATCCATCGGTCCCTCAATGCGGCAAAGTCGGTTTGTACCTTAAGCAGAGAAACAGCCCCGAAGCATGATGTTTTTCACCTCCGTGTCTGACTGTAGGGATGGTGTTCTTAGCGTCAGAGTCAGCATTTTTCTTCCTCCAAACACAGCAAGTCCCCCTCCTCAAGAAGGCACATGTACAGTCATGAATCAAAGAGTTAGCAAAGCACCAACACAGGATGGAACTGTGGGAGCCTAAGGTAGCGCAGTGCCATGTCCTAAACATCAATTAATTAAATAAAGAAAGTGGGAAAAATTGTCTTTCCAGGCACCAATCATAGAAAATAAACAGTAACTTTTTATTAACAATTAATACATAGAGATAAAAAAAACATTTAAAATACTGCAAAATAATTGCAGTAGCAACTAAACCTCCCCAATATGGATCATGAATGTCAGAATCATGCCGTAATAGACATGTATGACTGTAATAGATTATAATATTCAAATAAGCTCTACATGTTTCGCAAAAAATCGCTTCTTCAGGAGCTTGATAAACATTCTAAGGAGAGAAAGAAGCAATCAGTAATTGTAACAATTAAAATGATGTATAACATGGGTATAAAGTCTCACAATATGCATAGAACACCAAGACTGCACCCAGGGGCGGCCAACCACAGGGCATGCAATGTGTGTAGCAGGCAATATGCGGGGACATGCCAGATAGAAAACTAAAAACGTGTATCTATATAGAAGCACCAAGAAATAGGAGTGCAATACCCAAATTAAATCGGCATAAGGAAGAAAAGATTGTAGACTATACACAGTAATAAGACAACCAGCACCACAACAGAATGGTATTGTGCAATTGAAAAGCACAGGGAGCCTATCTAGGCCTACCTTAACACAAGACATGGTTAAATAGAGGTTGTATCTATGAAGTATGACTGGGATCTTTAATTTTGGCTTAAACTGTGCTTAGTGGCAATAAAGTGCCACCTAAAAAATATAAAAGTAACACTGGGAATAGCTCTATACAAAAGCAGTTCACAAAAGATGATAACTAAGGGAAATCTTATCATTAGTCTCACCTGATAATTATATTTGGTATAGAAAAGAGATGCCAGGGCTAAAAAATGGACCAATATTAGACCCAAAGAGATTACATCATAAGGGAGAAATAAAAACTGTGTTGCTGTAGCAGCACAGAAAGCACAAAAAGAGCTTCAAATCCACACCATCTGAAAAGATAGGAGTATCACCAATAAGTCCTTCAAAAGTCATAAAAGTGCCATCAGATACTAATTAGACAACATGGGTACATACCAGACTAGAAAGGATTATAGAGTATGGATGAGTCCAGAATGGGATCAGCGTTTGGAGTGGTTGTCATGATATAAGCAGGGCCATCTTAATAGCATCATGGGCCCCTGGGCAAAGTAATGCTCTGGGGCCCCTACAATGGAGACAGCGCAGGTAAACAGACATCAAGTAGGTAGGAGGCAGACAAGTGGAGGTTCCCCTTTTGGATGGAGCTTCGCAGTAACTACATGAACAGTCATTCTGTACAGCAAAGAAACAGTGGGAAAATACTACATACATAAAGTAACAAAGCTGTTCTCTGCATATAATATATCTGCTAGACCGATGCCTCCCCAGCACTATGGCCCCTCTACACATAGATATATACCCAGCACTCTGACCCCTCTACACCCCAGATATCCCCCCAGCACTCGGACCCCTCTACACCCTAGATATCCCCCCCAGCACTCTGACCCCTCTACATCCCAGATATCCCCCCAGCACTGTGACCCCTCTACTTCCCAGATATCCCCCCCAGCACTCTGACCCCTCTATATCCCAGATATTCCCCCAGCACTATGGCCCCTCTACATCCCAGATATCCCCCAGCACTGTTACCATATACCATAAGATACCACTTGTATTCTGACCCCACTACATCCCTGATAACTCTAGCACTATAAACCACACAAGCTACCCCAAGCATTGCTACCCCCATACACCCCAGACCGCCCTCAGCATTGTTTTCCCCCATACACCCTTGATATCCACCAGCACCATTATTCCATCCATGTAGGACCCCTTTTTCCAGTGGAGATACAGTGCATGTAAACTTTTTGCTATGTGCCCACCTCCAGCACTGGACTCACCTATACCAATCAAGCAGGCAGAAGGAGGGGTGGAGGAGGGAGCATCCCTCCAGGCATTCCAAGCCCTTCGCTGCACAGCTGGGCTCACCATGACACCATCCACAACGCTACTTCTGCAGGTGGGCTCTCAGTGCTCCCGGCTCAGAACTCCCACTCCAGCTCCTACCCTGCAGCCTTCAAGTCATTCAAGCTGCATGGGGCGGGGTCAGAGCATCACTGGCGCTGCGGTCCTGCCCCTCCCTGCTGGCTGTGAAATAATAGGTATCATTCTGCACAGCACGGCGCTCCGCTGCCAGCCTGCCTCCCCTGTATATCCATCACTCTCAGTACCATCATGGGACCCCCAATTTTGGGGCAATGTGGGCTCAAGGACCAGCTGCTTTGGGGAAAGTGCAGGGGCCCCATGCAGCTTGGGCGCCTGGGCAGTGCCCAGGGGTGCCCACTCATTAAGACAGCCCTGGATATAAGGTTCAGATGGTTGCCTTATATGCACGTCCCAATCAGGTGTGCGGAGGGACTTCCACATCACCTGACTCGGCCATAACAGGGTGCATGCACAACACCACTCGTCCGCGCATGCGCAGTCCGCAAAAGCGGCATCGGCAGACGAGACCGAGCAGGGCGAGTGTCCTAGTGGGAACCACAGGGCTGAGAGCTCCCTCAAGTGTGACCTCCGGAAATAGCAGTGCAAATAATGCACTGCATGGGTCAGCATGGAAATGCCCTGGACTGCTGGGTGCAATAGCGGCCAGCCAGGAACGACAGCTGACCGGAGTAAACAAGCCCAGGCCCACAAACTCTGCAGAACTGTCCAATGGTATGAGAAAAGACTGCGGCTTACTGGCCGCAAATAAAACCTGCAGTGCTAGCACACCATGCAGAGCCAGTCCATCGGTGCCGTCAGGTAATCCCACGCATAGTAGAGACCAATTACCTAGAACAATTTTAAAAAAGTAGAAACTACAGATATAATAAAATTTAACATATACATAATGTAAATAACTTGATACAGAAAAAAACATTTGAAATAAAATTCAGACATTGAATACATAGGCAGGGAATGCCATAGACAGAAGGACATTATTACATTATTACATTGATTTTTAGCATCAAACAGAAACGCCTGCAACAGCAGAAATTGCATCAGAGCGAGAGAATCAAGGATAGATAGATAGATAGATAGATAGATAGATAGATAGATAGATAGATAGATAGCAACAATACAGGATAGCATATACAGTATATAGAAAAAGCAATCACTGTTGGTAAAGTTACCCAATGCCTTTACAGGAATGATTTAAAAGATTGTAATCTGTTAATTCCAGACAGGTGTGTAGCAATCAAACTTTCTATCCATTTAGTTTCTTGTTGCAATATTCTTTTATCTTTTATCTTTTATTTAATTGTGGTCATTTATTCTTTGGCGTAGTTGGCAGATAGTCTTACCAACGTTAAACGCCCTGCATTTTTATGGCATGAGATACACGACCCCCTGAGTACTACAATCAGCCCTAAAATGGGGATAAAAAAGTTCCCCATTGGGCAGTTTAAATCTAAAGCCCATAGATACCCAAGGACAAAAGGTGCAGTGACCACATTGGTGGATCCCTTTTTCCTGGGTACCCTGCCCGCAGGTAGGGGCATAATGGCTCTTGGCAAGTTTGTCGCGTAAAGAAACAGCCCATTTGAAAACAATCTCAGGGGATCACAGATGTATTTATTAAGAGTTGGATCATCATGTAAGGTATGCCAATGTTTGGCCAAGACATCTCTCAGTTGATGCTGCTGATAGGAGTATTGTGTAATACATTTTACCGTTGGGTTAGATTCCGATTTGGCCCTACTTTTGTAGAGTAATGCATTTCTAGATTGTTGAAGTGCTTTATTAAATGCCTTGCGTGAGAGCAATTTCGAATAACTGCGCAATAGGAGTCGCCCCCTCAGTAGATCTGCGTGGTATCTGAAATCGCTGTCACGGGTACAATTCCTTCTAAGTCTGATGTATTGGGCGTAGGGAATGCTACGGATGAGTGTAGTAGGGTGTGCACTTGAGGAATGGAGGATAGTGTTCCCGGTAGTCTCCTTACGGTAGAGTGTAGTGGCTAGACAGTTGTCATGGTCTTTGAAAATTAGAAGATCAAGAAACTAAATTTTACGCAAATCACTGTTTACAGTAAATTTGAGATTGTATGTATTGTTGTCAAGAAGATCAACAAATCTGTCCAATGCTGGTTGTGGGCTGGTCCATACAATAAATATATTATCGATATACCTAAGCCACACCAACGCATGGCTGGTGTGGCTGGCTAGGGCCCCACACTGCAATGGATATCCTAACACTGAACTTCTCTTATTTGCTACTTCTATTGGTCTGTTAAATAAACTATGGAAAGTGTTTTGTTATTTCCGTTTCCTAATGCAGAAAAAGGCCTTACAGAAATCTTGTGAGTTTATAACATCTGGTGCTACACATCTTTTACATTATTCCCAGCTATCTCTGAGGACTACAGAACCCCTCCCCCTAGAGATGGAAATGATGAGAATAGAAGGTGTTCTGTAGTAATGTCCTAGGGTGACAACACTGTTCCTCGAAAGATACAGTACAGGCCAGGAAATGTGTTATTAGCAGGATCACCCAATGAAAATAGAAAACTGAAGAAATAAAATAAATGCAGCCACCATATTATTTGACTGGTAAACTACAATATATTTAAATTTTGTTCTTGGATTTAGACATGCTTTATTAATCACACATCACCAATTTCAATTTCAACTTATTCACAGCACCTTTTGACTTGTTTTGCTACCATCCTTCATGATGGAGTATGGTATGGTCCAGAACTAATATCATTTCAACCAACACATTTCACCTGTAGGCTGACTTGTCATTGTTGCTTTCTTTCTTGATGTGAAATATTATTGTCAGTTTATATTTTACTATATCATACATTCTTTGCTTTTTAGGCTAAGGAACGTGTAGGCTTGAGAAAGAACCTTGGATTTTTTGACCATAGTATTGATGCCCCAGGTATGTAACTTTTATAATATTTTGACACTGGCCAAATAAAAATATACATAACAAAGCATTTAAAGTAGAACTAAAGGCAAACCTTTTTTTCCCATGTTGGATAGAGTAACAGAGGGTTATAACCTCAGTCAGGATTTTTTTTTGCCATCTGTGTCTCATCGGGGAGATTTCCCTTCATTTCTCAACCCATAGCCAAACAGGAAGTGAGAGGAAATCCCTCCAAAGTGATGGAATCCCTGGTTGTCAAAAGAACTAGCATACCAAGTGGAAGTTTTGTCCTCTATTGCTTTTCCAGGGGCAACCCAAAATTTGGGATTTTCTTTTATTTTCACTTTTGAATATAATGGTAAACAGGACAAACAGTATAGGTGTGCGTACGGGGTGTGCCTGGGCACACCCTAATCCAGAAGCACATTTGTGAGGTCAGGCACTTATGTAGACGACAAGGGGTGGCAGCATCAGTGCCTGACCTCATAAATGCGCTTCTGGAAGAATGGTCAAACATTCCCATAGACACACTCCTAAACCTTGTGGACAACCTTCCCAGAAGAGTTGAAGCTGTTATAGCTGCAAAGGGTGGGCCAACTCAATATTAAACCCTACAGACTAAGACTGGGATGCCATTAAAGTTCATGTGCTTGTAAAGGCTAAAGGCAGGCATCCCAATACTTTAGACAATATAGTGTATATTGCTCAATTGCAGCGTAGTTTGCATAGAGGCCTCAGGAATCCAGGGACTTGTATTGCTATCGGGCAGGGGTGCCTGAAAAAAAAACCCGGTTGAAGAAAATGACAAATGTTTTGGACATGTAAGACAGTATGATTGTCTTTCAAACCTGTGATTGGCTGTGGATTTAGAATGTCCTTATACTATACCAATTTTTTGTCCTTATACTATATCAAACTTGATCAATTTAATGTAATAAATCTTATATACATCAATGCTTTGTTACTGCATAGAGTTTATTATATACAGATATGGGGGAGCTATATCTTGTTCCATATACACATGTATGTTTAGTAGAGCAGCAGAGAGATACTGTGCATTATTTGCTAATTTTATTGATCACATTTTTTCAGTTCACTAAGTGCATTGTATTGCCATTTATTTTAAAGGGAACCCCAACACACATTTACTGCAGAAAAAATGTCCACAACACACTGATGTAAATGCTCTTTGGATTGTGGTGGACTGCATCGTCAAAAAATGTATTGCTCCTAAATACTGTACAGGAAAGCGCTTGTGTTAAAGCACTAACAGTGGACCCTACATGTACAAGCCCACTTGCTTTATTATCAATTTTGTATGTAAAAGTCAATTTAAAAAGAATATTGTATTGTTTGTGGTAAAATGCCAATGCCTCCTGTCTTGGAAAAAAAACACCTTGTAGAATTTCAAAGAGAGCAGCAAATTGAGTTCAGGTAGTAGTAACAATTAACAACAAAAAAAGGCATTCAATAATTATCCCTTTCATGTAGAAAATTACCAATCCCAAGCAGTCCCCCAGTTCACTCAATCAGGGGGGTGAATGAATAAATTGCAAGTCCCGTCTGCCACAGTGGGGGACAGAATAGTTCCCAATGCAACTGCAAATGATCACTGCACTCAGTCCATTGACACTTCCTCCAGCTCTCCAACTGGAAACCTATACAGAGGCATGGACAGAAAGCAGGAGGAAGTTTGCAGGAGCCTGACGTTGCACCCACGATCCATGATGATTGTGGGTGAAATGCTTTGCAGGCTCCTGTGAAAAAAATAAATAAATTCAAATTTTTTTTCTTGCAAAAACATGTACATTTATTGCTTTGTCTTTTGTGTTGTTTTTATAAAGGTGAACCTGGCCTTTAAAAGATGTAGCTTTCACTGGAAAACTCATTTTCTCACTGGTGCTGTCCTCTGCAGACCCACCCTTCCAAGCTTCAGCACCACTCCTCTTTTTCTGGTTGAATGCTACCAGCCAGAGGTGAATTTTCATCACTGGAGCCTAGAGGCACACAACTTTTTGTCCTTTGTAACAACTCTGAGTTGGGATCAATCCTTATATATTTTCTTGGCAAATCTGACCCTGCATGCAGTGTCATTCGATTTCCTTTCTATGAGCCCAAGCTATCATGGACACTCTCCCTGAGGAAGCATCATCACACCTACCTGGCCTATTGGTAACTATTCAAGGTGTTAAAAAACAGGTTCCTTTTAATCAATGCCTAATGAACGTGATATATTGTGCCATTCCAATATTGAGGATTTTTAAACTAACCAGATTTTGAGCTGCCTCTGAAGTAAAGATTTGCAAATTTGAGCATGGTTTTGCACCCAATTTGGACTTTGTTGTGCTAGTCTAAACATATTCTGGTAGATTACGGGCAAAGATTTAAATTGACTTTTAAATTTCAAAATGTTGGCAATTCTATTGTTTGAATATGTGATTGCAGTCCAACGATATTCAGTCGAAAATTTGCCAGGTCACAGAAATCCATGATTTGCATACATAGTTCAGCCTTGGTAGTGGAAGACATGCAAACAATAAGTATGTATTTCTGCCTTCTGCTTATTCTTTAATACTATCATAGATTATATAGTTAATGGTCTCCATTATTCCTGACAGATGACAAGGAACTGACCAACTATGCTGCCCTAGATTCCAGCAGTAGTGAAATTGAGCTCCAACAAAAAGATACTCCAGATGTGGCAGAAGAGGACCGGCAAGCTTTGAAGTGGCTCATCATCCGACGGAGTTTAGAGGCACTTGCGGTTATTTCAACATTGTTTATTGGACTTATTATAAAATTCACTGTTAAACAGCACTAGCTGCAATCCCACCAGCAGTAGTGCAGTTATGCATGCCATACTGTATAGTAAGGGTCTTTTTATACTAGTGCTGTGCATTAAAAAAAATAAAAATGTATACACACTGACGGCCATGGGATATATAACAGCTAAAGCTTGGCTGTCTACAATTCTTTGTGTCTGGGATCAAAACTAGGCTCTCTTAGACGCTACCTAATGAAGAAATAACAGGAAAACTCTGAGGCACCAATGGCCCAAAAAAAAAAAAAGTTTGGGAACTTTATACATTTTTGACTGCTGCTCTTTACTAATGCCTACATGAACTATGATATGGTTACTATACCCCTACTCTATGAACTTGGCTAATCTAGACCCCCCCCCCACCCCCACCCCATTTAATTCATTGTACACTTAGAATAATGTTGACTTTGTAAAGCTAACTGCAGCAACTTGTGTGCTTCTCTCCTTAAGACCCCTTTCACACTGGGGCCACCCCTGCGTTCGCAGTAAGGCGCTGCTCATTTTAGCAGCGCTTTACCGCTGTTTAAGTGGCGCTTTTTTGGCTGCTAGCGGGGTGCTTTTAACTCCAAAAAAGGTGTTAAAGACTCCTGTGTTGCGGCATTTCTGAATCGCTTTCCAGGTGCTTCGGAAGTGCTGCCCATTCATTGCAATGGGCAGGGACATTTTGGGAGCGCTGTATACAGCGCTCCCAAACCACCCCAAAGATGCTGCTTGCAGGACCCATTGCAATGTATGGGAGTCAGTTTTCAGGCGCTTTACAGGCGTTATTTCTAGCGCTAAAACGCCTGAAAACTGCCTCGGTGTAATAAAGATGATTTTTTGTTGCAGTTTCCAGCACGAGCTTATTCCATAGAGGTGACTAGTCATATATTTAAAATGCAGTGCAATATGAAAAATGCAGAGGTGTGCAAGTGCTTCTCATTTCATACTAGCCATCCAGCAATATTGTTCCATAGTGTTGGAATACCCTTACTGCTCATGACTGGGTTCCCCCTTGTGGCTGTCTTCTAAACTACACACTTTTCAGGTCCTTTAGTACCTCCTGCGATCGCTAGAGAACCCCTCTCTTGCATAAACTTGAGGTATACACTCATCACTTCATGCTGATGATCAACTGTTTAGTTGAAGATCAACAGGGTGTTCTCCTGAGCAAAACCTATTGGGACTGTTAAAGTGGCTTTAAAGCCTTAAAGTGTAAGTAAACCCCCCTATCGTTTTCAGCAAGGGAAGCTGCCATCTTAGCCTCTGTTTAATCTACAACTGCCATGATGCTGCACATGTGATCTGTTATGACACCAGCCATTGGATGGTTTGACAGTTTGGTTGAGAGCACAACCAATGGGAGTGTTACATTTCCAGCACGTGCCGGAAATGGAACTGTTTTATGGATGGGATTACTTCCGCTTTAAGGTTTTTCACCTCAATGCATTACGGTGAAAAATCTTCTGTGCTGCAGCTTCCCCCCCTTTTTCTTGTGACCCACGGTTTGTTTAGTGTGCCGCTCAGGCTCCATCACTATGAAGAATAGTGTGAGTGATGCTACATACATTGCAGGAGTGCCAGCAAAGGATGGAGCTCATCCCAGCTCCTGTAGTCACTAGAAGGAAGAGAGGAAAGATCACTGGTGATGCACATCCACGGAGTCCTATGGTGGTATGAGATATAGAGAAGAGAGACCCCCGATGGGACTTTAAAGGCAGTAGGTAATAAGGTAATCAGTGTAAAAAATATCAAATTTTATTACAAAAGGTTAAAAAATAGTAGTCAGTTTGTACAATGGTCAGTAAAAACAATAAAGAATCACCATACAGAAAACAATATACAGTACTCTGAACTCGAACAGGGAACACTAGGTTGGTCTCATGTGGTAATGGACCCGAATAACATAAAGGTTCACCCAGCGATTCCCAACATGTTTCGGAGATGCAGGGTAGATTCCTTCATCAGGGCGAATGTAGAGAGAGTAAAACCGTAGTGTATGGTTGCTTAGCAAGTAGAAATGTCAAATGACCCATAGGCATGCACCCCTTCACACCAGTAACCATAGATGAGCCACCCATGTCCTCAAGTGGGGAATGGCGATTTGTTTCCCAGGATCCAATAGAAAGGGAAAAGTGGCTGACTGGTAAGCACTGCCCAAATGGTGAGGGGAAAAAAAAAATCGCTCACAAGGATCGCATATAGGCAGAACCGCCCAACATTAACATAGTGCATAGCCTTGTGTGGGTCCCAGCATTTGAAGCTCGATGAGTGTGGTTTGCCTCCCCATGACTAAGCTCCTTGGGGTGGAGTGAAACGAGCTGAGGGTATGGCCTGGTGGGAGCCCAGGCTCAGGTTGTCTCTCTCATACCACCATAGGAGTCTGTGGATAGGTGGCATCAGGGATCTTTCCTCTCTTCCCCTCTTTTTCTTACCTGACACCGATCCGATCCGATCCAGTGACGTGCACGAGCGTAGTGGCTCCAGCCACTGTCCCTCTCCTCATTGGACAGATTGATAGCAGCAGAAAACATTGGCTACCGCTTCTGTCAATCAAAAGCTGTGACACGGGCAGCGGGACTCGGGAGCAAGCCCCCTCGGATGCCCCCATGGAAAGCAGCTTTCCGAGGGGGGCACCAGATTAGGAGGCGGGGCCTGGAGCGCCGGCAGGGAACCCCAGAAGAAGAGGATTGTGGCTGCCTTGTGCAAAACTATTGTACAAAGCAGGTAAGTATAGGCATCTTTGTTATCTACAAAAAAAAATAAAAAAATAAAATGTTTACAACCACTTTAACCAATTGCTGATTGCGCTATAGCTGAACGACGGCTACAGTGTGGCATGCTAGTTCTGTGACGCCGTCATATGACGCCTGCGTACTCTGTGAGTCTACGGAGGACATTGGCTCTTTACCTCTATATGTGATCAGCAAGCAGCAGCTCTTTACCACGTGATCAGGTGTGTCCAATCACAGCTGATCACGGATGTCAACAGAAGCCGGTTATAGGCACGCCTTTCCTCATGCTGACAGCATGAGGAGAAAAGAAGACAGCTGATAACCGGCTTCTCTAAAAGGGACATCTACTACCAGTAAAGCCTCATCAGCGCACATCAGTGAAGGAGAAAAATGGCCTGTTTATAGCAAACTATGAAAGTATTTTTTTTTTCCCAAATTTTTGGTCTTTATTTAGTAAAAAAAAAAAAAAAAAAAACAACCCAGGTGATTAAATACCACCAAAAGAAAGCTCTATTTATGTAAAAATAAATGCTAAAAAATGTTGTTTGGATACAGTGTTGCATGACCACGCAATTGTCATTCAAAGTGTGACAGCACTGAAGATTGGCCTGGGCAGGAAGGGGGTAAAAGTGCCCAGTGGGCAAGTGACTAACATACCGCTGTGAAATGACGACTATGAGACCATACTAAATGAGATATTGTTTTTACTGTGGAACATTTTACTTGTGTTATTCAACAAATTGTAATGATTTTAATAGTTTTGTATGTCATTAAAAGCACCTTTAAAGTAAATTTACTTTAACTGGGATGTGGTGTGATTATGTGTTTCAATAGGTTCAACTACCCAAACCTATACCACAGTAACCTTGAACAGGAAGTCTGTACTGACGGATGTGAAGCAAATCAGTCTCTGAAAGAACAGCCAAGGCCAATATTTGACTTTTGACCATACTCAAGGCCACTCCTTCATCTACTTCTGATAGAAGGAAAGGCAGAATAGTAGTGATGGGAAGTTCGGATCTTTTAAGTGAATTGGTTCATTTCAAACTACTCACTGAAAATGAACCGATTCAATGAATCGATTCTTCGGTTCACTTGCTGTGTCTGCTGACAAGCAAGTGAACCAAAGCTCTGACTCAACCTTATTAAATGATTAGAATCAGAAGACCGATTCACAGAAGGTTGTCAGGTCCTGGGGACGTTTGCTTGGATTTAGTTCCTTGGCTCGGAGCACAAGCCTATTGTGTCAATTTGTCAGATTAGCCAGTGTCATCAATTTTGATGATGCACAAACAGCTGTGTAATGCTAGGTTTCCACTATTGCGACCTGAAAGTCCTGTGTTTTTGCAGCGATTTTACAGCGATATGAACGGTACTCATTGGAAATCATGGGGTACGACTTGTCATGCGACTTTGCAGTCCCAATTTGCACAGGTGTGAAAGGGGCCTCGGGCTGTCTGTACCTGATCACTGCTGCTACCTGATCATTGATTTAGTGTATTGTTCTACTGGTGGTGACTCATGGTTCTTTCAGTGTACTGTGTTCTAACAACTCATATGATTCTTTGACTCAGTAACTTATATGATTCTAGGACTCAGTAACGCATATGATTCTATGACTCTGTGTACTGTGTACTCTTGACTCAGAACTGTATCCAGTTCAGCGTGCTGTGAGCCGACCGGTTGATTGCAGTGAGGGGCTGAGCTCTCTCACTCTAGGATCATATTATCAGACCTGCTATGCTATTGACTCCATAGTGAACTGTTTCAAACGGATCAGTTCAGGTGAATCGATTCATCCAGTTCACTGAAAAGAATCAATTCAAAATAACGATCTTTGCAGAATAGGACTAACCACTGAGTCTCACACCAATAGAACTATATTTTCCAGGTTCAATTATAAATTTTCCTTGAAGTTAGCCACTTTCATACAGACATGACCATAACCTTCAGAAACTAGCAAAAACTGGAGTCTGACTGACAGGGAGGGGTTATATCGGGGGAGGGGACACTTCCTTTCTTTTTTTTTGGTAGTGTCCAATCGCCTAAAAGTTGCCAGCATTACCCCATCGTTATGAATTTGAAGAGACTCTACGTCCCGGAGGTATGAAAAAGAAAAAACTATTTGCTTGCGATCTGCATGAATGTAGGTTTAAAAGGTCCCCGATTCTGGAGAAAACACCTCACCACTCCTTGTAACTTTTCTCCTAACCAATCCAAGCAACGGTACATTGATTAGTAGGCTGTTTTTGTCTACAGCAGCTGTGGCCCCCTTTTTTTTCTTTTTTTTTTTTTTTTTCTGAGATGGGCTTAAACAGCCAGAGAAAATCATTTTTCTTTCCTTATAATCACACCAACACATATGGCAGCTGAACCAAAGATAAGTGTAAATGACAAAACACATATATAACAAATAATAAATATATTGGATGTAAAGTGTGTGTGTATAAATAAATAATATATATATATATATATATATATATATATATATATATATATATATATATATATATATATATATATATATATATATATATATATATATACATATATACACACACACACATACAGAGGCGTAGCTTGTGGGCCCCGATGCAAAAGTTGACCTGTAAATTTGCTGTCCTCACAAAACCTTCTCAACACACAGCCATTAATGTGTTAACTGCTGGCAGCAAAAGTGAGTACACCCCTAAGTGAAAATGTCCAAATTGGGTCCAATTAGCCATTTTCCCTCATTATGTCATGTGACTCGTTAGTGTTACAAGGTCTCAGGTGTGAATGGGGAGCAGGTGTGTTAAATTTGGTGTTATCGCTCTCACTCTCTTTCTGGTCACTGGAAGTTCAACATGGTACCTCATGGCAAAGAACTTGTTGCCTTATGGGATTATGTGAAATCTCCATTAATCGCTGTAAAATATTGCAATTAGAAATATATTTCAGTTAGAGGGAAATATATTTAAAATACTGAGTGTTGTGTTGGTGTTATTGTAATTAGTTCAACTTTAAAGGTTGGCCTTTTGTTCTCCCTGATAACATCTTCCCTGGGTAGTAAACAACAGCCTTCTTTGACTCATCCAATCAGGCCGTGCCCAATATACATTTACTAGGTACAGTGACCAATTAGGGAGAATTATATTAGCCACACTACAGAAAGGAGGGGGGGGGGGGATATAATGCTTTGTGACCAAGCTAACTCTCTCTTTGGTGTGGGAACAGACAGCAGTCACCATGGGCTGACCTGAAGTTAACAGGTAATCTAATATACTTGTATTTTATACTGTACTGTAAATATGGGTGTCGTGGGTAATTTGTAAATACCATGTAAGCCAGGAGACCTACACTGTACATTGTGTTGTAAATACTGTCGGGTGTGTACTTTGTATAGATTATGTAACCCTATTAATAAATGTGTATTGCGGAACGAACTACCTCTTTGTTGTAAGATCTCTCAGATCTAGATATGTATATGTCCATACTACTACAATGATTGAGGTGTATGCACAAAATACAGAACTAGTCAAAAAATGGCGACCACGAAGGGACAGAAAAATTTGGTGGTCTCTTTCAGCAATATCTCAAGGGGTTGCAATATCTACAAAAGGTACACTTTGAAAGGGTTTTTCATTTGAATGCTAAAAAAATGAACATTGTGTGCTCTATGTGCTCGATATAGAAATGGGCTATAAGAAATAGCTGTGTTCTACAGTGTGTAATTAATAGGGAGCTTACGAGGAACACATAACTTTTGTTAAAAGCTAAATATAATATAGAATTGGTACATGAAGAGTCCAGATGCATTAGAAGGAGATGAAAAGAGCTGTTGCCCAATGTTTCTATGCATGAAGATTCAGTCTATTTAAAAAAAAAAATTTTGAAAGATGTTTCCTGTATGTATGCATATCAACAGGAATTGAGAGCACAGCACAAAAGATGGATAGGGAGGACAGACAGTCTTTAGAAAATGTGCTACTTGTAGCTAACAATATTGGCAAACTGTTGCCAGGAGTGCACATAACATTTCATGCAGATAATGTCTTGCAACAATGTAAATTGCTGGGAGTTGCCAACTCCAGAGATCAGGTTAAAGTTTTACTATTAACAGTTAACTTAGACACATGGTCTTCCCTACCAGACCATGTTAAAGAAGGAAGAGCAGATTACAATGAAACTGTAGATGAATTGCTAACAATAATATATCCCTTTGACCTAGGCTTAAAAGCAGCGTATAGAACAAAACAGGAAAATAATGAGAATCCACTTCTTTATGCAAACAGGCTATGGTCAGCTTACTATGTAGGCAAACGGAGAAACGTACACAGAGGACCCAGAGTACAAAACCCTCCTAATAGCTAATGCCCATCCAAAATTTAAAATTAAATGTGGATTTTTTATAAATCCTCTTGAAGATTCATATCAATGCATCATGGACTGTATGCATAAATTTTTTCATGTAGCCAGAAGGTCTAATTCTGTGAAATCAAAGATTTATCACCAGAGTACAAACAAAACCTGTTTAGCAAGTCACACTACAGGAGAATTTGCCACCTTTTCAAACAGAAAGAGGCACCATTACAATTACAATGCCTCCAAAGATAAGATCTATAGGCATGGCCCCCCAGGTACTAGTCAAAGGCAAATAGCCTCATGCTCCCCTTTGAATGTAAATTCCATGGAAAGTGATCTCAGATTACAGTACAGGAGATCAGTTCTGAAAGAGGTTAAGTTAATTAGCACAATTACCTCTCTTGAAAATGAGATTGAACTACTGAAGTCGCATATTCATAATTGGGAAAATACCAATAAAATAATGGAAACATCACAACATGTTCTTAAGGTAAAATATGAAGCATGCCATGCAGATGTGGTACAGTGTAGGAAAGAACTGAAAGAAATAAAACAATCTTTTGATCAAATTGTTAAGGTCCCACAGAAAACCATCTGTTCCATTCAAACAGAAAATACTGGAGGGGGGGGGGGGGGGCAACCTATCTATGTTATCTGCTAGGACTTCACCTTACTAGGAACAAACCTTAAATATAAGCAATGTAGAAACAGCAAAAGAAATACCAGATCTAATGTGTCATTCAGATGTCTATGATCTGAGTCATTTGTTTTCACCAGATCCAAGGGTGAATGTCAGTGAACATATACCAATGTAAATATGTAAATGTAACAATGTGGCAGTGTTTGTTTTCTTTGTGTGAAAGAAAGGGAAAAGGGTAATAACTTTTGTCTAAGTTATATTTTCCAGGTGCAGGGAGCTCATGAAAAAGTATTTACATATTAATCAGGTGTATCAATATAGATGTATTTATACATAAATACATACACCTAAGGTAATGTATATTAGGCTAGGTATTCAAACATGGTTATTAGTAATACAGGTGTTTATCTTCCCCAAAGGATCAGAAGACTGCCATAAATATTCAAAGGTATAGGGTACAAGTAGTGTTTAGTACAGAAGCGTATTCTTGCTTCATTTTATTTATTTTTTATTTATTTATTTGTTTTTGGTTGGTGTTCTTGGTTTTTGTTTGTTTTTTTTGTTTCCTTTCTCCTGTTTGCGTAAACACATAACAATTCATTTGCGATTTATCAAAGCTCTATCCAGAATGTATGGGTTCAATCTAAATGAATGTGTGTGTCTGAGTGATGGAATGCATGGGTATGAACTGTCCATGTGTAAAGAAAGATTTTTTTTTTTTGTAGGGGTGTACTTACCATTGTCTTTATAGCCATCAATAAGTGGGATCACACTAATGCGCATGCTTTGTACTGTTTATGATTATTTTAATAATTTTTTTTTCTCGTTTGTAATGAGCTCAATACTGGTACCAGTTTAAATTAATACTTTTATTTTGGTTTACACGTATTCGCGAATAAATAACCTGTGCACAGATATGAGATCTCGATCCCTATGACTCTGAGAAACTGTAGGGATATTTTATTTTATTTTTTCCTTTCCTGTGGCTTAGAGTGAAGTTTCATTCACTCTGATACGTGGAAAATACATAACAATGCATTGCTTTGCACCTTGTGGCATCTTATGGATTCAGTAGGTCTTGCGTTTTGTTTTTCCTTCCAAATTGACGCATGTGCTGGTAACATGTGTAAAGGTTTTATGTCTACATGTTGTCTTCTTAAACTTTAAGTACTTACAAACACACCAGTTTTTCCTATAACTTTTTGCTTGTCAGAGTACAGATATGTGGGTGTGTCTGTACATTTTCAACTGTACTTACTATGGATGGACGCATTATCTCAGCTGGAAGTCTGTTCCAATCATCCACTACTAGTTTAGTCCATTATGAACCTCTCAGAGAGGTACAGTGAGGTGTTATTAATTTTTGTATTTTAGGAGAAATACACAGACAAGGACGAATGATTGGACCCAGACTGGACAAAGTACTTTGAAACACAGAGGACCTTAAAACATAATTTTTATTTTTGTTTTAAGGAGAAGCCTTGAATCTAATTAATTGCAGTCAGGCCCAACTAAATTCTAAAAAGAAAAAAATTTAAACTAAACTTAGAATTTTTTTTTTAAACAGAGATCCTGCTCTCTGTAATACAAGTTCTTGTGGCCTGATTGACTTGCAAATGGATTTCCACTTAGAGTCAATGAATATGTTAATCACCACCGACAGAGGGTGCTGCCTTTTGAATAGCTACAATGTTTGAAGGCAGTTTCAATGTTTTTTTTGACAGAATACAGATTCAATATTTTTTTAATTCGTTAAATTTTTTTTTCTCTCATTTTTATTCTTCTTTTTTCTTAACGGTAATTTTTTTGTTTACAAAAAAACAAAGGGGGAAGAAAGATTTTTAATTTTTTTTTAATTCTTTTTTTTTTAATGTTTACTATTTTTCTTTCTTTTCTATAGTACCTCTATTTTTTTTGTTTGGCAATTCTTGAGTTTAGTTTCACTAGGGTAAAATAAAGAGAAAAAAAATAGGGGAGTAAGGGGAACATTATATGGAGAACATTTAAAATGGTTAGAAATGTTAAAGCTTCCCTATAGCATTTTGGGGATGGACCAAGTTCCAACAGTTTTTCTTCTCTCTTTCGACATTGGATAATTGTTATATAAATGTATGTGATTGTAGCTATTACCAACTATGACAGTAACACCTGGGTGTTAGCAACAGTCATGTGACTATTTTCTTTGTGTCATACAATCCTCTCTACAGTTCTAATATTGGGCAGTCATCATATGTGGTCATTGATCATTTTTTTTTTTTGTTTATTGGTCAGTTTTCTTTTTTGTGCCATAACCAAGTTCAAAGAGCATTGCGTGAATATCATATAGATATACTGGGACTGGTGAGACTCATAGTGATTGGCAAATAGTAGGGAGTATAGTACAATTGTACTTAAGAGTAATTTAGTTTGATTGTTCCTGAAGCCACTAGTGACTGATGACATCACACTTATCCGTATTCTGAAATCAAGTTATTTTTGTCTGCGTAGGCGACACTGCCTAATCTGCACGGAGAACTCTTAAAGTGATGACCTCTTCTGTAGCCTGCTAAAGGCAGGATTCATACAGTAGCTACACACGGTAGCCAAGGACGGAGCTATATGCCAAGGTTGAACTGAACCCAGTTTCAGTAAAAGGAGTTAGTGGTGAGTAGCGATAGCAACAAAATTCCCCTGAACATGTGAAGAGTCATACACACACACACAATGTGGTATTCCACAGAAGGTGGGGCAGAGGTACTTGCAGGCATATGACAATGGAGGAAGAAAGATGGGGGGATGAAAATCAGACACCTGGCTGAAGGGCGTAACCATTCAAATTGTTACACATGTCACTGGGAAAGGGGTCTCATTACTATGTCGCAGTATATCTATGGCAATTCTAATCAAAGGTCCTTATGGCTCAGACTTACCAGACAAGCATTCAGTTGAATGCATATGTCTTAAATGTACTTGTGTTTTTCTTTTTCTACCTTTGTCCACATTAATAAAGTATAATCTTAGAAACCCAGGAAAGCTGGTCCCCAGGCCATTATTGTATGCTGTATCCAATTGGAATCACCCAGGAAGGCCGTCCCAGAAGCAAGGGCAACAGGACCAGATGCGCATTATGGACTTTCGTACTGTTATTATTGGACTGTTGAGAACAAGGATCCTCATGGTTTTTTTTTTTTTTTGGTTTTTTTTTCTTCTTCTTGTTTTGTTTTGGGGCTGTTTCTCCTGATTTTTATTATGGACTTATGACATCCAGAACAAGTAATGACTACCGATACTGGGATCCAGAAATGTGAACTGTAGGGATGGAGAGTTTAAAAGTTTTTTTTCTCTTCTCAAAGAGTTTTATTTCATTTCAGAGGACAAAGCCAAACGTGCCAGATATTGAAGGAGATTGCACATAAACCATTATTTCAGGTGTGGCCGAGTCTCATATTTTAAACTGGCCACAAGGGGCCATCTGTTGCCTTATGGGATTATGTGAAATCTCCATTAATCGCTGTAAAATATTGCAATTAGAAATATATTTCAGTTAGAGGGAAATATATTTAAAATACTGAGTGTTGTGTTGGTGTTATTGTAATTAGTTCAACTTCAAAGGTTGGCCTTTTGTTCTCCCTGATAACATCTTCCCTGGGTAGTAAACAACAGCCTTCTTTGACTCATCCAATCAGGCTGTGCCCAATATACATTTACTAGGTACAGTGACCAATTAGGGAGAATAATATTAGCCACACTACAGAAAGGAGGGGGGGGGGGGATATAATGCTTTGTGACCAAGCTAACTCTCTCTTTGGTGTGGGAACAGACAGCAGTCACCATGGGCTGAGCTGAAGTTAACAGGTAATCTAATATACTTGTATTTTATACTGTACTGTAAATATGGGTGTCGTGGGTAATTTGTAAATACCATGTAAGCCAGGAGACCTACACTGTACATTGTGTTGTAAATACTGTTGGGTGTGTACTTTGTATAGATTATGTAACCCTATTAATAAATGTGTTTTGCAGAACGAACTACCTCTTTGTTGTAAGATCTCTCAGATCTAGATATGTATATGTCCATACTACTACTACGATTGAGGTGTATGCACAAAATACAGAACTAGTAAAAAAACTCTTAGGATCTGATAAAAAGAATTGTTGCTCTACATAAAGATGGCCTAGGCCAGTGGTCATCAACCCTGTCCTCAGGGCCCACTAACAGGCCAGGTTTGCAAGATAACTGAAATACATCACAGGTGATATAATTTGCTGCTCAGTGATTGTAGTATTCTAGTCTGCATCTCCCCAAGGTAATACATAAAACCTGGCCTTTTAGAGGGCCCTAAGGACAGGGTTGATGACCACTGGCCTAGGCTATAAGAAGATTGCCAAGACCCTGAAACTGAGCTGAAGCACGGTGGCCAAGACCATACAGCGGTTTAACAGGACAGGCTCCACTCAGAACAGGCCTCGCCATGGTCGACCAAAGAAGTTGAGTGCACATGGTCAGCGTCATATCTAGATTTTGTCTTTGGGAAATAGACGTATGAGTGCTGCCAGCATTGCTGCAGAGGTTGAAGGGTGGGGGGGTCAGCCTGTCAGTGCTCAGGCCATACGCCACACACTGCATCAAAGTGGTCTGCATGGCTGTCGTCCCAGAAGAAAGCCTCTTCTACAGATGATGCACAAGAAAGCCCGCAGTTTGCTGAAGACAAGCAGACTAAGGCATGGATTACTGGAACCATGTCCTGTGGTTTGATGAGACCAAGATAAACATATTTGGTTCAGATGGTGTCAAGCGTGTGTGGCGGCAACCATGTGAGGAGTACAAAGACAAGTGTGTCTTGCCTACAGTCAAGCATGGTGGTGGGGGTGTCATGGCCTGGGGCTACATGAGTGCTGCCGGCACTGGGGAGCTACAGTTCATTGAGGGAACCATGAATGCCAACAAGTACTGTGACATACTGAAGCAGAGCATGATCCCCTCCCTTTGGAGATTGGGCAGCAGGGCAGTATCCGGCTATGATAATGACCCCAAACGCACCTCCAAGTCGACCACTGCCTTGCTAAAGAAGCTGAGGGTAAAAGTGATGGACTGTCCAAGCATGTCTCCAGACCTAAACCCTGTTGAGCATCTGTGGGGCATCCTCAAACAGAAGGTGGAGGAGTGCAAGGTCTCTAACTTCCACCAGCTCCGCGATGTGGAAGGAGTGGAAGAGGACTCCAGTGGCAACCTTTGAAGCTCTGGAGAACTCCATGCCCAAGAGGGTTAAGGCAGTGCTGGAAAATAATGGTGGCCACACAAAATATTGACACTTTGGGCCCAATTTGGACATTTTCACTTAGGGGTGTACTCACTTTTGTTGCCAACGGTTTAGACATTAATGACTGTGTGCTGAGTTATTTTGAAAGGAGACAGCAAATGTACACTGTTATACAAGCTGTACACCCACTACTTTACATTGTAGCAAAGTGTCATTTCTTCATATTCACACCCCCAACCCATTTCTTTTTTTACTCTAATTGTAACATCAATCACACATAAATGAAAACAGAGAGAACCATAGTTGTGACGAACTTTACTTTGAAAATGTTAACATCTTATAACAACAATCATTAGAAAACGCTCTTATTTATATTACATTGTAGTAAAACACTCTGGTTGTAGATGTTAAAATACATTTATATTCAATTAAGGTCATCAGGTTTATATTTTCATGAAGTTCATTGACAGCAGGAATGTTATATTGTTAGAGTACAAACAATTATGAATAATGAAATTTCTTGTATTTATAGAGGAGTGGAAGTATTACTTCTCATTTTAATATGAAGATTCTTAGCTCACTTGTATAGTTAATTTTTTAGCTTGGTTCAGTGCTGGCTGGTTGAACCAGTCAACCTCCTACATAAAGTGATCTAGTTCAGTTCACCACTATAGCTATTTTATGCTCCCTGCAAAATTTCAGATTTTTTTTTTTTTGCATAATGTAAAATTAGAGAACAGAAGCTCCATGACTGGAGGGCAAAGCTCAGTGAAAGATTTCACCAGCAGAATTCCCCATAAGATGTGACAAGGCAGGTACATCATTCAACCTATCAATATGTATTCATAAACAAAATAAGTAATGGCTGGACTGACCCATGACTAACATTTTAAATGCGATTGATAACCTGTGTTATTAATACAGGTTATAACTGAAGCATTGTAAACATTGTTTACTATGCTTCAGGTTGTGAATGAATAGGAAGCCTCTGTGCAGAACACTTCCAGTTCATCAATTCTGTGCAGCCGAGGTGGCAGATAGAGGGTTTAGGACTCTGTTTAGACCTAATTCACCTAAGCGCCCCCACCAATTAGGATAAAAAAAAACCATAAAAAACGTTAGCATAAAAAGAAGGTGCTACCGATTTTATAGGTAGGTTTTTAGCAAAAATGACGCTTTAATAAACATCTGTACAATTATAGTGGGACCTAAAAAAATCAGTAGCCCCATCTTTTTATACTATTGCTTTCAGAAAACGAATGGATTAAGGGGGGGGGGGGGGGGGGTCTTTTACAAACTATGAAAGCTGCAAGTGAAAAAAAATTAACAAAAAAAACAATGGCAAAAAATTGAAAATGTGGTCTGACCACTGTGTAGGCCATCTTAAAGTGGTTGTAAACCTTACGCATGAAATATGAACAAAGCATATCCTTCTACACTTTGTACTTGTCTCTATCTAAAGAGTGTGATTTCTCTCTGCTGCCTTGTTCCTCTATTTATTGCATGAGTTACTTCTGCTTTTCCGGACTCCAAGAGATAATTGGTGAGGGGAAGCGTTCCAGTACATAGCCTGTGATTGACAGCCACAACAGTGCATGTTCTGTGTACTGTGAGGAGGGGGGTGTGTCTCTTCCCTCCAATCAGGGCTCAGAGCTCTCCTCACTGAGCTCTGCAGTGTGAGACTTTAGATCCCCACCCCTTGCTTTACAGAGCTCGGAGATGCTGTGTAAAATGTGTGCTTTGGAAGACTGTAGAGAAGAGATAGCTGTAGATAAACAGGTACAACTTCTGTAGGAGGATTTGTTTCATCTCTGTATCATCTGAGGCCAGTCACTTCACTGGGAAAATGTGAGGGTTTACAGCCACTTTAAGCTATTTCGGGAATGGATACTGCTGATGAATTGGTTTAATTTATCAAAAGTTCCAGGGACGAGCTCTTGAAGATTGGATTTCCAGGCATGGAACGCATCAAGACCAAGGTCCAACCTTCCTTCACAGGCTCACTCACTCAGACTACAAAGGTTGAAGAACTGGAAATTTTGAGATGCTCCATACAGCAGTAATGTGTCTTGCTAATGTAGCAAAGGTCAGTGTAGGGCTAATAAGCAAATTCATTGCCTAACTAATAGTGGATGCATATGTGCAAGACCATGCAAAGAATAAGGATGGTATATATATATATATATATATATATATATATATATATATATATATATATATATATATATATATATATATATATATATATACATACATACACACACACACACACACACACACACACACACACACACACACACACACACAGTAATAACTTTTTTAAAATTCTGAATCTGTTTGCGAGCGTTGTCTCGCAAAGCGAGCAGGATTCCAGCCTCTGCAGGTGTGCAGTACCGCATTTGGCCAGAGGTGGGGGGGCGCCGGTGACATTCGGAGCCGCTCGGATGCACTCGGAGCCCCCCCCACCTCTGGCCATATGCGGTACTGCATACCATAGAAGTCACTGTGGAACTAATTAACTGAGTTTCCATTGACTTCTATGGGGAAACTCGCTTTGATATACGAGTGCTTTGGATTACAAGCTTTCTTCTGGAACAAAATATTCTCATAATCCAAGGTTCCACTGTACACACACACACACACACACACACACACACACACACTCTCAAGGAGCTTACCATCTAAGTTCCCTAACTTACATTCATGCATACACATACTAGGGCCCTGTGTAAATTCACCTTACCTGCCAGCATGTACTATAAACTAAAATAGAACTATTAGGTGCACTGACCCTCCAAGGTTATCAGCAGGTCTGTAGGTGGTTATAAAAAGCATGTTAGACCAGACTATTAGAAGGTAAGGAAACTGTTCCACAGGAAACCATATTCATGTAAAAAAAAAAAATAATGCTCAATAAAGTACTTCTGTAAAATGCATAGATTATCTGGAAATAGGCATGGATAGATGTCTTGGAAAATTCATTTCCTGCTTCCTTTTAGAGTACCTGAAAAACAAAAGAATTCTTTTAGAGAAATTAAATGAACTTAACACTGCACTTCTACCTTTAACAAGAAACAATAGAAGGTAGACATCACTGCTGCTGGCCTAACAATGAACCATATACAGCAGGGGTAGGCAACCTGGGGCCCTCCAGCTGTTGCAGAACTACAAGTCCCATCATGCCTCTGGAAATAATTGTAACTGCCAGCCTTGCAATGCCTCAACAATTGGCAAAATGTATACACATGAAAAATGCAGAGCTTCCAGTGCCAATACTATCCACAACTATCCACAGTGTATTAAACAAGGTGTCTCCTGACTGGCTATTGTAGTTCCTCCTGGCGACCTCTATGTCACTGTAGAACAGAATAGTGACATGGGAGTTGGAAGGAGAGCCACAGAAGCCCCCAACTGGAGACGCACTATGCCACACATTCAGAAGCATAGGGGTGTTGTCCTGAGCTCTAAGCGAGAGGGAAGTTTCAGCACACCAGCTGTTAGGAGGGAAAAAAATAAAAATAAGGGCATTAACAAGTTCAGGTCCACCCAATAGCAGTTTTACTGCTACAGGGCAGCACCTGTGCATCGAATCATGTATATATACACGTGATCTAGTTCCTCCGGGTAGGGGGCGCACATGATCACACACACATCGGGAGCCCAGTGGCAGGTACCGTGGACTCGATACCCGCCGATTGTTCGGTACAGAGGTCTGAATCAAATAAGACATTCTGACTCCTGAAGATATCATGAATACCACACAGAGCAAAAGAACTAGAAGCAGCATATCTGTTCTTGAAAAAGTTGGTGGAAGAGCTTTTGAAATATTTGCATGGACCTACACCAATAGATTATCAAGAAATAACTTTTCCCCATGACAAAATGTTGTAAAGCTGCAAAAAGCAGGTACAGAGGCACTATTTACCTTTTCAGGTCTCGTCAAGCTCTCCAAGACTCCTGAATCTAAGACCTCATGCACTTTGGACGTTTTGCCAACTAGACTCCTTTCCTTGTGGCAGTAGAGTTTTGGAAGAAAAAACGCTTGACACTTGTAAACTGTTTAGCACTTGGGCATTAATTTCATTGGCTAGAATAATTATTTATTCTGGCCATTGAAATTAATGATCAAGCACTAAACGCACCTAGGGCATTGATGCGTTTACACACATTTAGGTGTTTTTTCAGCCAAAACGTTGCTGTTCCTGGATGCACTGGCTATGGGATTCTCAAAGCTCCTGTCCCCAAATGCCTATGTGTGCATGGACACATTGGCATTTTTTTCATGCCTCTGCATGTTAGCCCGACTCCCCTATGAGCAATAAATTGTATATACTGTATTTTTATTTACGAAAATGGAGTTACCCTTTAAGCAACCCCTTTTTTCCTTTATTTACCAACCAGATGGACAAGTAACTTTACTATGAATCAAACATAGATTTGAGACCCTTAGATCATAGGATTTTGACCTATGAAAAATGGCAGAACCAATACAGAGTAAAGCCAGTCAAACTAAATGTGCACATTTTCACATCAGAATGGCAGCCACTACATAGACTTCAAATAAGAAATTCTGACTCCTAAAGAAATCATTAATACCACACAGAACAAAAGAACTAAAAGCAGGATATCGGTTCTTGAAAAAATTGGTGGAAGAGCTTTTGAAATATTTGCATGGACCTATACCAATAGATTGGTGAAAAAATGTTGTAAAGTGGTAAAAAGCAGGTACAGAGGTGCTACCTTGCAAAGTCTTGTCAATCTCTCCAAGACTCCTGAAACTAAAGCCTCATGCACACAGGATGTTTTGCTAACTCTCCTTGACTCCTTTCCTCCTGGCAGTAGAGTTTTGGCAAAAAACAAAACAAAAAAAAAAGCGCTTGATGCTTGTAAACTTATGTAACGTGTTTAGGAGCGTCAAGCGATTGGGAGTTATTTCATTGGCCAAAATAATAATTTTTTTCCGGCCATTGAAATTAATAGACGCTCAAGTGCTAAAAGTTAGGGCTTAAAAGTGTTTACGCACATTTAGGTGTTTTTTCTATCAAAACTCTGCTGTTCCTGGAAGCACTGGCTGTGGGCTTCTAAATGTTCTTGCCCCTAAACTCCTCTAAACACCTATGTGTGCATGGACACATTGGCATTTTTTTTCCTGCCTCTAAATGCCCCTACTGTACAGTGTTATGCGATTCTGTGCATTGCGATAAAATGCAGCATGTCTGGATTGCAGTGTGACTGGGACACACAGGAAACAATGGTTTTCTGTGTGTCCCTGTAGTGACAGATGTTTTACAATGCAGTAAAGCGTCTACCAGCGCACAGTGTGATTCAGCCCTTAATACAAACACTGACTTTGAGAAGCAAAATCGAGACCTGGAGAGCCCTTTTGGGACAGCCCAAAAGAACCTTTTGTTAATGAACTCACCCATCCTGCTAAGAACAAATAAAGAAGGTGAGAGTGGGTAAGGCCTACTAGGAGGGGCTGCTAGAAGGTACATGCTGGCACCTAAGAATACCTGTTTTTTAATCATGTACTATAATAGCTTTACAACGTTTTTGTATGGAACAGTTTGCTGTAATGTGTATACAGTGCATCCAAAAAGTATTCAAAGTGCTTCACTTTTTCCACATTTTGTTATATTATAGCCTTATTACAAAATGAATTAAATTTAATCTTGTCCTCAAAATTCTGCAAACAATACACCATAATGACAACATGAAAGAAGTTTGTTTGAAATCTTTGCAAATTTATATATATAAAAAAAAATATCACATGTACATAAGTATTCACAGCCTTTGCTCAATACTTTGTTGAAGCACCTTTGGCACCAATTACAGCAGCAAATCTTATTTAGTATGGTACTACGAGCTTGGTACACCTATTTTTGGGCAGTTTCCTACATTGTTCTTTGCAAAAAAAATGTTATTTTTATTTATTATTTTTATTCACATTTATTTTTGATTATTATTTTTTATTTATTTCATTTCCTATTCTTCATGTATTTCATTTTAATTTTATTACATTTATTTTTTTCAATTGTTATTTTTCATTTATCAATTGTTTTGTTTTTGCAGGCTTTCATTTTGCACCATTCATGCTGTGGTTTTGGCATTTTTCAGTCATACTTTTTCTGCTGCGGTTACAGTGTTGTCCACTAGATGTCCTCAGTATATGGCTGTGGATCTCTTTGTGCACCACCTGGCGGGTGGGCTCCATCCATCTGGGCCGAACACGCCGACGTATCTGTCAGGTATCTCCATGGCCCTTCTTTTGGGGAGGAGCTCCTCCTTTACCCTGCCCACACTGCAATCGTGGTTGCGGCCGGGGAAATCTCCCGCTGGCGATGTCATTACGCCCCTGTGGGCGTGGCTACGCCACGCGCCATTGCCTCGGAGAAGCGTCCCAGGCCTGGCATAAGCTGCATTGTCAGCAGCTGATAATGCCAGGCCTCTAGCACTTCTCCTACTGGGGCTTGGCTCCCCCAGTGTGAACACTATATAAGACAGTACACACACACACACACACTGCATATCAGTCTCATTGTTATGTTTTTATTATAGGGCTAGGTTTGCCCACTCTGTATATGCAATGTACTATTAAAAGTGGCACAACTGCCTTTTAAACTTTCTATATTGTTATTACTCCCATTTCTGCCTTTAAAGTCCAAGGGGATTATTCCAGTGCTATGCACACGCTATTCTCACATTGCTCTTTGCAGGACCTCTCAAGCTCCATCAGGTTGGATGGGGAGCTTCGGTGCACAGCCATTTTCAGATCTCTCCAGAGATGTTTAATCGGGTTCAAGTCTGGGCTCTGGCTGGGCCACTCAAGGACATTCACAGAGTTGTTCCGTAGCCATTCCTTTGTCATCTTGGCTGTGTGCTTAGGGTCGTTGTCTGTTGGAAGATGAACCTTCGCCCCAGTCTAAGGTCCAGAGCATTCTGCAGCAGGTTTTCATCAACAATGTCTCTGTACACTCTGCAATCATCTTTCCCTCAATCTTGACTAGTCACCCAGTTCCCGCCACTGAAAAACATCCCTACAGCTTGATGCTGCCATCATAATGCTTCACTGTAGGGATGGTATTGGCCAGGTAATGAGCAGTGCCTGATTTCTTCTTGCCATTCAGGCCAAAGAGGTCAATGTTTGTTTCATCAGACCAGAGAATTTTGTTTCTCATGGTCTGAGAATCCTTCAGGTGCCTTTTGGCAAACTCCAGGTGGGCTGTCATGTGCCTTTTACTGAGGAGTGGCTTCCGTCTGGCCACTCTACTATACAGGCCTGATTGGTGGAGTGTTGCAGAGATGGTTGTTCTTCTGGAAGGTTCTCCTCTCTCCACAGAAAAACACTGTCGCTCTGTCAGAGTGACCACCGGGTTCTTGGTCACCTCTCTGACTAAGGCCCTTCTCCCCCAATCGCTCAGTTGGCCGGGCAGCCTACTCTAGGAAGAGTCATGGTGGTTCCAAACTTCTTCCATTTATGGATGATAGAGGCCACTATGCTCATTAAGACCTTCAATGCTGCAGACATTTTTCTGTACCCTTTCCCAGATCTGTGCCTCAATACAATCCTGTCTCGGAGGTCTACAGTCAATTCCTTGGACTTCATGGCTTTGTTTGTGCTCCGACATGCACTGTTAACTGTGGGTCCTTATATAGACAGGTGTGTGCCTTTCCAAATGATCAGTGGAAACAAGATGCACCTGAGCTCAATTTTGAGTGTCATGGAAAATGCTGTGAATATTTATCTACATGTGATTTTTCATTTTTAATAAATTTTCAAAGATTTCAAACAAATTTCTTTCACATTGTCATTATGGGGTATTGCTTGTAGAATTTTGAGGAAAATAATGAATTTAATCCATTTTTGGAATAAGGCTGTAACGTAACAAAATGTGAAAAAAGTGAAGCGCTGTGAAAGAACTGTACATCAGATAGTAAGGTCAAGAGTCTCATATTGATAGTAAAGCCTGAGTAAAAATATAGCTACTCCTGTCCTTGGAGAGCACAGCTACAAAGCAGTAATTGAACACAGTGACTTCGAGCCAACCCTAGTTGTTTGATGTATGCTGAGAAGCAGCTTCTGCGGCAGAAAGTTACTTAAGTTGGCCACTGATGGTGCAATTTTCTTTCCTGTAACCACAGGTTGCACGAAAGAAATTTGCTCCCGCGAAGTTGTGTTCTCCCAGCGGGTAGAACACAGCGATTATTGCTTGCAGTTATAGCCTTTGGCAAAAATCACATGAAGAATCTGACAGAATGTCTGTATCCAAGCTGATTGATCAATCAACTCGGGTACAATCAGCCTGGCCATATATGGTTTGAATCTAGAGTCAAACTGTCTATGACCGGCTTTTAATGTACAGTGATGCCGCGTACACACGAGCGGACTTTGACCGGACTGGTCTGACGGACCATTTGAAACATGCTTCAAATCTTTCCGATGGACTCGAGTCCAGGCGAAAAATCCGCTCGTCTGTATGCTAGTCCGATGGACGAAAACCTACGCTAGGGCAGCTACTGGCTATCAACTTCCTTATTTTAGTCCGGTCGTACGTCATCACGTACAAATCCGTCGGACTTTGGTGTGATCGTGTGTAGGCAAATCCGTTTGTTCAAAAGTCCGTCGGAAGTCCGTCAAAAGTCCGTCGAAAGTCCGTCGGACCAGTCCGGTTGAAAAGTCCGCCCGTGTGTACGCGGCATAAGTGTTCTTTTTAAAAAAAATAAATTAGAAGGAAATACTTACTGTAATACATGCACCGTTAGTTTAAAGTATAACTAAAGGAAAAACTTTTTTTTTTTTGGTTTTGAATAGAGTGAAGAGAGATCAGAACCCGTCAGGTTTTATTGCTGCCTGTGCCCCCATTAGGGAGATTCTCCCTTCTCTATTTGTCCTGTTTACAATTATCCTTGAAAGTGAAAGTACAGAAAACTCAAAATTTTGGGTTTTCCAAAGAAAAGTAACAGAGGGGAAATCTTCCAATGGAGACACTAGTTCTGGTGACCTGGGGTCCCCAAGTGATTCCCTTAATTTGCAGGGATTTCCCTTCACTTCCTGTTTGGCTTTGGGACAGGAAGTGAAAGGAAATCTCCGAAATGGGACACAGATGGTGGAAAAAATTTTTGACAGGGGTTATAACTCTGCCTTACTCTAAAATGAAAAAAAAAAAACATTTTGCCTATCTGCCTAATTTAAAAGCCAACGGTGTTATCCTTTACAGAAAGTAATCAAGAACTCTTAAAAGTGGTTGTAAAGACAGAAGGTTTTTTTATCATAAATTTTATCTATGCATTAAGATAAAAAAACCTGTGTGTAGCAGCCTCCTCAGCACCCCCCAATTACTTACCTGAGCCCCATCTCTCTCCAACGATGTTCATGAGTGTCTAAGCTTTCTGGGACACTCCTCCTGATGGGCTGAGACACAGAAGCGGCGCCATTGGCTACCGTGGCTGTCAAAGTCAGTCAGCCAATCAGGGCAGAGAGGGGGCTGGCCAGGTCGGGGCTCAGTGTCTGAATGGATACACGGAGCTCTGATTCAGCTCGGGTGCCCCTATAGAGAGCTGCTGGCTGAGGGGGCACTCGATAGGAGGGAAGGACCAGGGGCAGCAAAGAGGGACCCGAGAAGAGGAGGATCCGGGCTGCTCTGTGCAAAACCAACTATACAGACGAGGCAAGTATAACATATTTGTTATCTTTTTTTTTTTTTTTTTTGAAACGAGACGTTACAATCACTTGAAGCTACATATAGGGAGCTGCAAACCTGTAGCATAGAAAAAGCACAAACACTGGGCATGCTCCCACTTATTGGGAACTGCATACCTTGCTGTATCAAAGAATGCCGTTGCCTGTCATCTGCTACCCATCTTGTTTAAAACAGCCTCTGAAATGCCAACACAAGCTGTATTCCTCTGCTTGTCAACTCCCAACGGTATTTCTGAGAAAACCCAAAATGTCAACAAAAGTGTAAAGAATTATATATGTGCATAAAAAAGGCAAATGATTATTCAAAGATACAAGCACCCCTGACAACAACCACATCTGGACATATCCCTGTGGCAGGCCTGTTATGGGCATCCCTCTGGTGTCGATTTTCTTTTGGATTGAAGTAGATTTTTCACATAACATATACAGTATAGCCTGAATGAGAGGTCTTTACACTCATTGCCATTTACCATGTTGTAGAACTGCAGTCTAAAGAAAATAAAGCCTAGTGCTGGCTTGGAGCAGCTTCTGCACAAAAAAGCATTTAAAGCGTAGCTAAACATAGCATAAACATAGTAGTTCCGCCAGTAACCTCATGTCAAGGGACAACAACATTTACTCTCTGGACTGTATCCATGGAAAAGCATTGTTGCCATCCTAAGACAGAATTTGGGTTTATTCGTTGATGAGATTTCTGTCAGGATTGGTATTTTTTGCACTCATCTCACATATACTGTATAATAAAATGCTGTATTAGATCAAAAGGGATAGAATAGGAAAACATCTTTGTTGAGGTTTATGTACCATTTAAGCTGGCAGGCTGCAGGCCATGTGGTTAGAAGCCTAGATTTTTAACTGTTAAGATAGCCAGGCCACAAATGAAAGACTACAAAGATGTGTAAATATGGCATTCTTAGTAAAAGAGTTGTTACCCTTTTTCCAGAGAAATCTAAAATCTTACCTTTAAAATTACAGCTACCACCACAGCCACCAATGGGAGGAGCACAAGACCCAGTGTTTTCTTGCTGAACTTGGTTGCTAGTAGAAACTTGGCCCAATCCAATTTCTTCTGAGAATAAGGGGGATACCTGAGCTTGTTTGCACTTTCCATACCTAAAGACTTGATGAGGCATGACCGCTTATGGGAAAAGGTATCAAATGTGTGTTTGCCATGATAGCAACCCATGCCACTATGTCCTAAAATGTAAAGGGAATATATGAATGTATACTAATCAATACTGGCATTAATCAACAGCTCATATTGTTTAGTCCAGTAGCGCATAGATTTAATCTGTGACCTGGAACAAGTACACCAGCGGGCAAGCCAGATTATCTAGCTTCAATCCTTGTTTGGGTTTACTGACCCAATAAGTAGAATAGCCATGTGATAAAAATGTCAGCAGGGAACATGTCCAAAATGTTTCAGCAATAACAGCACATATACCTAGCTGCAAATTTCCCTGATTTGTAGATAAACTGCTAGCAACTTGACTATTTACAAAAACATCTTTTGCCCTCTATGTTCTGTTATGGATTGAGTGCAGTATCTGGAACACTAGACTACTTTTCACGGTTTACCAAGCAAACCCAGGATCAAAACTATAAGGTCAGTGAATTTATTTTCAGTTCTCGCTTAGGGCTATATATAATTTTTTTTTATAGAAAATACAGTAGGTCCTGGTCAAAATTGTGCTTTGCAATGCACAGAGCATTAGCATCTGTACACTGTGGTGCATAATACAGCTTGGGTGCATTATAGCACACCGCACAGCTGTACGCAAGAAGAAAGTGTATGAGATGCTAATGGAACAGTCATTGGCCTTGTTATGTAAATTACAATTTAGGGGAGAAAAGAGCATGACTTCACCCAATTTTGAAAAATTGTCAACTAAAATTGACAAAATTACCTCAAAACAATTAAAGTTTTGGTTTACAGGCAAGGCATCGGTCTTAGCGATACGTTTGAAAGCGGATGTGCATACAGTCTAAGATGTTGCTACCAGCTATAGTTAAATATAGTAGCAACAAAAAATATAGCAAGTACTTACCAACACCTCCAAAAGGTAACGCAACAACTGTAAAATGCATAATGACATCATTGCCAGTTACTCCACCACTTGATGTTTGAGAAATCATCTTTTTAATGACCTGAAATAACAAAAAGATTTATTGTTCAAGCAATTGTGAAGCCAAAACATTTACGCGGATAGAGTAGGGAAGAGTTATACCCGGACAGTTTATTTTTTATTGTCTATGTCCCCTTGGGGGAGATTTCCCTTAAACTTCCTCTCCCTGAGATGCTACAGGAAGTGAAAGAAAATCAACAAAATTTCCCTCTTACACAATTCTCACACATGTGAACATGTGTCCTCTCCACTGGAATATTTTACCACCTCTTGGCGAAAACTGTAAACTTTGTGATTTACCTTTACTTTCTGTCTCTAACAATGGTCACTAGGACAAATATAGAGATAAAAATAAACATTTGACAAATCTTGCCCTCATCTATTAAACAGGCCAAAAAAAAAAGGAAGAGGATTTTTTACTTATCTATAAAATCCCTTTCTTGAAACACAGTACAGGACACAGGCTTTCATTAAAGAGATAGTAAAGCTTCATTAAAAAAAAAAAAAAATTAAAATAACATACATGTTATACTTACCTGCCCCATGGTTCTTCTGGGCTCCCCCGTTGGCACTCCAGGCCCCTCCTCTTCGGCAAGTGCCTCTGTGGAATGCAGCTTTCCATGGGGACACCCATGTGTGCTCGCTCCGGGGCCACCCTGCCTGCATCTATTGGCACATGCACATTGGCACACAGATTGTATGAAGGTGAAAAAATGTAAGGCTTTAGAACTACTTTAATCATGACAATGGATTATATGCTGTCACCTTCAGGTGAGGATGATGGCAAACAAAGCTGCTTGGGACAGCACATATAGCCCCCCCACTGCGAGCAATCCTCAGATTTTTCTTTTTAGCAAGCAATAAGAATATGCCAGGACAGAGGGGAGGGGTGACCTATATCCTGTACTGACTCCAATAAAATAATTTTACAGGCAAGTCAAAAACCCTTGTTTTTTAAACAAACAGTACAGGACTGCCATTAATCAAGACTATAGGACATTCCCAAGCAATACAACCAGGGGTGGCCCTTCCTTTAGAGGCGCCCAGACGCCCCCCCTCTCTCCAGGCCACCCCGTATATGCAAGAGATCTATTCATGCATAGCATGAATCTATCCATGGCCGCCGCAGCCACCCCCTATTCATGCATACGGCCCCTTTCAGGGCACCGGGCAGATGAATTACAGCAGCCAGGTTTTTTATTTTTTTAAGCACCCGATTGGAGGCAGAGGCTCTAATAGGCTTCGAAATAGGGTGGGCTCGGGATGCAGAGAGTGTGACCGGAGCCCATCCAGGTGTGTTGCAACAGCGAATAAATATTCGCTGTTGCAACACTGATCCTCCTCCCGGCCAAACGGAAAGCAGGTCTGATACCCGTCATCTCATTGGCTGAAAGGACAGGAGGAGGTGAGGAGATGCACGGCAGAAGCGAGGAGGAGAAGAGCCGCTGGCTGATGCCTGGATGCCCGGACACAGCTGATGCCTGGATGCCTGATCCCCGCCGCTGCCCAGATGGAGTAAGTGCCGGTGCCAGATTCCCAATCTCAAAGAACCTTACAGCCGAAGCTGATCTGGTAAAATGTAAAGCTAAAGGTTAATCAAAATTAAATAAATAAAATCTTCTCTATAAAACTTTAGGTGACCTATCTTAACTGTGATGAAGTACATCCCATGTGTGTAGGCAGCTGGATCCTGTACAAATCTGTGCAGGGATGCCAACTCCACTTCCTGCTGCTGATCTTCCAGCACTCCAATGATTAATAGCTCCGTCTTCTGTAAGGCTGCATCAAACCTGCTCCTGGTAGGGAGCAGGATTCTTTTACAGATCGTGTTACATATAGTGTACACTAGAAAACCAGCAACCAGAAAACCAGCAACCACCCAGTATATATGAGAGCAGGGTGAAGGCCCCAAAAATGTATACACCACCCTAGGTGTTTGTGGAGGGTAAGCACACTACACTTCAACCATAATGGACATGTGAAATAAAGACAAGATTGCAGCCTTGCAAATCTGAGAAACCAAAACTCCTAGTACTGAAAAGCCCAAGAGGTACAGACTGAATGTGTTGAGTAAGCCTAAGCACAAAAACTTTTCTGAATTCTGGAAGCAGCTGATTTTGCTGTAAGCACCTTAGTTTTCTTTTTTTTTAAAAAGAATTTTTATTGCGCACATATCAGAAAAAGCATACATATCAGTAGTTGGGATTACAATATCCAACACAAAAAAAAAAAAAAAAATAGAAATTGCATATCCATCACAATGTTATCACAGATATATATGTCCGTCTTTTCTACATGTGTCACATAGATTTCCATTTCCACTCTACTTTTGCAATATATATGTGCATTTTTTTTTTTTTTTTTTAAGAAAAACAAAAAAGGGGGAGAAAAGCCCCCCCCCCCCCATAAAAAAGAAGAGGAAAACCTCCCATAACATTAAACCAAAACCCATTTTCCCCCCTGAGATGTCCGCATTCGGTGTCCCAAGCACTATTCAAGAAAATTCTATGCTCTAACTCCGTAAGAGGAGAAAGGAAACCAACTCCCCCTATCTTCCTTTCCTTATCGAATTGAGAACAAAAACAGCAGCCCTTACTGTCCCTCATTCAATGGCTCTTCCTCGTCCAGTGTGTTTTTCTAATCCACCCATCTAAACCAAACCTTCCCAAATTTCTTGGGGGCTCCCCTAGCTTCATATGTCATCCTGTACATCAGCACATCCGCGTTAACTATTTTTATCCACATTCCTAGTGTCAGCTGTTCTTCATGAATCCAGCGTCTGGCAATAAGTTTCCGCACCCCAAAATATAGGATCCTAAGAAACAGTTTGGTATATGTATTCATCTCCTCCTGGTCAAAGACCCCTAGGAGACAACGTAAGGGTGAGCAAATGTTAGGTAAGGCGAATTTATCATAAATAAATTCAGTTACCTTTGACCACAGTGGCCTCACCTTTTTGCACTCCCACACCATATGTATGAAAGTGCCCTCCTTCTCCCTACATTTATGACAGAGAGCTGTTTCTTTTCTGTGCATGTTGTATAGTCTAACAGGAGTATAATACTGTTGATGCAGATACCTAAACGGAATCATTTTGTCCGTAGATGAAATAACAGTCACCACGTACGTATCCAGAACCTCCTGCCACTGCTCCTCCGACAACTCCGGGACAGCCTCTACCCATCTCTGCTTGGCCCTAGTCGTTATTATCTTTATCCCTGGTCCCACTGCCCCGTAATATCTAGAGATTCGCCCAGATGGTTCGGGATCTATCAAAGCCTTCTCCAAATCTGTATTCTGAACCAAAATTGTATCCCCTCCACCTTAGTTTTCTTCTTACTAGGTAAGAGTGTACCCTTCTGCTTGTACCCTCTTTGACAAAAGGTGTCTAAAGACTTTCTAAAGAGTTGTTCTCTATCAATCTGAATCTATTCCATCCTTACAGTCCAGCCAAGAATTTTGGTGCAGAGAGCCCACCAAACCATCTACGCAGCAGTGCAAGGCTACTGGGAGGTGCTCCAATTTTCTTCAATTTTCCTTCATCATTAATCCAAGGTTGCACATCATGCTTTTGGTAGAGACTATGAGAGTCTGGCATATAGCCATAGAAACCACCAGCAGTTGTATGGCTAAGCTTGACAGAGCCAAAAAGGCTTTATCCTCCACTGGGTGTTTGAAGACTGGGACATACTCAACCAGAACCAGTTAGGGATTTGTTGAGACAGGAAACAGACGGATCCACAACTGGAACTTACCACTTTGTGCTAAGCCTCCTGTGGGTAATGTTGAGCAAACCAATTGGGAGGAGTATATACTATGTCTGGCTGCAGCCAGTTTTCGTACAGAATATCCTGTACTAAAAAAGTGAACCGGAAAGGACCAAGTATGTTTTTTGGATGTGGGAAAAGAATCTGTGGTGAATCTAGGTGGCTCTAACTTCAAACAAGAGCATACCTCATCCACCAGAAACTTTTTTTTTTAATCAAAACAAACTCTTTATTGAAAATAGAGACAAACAATTAACAGTGCAATAAGCACCATAATTAAAAGATAAATGGTGACAGTTTCATACAGAATAAATGTGTCAGAATTACCAGCACATGTGATACCAAAAGCACAAACAGTGGGTAATGGCAGTGATACATGGATAGTCATCGATAACACCTATAGATATAGATCGTATGCAGCTCATCAAGTAGCAAGTATACAATGAATAGTGCATTGTACCCATAAGGTAGATGTTTACAGAGTGGTTTATTCATCCACTACACATGTAGAGGTAATCTCTAAACCATCAATCCCATATCTTATGGTACTTATCCTCCTCTGAGGTGGGAAGAAGGCACAATAAGCACGGCTTAGGGCAAAGGGTTAGTGGGGAGTCCATTTGGTCATGTAGGAATTTGACCACTTGTGTCCAGTACCCTTGCATAACAAGACAAGACCTGTAAATGGTAAAAGGTGCCACTGATCTCACCACATCTGGGGCATTCTGGGTTGTAATTTGGCCGATATTTAGATAAACGGATAGGGGTTAGGTAGGACCTATTTAAAATGTACAGGTGAGTGAAACAGTCAGAAAGTTTGGGAGAACACTAAATTTACAGGTTTCTAAGGCCTCATGCACACTGCTGCTGGTAAACGGACGTTTAGGAGCAGTTGGGCATTTTTTTCAGCTGCCCCTGAACTCTCCTCTATGTTATCTTATCAGTACATGTACACAGGGTCGTTTCTAGGCAGTTGAGTTTAGAAGCATTTTTTGGAACGCAAAAAAATGGGTTCAGAAGTATGTTTAAAAGAATTTGAAACGGCAAATGCCTGTAAACGCTGCTAAATGCAGTAACTCGCTTTTAGAAGCGTTTCGTTATCAGACTTTTTTCTTTTTTTTACAAGCGCTTCTAGATGCAAACGCGGCATGTAAACGCGGCTAAACTGATGTTTTTAGACGTTGGTTTCTAGCCATCAAGTTAAATTGTTCAGGAGAGGTTAAACAACGTCCCGTGTACATGAAGCCTAAAACATAAAACTTAATAGCTTCTCGTAGATCGGGAGAGATTAAGGGTGACTGCTCATCCTCACTGGAGGAGTTCTTAAGACTCAGAAGATCCAATGTCCACTTCCTCATATTCCTCCTCCTCCTCATTGTCATTGGGAAGCAATGCTGCTGCTATGGATGAGTCAGACAAGCATTCAGCAGGGGTCAACCAACTGGTGATGCTTTTGCCTTGTGCAGTCTGTGGGTTTTGTTCCAGCAGTGGGATAGAGTGTCCCCATTTTGCAGCCAGAATACAATGCTGAATACTGTATGCTGTATGCACCTGCTACTACTACATACAGTAGCAAACCAAGATCTCCTGGGCCACCAGAATCACCTCCTTCCCTTCTTGCTTGATCCTGCGAAGAAGACGCGGAAGCAGCAGAACAGGAGGGAATGCATAGATCAGTGAAAACTGATCCCACGGAAAGACCAAGGCATCTGTTCCGTATGCCATCGGATTCCTTGTCCTTGACACAAAGTTGTTGATCTTGTTGTTGAACCTGGACGCAAACAGATCCACGTCCGGAACTCCCCATTTCTGACAAATTGAAAGAAATATGTCGGGATGAATGGACCATTCTCCCAGGAACAATTGTTGGTGACTTAAGTAGTCCGTCTGCCAATTCTCTATCCCTGGAATGAAAATTGCTGATAGGCAAGGAATGTTGTTTTCTGCCCAAGAAAGAATATGATTCACCTCTTTCTGGGCCGCACGACTTCTCGTGCCCCCTTGGTGATTGATATAGGCCACCGCTGTGGCATTGTCGGACTGAATTCTGACAGGACAATTCCGTAGTTTGAACGTCCAGGCCTTCAGGGCCAGGCGTACTGCCCGAATCTCTAGAATATTGATGGGCAGGGTCATTTCTGATTTGGACCATTTCCCTTGGACAGACACTTCTTCCAGGACTGCTCCCCAGCCCAGAAGGCTGGCATCTGTTGTTACCACCTTCCAGGTAACTGGTAGAAAGGATTTTCCTTTTTGAAGATTCTTGGATATCCACCACCAATTGAGGCTCTGACGCACATTGGGGGATAAACGCATTGGGAAGTCCAGAGCTTGGACCTTCTTGTTCCAAGTTGACAGGATACTGTTTTGCAGCAGTCTTGAATGAAACTGTGCATAAGGAATGGCCTTGAAAGAAGCCAACATCTTTCCCAACAATTTCATGCAAAGTTGAATAGAAGGATTCTTCTTTGTCTTGACCAACTGAATCAGTTTCTTTATAGAACTGATCCTTTCCTGGGGCAAGAACACCCTCTTCTGAGCTGTATCTATGATCAGCCCCAAGTACAGCAATCTCCTTGATGGTTTTAAGGAGGATTTCTCTAGGTTGAGAATCCAACCTAGGTATTCCAGGTAGCTGACTGTGGTGACCAAAGTTTGGTTTAAGCGGGCTACCGATTAATCTAGCAAGAGTAGATTGTTTAAGTAGGCTAGTATTGTTATACCTTGAGCCCTTAGCCTGGCTAAAGGAGGAGCCAAAACCTTTGTAAATACTTGAGGTGCAGTAGCTAGACCGAAAGGCAGAGCTACAAACTGGAAATGAAGAAGACTTTCTACCTCGAAGCATAGAAATTTCTGGTGAGCGGGAAAAATTGGCACATGGAGATAAGCATACTTTATGCCGATTGACGCTAGAAGTTCTCCCCCTTGTAGGATGGAGGCTACTGATCGGATTGACTCCATGCGAACAGAACGGATATTTAAAAAACGGTTTAGATCTTTGAGATCTAAAATGGGCCTGACATCCCCGCTTGGTTTTGGAACCGTGAAGAGGTTTGAATAAAACCCCAAACCTTGCTCTTCCAGTGGGACCACCCATATTACTCTTTGAGACAAGAGATGATCCAAGGCTAGAAAGAGAGATTTCTTTTTCACTGGATCTCTGGGAACATTTGATCTGAGAAAACGAGAGGGGAGGGGAGGAGGAAGCCACCCATCTGTCTTGACATTGTTCCTGCCAGATCCTTGAAAACTGTAGAAGCCTGCCCCCCACTCGAGCGAGCGGGGGCGCACCTTCACAAGGAGGCTTTAGTATTCTGTTTTGTTGGTTTCTTCCCCCAGGTCCTTTTTTGGCCCTGGGACTGACCGAGGTTTACCTCTTGAACCTGATGGTGGAGGCCGTCGAGACTGCCTGGAGGCTGATGCCCCTGGCACTGGAGAAGAAGCACGTTTAAAAGAAAAATGCTTAAAAACTTCTTTTTTACCAGTCAAAGGAACTTTTCCCGTTAGAAATTCTTGGGATATACTTATCCAGATCGTCTCCAAACAACCGTTCACCATGAAAAAGGGAAACTGGCCAAGAGCTTTTTGCATGGCGCTTCGGCTGACCAATTTTTCAACCATAGGATTCTACACACATGTACCAGCCCTAGCATGAGCCGTGAGGCCTGGAGAGTAGAATCTTTCATAGCGTCTACTGTGAAACACAACGCTTCTGATATCCCGGCCAACTCCTGGGCCTGCTGATCAGGATAACTTTGAGTACCTCTATAAACTGGTCCTTTAAGGACTGAGATACCCCAATCACTGCCAGTGCAAGTTGAATGACTGAACCTGCCAGCGCAATATAGTTTTTAAAAAGGAACTCCAACTTCTTATTCGTTGGATCCTTTAACATATGAGCATTGTCTACTGGACAAGTCAGATTTTTATTTACAGATGATATAGCAGCATCAATTGCTGGAATTCCTCACTTCTTATAAAACTCTTCCTCCAAAGGATAAAGTATTGAAAACTTTTTTGGAGGAAAAAACTGTTTATCTGGGTGCTCCCACTCAGAATACATTAGCTTCCTTAGCCATTAATGGATAGGAACAGAATGAACAGATTGGGGAGGCTTTAGTGAACCCAAACAAGAAGTGGGCTCATCGACCGACTGCGTTATTGGCAGTAAAAATGTGGAGCGGACCAATTCAGTGAGATACTGTACCAACAATCTTTCCTGCGAACCTGACACTTCCATATCAGGTTCTTCAGAAGAGGAGACTTCAGCCTCTTTCTGGTCCTTTGAAAGGAACGTATCATCTCTTGCTCCTTGTTCCTCTGCAAGAGGATCCTGAGCAATGGACAGGGACCTGCTGCGCTTAGTCCCACTCTGGGATGCTATTAAAGCATGAATTTTTTTGCTCCAAGCTTAAAATGGTTGAAGAAAAAAAAACCTCCTTAGTTATATACACGGGCTGCAGTGTTAAGAGCAGCTGCAACACTTGCCCCTCCTGATGACTCTGACCAGCCATATTACTCTCAGGGGAGGATGCCATCTTTTTTGCGATGGTTCTAGGCTTCCGTGTGACTGTAGCAGGCCATTTTAGAGCCCTTTTTTGAGGTGTCTTTCACCCCCCTTCCGACCATAGTCCAATGCACAAAGCAGAGGTACTACCAGAAGGAATGCATCCACTGCTTGAGCAATATTCCAGCTCTGTCGCTGCTATTAATGCTCAGCCTGATGCAGTAGTAAATGTGTCAAAAGTAATGGTGCCTTTTAAAACATACCTTCCCGCGCTGGACGCTGCAGGACGCCAACGCTGCGCTAAGCTCCGCCCCCGTCGCTTACGGCTCTTCCCCTCTTTTTTTTAAAAGAGCCCTTTCCTGCGCGGGCTGCTGATCCTATGGGATCCACAGGGAGGAAGGAGAAATGGCGAGGGGCGGGGTCTGGAAGGCGCCGAGCGGCGTGCCGTTCGCGCCTTTTTTTTTAATTTCTTGTGGAGCTCTTTCCCCGAGAAGAGGGGAAGAAAAAACGGCATAGGAGGGCGTCTGATGTGGAGAGGGAACCCCCTCAGACTTACCGGAGGTCTGCTGCTTGGCTGGAGGAAGAAGAACTGCTGCTTCCTAGACACAACGTGGGCTTTCTGAAAAGCATGAGACGGTAAGCGCTCAATACAGCCCCCAGTGGTGACACATAGGCATGACAACACTTACTAAATTTAAAGGAGACATTTCATAAGAAAATTTTTTTTTTTTAAATTTCTTAGAAAACTCCACTTACCTTTCGCGCCGCAGGGTTCTCTGTGGTAAACCAACAGACCCAATCTTCACCCTTCACGGTGGGTTCCGTTAAACCTTCAGGAGCTGGGAATCCTCAAGGAAACCCACATTCCTGGACCTGCAATAGCACCATTGCCAGTAAAAACTTTATGGCCTTAATACCAAAAAGTACTGGATCCCGGGGTCCAGCTCTCTCAAAAGAGAAGCGTTACAGGCAAGACCTCGTATCTTCGGATACTAGGCCCGGGTACCATTCAATTCGGCCAAAAAGACACTTTGAATGGATCCGGCTGTATGGCTAGCCCCAGCAAGGATTGCTCCAGAGGAGCTCAGCACAGCACATCTTTACTCGTGACCAACACCTTAGACACTGGCGAAAAAAACTGAGGTACTCCCAGTAGTGGGAGGGGTTATATAGGGAGTGCACTTTTTGTCTTAGGGTGTGCCAGTGTTCATCACCTGAAGGTGGCCTATAACCCACATAGTAACTACTATAGCTCTGTGTCCCGTGATGTATGATAAGAAAGAAACTATTCACACACTAAAGCTCGCCATACATCATACAAATTTTCTTATTCAATTTCCTGTAGATTTACCTTCAACTATGTAGTGCAAGGGACTACCACATCTTGTACAGGCAGTAAGAGCAGCCACAGAATGACTTTGTACACATTACCACTTAGCAGCAACATCATACAACTTTTATTCAGCAACTGCTGACTTTAAAAACATGCAAGTACATATATGCTTGGTTGTAGGCACATTTGGTCTTAAACAACCAAATATATTAAGATCCAATAGAAGAGCAATTTTTCTGGTAACTGAGCTGACTTCTTACCTTTTTGTCATTTGCAAATGCATACAGTGCAAGGGGCTTTTCTTTCTGGTTTATGAACTGAATGGCTTCATCTACATTTTGTACAGTTATAATAGGAAGGAGTGGGCCAAAAATCTCTTCCTGCATGACCTTAGAGTCTGCTTTAACATCAATCAGGACAGTTGGTTCTGGAAAAAAATAAGTCTTTATTCAATGTTTGAAATCTATATTTTTGTCTAAGTATTGGTTTTTGTAGCTTCCCACTTCATAAGTTGAAATGTATACACATGGTTCCAAAACATGGATATACACTATTATATTGGTTCCTCCCAGTACATTCAAGGGCAAAACAGAAATATATGTCAAAGTAGATTTGAAGTCACAGTTTGTAGTCAAATTTAGACAAACATGCTATGGTGCAAATCCAAATATCTTTTTTTTTTAATTTATTTAAAAACAGCCAATAAATAGCTTTCTTCATTTTTTTACTCGAACCATGTGACTGAACATCCCTCTGTGCGCTGTGTGTGTGCCAGGGCAGTGGGAGGGGTCTAAATCACAGCCAAAAGCTAGCGCAGATCTCACAGACAACTCGATGCACTGTTTTTCTCTGAAATATTGATTTAGATTAAATACAGGAGCTATTATCAATCAAACACGTTCAGGCAAGATGAGAGCCATATACAGCGGGGACGGAAAGTATTCAGACCCCCTTAAATTTTTCACGCTTTGTTATATTGCAGCCATTTGCTAAAATCGTTTAAGTTTATTTTTTTTCCTCATTAATGTACACACAGCACCCCATATTGACAGAAAAACACAGAATTGTTGACATTTTTGCAGATTTATTAAAAAAGAAAAAGTGAAATATCACATGGTCCTAAGTATTCAGACCCTTTGCTGTGACACTCATATACGTAACTCAGGTGCTGTCCATTTCTTCTGATCATCCTTGAGATGGTTCTACACCTTCATTTGAGTCCAGCTGTGTTTGATTATACTGATTGGACTTGATTAGGAAAGCCACACACCTGTCTATATAAGACCTTACAGCTCACAGTGCATGTCAGAGCAAATGAGAATCATGAGTTCAAAGGAACTGCCTGAAGAGCTCAGAGACAGAATTGTGGCAAGGCACAGATCTGGCCAAGGTTACAAAAAAAATTCTGCTACACCTAAGGTTCCTAAGAGCACAGTGGCCTCCATAATCCTTAAATGGAAGACGTTTGGGACGACCAGAACCCTTCCTAGAGCTGGCTGTCCGGCCAAACTGAGCTATCGGGGGAGAAGAGCCTTGTTGAGAAAGGTAAAGAAGAACCCAAAGATCCCTGAGCTCCAGAGATGCAGTCGGGAGATGGGAGAAAGTTGTAGAAAGTCAACCATCACTGCAGCCCTCCACCAGTCGGGGCTTTATGGCAGAGTGGCCCAAAGGAAGCCTCTCCACAGTGCAAGACACATGAAAGCCCGCATGGATTTTGCTAAAAAAACACCTGAAGGACTCCAAGATGGTGAGAAATAAGATTCTCTGGTCTGATGAGACCAAGATAGACTTTTTGGCCTTAATTCTAAGCGGTATGTGTGGAGAAAACCAGGCACTGCTCTTCACCTGTCCAATACAGTCCCAACAGTGAAGCATGGTGGTGGCAGCATCATGCTGTGGGGGTGTTTTTCAGCTGCAAGGACAGGACGATTGGTTGAAATCGAGGGAAAGATGAATGCGGCCAAGTACAGGCATATCCTGGACGAAAACCTTCTCCAGAGTGCTCAGGACCTCAGACTGGGCCGAAGGTTTACCTTCCAACAAGACAATGACCCTAAGCACACAGCTAAAAATAACGAAGGAGTGGCTTCACAACAATTCTGTGATTGTTCTTGAATGTCCCAGCCAGAGCCCTGACTTAAACCCAATTGAGCATCTCTGGAGAGACCTAAAAATGGCTGTCCACCAACGTTTACCATCCAACCTGACAGAACTGGAGAAGATCTTCAAGGAGGAATGGCAGAGGATCCCCAAATCCAGGTGTGAAAAACTTGTTGCATCTTTCCCAAAAAGACTCATGGCTGTATTAGATCAAAAGGGTGCTTCTACTAAATACTGAGCAAAGGGTCTGAATACTTAGGACCATGTGATATTTCACTTTTTCTTTTTTAATAAATCTGCAAAAATGTCAACAATTCTGTGTTTTTCTGTTAATATGGGGAGCTGTGTGTACATTAATGAGGAAAAAAACAAACAAATGATTTTAGCAAATGGCTGCAATATAACAAAGTGAAAAATTTAAGGGGGTCTGAATACTTTCCGTTCCCACTGTATGTCTGTCATGTTGTGGATTGACAATGGGACTCTTCAGCCTGGAAGCATGTATTTGATGCTGACAAGGCTACCAAGATTAGGAGCCTGTGGGTGGCAATGTCACCCTAATGCAAGAAACAGTAAAAAAAAAAAAAAAAAAAGCCTAGTATTGGGACGATAAACAGGTATTTTTCTAAATGTATAAAAACATACATCAAAATAATGCAATGCTATAATGCACAGACAAAGGGAAACTTTTTTTTTCTTTTTGTTAGGGTTCACATACATAGTGATCAGGGCTGACTAGCTACTAGTTCGATTCTAGACCTCAGAGACAGAATATATGTATTTCTACCACATCGCTTTGCAAGATCCGGCTACCAACTAGGAACGAAAGTCTCACACCGTTATACTGTATGTACCACCTTCTCTAGCAAGTAGAGGACAAGTGTAATTTCAAGAATATAGTGGGTTAGTTTGTTGTGCGAGCAGAACCTTTTCGAAAGACTGGGTGGCATGACAGATGAAATGATGGAAATCACAAAAATCTCTCCCCCTTATCTTTGGCCATGGTAGCAGCATACAGGTGCTTGATCAGACCAGATGAAATGCCCCTCCAAAATCCCTGTACCGATGCACTACTACACTACTTTTACCATTAAAAAAATAAAAAATGTTAGTACAACCTCTCCCTTGCCAATTCAATTAAAGCAAGCAACAAGCTCCCAACCCTCAAACAGTAACGCACTTAGGCCCCATACTGATAACCTTTCCAAACGACATTCCTTCCACATCTAGACATTTGTACCTCAACCCTCTGATCCTACATATCAATTCCCCTATTTTCATGGTTGTGTCTAATCCTCAATTCTTCAAAAAACACTACAATCCATCCTCTTTGAGGGATGCAACCATATACAGTTCCAAAACAGTTATACATAAATCCAGGCTGGAGTCCAGCAATATTTAAAATGCTCTACCATGTGTGCTAATTATAATTAACATACCATCATTAACCTTTTGCTGCCACTTAACACATATGTCCAACAGCAGAAAGGGTGGGCTTTACCTCCCACATGCATCCATGGACAGCAGAGAGTTTTGTCATAGACAACTCTCAGCATGCAATCATGATCAGAAGTCAGTGGGACCAGCTCCTAATCATGTGACCACTGTGACAGCCAATCACAGCGGTCACGTGACTGGCCGATCTTTCCTGCCCCCTAGCTGTACAGACCTTATTAAAGGGATGTCAGGGTTGTGCGACAATGGGTTAACTTACCAATATAGCAGGTATTCTCTTCATGTTGCCCTCCAATAACAACCTTCTGTCCTTCTAACAAGGAAAGAATACGCTTGAAATGGCGCTTGTTAATAATCCGCTCATAATCTGGAGATTCCTTGGGGTTTTCTCCATAATATTCCTAAACAAGAAAAATGTATATAATTAACATAGTCAAAAAAAAAAAAGGGGGGGGGGGATTCCTGATTTGTTGATCTATATTTAAACTGTTAGCCTAATTTAAAGTGTTTGATATACTGTACCTCCTTTATTCTGTTCAGTACTATCAAAAGTATTACTACATTTATATAAAAAATTTAAAATTATTGGACTTTTTGGGGTATACTGAGCAATGCAGTAGTATTTGGGGCTTGAGGATTGGTGCTTGGGGGTATATGGAGCAGGAATAGAGCGAGAATATTATGAAAAGGCTGTTGAAAAAAAAAACCAATCAAATCGGTACAATTTACTGTGAGAATTATAATTGCTAAAGTAGCTGCTGTTACTTAAAGTGATTTTACTTCCACCTACAAACAATATTATGTGCCAACAAACAGTGCTACGCTACTAAAATATCTTATAATATGACTAATCCATAAACAATATACTAAGTAAAAAACAATATCATACAAATTGATATTGCGCTATTAAATGTGTACAAAACTATTAATGTGAAAAATCTTATAACAAAAGTTCATGTGAATAATGCTTGATTGAAGAAAATCCTGCCATAAATTAATTCATCCAAACAGTGCAAACAAGGACGAGTGCTCTCTACCACCAGTTTCACAGGCCGCTCACCTCATAGCAGAGAAATATCAGCAGTTATCCCCTCTGGGGAAATGACGACACCTGGCAAACTTATGGATCACAGAACCTCTTAGATGAATGGCTCCTCAATAGTGTTCCAAGAACCCGGATCATCTTGCCCAATGAATATCAGGATGGATATTAGGGATTCGCCTGGCAAGGATGCTGCACAGCCACACACTAAATAAGAAGGTTGAGCAAGGCAGGCAAGTACCAAAAGCGCCTACAGACCGCAGGTGGAAAGGAAAGGGAAAAGAATCATCTAAGAAACCCTGGGAACAAGGGGATGGTAATCTTTCCCAATAAAAAATTGGCATCGAAGTAGCCCAGTACTAAGGTCAAGCTCTAGAGAAGGGAAGGCAAGATAGGCTCCCTAGACCAGAAAGGTTGGCATCTGCAACTGTGGAAAGGCTTGGGAAGGGCTCATCAGGTCTCAGGACATGGTCTGAACGCTAAAGCCAGGGAGCACATGCCATGCAAAACAAAGGAGCAGGGACTCTAGGTTATGGAATGAACCTCCTCAAGTAACAGGAATTGGGTATTAGGAATTAGGGACCTTAGAGCAATAAACTACCCCTGAGCGGTCTCAAAGTAAAACCTGCAAAAGAGAAAAAAAAAATAAGTAAAAAAACAAACAAACAAAAAATAGTCTCATAAGAGGCAACTGAATAGCGCCAACATAAAGGCCACCAAGAAATGTATTTGTTTTTGTAGCATTAGGCACAGACAAGAATGTCATGCTGAAGGAGTCAGGATGGACCTTGGTACCTTGACAATTAAGTAAAGGAAAACAAAATCACATAAGGGTGTAGGCACAGCCTTTAAAAGGGAGAATGGAGAGCAGCAGCTGTCAGGTACCGGATGCCAGAAACCACGTTTAGGATGCCTATTCACTGCTTGGCTCAGCGGTTGAGAAAGAACCCCCGATAATCCAACACCACAAAAAGACATGGTGAAGGGGAAAATCCTAATCTTAACAGTAACAAAAGGCTTACAGGGGTCCATGGACCGGAGGAGTACAATCCATTAAAGCTGCCTTCCCTAGAAGGGAAGAAATTTCCTGACTTGGGAGCTAGTCGCAGGTGTACAAGAGTTTTGGTAAAGCCTAACTAAGGAGTAGATAAAGTGGCTGGGTCAGAGGAGAAGTCATGGGAGCTCAACTACTGAAATAGTTTATGCCAATGCATCTTGATAGCCATTTCAAAGGAAAATGTTTACTTGGATAATGTTGTATGAACCCTCTCCTCTTGGTAGCTGCCACAATTAATTTATCAAGGGAATTGCCAAACAGAAGCTCACCCTTAAATCTTTCCTGCACTGAATCAGTCACCCAAGCTTTATGCCACAGGATTCTGCGCACATGCACAAAAAGTAAAGACAGACAATCTGGAGATCTGACAGATCACATTTTACATAGTGTCTACACAGAATAGTAGGGCAGATGACAAGAGCTGTAACTCTGAATAAAGATTAGGATTATCTATATCAGGAGAAAGCTTATCATGGATTTCTCCAGCCCTGGTAGCTATGGTTTGGGCAACAACTAAAGGTGACAATGGCAGGCTGTATAGCAGGGCCTGCCAGCGCAAATGTGGACTTCAGAAGACTGTCAAAATGCTTATCAACTGAATCTTCAAAGGAAGGGTTATCTTCAATAGAAATGGTAGACTAAGCATTCAGTAGAACTGCTGTGTCCACAGTGCCAGCAGACCATTTTGTGCTACATAAAATTCTTATCCATAGGATATGAGGCTTCCAAGTTGTTAGAAGAGGAAAAAAAACAGTTTGGCCAATCATATATATGGCCCAACTTACCTGATCCAGAGTAGGAAAGAGCTTTCTACAGAAGGCCCTCTTTTTAGTGCAATTTTTGAACATATGGCGGCTGTGCAGTGCTAGTCATATTCATATCTATCCAAAGACTAGTACACACCACCTCGATCAATGAATCCACAGTAACCAACATAGGGAAGAAAGTAAGGAAGTAATGTCTGTCAGTTTTGGTGGTGAAAAAGATTAAGCCGCCACCCCCCCAGGATTCTGACAAAGCAAGTGTGTCAGGCAATTCTGGTTTTAGAGTCAGAGGAAGGTGAACCGAAGTCTGCACTCTAAGTGCAGAAGTAGCGATTTTATCTGTTATGGGTCAGATACAATGGCTGTAATTTCTGCCTTGGTCAAACAGGTCACATTTGCAGGCCTATAGAGGAGTCGGAATCAGGGGCATGAAGCAGTGTCAGTGTAAGACCTCTCTAGAACAAGGTAACCACTTTTAACTTGAGAGGAATTTGGAGTATCCTCAGGGCCTGCGGTGAACTCACCACTGTCTGTCTGTCTTCCCTCAAAGAGTCTTCTAAGGACTATGTCACTAGCCAGAAAGGAACTACCGGTTGGGAGGTGAAAAAAGAACATCAGATTAGAAGAGGTATATGGTGCAATTGCATTACTCATTGTTAATAGTGAGACAATAAAGTTAGAGAATAAAGTGAGACAATAAAGTTAGGGAAAAACACTAATGCCGCGTACACACAAGCGGATTTCTCGTCGGAAAAAGATATGGCGGCTTTTCCGACGGGATTCCGCTCAAGTTTGCCTTGCTAAAGTTCGCTGAACTTACGACCGTCAAGAACGCGGTGACGTACAACACTAGGACGAGCCGAGAAAATTAAGTTCAATGCTTCCGAGCATGCGTAGGAATTTTGCGCTCGGAATTGCCACAGACGATCGCATTTTCGGATAGGAACTTTTTCCGACCGAAAAATTTGAGAGCATGCTCTCAATCTTTTGCTGGCTGGAATTTGACTAGAAAAAGTCCGATGAAACATACACATGGTCGCATTTTCCGACGAAAAACTCTCATCGGTCTTTTGCGGGCCGAAATTCCGATCGTGTGTACACGGCATTAGAGTGCCAGTCCCCACCTGTGCCCTATGAAAGGATTGTGTACATAGCACTGCAGTATGTCTTGTAGAATAAAGTTGTGTTGTATAAGAGGGTACTGGGAAACACTGTCTTACCTTGTCCAGGCCACTGGTCTCATACAATGTTCAGGCTTTGCCCATTACGGTGGGCATACCCTCAAAGGGGTCTTCAGTGTTTGAGTACCATAAAAGACTAGACCAAGGCCATGGACCTGTATCACACTCTGGGGCTACCTAAACTTGTTGCACCACAATGAAGGAGGTAAATAAATCTGGTGAAAGAAAAAATAGTAGGAAATTCTTTCCAGGTAGAAAAGGCGTCCATCACCTAAGAACATTAGCACAAAACTGGAGCCTCACAGAGGGAGCGGAATTATATGGAGACACAAAGGAGCGAACACAGTGAAACTTTTTGCCTTGTCCAATCACCAGATAGCAGCATATAACCCATGATCTATGAATTGATTACTGTCTCGCACAGTAAAAATGCACATTTTCAGTCGAGTGAAAAAAGGTTAGAACTTTTGCTGTGTGTGCCTTCATGTCCCGGTGAAAACTGCTTTCCCCTGTTTTTAAGCTCTGGAGTCACTTATTCTTAACACCCAGATGATGGACCAGTCTTGTCCGCTTTTACTTACTTTTAGTGTTTCCTTGATTTTCTCAAGTAGATTACCTTGGATGGATTTCTCACACAGGATATAATCAGGAGCAATACAAGTCTGACCACAGTTCATAAACTTTCCCCAGGTTATACGTCTACAAAAAAAATAATAATAAAGTCAGCTCTGAAAGCAAAATTGAAAGACGTCACACAGACTTTCAAAGCCACTTTTCAAAGCAATGCCCTAAACTAACATGTTACCTCTAGGTTTGGGAGTGTCAGCTTCTCTCTGACGCTTCTGAGATTAAAGGTTCTTTTGTGACAGATCACCCATAAATATGCCAACTGAAACCAGAACAGCAGCTCTGCTAGGTGTTGCTACTGCAGCATATGTATTAGCTACCTAAAATTGAAAAGTCAAATCTTTGAACTCACCTGCAGGACTGCATTTCCCAGAGTTATAAAAACCTTTTAACTGGGTTCAAGTCCAGAACAAAATTTACAATTTGAATCTGTGGCAGTTCCACTTTTTTTTTTATCCAAGACATATAGTGCAATGTTTTTCAGATATAAGTGTAAGGCCTCATGTACACTGCTGCTGGTAAACGGACTTTCAGAGGCAGTTGGCTGCTTTTTTCAGCTGCCCCAGAACTCATCCAATGTTATCTTATGTGTACATGTACACAGGTTTGTTTAATGTCGTTTTTAGGCAGTTGCGTTTAGAAGCTTTTCTTTGAAGGCAAAAAAATGACGACGTTTCAGACGCCAAACGTGTCTAAACGCGGTACCGGCATTTAGCCGCGCTTTCGTTTAGAAGCGTTTTTAAAAAAGGTGCCCTATTTTTTTTTTACAAAACCTAAAAATGATAGCAAAAATGATAAAAAAACCACAAAAAAATATTTAAAATACGTGTAATTGCTTGCAATGCTTCACACCCCTAATGAGCCCAAGATCTAATCCAATACACCACTAGCTGTACATACATGTTGGAAAAATATCCTACAGACATGTGCTGCGCAATCAATGGATGAGTCCAGTAGCGTCGAACTCTGGTCCTCGCATGCAATTTCCGACATCTTTCCAGCCTCATCAACAGCAACGTCAGGAGCATTTCCTCACATATGCTCATTATGGGATCCATAGTAAAAGCACCGAAATTGAGGTAGATACAAGTACACTGCTGCTCTCTCAGCTGCTGCTACTCACTCTTGTCTCACAGAATGGCTGAAATAGTTAAATAATACTGTTTTTTGTGCTTTGGGAGGGTCTTATGATGTTATCTTAAATAAACACTCCTAGACGTGAATGTGGCTAAATGTGACTAAATGCGGCATGCAAATGCGTCTAAACGGGCGTTTTTTAAACGCCGGTTTCATGCTGTCAAAAAATCGTTCAGAAGAAGTTGCCTCAGCGTCCCGTGTACATTAGGCCTAAGGTGTGGATGGAGGAATCTCCATTCCTATTGTATTCTGATAACAGCAGCAAGTGTGGCTGTCTGAATACCGAAACAGTGACTGCAACTCATAGTGTGCAGTCCCTGTTCAGTTAACAATTTTCTATCCGACTTAGTCAATTTTTCAATAGAAGTTTGTAGCCAATCCTGCAGGAATCTTCTGACATTTGAGCTGTGTATAGCTAGCTTAAGAGATCATTTTGATATATTGTAAATTGTGTTATTAATGTGTATGATAAAGTTGAACTACACACAAAAAACTATATATACAAAGTGGAAATAAATAAATATATGGGGCATTTTTACTTCTGTCCATCCAGTCCTAAGATTTACACAGTCCTGTCACATAGCACACCCAGATCAGGAGACAGACATATTTGCTTATTATATATTCAGGCTCTACCTCCTGATATGAATTGCTACACAAATAATGTGTGCTTTACTGCTTCTTTTTTACAATGCAAATCTAAAAGGCGGGTATAGATTCGAACAGCACACAGGGACCGGCAGAGATTCGAACCATCTATTGGCAGGCTTATTTGCACAACAACCACAACACATCTGCCTGGCTCCTTGTGCCCAGTCTGTACATAGATTGCAAGCTGCATATCCACAGCCTGTTAATATTGCTAATGCCTAGCATGCACAATCAGAAAAACGGATGAAAAATACCGCTTTTGAATCTATCGTCCGATAACCTGATCGTTAGTACACAGCTTTCGAGAGCTGATTCCGACAGTTCATGCAAAATTATCTGAAGGGACAAACATTAAAATTGTTCTCGTACAATATCAGAACGTACAATTTTCATTAAATCAGTACAGTATTTGTAGTCATGGAAAAAAAAAAAAAAAAAATCGGAAGACCAAGACCACGCATGCTCAGAAATGAAAGAATACATTACAATACAACACATTACATCCCTTCTGAAGTTGTATTCTGTTGTAATTTGTCGTAATCTGTTGTACGAGAATTTTCACAACTCTTTTTTTGAATCAAAGAACTTTTATTAAGAAAATAAGAGACATTTTAATATACAGACAGTCAATTGTTTAGCCACACAACCAGATTTAACAAGAAGTGGACATGGAAACCTCAAACATATCACAACATATGATCTTCATACTGGAATACCACTGCCCTGTCAGTAAGGGTTCATAAACTAGTTATAGTCACCCACTGACTCATTTCCATTAATATGATACCACCTCTAGCTAGCCCCATGTAGACAAAGGAACCCAGACTCAGAGGAAGCACTCTTAGTTAGAAAATACTTAATATTGCATTAGTCTGTCAAGAATAAGTTGTGAAGGCGCTACTCCTGGCGTGTCCAACCAACATTGCCATATATTTTGGAACATCTGTGGAGAGTTCCTATAACAAGTATTTTTTTTTCCCGAATAAGGATAGTATTGACCGACTGGATCCACTGCATGCATGTCGGAGTTTGCTCAGACAGCCAAAATCTCGCTTTTCGTTTTTTGGCAAGATATAAGAGCCAAATAAGGGCACAACTTTAGTAACCTCTTGATTTTCGATAGGAGACTAGCATGCAAAAAAAAAAAAAAACAGAAAACAAAAACGACAATCATTCGTCTGATAGTCTCATTGCACATAGGAGACTTAAGGCAGGTAGTGTGTACAATTTCCATATCACAGATTGACAGGAACAATTAGGCCTCATGCACACAGGGCGTTTGCCCATCTTTACTGGACACCTCTCCTACAGGCAGCAGCGTTTTGGCACAAAAAAAAAGCATGATGCATGTAAACGCACATAGACACCTTTAGGGCTTCAAGTGCTTGATTCATTTCATTGGTCATAATAATAATTTAGGCTGGCCACTGAAATGAATTAACGTTCAACCGCTTGCTGCAGCTAGCATTACCATGCATTTACACGTGTCAAGCGTTTTTTTCTGCCAAGACACTGCTGCTCCTGCACGCACAGGCAGTGGGGTTTTTTTTCTGCTTCTATACACCTCTAAAAATGTATGTGTGCATGAACACAGTGGCCAACACGCAGGAGGTGTTTAGAGGCAAAAAACCCCCAAAAAAACGGCCAGATGCCCCTAACAGCAGCATTAAAAACATCCAGTGTGTATGAGGCCTTAAAAAGTGTGGGCTCGCACAAAAAGTACACTTACATTTAAAATCTGCAAATAGTGACTTTCTGTAAAAGTCACCATTTGCATATCAAATGTCTACAATACCATTTGCACATTCCTCTCTTGCCATCTAAAATTACCTAGCCAGTCATCACCCAACCATTAAAATCATAGGAGATAGCGCTTTTTAAATTAGCTTCTTTCTACAACAAAATATTGTTTGAAAAAGGACAAAGTGAGGGTTCTAACAAATAAAAAAAGACTAGCAAGTTATAAAAAGTTATAATAATTATTGCCAAGTGCTCAGTATGACAAACTGGACAAGGGTCATTACTGTATATTAAATTAGATGCACCCAATAACCATATGTGGACTATGACCCCAAAAGACAAGACACCAGTAGGTCGTCATGAAATTATTTTGCAAAAAATAGGAAGGGATGGCCTTCACAAAGCTACCCTTGATCTTTATTCTCCGCAGAGGAAGACAAACACTCACCTGGCAGCAATGTCAATATCACAGTCTTTATCAATGTAACATGGACTCTTCCCTCCCAGCTCAAGGGTCACTGGAGTCAGATATTTAGCAGCTGCTGACATAATTATTTTGCCAACAGCAGTATTGCCCGTATAGAAAATGTGATCAAATCTTTCTGCAAGAAGCTCTGTTGTTTCTGGCACTCCGCCATTCACCACAGGGTACAGGTCCTTCAGGGAAAAGCAAAGATACAAGGAGACTAATGTAAACATAGAACTAATTTTTGCTGTGGAGATATCTCACACATACGGTCTTTCTTCTATAGTTAGTATAGTTTAAAAACAGGGCAACAAAAAAATGCTTTAAGAAATGTCAGGGGAATCATGTCTACAAATCTAAATATTTATCCAAATAAAGACATATGACTAAGCCCATGGACAGTGTGGGTGCTGTGCTGAGGTGGGACTGTTACCAAGAGTTCTGCTGCACAAAGACCATAAAAGATGGTCCGTCTTCCTGGATGATTAAAGGGATCTTGTTGTCTATTTAAAATTTTACACAATAATGCAGTCTGGCTCACTTTTGGGCCTACAGGTTAATCCAGCAAAGTCAAGGGCACTGGAAGTCTCACTCCCCCCTGCACAACTTCAAACCATTCAACAAGACTTTCTGATATCGATGGGAGTGCTATAAAATCCTTGGGAGTCCACCAAATAACTACTCCACTCTCTTCCAAGCCATTTGTCCCCAACTCTTCCGGAACCTAAAGCTCTCTTCCAGAACTGGTCCAATTGTAACTGGTCTTGGCTGGGGCATATTGCGGCCATAAAAAGACGCTCATACCCAAATTGTTATGCTTATTTCAAGTCTTGACAATTCTGATTCCCTCCTCAATGGTGCGTTCCATCCAAACTCAGGTGATGCACTTTATTTGGCAGGGTGGGCAACCAAGTTATGTACCAGACCAGATTGAAAGGAGGATTAGGCATCTTGAAGATCTTGCAATGCTACCAGGCTGCACAACTAACTAAATATCAAGCAAGTTCTGAGACCCCACTTTGGGTAGACCTGGAAGCAGTGGACTGTGCTCCCCTATCTATTCATATTCTGCTGTGGCTACAACCCGGAAAAATTATTACTGCACCCCATTACACAACACTTGCTGCAGCTCTGGGATAGTATCAAGTATTCAGGAGGTCTGCTGTCACCTCATTTACTGCTGTTGTCCATCATCTGCAACCCTTCCATTCCCCCAGCATATGATACCCATGGGGATTTTGAACACTGGAGTACATCAAAGACAACTCGCCCACACTCTCTATTGACCTCCAGAAGGTTCAAATCCTTCACCGACCTCCAAAAATCCTACCATTTACCATCAACTTAACTATTTCGATACTGGCAGGTTAAACACTACGTGATGTCGATTGTACGCCTTGAGGGAGCCCCTTAACTATAACGCCATTCAAGTCTAAATGCAACAATGATCCCTACCCAGTAGGGCTGATCTCTCTACTCTATGCAATCCTAACCACCAACCAACTGACACAACCACTAAGCTATGTTGGTAAGACTTCCACATACACCTTGATCCTAAACACTGGGATCAAATTTGGGCTATCAGGAAACTTTGTTCTTGCAAAGATGCAGCAGTGGAAGCTAACAACAGTGTACTACTTCAGAGGTACATAGTTCCCACTAATTTAGCCCACATTAATCCTATAACTTCCACTTTCTGCTTCCGCGGCTGCTCAGAAGCGGGCTCTTTTATTCATACCTGGTGGACCTGCCCTGTAGTTCAGCGACTTTGGCGACAGGTATATGATCCGATTCAAACCCCTTCTTCAACCGCCCTCCTCTTTACTCTTCCTATTCTGGCTTACCCTCCCTCTTACACTGTTTATTGGTTCAAACCTATTAGAGCCCTTGCACACTGGGGCGGGGGGCGGCGTCGGCGGTAAAACGCCGCTATTATTAGCGGCGTTTTACCGTCGGTATTCGGCCGCTAGCGGGGCGGTTTTACCCCCCGCTAGCGGCCGAGAAAGGGTTAAATACCACCGCAAAGCACCTCTGCAGAGGCGCTTTGCCGGCGGTATAGCCGCGCCGTCCCATTGATTTCAATGGGCAGGAGCGGTAAAGGAGCGGTATACACACCGCTCCTTCACCGCTCCGAAGATGCGGCTAGCAGGACTTTTTTTACCGTCCTGCCAGTGCATCGCTCCAGTGTGCAAGCCCTCGGGCTTTCACACTGGAATGACAGTAGCAGCACTTTCGGGGCGGTTTGCAGGCGCTATTATTAGCGCAATAGCGCCTGCAAACCGTCCCAGTGTGCAAGGGCTCTTAGGTATACTGCATATGTGGCCCCTATTACACTTTACATCATCTGTATCATACCTAATAACTCCTATAAGTGATATTTTTTCTTCTTTAAAAATAACAAACATGTCATAATAAATGTGATGTTATCCCTCGCGCTGTTAGGAGTACAAGGAGTGTGATGACAACCAAACATCAATATTATGAATAGTGCCAACATGAGTAAATAGTGATGATGTCTCTGTGGACTGCAGCAAAATCAAAAAAAGTGTTCACATTACACTCAACAGAACTATAACAATAAAAAGATTTCGCGCTTCAAATCTATCACATATTAAATATATGAACCAACATATACGTGAGCATATATGTGAAGCTATGATAGCTGTGAAAAAATATTGTGAATAAAAAATGTGGATATAAAAAAAACAATCTCAACAAAATAGTCCAAGTGTACTGATTAATACATTCTCATCATGTAGTGAAAGAGTTCATGATACATGTGTCACATCGGCTGGGATCAGATGTGGGGGGAGATAATGATGGTAATCTTTCTATGGCGGGATCCGGTTTAACCGGGCTCTCAGAACTCTCACCTTAAGGGAAGCAGATACAGGCATCAAAAGGTTTCTTTAATAAATGCTGTATGTTGTAGCTTATTGGTTGTCCAGGTTGGGCATCTCTGATAGCTGAGTTATCCTCTCGGTATATAGATACCTATCAGAGATGCCCAACCTGGACAACCAATAAGCTACAACATACAGCATTTATTAAAGAAACCTTTTGATGCCTGTATCTGCTTCCCTTAAGGTGAGAGTTCTGAGAGCCCGGGTAAACCGGATCCCTCCATAGAAAGATTACCATCATTATCTCCCCCCACATCTGATCCCAGCCGATGTGACACATGTATCATGAACTCTTTCACTACATGATGAGAATGTATTAATCAGTAGACTTGGACTATTTTGTTGAGATTGTTTTTTTATATCCACATTTTTTATTCACAATATTTTTTCACAGCTATCATAGCTTCACATATATGCTCACGTATATGTTGGTTCATATATTAAATATGTGATAGATTTGAAGCGCGAAATCTTTTTATTGTTATAACAAACATGTCATACTTAGCTGCTCTGTGCAGTGGTTTTGCATTGCCCTGATCCTCCTCTTCTTGGTTTCCTCGCTGGTGCTCCTGGCCCCTCCCCCCTGCCAAGTGCCCCCTCAGAGCAAGCAGCTTGCAATAGGGGCACCCAAGCAGGCTCGCTCCCGAGCCCTGGCTCTGCATGTCCATTCACACACACAGAGCCGAGACTTGGCCCTGCCCTCTTTCCTCATTAGCTTACTGGCTGTGATTGACAGCAGTGGGAGCCAATGGCCCCCCCGCTGCTGTCTCAGCCAATGATGAGCAAGAGTCCCAAGAGAGCCGAGGCTCTCGTGCACATTGCTGGATCGCAATGGGGCTCAGAAAAGTTTTAGGGTGGCTGTTGCTGCACAGAGAAAGTTTTTTACCGTCATGCATAGAATGCATGATGGTAAAAAACCTTGAGCTTTTAGAACCACTTTAATATCATTATGTGCTTAACGAAGCATTAGGTCTTACGGTGCTTCGTTGATGACTGCTTTACCTTTATTCGCATATGCCATGCATACAAAAACAATGGATTTGTTGATCTTTGGTATCTTTGTATTTATTAAAACGTAATACTTTGGTGGAATCACTCCCATTGGTGGAATCATTTGCTTTATTGTAGTGCAAAGAGGCTGGCAAAATCTTCACACCCAACACTTTTGGGTGTGTTAGATGAAGAAACCCCTGTTGTGCTCAACACAACGCTGGATCATGGTCAGGTTTCGGTAAGTGTTTGGGGGGGGGTGTTGGGGGAACAGTTTGTGTGGAGCTTTTTACCTTAATGCAGGGAATGCACTAAGGCCGACCATGGTTCGAATATCGGCCGGTTCAGCAGCAACCGCCTGAGATTCTAACCATTAATGGGCAGGCTGAATGTACCTAGTTTATTGATTGATCAACTTTGGCTACAACCAGCGCGCAGGATTCTCTTGCGACTATAATCACTGTCTTCTCCCGTCCGCATCGCCGGGAGAAGACAATTGATGATTTCCATGTCAGCACTGTGGTTGCAGGCAAGAAATTTGCTTGTGTATGGCCTGCATAAGGTAAAAAAAAAATCTTAGACCTTAGGACCACTTAAAGTGAATGGCTTCAACTCCTTTATTAAATCAAACTCATATGTTTGAACATATCCATGGTTCAGATGTGTTAAAGAGCACAAAGATGAATAATGTGTCCTATTTATTCTTATGATCCTAAAAAGACACACACGTGGCGTCATACTACAAGACATGCATTGTTTTCAAAGAATGCACTTCAGTGAAAAGCAGAGTTGTGTGCTATCTTTACTGGCTTTATTTCTTTTCATCACTACCCCAGTAATAAGCTATTCTGATTCGATCATTCAGCTTTGATTGGGGCATGAGTTCAGCTGCAAGAAAGTGACCTGGGCTGAGCAAACTGTGCACAACTCAAAACCGTAAAACCATGATGCAATTTGTTTAACAAAAAGATATAAAGACATACCTTATCCAAGTACCGAGGGATAATTTTCTCCAACAGTTTGGCTGTGTGTTCACTGACTTCAGAAGGTTTAATCACCACAGCATTACCTACAAAAAAAAAAGGGGGGGGGGGGGTGGACATAAATAGTACTTGATTTCATGTACACGCTCACACAGATACACAGCAGAGCACTTTTCATTTACACAAAGCTTTGCAAAATGTATTTATCAGTTCCAGAATAAAACATCACGCTTGCTGTTTTCGCTCTGAATCTATGTACTATATGTAAAATGGTGTCTAGAAGGTGACTACCAGTTTAATTGAAGCTAGTTAAATACATTTTTGACCTCTGTGTGATGTGTTGTGGTACTGTTATTGTAGGCATGTAGTGGAAATTAAAAAAAAAATATATATAATAATATATATATATATATATATATATATATATATATATATATATATATATATATATATATACACACACACACACACACACACACACACACACACACACACACACACATATATATATATATATATATATATATATATATATATATATATACACACACACACACACACATACAACATGTCTGTACCTGCTGCAATGGCACCCACCACAGGCTGCAAGCAAACCACAAGTGGGTAATTCCAAGCTCCAATGACCAGGACAACACCAAGGGGTTCCAAGTTGATGAACACTTCATCTGATATGGTCATTAAATTCCTTTTGACATGTTGGGGTGCTGCCCATTCAGGAAGATTATCAATAGCCGATTCAACTTCACCCAAGAGCCCCATTATTTCATAGGAGTAAGCACTTAATTCATTCTAGAAATAAAAATACTGTTTAGTACATAAGGCCTTAATTATTTACATATGAGTATTGTCCATCATGTAAACCAGATTAGATATAAAGCATTACTTTTAGCGCCCTTCGATCTCAGCACTAACTTTTACAAGTCTTGATAAGGCAAGTTCATGCCTTTAGTGACTAGTTCTGTGTTAGGGTTAGGCTAGGGTATATAGACATTTTAAGGTTAGGCTAAAATCCTGTTTTAGGAGTAATATTTGAGCTACTGCCCAAACTTTTTTTTTAATTCTTGGAGGGAGCGAGAGAGCAAGCGTATAGGTTAAGGTCCAACTGGGGTTCTAACCCTTACTCTTTCTATCCTAAACAAACAAAAAAAAAGGGCTTTGGCTAGGCATACACTTTAATGCCCCGTACACACGGTCGGATTTTCCGACGGAAAATGTGTGATAGAACCTTGTTGTCGGAAATTCCTACCGTGTGTGTAGGCTCCATCACACATTTTCCATCGGATTTTCTGACACACAAAGTTTGAGAGCAGGATATAAAATTTTCCGACAACAAAATCTGTTGTCCGAAATTCCGATCGTGTGTACACAAATCCGACGGACAAAGTGCCACGCATGCTCAGAATAAATAAAGAGATGAAAGCTATTGGCCACTGCCCCGTTTATAGTCCCCACGTACGTGTTTTACGTCACCACGTTCAGAATGATCAGATTTTCCGACAATTTTGTGTGACCGTGTGTATGCAAGACAAGTTTGAGCCAACATCCGTCGGAAAAAATCCTAGGATTTTGTTGTCGGAATGTCCGAACAAAGTCCGACCGTGTGTACGGGGCATAAGGGTTACTTTAGAATTGATGGTTCTTTCTAGTATTTAGTGCGAGGCTTACAGTAAAATGTTATTACTAATTAGGAGTTCTGAACATTGGTGGGCACTGTTTGATTTTAACTGTAGTTTCTCCAAACACCAATGTACCACGGTAATTATTCCCATATGTATGCAGGATCCCAGGATTTTAGGACTTTATTACAGTGGTACCTCTCAATCAATCTTCAACTACCCTATGCTGACTGATGCAAGGATTTGTAACAAATAAAAAACTATCCTTGACCCGCTACGAAAGATTGCTGGGGCTCAAAAGATCAGAGTACAAGTCTGACACACACTACCATCATTCAAAGGTGCCTTTAGTACAGTAATTCTGCTAGGTGATGATTACCTTTCGTTCTGGCTGTAATTTTGCCATATTAAAATCAATTTTTGAATTTGCTCGCGGTATGTAATGTACTTTATTTAGTTCAGTAAAATTACACATTTCATGACTTTTAATCCATTAATCTAAAACACCAGAAGCAACACAACGTAAAACAGAATTAACATTTTTTATTCTTGCTGCAGGTGTTTTAGCAGGAACACCGCTTCTGTCTTCTATAAAAGAAGCAAAATGTAGAGGCTAAAACCACAGCACAGGGAACAGAGCTACAGTGAGGGGAAAAAAGTATTTGATCTCCTGCTGATTTTGTACATTTGTCCACTGACACAGGAATGATCAGTCTATAATTGTAATAGTAGGTTTATATTAACAGTGAGAGACAGAATAACAACAAAAAAAATCCAGAAACACGCATTTCAAAAAAGTTATACATTTATTTGCATTTTAATGAGTGAAATAAGTATTTTGTGAGTTAACTAAGAAATTTGACCCCTTCGCAAAACATGACTTAATACTTGGTGGCAAAACCCTTTTTGGCAAGCAAACCTCTCCAAGTTTTGAGGCTGACGTTTGGTAACTCGAACCTTCAGCTCTCTCCACATATTTTTTATGGAATTAAGGTCTGGAGACTGGGTAGGCCACTCAAGGACTTTAATGTGCTTCCTCTTGAGCAACTCCTTTGTTGCCTTGGCTGTGTGTTTTGGGTCATTGTCATGCTGGACAATCCATTTTTAATGCCCTGGGTGAGGGAAGGAGGTTCTCACCCAAGATTTGATGGTACACGACCCTGTCCATCGTCCCTTTGATGCAGTGAAGTTGTCCTGTCCCCTTAGCAGAAAAACACCCCCAAAGCATGTTTCCACCTCCATATTTGACGGTGGGGATGGTGTTCTTGGGGTCATAGGCAGCATTCCTCCTCCTTCAAACATGGTGAGTTGAGTTGATGCCAAAGAGCTTGATTTTGGTATTATCTGATCACAACACTTTCACCTAGTTCTCCTCTGAATCATTCAGATGTTCATTAGCAAAACTTCAGATGGGCCTGTACATGTGCTTTCTTGAGCAGGGGACCTTGCCAGTGCTGCAGGATTTCAGTCCTTCACGGCGTAGTGGGTTACAAATTGTTTTCTTGGTGACTTTGGCCCTAGCTGCCTTGAGATCATCGTTTAGATACATTTTCCAAAACAACAAGTTCACTTACAGTCACCAGCTTACTTACCTTCCCTGTGCTAGCTTAATGCTCAGTTCAGCCATCAGGAGCTCACAGAAACAACTTGAAGCTAAACAAGACCAAACTCTCTTCAGTTCCAGCAGTCAATGAGATGACGGGCAAGTGAAGAGAAAAAAAATGTATAAACAGCTGGTGTGGCTCCCAAATAAAGTGAACCTGTTGGTTTGCCCTTCATAAGCTCTAAGGGGAAACTCAAAAATGGAAATGTATTTGTGTTGAATCCAGAAAGACTAAAGATGCTCTGTTCCTGATTAACTGGGCAAAATTTATATCACTTGGTGGCACTGTCTCCACCATTCTGCCAGACATCCTTCAACTGAAATAAAGCAAAGGAGCTGGGTGGAAAATAGTCAACTTAACAGCAACTGCATCCAATCAGAATACAATAGCCAACAGAGGAAGATTTGTTCATCCATGCTGTGGATGAAGAAATCTGAAAGATTACTTTTGTTCAGCCTGGCTTTTGGCAGAGCAATTTTCTTTCCCACAACAAAGGGTCAATTCCCCCAACAACACAGTTGGTGTAGATGGGAGAATCCCACCAGTGGAGCCATTGTGTTCTCTCAGCGAGGGGGGCTGGGGAAGCCATTCCTGCCAGAACAGAGTGATTATTGCTAGCGGCTATAACAGCTGCTAGCAATAACTGCATGTAAAATCTGACAGGCTGGTTGTACCCAAGTTGATCGGTCAACTTGGGTACAATCAGCCTGCCCATACATGGTTTGAATCTCGGAATGTTCCTGCTGAACTGGCCGAGATTGGATGGCTTTAGAACTTTTCAGGCATTTAATGTACATTGTATCCCCATTTTGGAGATTTTCCTTCAAGAAGGAAAGGTAAAAATATATGGTAGCAACTAATCAGAATAATTTCCTACTTGTCTGAGTACTGATCTGATTAGCTGCCGTGGGCATGGCACTCTATTCTCTGAACCATTTTTAAGAGTGTGATGGAATATCTTCAGGTCTTTTTCACCATACATGAATGCAAAATTGAACATTTCACACGCTCCAAACATTAACATAGCATAAACGGGAACAAAAATGGTTAGGCAAAAGGTCATCACTGCTATGCATTATGATGATGCACAGTAAAAGAAACCACATACCTTGTGCAAGTCTGCAATTAGGGCTTTCCGAATCTCAGCATCATTTTCAATAATCATCCGTTTTAAAGCCTGGAGCTGCTGAATACGGAAATCCAATGAGCGTGTTTTGCCGGTGTTAAATGCCTGCCTTGCTCTGTCCACAATCTGTTTCATCATGGTGCTCTGTGTGTGTAAGGCTAAAAGAGTGACAGAAAGCAATGAAGTACACATTTTATTGACAAAGAAAAATGTTTGCAATCATACTTGCCAAGTGGATGCAAAACAAGTATTCTACAGATAAAAAATAATACTAGTGCAGCACTTGTAGTTTGAAAAAAGATACAGTGCAATAAAAAAAATATTAGTAAAATTATTGTGATATAAAAAACTGTTAATATGCACACAAATGACAAAATACAAATGCAACAGTAAATGAATAGTAAATACCATGCTCTGATCAATAAAAAAAAAAAAAAAAAAAAAAAAATAAGCAATGAATGATTAAAGTTCAAAAACTCCCAAATGTTCATAAATCAAAAAATGAGCAAAAAAAAGTCCACCGAGAAAATGAAATCCTTAGGTGAAGATGAAGATAGCCATGTGAAGGTACAGTAAAAAAAAAAAAAAAACGCTGGCCACTGGTTTGTGCAATCCACCACCTGAGAGTAAAATGGGCATGCTTTACCAGAAATTGTGGACTCATATACTGGTTTGTAATGAGTCAACTAAGTATATGTGAGGTAACACCTCAACCTTGTCTTGCTGTATCGGATGGATGATCTGTATACACCCCATCACTGGTTGAATGAGGAGGTTCAACTTTAACCGAACAAATTCCCAACGAACAGCAAACATCAGAAAGGAAGGCTGCTCCCGAACATGTATGAAGGGAATGAACGGCAACACAGTGTAAAATTGTACAAAAGCGTTTTGTTTTTTTTTGCAATAAAAGGAGTAAACTCTGTCAGCTTGATAAGCACATATAAAATCCAAAGATGCATCATGAAAGAGACTTCAACGGCTCATGAGCGTCAGACGTGTTTCGTCCTATTGGACATGATCTGGCGTGTCCTATCATCCTATTGGACATCATCTTCCCCAGATGATGTCCAATAGGACAAAACGCATTTGGTGACGCTCGTGAGCCATTGCAGTCTCTTTTTTGATGCATCTTTGGATTTCATATGTGCTTATCAGGCCGACTTCTGTAAATGTACATCTGTTTTTACAATAAAAAGCCCTTATACAGTTTTACACTATGTGTTGCAGTTTATTCCCTACATACATGTTCAGGAGCGGCCTTCCTTTCTGACGTTTGCTGTTTGTTGGGTATTTGTTCAGTTAAAGTGGAACCTCCTCATTCAACCAGTGATGGGGTGTATACAGACCATCCATCCGATACAGCAAGACAAGGTTGAGGTGTTACCTCACATATGCTTAGCTGACTCATTACAAACCAGTATATGAGTCCACAATTTCAGATAAAGCATGCCCATTTTACTCTCAGGTGGTGGATTGCACAAACCAGTGGCCAGCGTTTTTTCTACTGTACCTTCACATGGCTATCTTCATCTTCACCTATTTCATTTTCTTTTTTCGTACATTTTTTTGATTTATGAACATTTTGGAGTTTTTGAACTTTAGGCCCCTTTCACACTTATACGACTTCAAAGTCGCGCGATTTCGCCGCGATTTGGGAGCAGTACTACTTTGTACGACTTTGCCACATTTTTGGCATTAACAAAATGAAAACATACAGTAGTTGGTATGAATCATAAGGGGGAACTCCGCGCCAAGTTTTAAATAAAAAAACTGGTGTGGGTTCCCCCCCAGGGGCATACCAGGCCCTTAGGTCTGGTATGGATTGTAAGGGGAACCCCCTACGCCAAAAAATCGGCGTGGGGGTCCCCCAAAATCCATACCAGACCCTTATCCGAGCACGCAGCCCGGCCGGTCAGGAATGGGGTGGGGGCGAGCGAGCGCCCCCCCCCCCCCTGGACCGTACCAGGCCACATGCCCTCAAGATGGGGGGTGGATGCTTTGGGGCATGGGGGGCGCCCTGCGGCCCCCCCACCCCAAAGCACCCTGTCCCCATGTTGATGAGGACAAGGGCCTCTTCCCGACAACCCTGGCCGTTGGTTGTCGGGGTCTGCGGGCGGGCGGCTTATCGGAATCCGGGAGCCCCCTTTAATAAGGGAGCCCCCAGATCCCGGCCCCCCACCCTTTTGTGAATGAGTATGGGGTACATGGTACCCCTACCCATTCACCTAGGGAAAAAAGTGTCAATAAAAAACACAGTACACAGGTTTTAAAGTAATTTATTAGGCAGCTCCGGGGTCTTCGTCCGACTTCTGAGGTTCTCTTCCGGTTGTCAGGAAGAGGCCCTTGTCCTCATCAACATGGGGACAAGGTGCTTTGGGGTGGGGGGGCCCGGCAGGGTGCCCCCCATGCCCTAAAGCACCCACCCCCCCATGTTGAGGGCATGCGGCCTGGTACGGTCCAGGAGGGGGGGGGCCCACTCGTCCGCACCCCCATTCCTTACCGGCCAGGCTGCGTGCTCGGATAAGGGTCTGGTATGGATCTTGGGGGGGACCCCACGCCGATTTTTCATTTAAAACTTGGCGTGGAGTTCCCCCTCTGGATTCATACCAGACAGCTGTCAGCACTGCCTGTCGCTCATCGGGAAAGGAAAAAAAAGTTTTCCTTTCCCGATCAGCGAGCCAGGCTTGTGCTTACAAAGTCGTACTGAAGTCGGGTCTATATTATTCAGGCACGATTTGCATGCTACTTCAGGGTTTAACATTGAGGTCTATGGAGTACAATTCGCATAGAAGTTGGACCAAAGTAGTGCAGGGACTACTTTCAAGTCGGCACGACTTAAAGTCGTGCCAATATGAATGGTAGTCATTGCAAATCATGGAGAATGACTTGTCATACGATTTTGCAGTACAAAATCGTGGGACAAGTCGTATAATTGTGAAAGGCGCCATTCATTGCTTATTTTGTTTATTGATCAGAGCATGGTATTTACTATTCATTTATTGTTGCATTTGTATTATGTCATTTGTGTGCATATCTTCTATGTCACAATATTTTTACTAATTTTTGTTTATTGCACTGTATCTATTTTCAAACTACAAGAGCTGCACTATTTTTTTATTTGTTTACACAATTTGTCTAGTGAGTGCCAGCTGCTTTCCATTATCTCAGAGCGCAGTTTTTTTATTTTCCAAGTAGATTATATATGCCTAAATGAATAAAAAAAACAAAAAACAAAAAAAAAACGCAATGGAAAATAAAAAATGTATGTGGCTCATGACATTACTAATTATGGTCAAGCCTTCAATTATGTTTTTTTACCTATATTCTGGACTGCAAATAGCTGCTACAGTTTATATGAACTACAATATGGCACCTTTAATTCAGTCAGCAATAAGTGCATGTACACATTTCTTGTGGTTTTCAATTCTTAGGCCGTATGACAAAGAATCTCATCCTCTATCATCCAACTGAGTCTTGTGATAATGTGCAACTACAGAGAAACTCTTTTTCTGTTTTCGGAATCTGTCAAAACATGATTTGGGAGATGCCCTTGCGGTCTTATTTTTGTAAGAGCTTGCAAGCTCTGGGCCTCTAATCTTCACTCAGGAGGGCTAGGTATTGCAGTATGATTTACTATATAGAATAGCTGCCTGTAGCTAAATGTGTCCTGGATTTGTGCATTGCTTAAATCAGCAGAATGGATGCCACTCCTGTGTGTATCACACCCTTATCACCTCCAAAACTACCCTCATAGCCTATGACAGTGTTTCTCAACTCCAGTCCTCAAGGCGCACCAACAGGTCATGTTTTCAGGATTTCCACTATTTTGCACAGGTGATTTGATCAGTTTCACTGCCTTAGTAATTACCACAGCCGTTTCATCTGAGGGAAATCCTGAAAACATGACCTGTTGGTGCGCCTTGAGGACTGGAGTTGAGAAACACTGGCCTATGATCTCTGACAAAGTAAACATCATCCAACCACACTCGGGAGAATCAGGGCATTTACACTGAGAAATGGGGGCAGAGATGTAATTGATGAGGAACATTTTTGTCCGCAGCAGTTAGCGCACACACAGCTTCTGCTTTGATTTGTTACAGCAGAAACAAATCAGCGGGTGCTGGCCAATGGATGGCACCCGCCGACTGTCAAGGAGAGAGGCTGGATGGAGCTCTGCCAATGTAATCAATGCAGAGCTCCATCCTGACGGAGGGGGGAGTGATGATTTTTTTTCCCCTGCAAAGCAGGGAAAGAAAATCCATCACTTCCCTTAGTAAAAACACCACACACACACAGTACACAAAAACAGTGGCTAGGCACATATTTAACCCTTTGATAGCCCCTTCCGAGCAAGTATCATTAGTACAGTGACAGTGCATCTTTTAACCACTGATCCCCGCCATTACTAGTAAAAAAAAAATAATAATAAAAATGCCATAAATCTATCCTCTATTTTGTAGATGCTATAACTTTTGTGCAAACCAATCAATATACGCTTATTGCATTTTTTTTTTTTTTTACCAAAATATGTAGAAGAATATATATCGGCCTAAACTGATGAAGAAATTCGTTTTTTTTAATATAGATTATAGCAAAAAGTACAAAATAGTGAGTTTTTTTCAAAATTATTGTTTCTTTTTGTTTGTTTATAGTGCCAAAAATAAAAACCCGCAGGAGGTGATCAAATACCACCAAAAGAAAGCTCTATTTGTGGAAAAAAAAAAGGACATACATTTTGTTTGAGTACAACATTGCACGACTGCGCAATTATCTGTTAAAGTGACGCAGTGCCGAATCGCAAAAAATGGCCTGGTCATTAAGGGGACAAATCCTTCCGGGGCTGAAGTGGTTAAAGGAGCTGCTGGAATATCTGGCAAGTACTGGCTATGTGGTACATGTGACAACAATCTCCCGTATTCTTCATAAGTCTGGGCTATGTGGTAGAGTGGGAAGACAGAAGCCTTTTCTTATGAAGAAAAACATCCAAGCTGGGCTAAATTTTACAACAAAAACACATCTGAAGTCTCCCAAAAGCATGTGGGAAAATGTGATATGGTCTGACGAAACCAAGGTTGAACTTTTTTGCCATAATTTCAAAAGATACGTTTGGCGCAAAAACAACATTGCACATCACCAAAAGAACACCATACCCACAGTGAAGCATGGTGGTGGCAGCATCATGCTTTGGGGCTGTTTTTCTTCAGCTGGAACAGGGGCCTTACTCAAGGTAGAGGGAATTATGGACAGTTCCAAATACCAGTCAATATTGGCACAAAACCTTCAGGCTTCTGCTAGAAAGCTGAACATGAAGAGGAACTTCATCTTTCAGCATGACAACGACCCAAAACAACAAAGGAATGGCTTCACCAGAAGAAGATTAAAGTTTTGGAATGGCCCAGCCAGAGCCCAGACCTGAATTCCATTGAAAATCTGTGGGGTGATCTGAAGAGGGCTGTGCATAGGGGATGCCCTCTCAATCTAGTCAAGATGTGCCATTCTGATAGACTCATACCCAAAAAGACTGAGTGCTGTAATAAAATCAAAAGGTGCTTCAACAAAGTATTAGTGTAAGGGTGTGCACACTTATGCAACCATATTATTATTTTAGTTTTTTATTTTTACTTCCCTCCACCTAAAAGATTACAGCTTGTTGTTCAACTGAGTTGTACAGTTTATAGGTCACAATAAGCCTAGTTCACACTGAATGCGGGTTTGAAATCGTGAATTTCAAACCGGCATTTCAGTCTGACTTCGAGGGGCGATTTGAGAGACATCTGTGCGGGTTCATGCACAGATGTCTATTGAAATTACCTCCGCAGTTGCCAAAAGTAGCGCAGGAACTACTTTTGAGAATCAGTGCAGCGCTGCAAAGTAGGCGTCGCACCAATTCGGATGGTGCCATTGCCGGCAATAGGCTCTGATTTGGCATGCGATTTGACATGTGTAGACTTTTTTTTTATCCACTGCACTTGTACATTGTGGCGCACTGGCTCCTCCCTCCTCTCAGATTAATATGCTTAACATTTTTTAAGGCTGGGGAGGAAAGGGCTAGATCATACTGGACATCCTCCAGCCATGAAATGAGGTGGGCTGTGTATGACTTGCTGCAGCATCTAAGAAACAGAAAAGTGAAATTAAAGTAGTAATTTTTAGTAGAGAACAGAAGTCTGTACAACTGTGCAAGAATACAGGGGGAAATAGAGTTCAGTAACTTATGTTTACTTTTGGATAATTCATTCTGGGTAAGAAAACAGTCATGCACAGCTTGATTTATTTTTCACTACAAAATAAAACTTGCCAACTCATCCACTAGACTGCAGGTCTCACCTTTCACACAGATTAGACAAATGCCTTAAAAAGTGATAAGATGCCCTTATCGTCTATTATATTATAGACACTATACAAAGTTCAAGATAAGTGTGATGAAGGTAGTATGATGAAAACCTCTGTTCCTCACTTTACCCACAAGCCAATGAGTTATTGAGTGAAATTGTCATGTGAATCTTCTGTTAAATAATACCAATGAGCCTTTAGGATTTAAATTTCCTTGTTTCTCTATATAGCTTTTAAATATTAGGCCTCGCTCACACGGGCATACTTAAGTGTACACCTGTGTGAGGGCCCCGTTTGTCTGCACAGGTGTTCCATGCATCCCTGTGCAGGCAGTCCCATTCATGTGTATTGGGATGTAGCCGCTGTTCCCAATGTGACATCCATACGGGTGCGTGTCCCCAAAAACACACAGTCTGTGTTCAGGGACACACACCTGCACCCACACAGCTGTCAGAGCAGTGGCACAGGGATGCACAAACACCTGTGCAGGCAGTCCCATTTACATCAATTGGGACTCAGTCGCTGCACTGACCCAGCCGCTGCTCCCAATCTGACATCCATGGAGATGTGTTCCCGAATGCAGGCAAACAAAGTCTAAATGTAGGTGGAGGAAGCCATATTAGCCCTTTACATATGTAGGCTCTGCTTCTTGCCTAGGAATATTGCATTGTATTGCTAATGAGATCTTAGCAGGAAAATACCAGCCCCAAAGTGTTTACACGTCTGTCGTAAGGGTCTTCATCTGAGTCCAACTGGCCACTGCCCCTTTATACCTTACACAGGGTTTGCAAGGACAGGTTGTGGGCAAGGCCAAGACTCTGACTACTTGCCCTAATAGTAAGGCTAGTAAGCAAAGAAGAAGAAAGGCAGATTCTTGTTTTATAGGAATGGAGCATGCAAAGTGATCTCTGCCAGAATACACTCACCTGCCAGCACCTTTAACCACTTGCCTACTGGGCCAATTCTGACATTTCTCATATGCATGGAATTTCCAGCATTTTTTTTGCTAGAAAATGACTTTGAACTTCCAAACATTATATATTTGATGAAAGCAGAGGCCCTGGAGAATGAAATGTTGGGTGTTGCAATTGTTTATGTTGCAGTAAATTTGCAGATCAGTTTATCAAATGCAAATTTAAAAAAAACAAAAAAAACCCCAAAAAAACACTTTAAGCCCGGGTTCACCCCTATGCGAATTAGATGTGCGTTTCCCCACATCTAATTTGCATAGTAGGAGAATGTGACTGGCTCCCTATGGAGCCGGTTCACATATCTCCGGGGCGGCTGCGGAGCGCACTGCACAAAAACGCTGTGCATCTTTGGCTCCGTTTCAGGGCCGAATTCAGGCATAGAATCGGCCCTGATTCGGCCCTGATTCGTCCCTGAAACGGGGAACAGGGACTCACAGCGCTCCTGTGCGATCCGCAGCCCGGTATAGTGTGAACCCGGGCTAAATGAATTTCAGTGCACAGAAACACAATACCCAATTTTTTTGTAAAATATAAAAGAGGGTGTTACATTGAGTAAATAGATACTCAATGGGGGTTATTTACTAAAGGCAAATCCACTTTGCACTACAAGTGCAAAGTGAACTTGAAATTGCACTGAAAGTGCACTTGCTGTAGATCCGAGGGGGGGATTTACAGGGACTGCACTTCCAAGTGTAGGATTTGTGTCATGCTTTAAAACTGCACATGCCTGTGGAATGGTGACAAATGATAGTACATTAAATTATCCACAAACAATGCTTCAAAAGCTTTTACAGGTTACTAGTTTAGAGTTAAACATGAGCTCTGGTGCTAGAATTATTGCCCTCACTCTGACATTTGCATGTTACATATGCATGCTGGAATTACGTGTATGTCCGCATTTGCGTAGAAGCATGGAGGTGGGGGGTGATTTACATTTTTTTATTACATTTTTGTAAAGGAGTTGCAAATGCAGAATTTTTTTTTATCCTAATGCATTAAGATAACAAACCTTCTGTGTTTAGCAGCCTCCCCAGCAACCCCAATTACTTACCTGAGCCCATCTCTCTCCAGCGATGTCCATGAATGTCTTAGCTGTCCCAGACTCTCCTCCTGATTGACTGAGACACAGCAGCGGCGCCATTGGCGGCTGTCAAAATCAGTTAGCCAATCAGAAGAGAGAAGGGGCGGGGCTGGGGCTCCATGTCTGAATGGACACACGGAGCTGTGACTCGGCACGGGTGCCCCTATAGCAAGCTGCTTGCTGTGGGGGCACTTGACAGGAGGAAGGGGCCAGGAGCAGCAAAGAGGGACCTGAGAAGAGGAGGATCTGGGCTGCTCTGGGCAAAACCACTGCAACAAAGCAGGTAAGTATAACAGGTTTGCTTTTTTTTTTTTTTAAACGAGACGTTACAATCACTTTAACTTTATTGCTATCACATGGGATGAACAACCCTTGTGATAGCCTGGGCCATGACAGGTCCTGTTTATGGAGAGATCTGGGGTTTCTCAGATCTCTCCTATGCCCTTAAAAGCATCTGATCAAACCAAGATCAGTTTGATCAGCTGCTTCACTAGCCGGTAATGGCCAGTGAACAGACAACTGAATCCGGAAGTGATAAAAAAAAAAAAAAAATAAGAAGATCAGGGAACAGAAGTTCCTCCTGCTCCAGAGTATCCTTTCTAATGTGAAAAGGTGGAAGGCAACAGCAGGAAGAGGAGGGGCCCCCTTCCAAGCCCCGTAAAAGCTGCCCATTAGCTGCTAAAAAAAATGACACCAGAATCATAGCTGCAGTCGCAGTCATGATTCTGGTATAACCACTTTCCGACGGGGCATATATAAACAGACGCTAGTGATTAAAGCAAACCTGTTATGGAAAAAAGAAACCCACAGCCACTGTTGACCGTTACAGCTAAAACTGCTAGTTGCAATGACAGACCCATATTCTTTGGTTTATGCACATTCCCACAGCCCTTTCCCCCTCCATAAATAATTATATCAGACAAGAGCAATTGACCAACCAGAGCCAGAGCCGAGGAACCAGAGCCTACATGCCTTTACTAAAGTGGTTGTAAACCCTCACAAATACCCAGTGAAGTGACTAGCCTCAGGTCATACATAGGGCTGGGAGATTTTCTTAAAAAAAAAAAAAATCTTCGATTCTCTTAAAAAAAACTCAATTCACGATTCGATTCGAGTTTTTTTGTTTTTTTTTGGAAACCGCGCCGGTCCCAAGACTCTGCGGGCATGAGCTTTTAGGCGAGGCCGCGGCTTCGGCCTAGTCCGCGGCGTCCGGCCTCGCGGATTAGGCCGAAGCCGCGGCCTCGCCTAAAAACTCCTTGCCCGCAGCTCTTCAGGCCCGGCGCGGTGTTCGCGCCGGTCCGGAGGCGCTGCGGGCATGAGTTTTTAGGCGAGGCCGCGGCTTCGGCCTAGTCCGCGGCGTCCGGCCATAGCCGCGGACTAGGCCGAAGCCTCGCCTAAAAACTCATGCCCGCAGCGCCTCGGGACCGGCGCGGTGAAAAAAAAAAATCTATAGAAATCGATTTGCTTAAATTTTGAATTGATTTGACCTCTCAACTCGATTCAAGATTTAAATCGATTTTTTTCCCAGCCCTAGTCATACAGTGATGAAACAACTGTTTCTACATAAGTTGTACCTGTTTATCTGCAGTCAGGGCCAGGACAAGGGTTGGGCAGGAAAGGCAGCTGCCCTGGGCACCATGAGGTGGGGGGAGGGATGAGAGAATTAGATTTGTAATAGAACAGGGGATTTATGCTAGAAGTGGTAATGTGGTGGGAGGGGGAGGGGATTTATGCTAGTAGGGATGATTGGGGGTATTTGTGCTAGGAGGGGAAATTTGGGGGGGGGGGGTGATTTTGAATGGGGTAAAAGGATGTGCACTGGGAGGGGGAATTTGGAATGGGGTAAAAGGATGTGCACTGGGAGGGGGAATTTGGAATGGGGTAAAAGGATGTGCACTGGGGAGGGGAAATTTGAGGGGTAGACGATTTGTACTAGGAGAAATCGATTTTTGGGGGGGGGGGGGGGGGGATTTGCGGAAAGAGGATTTCAGCTGGGAGGGGGAATTGAGGGAAAAAATTTGTGTTGAGAGGAGGGATTTCAACAGGGAGGTGGATTAGTACTGAGAGGAGTTGGAGGAGGAATTTATGCTAGGGAGTAAGCATGCAAATTAGTGCTATTTTTTTTTTGTGGGGAGGGAGGGGGGGTTGCTGCCATATAATGCTCATACATTTTTGGGGGCACATTTTTTTTTGGGGGGGGGGGGCACAGTTTGGCATGTTTGCTCTGGGCTCCAGATGACCTTGTCCAGGCACTGTCTGTGGTCTTCTCTTCATCTCTTAAAAGTCCAGAATTTTTAGAGTGATTGTAAAGTATCGTTTAAAAAAAAAAAAAAAACCCACACAACGAACCTGTTATACTTACCTCCTCTGTGCAGTTGGTTTTGCACAGAGCAGCCCAGATCCTCCTCTTCTCAGGTCCCTCTTTGCAGCTCCCGGCCCCTCCCTCCTATCGAGTACCCTCTCAGCCAGCATCTTTCTATGGGGGCACCCGAGCCGAGTCAGAGCTCCGTGTATCCATTCAGACACAGAGCCCCGACCCCTTTCTCCTTTTATTGACAGCCGCGGGAGCCAATGGCGCCGCTGCTGTGTCTCAGCCAATCAGGAGTGTCCCGGAAGGCTTAGACATTCATGGACATCGCTGGAGAGAGAAGGGGCTCAGGTAAGCAATTGGGGGGTGCTGGGGAGGCTGCTACACACAGAAGGTTTTTTATCTTAATGCATTAAGATGAAAAACCTTCTGCTTTTACAACCCCTTTAAAGCTTGTCTATGCTGTCAGAAAAATAGGTGTGGAGAGCTAAAATTGCACTCTGCAGAGCTCAGGAGAGGGGGGCTCTGACAGCTGATTGGAGGGAAGGGGCATGCTTCCCTTAACACAGCTCACAGGAACAGAGCTGAGGCTGTCAATCTGCTAGAGGTCCCGTCCGTCACCTTTTTTCTCTTGGTTTCAGGAAAACTTGTCGTCAGCAGTGATTCATGCTGATAGCAGAGGAATGAGGCAGCAGACAGAAATGAGACTTAGTGCTCCTAACAGACAAGTACACACTATAGAGGAATATGCTTTGTTCATATTTCATGTCTGAGGTTTACAGCCACTTTAAGCACTAGCCAACCTGCCGCCCTCATACTGCGTCAGGTTGGCTCTCCTGGGCAAATCGCCGTAGCTGTACGTCGACCCTTTAAAAAGGCTTAGCAGGCGCGCGCCACCGGGGCCTCGTGCATTCGCATGACGTAGGAGCCGATGCACGTGCCTGGGGGGCCTCAAAGTCTGCCGGGCACCCTCAAGAGAAATCTGTCAATGTAAACAGACAGATCCCCCGTTCTGTCAGGGAGAGGAGAGAGATCTGCTGTTTCTAGTGATTAGAAACAGCGATGTCTCTTTACTCCCAGTCACTACACTGACCCCACAGTTAGGAACACCTCCCTAAAACACATTTAAAGTGGTGTTTCACCAAAAAAAAAAAAATTAGATGTCAGCAGCTGCAAATACTGCAGCTGCTGACTTTTAAAATAAGGACACTTACCTGTCCCGGGGTCCAGCGATGTCGGCACCCGAGACCGAGCCGTCCCTCGATCCTCGGGTGCTGCCGCCGCCATTCACACTGAGGGAATCAGGAAGCGAAGCGTTGCCGCTTCACTGCCCGGTTCCCTACTGCGCATGCGCGAGTCGCGCTGCGCGTCTTCACTGGTCCCCGTTGTGTTGTGGGAACTGTGTATTTCCCACAACACAACGGGGGTGGGCGGGGAGTCTGCGGCTAGCTGCGGCTAGCTGTACCCGGAAGTGGGTGCAGATACCTGTATTATACAGGTATCTGCACCCCCCTCCCCCCTGAAAGGTGCCAATTGTGACACCGGAGGGGGGGAGGAATCCGATGAGCGGAAGTTCCACTTTAGGGTGGAACTCCGCTTTAACTCCTTGATTGCCCCCCTAGTGTTAACACCTACCCTGCCAGTGACATTCATACAGTAATCAGTGGCAATTTTTAGCTCTGATCGCTGTATAAATGTCAATGGTCCCAAAAAAAGTGTCACAATGTCGCAGTCTCGCTTAAAATCACAGATCACCGCCATTACTAGTAAAAATAAATAAAATAATATATAATAATTAAAATGCCATAAATCTATTCCCTATTTTGTAGACGCTATAACTTTTGCGCAAACCAATCAAATACGCTTATTGCAATTTTTTTTTTACCAAAAATATGTAGAAAAATACATATTGGCCTAAACTGATGAATAAATTTGTGTTTTTTTTTTAAATTTGGGGATATTTATTATAGCAAAAAGTTAAAAAATCGTCGCTCTTTTTCTGTTTATAGCGCAAAAAATAAAAACCGCAGAGGTGATCAAATACCCCCAAAAGAAAGTTCTATTTGTGGGAAAAAAGGACATCAATTTTGTTTGGGTACAGCATTGCACGGCCGCGCAATTGTCAGTTAAAGCGACGCAGTGTCGAATCGCAAAAAAATGGCCTGGTCATTAAGGTGACAAATCCTTCTGGGGCTGAAGTGGTTAAGTTTCTCTCCTGGTCCTGCATGGTCTTATATAACCTAAGCTATGCATTACACTGCATGAAAACAGAAGAAGAACATGGTGTTTTTTCACAGCTTGCCAAAGAGGGATTAAGAACAAATATCAGGTCAGTGCCTAAAGCAGAAAAAAAAGTACCAGTACTTTAAAGCATTGGGGTGGTGCAATAGGAATATATATAATATACACACACAGGATCTCACAAAAGTGAGTACACCCCTCACATTTTTGTAAATATTTTATTACCGTATATACTCGAGTATAAGTCGAATTTTTCAGCCCTTTTTTTTGGGCTGAAAGTGTCCCTTCGACTTATACTCGAGTCTCCGCCGTCTGTCTGCATGATCAGCGTGTCATGCAGGCAGACGGCGGCCGGCATGTGATGATAGTGTTCGGCGGCTATTGCAGCTTTCAAAAGCCGCGCCTCCTGCTCGTCTGTGATAGGCTGAACAGCTGTCAGTGTACAGCCTATCACGGACATTCTCTCATCCTCGTCCGTGGTATGAGAATGAGAGAATGTCCGTGATAGGCAGTCAGCGGTCAGCCTATCACAGACGAGGAGGCGGCGCGGCTTTTGAACTGTGGAATGGCCGCCGAACACCATCATCACACGCCGGCCGCCGTTTGAGGATGGAGATCGCCACAGGGAGGATGGAGATCACCACAGGGAGGCTGCACAGGACACAGGTAGGCTGCACATGCACACAGGACACATGCACACAGGACACATACACATGTACAGGACACATACACATGTACAGGACACAGGACACATGCACAGGGTACAGGTAGGCTGCACAGGACACAGGGAGGCATGCAGCTGCAGATGGGCATTGTTGACCCTCTGCATTTCTCACCCTCGTCTTATACTCGGGTCAATAAATTTTTCCCATTTTTTTGTGGTAAATTAGGGGCCTCGACTTATACTCGGGGCGACTTATACTCGAGTATATACGGTATATCTTTTCATGTGACAGCACTGAAGAAATGACACTTTGCTACAATGTAAAGTAGTGAGTGTACAGCTTGTATAACAGTGTCAATTTGCTGTCCCCTCAAAATAACTCAACACACAGCCATTAATGTCTAAACCACTGGCAACAAAAGTAAGTACACCCCTAAGTGAAAATGTCCAAATAGGGCCCAATTAGCCATTTTCCCGAGGTGTCATGTGACTTGTTATGCTGGCCATACACTATACGAAAAATCGGCCGAAAAATCGTTCGAATGGACACTTCGTTCGTTTTTCGGCAAGTTAGTGGGTACAAATCGATAATCGTTTGTGACGTTTTTGTGGAAAAAAAACGAACGGCATGTTTGGAAAATTTCTGCCGAACGTACGATAAATTGCAAGGTTAATGTGTTTCCCGTCCGAACTTTCTGCACTAGGTATATGTAAAAAAACGAACACAAAATTATTTATTCATGTCCACTGAACAGATTATCGGTCATTATATGATGGCACGATCGTTTGCGGTCACGGTCGAACGTTCGTTTTTCGAAAATGGGTTCGGCCGATTTTCTGTATAGTGTATGGCCAGCATTAGTGTTACAAAGTCTCAGGTGTGAATGAGGAGCAGGTGTGTTAAATTTGGTGTTATCGCACTCTCTCTCATACTGCTCACTGGAAGTTCAACATGACACCTCATGGCAAAGAACTCTCTGAGGATCTGAAAAAAAGAATTGTTGCTCTACAAAAAGATGCCCTAGGCTATAAGAAGATTGCCAAGACCCTGAAACTAAGCTGCAGCACGGTGGCCAAGACCATACAGCGGTTTAACAGGACAGGTTCCACTCAGAACAAGCCTTGCCATGGTTGACCAAAGAAGATGAGTGCACGTGCTCAGCATCATATCTAGAGGTTGTCTTTGGGAAATAGACGTATGAGTGCTGCCAGCATTACTTCAGATGTTGAAGGGGTGGGGGGGTCAGCCTGTCAGTGCTCAGACCATACGCCGCACACTGCATCAAATTGGTCTGCATGGCTGTCGTCCCAGAAGAAAGCTTCTTCTAAAGTTGATGCACAAGAAAGCCTGCAAACAGATTGCTGAAGACAAGCAGACTAAGGACATGGGATTACTGGAACCATGTCCTGTAGTCTGATGAGACCAAGTTAAACTTATTTGGTTTAGTTGGTGTCACGCGTGTGGCGGCAACCAGGTGAGGAGTACAAAGACAAGTGTGTCTTGCCTACAATCAAGCATGGTGGTGGGAGTGTCATGGTCTGGGGCTGCATGAATGCTGCCGGGACTGGGGAGCTACAGTTCATTAAGGGAACAGACAGTCTATTGACTGGAATGGTACCAGCTGATTGGAGAAAAGCCAATGTAGCACCAATATTTAAAAAGGGCCCAAAAAACATCCCTGGGAATTACAGACCAGTTAGCCTAACATCAATAGTATGTAAACTCTTGGAGGGGATGATAAGGGACTATATACAAGATTTTAGTAATAAGAATGATATCATTAGCAGTAATCAGCATGGATTCATGAAGAATCGTTCTTGCCAAACCAATCTATTAACCTTCTATGAGGAGGTGAGTTGCCATCTAGATAAAGGAAGGCCCGTAGACGTGGTGTATCTGGATTTTGCAAAAGCATTTGACACAGTTCCCCATAAACGTTTACTGTACAAAATAAGGTGCGTTGGCATGGACCATAGGGTGAGTACATGGATTGAAAACTGGCTACAAGGGCGTGTTCAGAGGGTGGTGATAAATGGGGAGTACTCAGAATGGTCAGGGGTGGGTAGTGGGGTCCCCCAGGGTTCTGTGCTGGGATATTTCATTTGTTCATAAACGACCTGGAGGATGGGATAAACAGTTCCATCTCTGTATTTGCAGACGATACCAAGCTAAGCAGGGCAATAACTTCTCCGCAGGATGTGGAAATCTTGCAAAAAGACCTGAACAAATTAATGGGGTGGGCGACTACATGGCAAATGAGGTTCAATGTAGAAAAATGTAAAATAATGCATTTGGGTGTCAAAAATATGAATGCAATCTATACACTGGGGGGAGAACCTCTGGGGGAATCTAGGATGGAAAAGGACTTGGGGGTCCTAGTGGATGATAGGGTCAGCAACGGCATGCAATGCCAAGCTGCTGCTGATAAAGCAAACAGAATATTGGCATGCATTAAAAGGGGGATCAACTGCAGAGATAAAACGATAATTCTCCCGCTCTACAAGACTCTGGTCTGCCCGCACCTGGAGTATGCTGTCCAGTTCTGGGCACCAGTCCTCAGGAGGGACGTACTGGAAATGGAGCGAGTACAAAGAAGGGCAACAAAGCTAATAAAGGGTCTGGAGGATCCTAGTTATGAGGAAAGGTTGCGAGCACTGAACTTATTCTCTCTGGAGAAGAGACGCTTGAGAGGGGATATGATTTCAATTTACAAATACTGTACTGGTGACCCCACAATAGGGATAAAACTTTTTCGCAGAAGAGAGTTTAATAAGACTCGTGGCCACTCATTACAATTAGAAGAAAAGAGGTTTAACCTTAAACTACGTAGAGGGTTCTTTACTGTAAGAGCGGCAAGGATGTGGAATTCCCTTCCACAGGCGGTGGTCTCAGCGGGGAGCATTGATAGCTTCAAGAAACTATTAGATAATCACCTGAATGACCGCAATATACAGGGATATGTAATGTAATACTGACACATAATCACACACATAGGTTGGACTTGATGGACTTGTGTCTTTTTTCAACCTCACCTACTATGTAACTATGTAACCATGAATACCTATATGTACTGTGACATACTGGAGCAGAGCATGATCCCCTCCTTTCTAAGACTGGGCCGCAGTGCAGTATTCCAACATGATAACGACCCCAAACACACCTCCAAGACCACCACTGCCTTGTTAAAGAAGCTGTGGGTAAAGGTGATGGACTAGCCAAGCTCGTCTCCAGACCTAAACCCTATTGAGCATCTGTGGGGCATCCTCAAACAGAAGGTGGAGGAGCACAAGGTCTCTAACATCCACCACTGGAAGAGCACTCCAGTGGCAAAGCTCTGGTGAACTACATGCCCAAGAGGGTTAAGGCAGTGCTGGAAAATAATGGTGGCTACACAAAATATTGACACTTTGGGCCCAATTTGGACGTTTACACTTAGGGGTGTACTCACTCTTGTTGCCAGCGGTTTAGACATTAATGGCTGTGTGTTGAGTTATTTTGAGGGGACAGAAAATTTACACTGTTATACAAGCTGTACACTCACTACTTTATATTGTAGCAAATTGTAATTTCTTCAATGTTGTCACATGAAAAGGTAGAATAAAATATTTACAAAAATGTGGGGGGTGTACTCACTTTTGTGAGATACTGTATGTATATATATTTATTTACGGAACACGTTTGTGCTGAATAGAAATAACACATTTGATTATATATTCTGTTTCAGGGCTTGTTCGCACCAGACCTCCCCCTTAAACTGGCTTGTGTCCATTGGGTGGGGACAGCGAAGTGTGGTGTGCACAACACATTACACGCTTTTTTTTTTTTGCTTTCCTTCTTTTTTTAGCTGTAATTAAGTGTCAAAAAATATATACCTCAGTGGGCTGCAGTGGTATGCGATTAGGTGAGTAAAAATAGGATTTTTTGTACTCACTGGGAAATCCTTTTATCTGCTTTCATTGAAGTACACAGCAAAAATCTGAAATCTCCTGAAGGTGGCACTATAACCCATTGGCCAGAAATTCAAGCTCTCTGCTGTGGTTTTCAATGAACAGAAGAGAAAATACAAGTGTCCAATTTTGCACAATGCACTGCAACCTAACTCAACATATTGTTATGATGGGAAAAGGGCACACAGAAAATTGTTTTCTATGTTCCCCTGTGTTGAGCCTACAGTCAGTTGTAGAGCTCAATGGATATGGTGTGAATGAGCCCCAAATAATACATTTTGAATGCATACCACCCTTTCTCTGCCAGGCAAGCCTATTCTTCACCACGGGTATTCCTTGTCTTTGTCCAGGGCTGTATTTAGAAAACACGCTGCTAGTCTGAAGTATGCCTTTTTTTAAAAAGCGTTACCTTTGTGTTATGCAATTATTTTAGCAATGCAATCAAAAGAGACATGAGGTCGGTTTTATGTGCAAAACAACTTTACAACTGTACTGACCACCATACAAGAGAAAGAAGAGACGGTTTCATAGATCCTGAACTGTAACGAGCCTTCTGAATCGATTGTTTACTATTCCCTCTATAGTTCTCCTGCTGCATAAATGCATCCCTGTCAACTTGCAACAGAGATCAAGATCAAAGGTCCATGCAAGTAAAATGCTCTCTAAGGCCCCATTAGAACCTACATTATGCTAATAACTGGAATAGGCTGCCAGAAGCTTGAATCATCCACATTTAAAAATCTTTATTTGCCACAGGATAAGTACAGAGCAGAAAAGTTTACGCGTTTCTGCGCAAGTCATGGGCCGAAATGCGTAAGCATTTTTACTCTGTACTTATCCTGTGGCAAATAAAGATTTTTACACGTGAATGATTCAAGCTTCTGGCAGCCTATTCCAGTTAATACTACAGACTGAGTGAAAGGAAGACACTCTCAGCCTGTGCACCCATACCTCACCTCCCTGTGTAAATCCCAGTGAACACTGCCCCTTTTCTATGGATATGTTGCGCTAATGCGCTTTTTTGTTGTGTTTTTTGTAAGATTGCTTAGGGCATCCCATTCCCTCAAAAAAGACAAGCTAAAAGAAACATCCGGACCTCTTTAAACATTGAGTTTAGTAAATTTTTTTTTTTTACAGCGTGACAAAATGTGCATTTCCTAGCCCACTTTTAGAGTGTCAATAAAAATGAATGGCATCGCAAGCGTGACATGCATTTTTCAGACATTTCTGCGAGTGTTCCCAAAATTCGCAGTTGTGAACAGGGCCTTAGGTCGTGTTTACATGGGAAGGAGGGGGGCTGTAAAATAGGCGGTTGAGAGATGGTTTTACCATTTCCCTCAAAAGAGAAGAGTTGCAAGTTAACATGGACAGCAACCACACACTTACACAGTGCAGCAAAATCGTGACCACAGGTTGCCCTTGGCAAACACGACCCATTCAAATGAATGGGGACTCACCACAACCATGTGTAATGCTGAGCTGTGGGCTTTCAATGGTTAACACACGTGTTTAGGGGGTAACATACGATCTCTGACAAGCAATCCACGGGCAGCAATGACAGTCACACATGTAATCAAGCCTTTACGCTCATCTGTGTCTCCTAGGCCAGTCGACATTTCCTTGAGTGTCAGATGCTGGGTTTCCCCACTACATGCTGTGGTTCCTTCCTCTGACCCTTACGTCACTTGCTGAGTCCTGTACTGGGGGGGTTATAGGAAAGAACCACTGTACACAGGGAAAGGGAGAGACATCCTACACTCACATTAGTTCTTGTTCACATTTTCGCATCTGCCCCGTTTGTCCCTTTTGGGCCAAAAATGCACTGTCACACCAAAAGAAGCGCATGCACCTTTTTCCAACAGAAAAGGTGTCGGTTTGCCCCAGGTTGGCATTGTGTCCACCGTAGCCTTTGCGTTGGCAGAGCAGAGTAGGACTGGCCAGGAGGGATTGCTGTCATGCAGTTGATCAGCTTAAAAAATTATAGCAATATGTGTGAACTAAAAAGCCCTGTTTTCAATTGCAAAGTTTGCTAAAAATTGTATATAGCAGTGTATAAATCAGTATTTCTAGCACCTTTTTCCAAGACGCACGGAACTACGCTGCATAGGCGTGAAGAGGCTGCATAGACAATAACGGGATTCCTTCTGCGTGACGGCTGAAGTGCGATAAATCACACAGGTGTAAGGCTAGGTGCACACTTTGTGTGTGTCGGGAATGTGTGCATAATTGCGCGCTTTCCTAACATGTACAGAGACGTGCTACCCTCCAGCAGACACAAAGCAGTGGCGTTAATTCTTAGTGGTACACCCACACATCTGATAACATGTGCTTTCGCACACGCCAAAACGCATGGTGCCGCAGCACTATGCGGCGCGATTTTGAAACAGGGTCAGGCCAAATTCACGTGATTCTGCCTGCGATTGCAGAAGCGCGGTGCCATTATTTTTTAAAAGTGAAGCTAAAGCCCCCCCCCCCCAATATTGTAGGTGCTGACTTTTAATATTAGGACACTTACCTGTCCTGGGATCCCTTGATGTCGGCACCCCAGCTGATTTTTTTTAATCGGCTCTTGGGTGCTGCCGCCACCATTCCTTCCAAGAGAAACCAGCAGTGAAGCCTCGCAGCCTGTTCACGCTTGCATGAAGCGCGCTGCGCTTTGAGAACGGCCTGGTGGCAGGGATAGGAGGAGGGGGGCCGAACTTCCAGGGGACCTCGCTGCAGCAGGTACCCACTCCCCCCTGAAACTGAAGGGTGGCAAATGTGGCGAGGGGGGGGGAGGAAGCAAACAAGCGAAGCTTTCCCTTTTGGTTGGAGCTCCGCTTTTTTTTTTTTTTTTGCCATGATTGTTGTGCGACAAAACATGCAATGCCAAAGGGGCCCGGCTCAGTGCCAAATGTGAGCTTCTTTGGCGCACCACAAAAACACAACGTGGCAGCGTGGCTCTGGTGGGAACGGGGGACTTCTTTTCCACGTAGAGCAGCCCATTCAAAACAATAAGCTGCCCTATACGCGACACGTGGGGCCGCTTTGAAAAGGCGTGCGCGCTCTGTCGCAGCCTAGCCTAAACGCAGATTAGTGTTGCATGCCATGGATAGGGTTACCACCTCACCCCCTTTAAACCCGAACACATATGAATTACACAGGTTCTGAGGCTAATTTAATGCAGCTAAGGCACCAAGTGAGTTTAATTACAATCTTAATAAGCCACAGAACCTGTGTAATTAATACGCGGCTTTAAACTGGAATGAGGTGGCAGCCCTAGCCATGGATGATACTGGAGGCTACCAGAAAGGCGAGTGCCCTAGGCCCTTGATTTTGCAAGGACGTTTTATCTTGAAGCTGACAGGGTCGCTTTAGCCACACCTCCAGAAGAGATAAGCAAAATAATGATATTGGGAAAAAAGCTGAATAGTGCTGCTGGCCCTGCGGGGACATTCTAGTGCATCCAGTCACAGCGCCCCCCACAGTACAGGCGTCCCCCTGCTCTGAGCTCTCCCCAGCCTGAGGAGCCCTCCAGCTTACCTGCAGCCGACTTCTAAGCCTGATACCAGAAGACTGTACACTGACACCAGAGACAACGTTGTACTGTGCCCACCCCCTGCGATCACGTGACACACCCTGACAACACAGGCCAAAGTTGACCAATGTTGTGTAATGTCTTGAGGCAGGAAATAGGACGAGCACAGGCTCTCCTGCTTCCAGGGCTCAGGAACTGTCCCTGCTTTCTGTAATGCAGAGATCTACACAGCAATGCTGACAGACAGTGAAGGATACCATAAGCAGACAGGCAGCTATGTGCCTGGATATAATATTAAGAATGTAACCTCTACACCAGCGATGATAGAGCAAACATAATGCTTAGCCCCCAACTGTCTCTTATTTCCACGGACTGTCCCTGATTTGGAATAAAGTCCCTCTTTGCTCCTCATTTGTCCCTCATTTTGGTCTGATCTATATAGTTATATATAAAATGCACTTTTTATCTTTCAGAAAGTGTTTCCCAGTGCTAAACCTTTCATCCAATTTCTAAATGACTGCATTTATAAATTAAAAAGCCAATATAAAGGAAAAGTAGTAGTAAAAAAAGCACTTGTGGGTGTAACTAATCATTTTTCTTTTATAATTCTCCTTTAAGGGGGAGTGACAAGGGGGTGTGTCCTATGCCTACATATTTTTGCTAATAGGTGTTCCTCTTTTCCATCTCAAAAAGTTGGGAGGTATGATAATGTTGGTTACACCCTTATTTATTTATTACAGCTACAGAAATACCTCGGATTGCGAGTAACGCGGTTTACGAGCGTTTCGCCATACGAGCTATTATTTAAAAAAAAATCCTGACTCAGTTTGCGAGCGTTGTCTCACAAAACAAGCAGGATTCAAGCCACTGGGGTGTGCAGTATCGCTTTTGGCCAGAGGTGCGGGAGCGCCAGTGACAATCGGAGCCGCTTGGAAACACTCCGTTCCCCAGTGTTTCCGAGCCCCTCCGAGTGCATTTGAGCAATTCCAACTGCTCTCTGAGTGTTTCCGAATGTCTCCGGCGCCCCCCCACCTCTGGTTACATGTGGTACTGCATACATTAGCAGTGCCACTGGTAGCTGCCATAACCCCAGTATTTTTATTCACGGTGGGCGGTCCACTTTGGGATAAAAGTGGTCTCCGCAACGGATTCGCCGGGAGAACACATTTATGGGCAGCGGGAGAGGTGACCCCCACCCGCCTAGTCCCGGGCGTCTCCACCGCTTACCAGAGCTGTTGAAGCAGCAGAGACGATCCGGTCCTGTGGCCTGATGGGCAGGAAGTTTGAGTGAGGGCATGATGCTTTTGCAGGACCAGAGCGATGTCAAACGTCATTTCCGCCCAATACCCTTAAAGAGACAATTTTTTTAAAAAAAAAGACATTTTTTAAATTTTTTTTAATGCTTTTGCTTTTTAGTGTAAATATGAGATCTGAGGTCTTTTTGACCCCAGATCTCACATTAAAGAGGCCCTGTTATGCTTTTTTTCTATTACAAGGGATGTTTACATTCCTTGTAATAGGAAGTGATCCAAAAAAAATGTTTTAAAGGGACAGCATAAAAATAAAAAGTAAAATAAATAACTCAAAACTGGTAACCTGTAGAAATTTTTCAACGTCGCCTATGGAGATTTTGCCAACGTTTGTCGCCATTCCGGGCGCAATTTTGAAACATGACACGTTGGGTATCAATTTACTCAGTGTAACATTATCTTTCACAATATAGAAAAAAATTGGGCAAACTTTACTGTTTTTTATTTTTTTATTCAAAAAAGTGTATTTTTTCTGAAAAAAGAAAATGTGTTTGTAAGATCGCTGCGCAAATACGGTGTGACATAAATTATTGCAACAATCTCCATTTTATTCTCTAGGGCAGTGATGGCGAACCCTGGCACCCCAGATGTTTTGGAACTACATTTCCCATGATGCTCATGCACTCTGCAGTGTAGTTGAGCATCATGGGAAATGTAGTTCCAAAACATCTGGGGTGCCAAGGTTCACCATCACTGCTCTAGGGTGTCTGAAAAAAAAAAAAAAATATATATATATATGTATAAATTACTTAGAACCCCCAAACTATATAATGTTTGGGGGTTCTAAGTAATTTTCTAGCAAAAAAATAAAAAAAATGATTGTTAAGTGTCAAAAATAGGCTTGGTCCTTAAGTGGTTCACCTCCACTCTATTCAAAACTGAAAAAAAAAGTTTTGCCTTTTTCTTTCAGTAAATTCTTCTCCCACTGATCTCTCCAGATAGAAAGGATCAATCTATAGCTGACAACCTATTTGATCAATACAATCCTTCGGACTCAGCTGATCACAGATTGAGGTAAAGGGCCAATTACAGCAGCCCTTTACCACATGATCAGCTTTGTCCAATGACAGCTGATCACGGATGTAAACACAAGCCGGTTATTGGCTTTCTTTCCTCACACTGACAGCATGAGGAGAGGAGAGCTGATAACCAGCTTGTGTTAAAGGGACATCTACACTGATAATCAGGGCACTGATTATCAGTGCAGTCCCAACAGTGCCCAACATCGCTGCCAATCAGTGCCCACCAGTGCGGCCAATCAGTGCTGCCACTCAGTGCCCATCAGTGCCTCCTCATCAGTGTCACCTATCAGTGCCGTCTGTCAGAAGCCATCAGTGTCGCCCATCAGTGTCACCTATCAGTGCCCATTAGTGCCGCCTATCAGTGCTGTCTATCAGAGGCCATCAGTGTTGCCCATCAGTGTCTCCTATCAGTGCAGCCTCATCAATGCCTCCCTTCAGTGCCACTTATCAGTGCAGCTTTGATTAGTGCCCACCAGTGCAGCCTCAGTGCACATCAGTGAAGACGAAAAATGACATGTTTGCAAAATTTTATAACAAATTATGAAACATGCTTTTTTTTTTTCTTCAAAATTTTCAGTCTTTTTTCATTTGTTTAGCAAAAAAAAAAAAAAACCTGTGGTGATTAACCTCTTGGCATCCGCACTATAGCCGAATGACGGCCACAGCGCACCTGAATTTCCGGGAGGCCGTCATATGACAGCCTCCCCTGTGAGTGTGCCTGCAAGGCGCGCGTGGAGCGCTCTGTGATCACCGATCCGAGTAAGGGGCCCCTCCTGGCCCCTTACCATGTGATCAGCTGTCAGCCAATAACAGCTGATCACATGATGTAAACAAAAGCTTGGTAATCATTTTTTTTTCAGCGTGAGGAGAAAAAAAAGCCGATCACCGGCTCATCTGCAAGGGTCCGATGTGGTCCTGAAGAGGAAGAGGCAATTATGCCTCATCTGTGCCACCTGCCATTGCCACCTAACAGTGCTCACAGTGCCCACCAGTGCCACCTATCAATGCCCATGAGTGCCACCTATCAATACCCACAAGTGCCACCTATCAATGCCCACCAGTGGTGCCAATCAGTGCCACCTAGCATTGCTGCCTATCAGTGTAACCGATCAGTGCCCATTATTGTCACCCATCAGTCCCCATCACTGCCACCTATCGGTGCCCATCAGTGCTGCCTCATCAGGGTACATCAATGAAGGAGAAAAATTCCCTGTTTTAAAGTTTTTATAAGAAATATAAAAAAAGAATTTTTCAAAAATTCGGTCTTTTTTCATTTTTTTTAACAAAAAATAAAAACCACAGAGGTGATCAAATACCACCAAAAGAAAGCTCTATTTGTGGGAAAAAAATGATAAAAATTTCATTAGGGTACAGTGTTGTATGACTGCGCAGTTGTCATTCAAAGTGCATCAGCGCTGAAAGCTGAAAATTGGTCTGGACAGGAGGGGGGTTTAAGTGCCCAGTAAGCAAGTGGTTAAATAGAGAGCTGATAACCAGCTTGTGTTAAAGGGACATCTACACTGGTAATCAGGGCACTGATTATGAGTGCAGTCCCAACAGTGCCCACCAACGCTGCCAATCAGTGCTCATCAGTGCTGTCAATCAGTGCCCATCAGTGCCTCCTTATCAGTGTCACCTATCAGTGCTGCCTATCAGTGCCCAATCAGTGCCACCTATCAGTGCAGCCTCATGAGTGCTCACCAGTTCCACCTCATCAGTGCCACCTATCAGTACAGCCTCAGTCATCAGCGCACATCAGTGGAGGAAAAAAATTACCTGTTTGCAAAATGTTATGACAAATTATGAAAAATGCTCTTTTTTTTCAAAATTTTTGGTCTTTTTTCATTTGTTTAGCAAAAAATAAAAAACCCTGTGGTGATTAAATACCACCAAAAGAAACCTCTATTTGCATAAAAAAAAGTGATAAAAATTTCATATGGGTACAGTGTTGCAATTGTCATTCAAACTGTGACAGTGCTGAAAGGTAAAAATCGGCCTGGGCAGGAAGGGGGTAAAAGTGCCCAATAGGCAAGTGGTTAAACATTCAAAAGCCTGGTCTGAAGTTATTGTAAAGGGGTACATGGTGGTATCAAAGAAACAGGGCCTGTAAAGCACACACAGGAAAAGTACGGGAAGCCATCACAAAGGGTTACTCAGCAAAGGAGTTGGCGGAATGAATGTACTTTGCTATGGGTAACCATGAACTGGTGGGAATGTAATAGCAGCCAGACAGCGAGTATTGGTACCAGGCATGGGTGACGGGTCCTCCAGTAGTGAGAGGGTCAGTGCTCTGGCTCTCTCCCAAGCGTTTGGTTCCCCAAATGCAATCGGGATGGAACCGGCAGTACGGAGACCCCAAGTACCTAGCCCCATGGTACGGGAAAGCTGAAGGAGTTAATTAAGTGCACACATGAGGTTCATGCTTAGTGTACGTGGGGACCCCATTCTGTCACTGGGGGTGAGGTGGCAAAGGAAAGCTGGACTGGTGGAGTGGGACACAAGCTTAGCGGTTTCACAGAAAGGATCTGCATATTGCTACACAGCTGCACAAGGTGTATGGCTCCCTTCTACTCTGGAGTTCCACCCTAAGGTTGATCTTCACATGACCACTGTCTTGCCTAGTCCCAGCCATTAGTGAGCAAGTACACAAGAAAGGTACCCCCATGTACAGGGCGAGTAGGCCCCACCCAAAAACCGGTTAGACGTTCCCCGTTGAAGAAGAGTCATTAGGACTCAATTACATGGGCATATGCGTATTTTCTGCACAGAATGCAGGTTCTTGTTGGCAGAGCTAACTTAACCACTTCAGCCCCGGAAGAATTTACCCCCTTCCTGACCAGAGCACTTTTTTTGCGATTCGGCACTGCGTCGCTTTAACTGATAATTGTGCAGTCGTGCGACGTGGCTCCCAAACATAATTGACGTCCTTTTTTTCCCACAAATAGAGCTTTCTTTTGGTGGTATTTGATCACCTCTGCGGTTTTTATTTTTTGCGCTATAAACAAAAAAATAGCGACAATTTTGAAAAAAAAACTCATTATTATTTACTTTTTGCTATAATAAATATCCCCCAAAAATATATAAAAAAAACATTTTTTCCTCAGTTTAGGCCAATGTATTCTTCTACATATTTTTGGTAAAAAAAAATTCGCAATAAGCGTTTATTGATTGGTTTGCGCAAAAGTTATAGGGTCTACAAAATAGGGGATAGTTTTATGGCATTTTTAATGATATATTTTTTTTTTACTAGTAATGGCGGCGATCAGCGATTTTTATCGTGACTGCGACATTATGGTGGACATATCGGACAATTTTGACACATTTTTGGGACCATTGGTATTAACACAGCGATCAATGTTATAAAAATGCATTGATTACTGTAAAAATGTGACTGGCAGTGAAGGGGTTAACCACTAGGTGGCGCTGTACTGGTTAAGTGTGTCCTAGGGAGTGATTCTAACTGTGGAGGGAGGGGCTGTGTGTGACATGACACTGATCACCGCTCCCGATTACAGGGAGCTGTGATCAGTGAGAGTGTCATTAGGCAGAACGGGGAAATGTTTGTTTGCATTAGCATCTTCCCGTTCTTCCTCACCATTAGATGATCGCGGGTATGCCCACGGACATCGAGTCTGCGGGACCCGCGATCCCGGTCACGGAGCTCCCGGCGGGCGCACGCACGTCCGCGAGACGCCTCTTAAAGGGCAATGTACAGGTACGTTAATCTGCCTGTACGTGCTCTTCTGCCGCAGTATATCTGCGTGAGGCGGTCAGGAAGCGGTTAAGATCCTGCGTAAAATTTGCACCAGAACTAAACACGTGTAGACAAGTCTTCTAATGGCTTTACATGTGTACGCGTATACGGGTTTACATGCATGTACACGCATAAAATCTACAGAAATGTATGACCACGGACACAGCTGTGTTTTATTTTTTGTACATCGCTAAACACATTTTTGTTTTTTTGACACAGCTGTGCGTTTATAGCCCCATTGTTTCCTATAGTGCTGTGTTTAGATGTGTAAAAAAACTAAGCTGTACGAATGTAAATGTGGCATTTCAGACGCCTGTGTGAAGGAGTCCTAATACTTTTTTTTACTAGCCTTTGCCTCTTAGCTTCAAGAAAGGGTAAAGGTCTGGTGTCCCTAGTAACACACTTCCATCCCTGTAACATAATAAAACAAAGAATTCCCCCCCCCCCCCCCCCCCCCGGGACTTTAAATAAAGTGGGTACCGTTTCTGCCAGTAAACATAACAGTAGTAAATACAGTATAAGGTTTATTCAAGTAAAATTATTTACATGCATAGATAACACCAAAAGTTGCCAATTTAAAAAATCCCTCTGCTATCCTATGTTTCTTATCATCTCCATGTCCCTACCATCTTTGGGCCCAGGCCTTTCATTCATGCATACATATCTTTATGCCAATACTTATTGATTCTACTTTACTACTTTAGAAGCCTGACAAACATACATATGTTCACAGCCTATACTCTTTATGGACTAACAAGGTCTCTTGGGATACATCACTATACCCATGCCATGCCTGCTCTCCATTTGGCCCCTGGCAGGGTCCCATCTGACTCCGCCCCGTCAGCTCCCTGGTGAGGCACCTGCTGCCGCCATCTTGGAGCTGCACACCTGTTAGCTATGGCATACCTCCCAACTGTCCCTGATTTCGAGGGACTGTCCCTGATTTGGAGCAATGTCCCTCTGTCCCTCATTCCTCCTCATTTGTCCCTCATTTTGGTCTGATCAATATAGTTGTATATAAAATGCACTTTTTATCTTTCAAAAAGTGTTTCCCAGTGCTAAACCTTTCATCCAATTGCTAAATTGCTGCATTTGTACATTTTAAAAGCCAATATAAAGGACTAGTAGTAGTGGTAAAAAAAAAGCACTTGTGGATTTAGTTAACCTTTTTTTGGGTTAATTCTTCTTTAACCACTTGCGCCCCGGACCATTATGCTGCCTAAGGACCAGAGGTCTTTTTCCAATTTGGCACTGCGTCGCTTTAACTGCTAATTGCGCAGTCATGCAATGCTGTACCCAAACGAAATTTGCGTCCTTTTCTTCCCACAAATAGAGCTTTCTTTTGATGGTATTTGATCACCTCTGCGGTTTTTATTTTTTGCGCTATAAATGGAAAAAGACCGAAAATTTTGAAAAAAAATGATATTTTCTACTTTTTGTTATAAAAAAAATCCAATAAACTCAATTTTAGTCATACATTTAGGCCAAAATGTATTCGGCCACATGTCTTTGGTAAAAAAAATGTCAATAAGCGTATATTTATTGGTTTGCGCAAAAGTTATAGCGTCTACAAACTAGGGTACATTTTCTGTAATTTACACAGCTTTTAGTTTATGACTGCCTATGTCATTTCTTGAGGTGCTAAAATGGCAGGGCAGTACAAAACCCCCCCAAATGACCCCATTTTGGAAAGTAGACACCCCAAGGAAATTGCTGAGAGGCATGTTGAACCCATTGAATATTTATTTTTTTTGTCCCAAGTGATTGAATAATGACAAAAAAAAAAAAATATTTACAAAAAGTTGTCACTAAATGATATATTGCTCACACAGGCCATGGGCCTATGTGGAATTGCACCCCAAAATACATTCTGCTGCTTCTCCTGAATTTGGGGATACCACATGTGTGGGACTTTTTGGGAGCCTAGCCGCGTACGGGGCCCCGAAAACCAATCACCGCCTTCAGGATTTCTAAGGGTGTAAATTTATGATTTCACTCTTTACTGCCTATCACAGTTTCGGAGGCCATGGAATGCCCAGGTGGCACAAAACCCCCCCAAATGACCCCATTTTGGAAAGTAGACACCCCAAGCTATTTCCAGAGAGGCATATTGAGTCCATGGAATATTTTATATTTTGACACAAGTTGCGGGAAAGTGACACATTTTTTTTTTTTTTTTTTTTTTTTTGCACAAAGTTGTCACTAAATGATATATTGCTCACACAGGCCATGGGCATATGTGGAATTGCACCCCAAAATACATTTAGCTACTTCTCCTGAGTACGGGGATACCACATGTGTGGGACTTTTTGGGAGCCTAGCCGCGTACGGGGCCCCGAAATCCAATCACCGCCTTCAGGATTTCTAAGGGTGAAAATTTTTGATTTCACTCTTCACTGCCTATCACAGTTTCGGAAGCCATGGAATGCCCAGGTGGCACAAAACCACCCCAAATGACCCCATTTTGGAAAGTAGACACCCCAAGCTATTTGCTGAGAGGCATGGTGAGTATTTTGCAGCTCTCATTTGTTTTTGAAAATGAAGAAAGACAAGAAAAAACTTTTTTTTTTTCTTTTTTCAATTTTCAAAACTTTGTGACAAAAAGTGAGGTCTGCAAAATACTCACTATACCTCTCAGCAAATAGCTTTGGGTGTCTACTTTCCAAAATGGGGTCATTTGGGGGGGTTTTGTACCACCTGGGCATTCCATGGTCTCCGAAACTGTGATAAGCAGTCAAGAGAGAAATCAAAAATTCACGCCCTTAGAAAGCCTGAAGGCGGTGCTTGGTTTTCGGGGTTCCGTACGCAGCTAGGCTCCCAAAAAGTCTCACACATGTGGTATCCCCGTACTCAGGAGAAGCAGCAGAATGTATTTTGGGGTGTAATTTCACATATTCCCATGGCATGTTTGAGCAATATATCATTTAGTGACAATTTTGTGCAAAAAAAAAAAAATTTGTCTCTTTCCCGCAACTTGTGTCGCAATATAAAATATTCCATGGACTCGACATGCCTCTCAGCAAATAGCTTGGGGTGTCTACTTTCCAAAATGGGGTCATTTGGGGGGGTTTTGAACTGTCCTGGCATTTTATGCACAACATTTAGAAGCTTATGTCACACATCACCCACTCTTCTAACCACTTGAAGACAAAGCCCTTTCTGACACCTATGCCGCGTACACACGAGCGGACTTTACGGCGGACTTTGCCCGGCGGATTTTTCGACGTACTTTCCGACGGACTTTCTGAATGAACGGACTTGCCTACACACAATCCACCAAAGTCCGTCGAATTCGTACGTGATGACGTACGACCGGAATAAAACAAGGAAGTTCATAGCCAGTAGCCAATAGCTGCCCTAGCGTGGCTTTTTAGTCCGTCGAACTAGCATACAGACGGCGGACTTTTCGACCGGACTCGATTTCAACGGATAAATTTTAAACAAGTTTCAAATCTAATTCCGTCCAACTTTTGAGAAAACAAAGTCCGCTGGAGCCCACACACATCGAATTGTCCGACGAAATCCAGTCCGCCGGGCAAAGTCCGCCGTAAAGTCCGCTCGTGTGTACGCGGCATTATTGTTTACATGAAAAAGTTGTTTTTTTTTTGCAAGAAAATTACTTTGAACCCCCAAACATTATATATTTTTTTAAAGCAAATGCCCTACAGATTAAAATGGTGGGTGTTTCATTTTTTTTTTTCACACAGTATTTGCGCAGCGATTTTTCAAACGCATTTTTTGGGGAAAAAACACACTTTTTTAAATTTTAATGCACTAAAACACACTATATTGCCCAAATGTTTGATTAAATAAAAAAGATGATCTTAGGCCGAGTACATGGATACCAAACATGACATGCTTTACAATTGCGCACAAACGTGCAGTGGCAACAAAATAAATACATTTTTAAAAGCCTTTAAAAGCCTTTAAAGGTTACCACTTTAGATTTACAGAGGAGGTCTACTGCAAAAATTACTGCCCTCGATCTAACCTTCGCGGTGATACCTCACATGCATGGTGCAATTGCTGTTTACATTTGACGACAGACCGCCGCTTGCGTTCGCCTTAGCGCGAGAGCAGGGGGCGACAGGGGTGCTTTTTTTTTTTTTTTTTTTTTTCTTTATTATTTTATTGCTTTTTTATCTTATTTTTAAACTGTTCCTTTCATTTTTATTTTTTTTTAATAATTTTTATTGTTATCTCGGGGAATGTAAATATCCCCTATGATAGCAATAAGTAGTGACAGGTACTCTTTTTTGAAAAAATTGGGGTCTATTAGACCCTAGATCTCTCCTCTGCCCTCAAAGCATCTGACCACACCAAGATCGGTGTGATAAAATGCTTCCCCAATTTCCCAATGGCGCTGTTTACATCCGGCGAAATCTAAGTCATAAAATGCTCGTAGCTTCCGGTTTCTTAGGCCATAGAGATGTTTGGAGCCACTCTGGTCTCTGATCAGCTCTATGGTCAGCTGGCTGAATCACCGGCTGCATTTTCAGGTTCCCTGTTGAGACAGGAGAGCCAGAGAAAACACGGAAGACGGTGGGGGGGGGGGCATTCCCTCCCACGGCTTGTAAAAGCAGTCTAGAGGCTAATTAGCCGCTAGGATTGCTTTTACATGAAAGCCGACCGCTGGCTGAAAAGAATGATACCAAGATGATACCTAAACCTGCAGGCATCATTCTGGTATAACCACTCAAAGTTGTGAATGGCGTACCTGAAGACAAAAAAATGGTTAACAATAAAGCACAGTAAACGGTAAAGTACAAAAAATTGCATACCTGAAAAGCAAACATGATAAAACATAATAACAATAAAACATTGCAGAATAGAATACAGTAAAAAAGAGCAGAACAATAGAGAGATTAGAGAGAGAGAGAACAATAAAACGACAACTATTTTTTTTTATTTTATATATATTTTTTTTTTTTTTTACACTTTTTTTGTAACTAACTTTTATAACTGTAACCGGTTCCAGGTTCGGGTCTCTCAAAATGCGATGGCATCTTGGGAGACCCTGTGAAAGTGTGCCTAGTCTGTGCAATGCTGTACCCTACGCTAATACTCAACTAGTGAATGGTAGCGTTCAAAACATTCACCAATGCAAAGACCAGGATTGTCAGGACAGGAGGGACAATAATAGCGGGTGTCACGCCTATATCCGCGCTTGCTGCAGACACAATATCTTTTTTGGGGGGGTTCGCTGGGTAGGGGTACTCGGGAGGACATAAAGAAAATGCCTCTCATGCAGCCGACTGCATTTGGTTGGGGATGTGAATGGGGGAAGTACGGGCGCTGCAGAAGCAGTGGGTTCCCAATTGGGATTGGCGAATGCAGCAGGAAGGGCACTATGGGCACGACGGGCCTGTGTTTGTCTTTTTGGTGGCAGCGGGACACTACTTGTGCTTGCCACCTCACCAGCTTGAACTGCACTTATGGGACTCGCCACGTCACCAAGTGTTACTGCAGTGCGGGTTTGACTACGACCGGGGTGTACTAGGCCGCTGGCGCTTGCCAGTTCACCAAAACGCTACCAAAAAATCTGTTGGCGATCACAGGGATCAGGCCTGACTCTGCGAACGCTGCAGTTATGCGTTTTAGTCTTTTGTAAGTGACAGTGATCGATCGATACTGCACTTGGGTGGGCTGGGCCGGGCGGAGGGGCAAAACGCAGGTGCTAGCAGGTATCTGGGCTGATCCCACAAACACTGCGTTTGTGAGAACCCTAAACTGCTGGGGATGCTAGTATAGATCTGATCGGATCAGATATTGATCCGTTCAGATACTATACCACTACACTAAGGGTGGTGTACAGTGCGTGCGTGGGTGTTAGCGGTACTGGCGCTAACCTGACGCTGCCTGGGGCTGGTGCTTGCCAGTTCACCAAAATACTACCAAAAAAACTGTTAGCGATCGCAGGGATCAGGCCTGACTCTGCGAACGCTGCAGTTATGCATTTAGTGTTTTGTAAGTGACAGTGATCGATCGATACTGCACTTGGGTGGGCTGGGCTGGGCCGGGCGGAGGGGCAAAACGCAGGTGCTAGCAGGTATCTGGGCTGATTCCGCTAACACTGCGTTTTTGGGAACCCTAAACTGCTGGGGACGCTAGTATAGATCTGATCGGATCAGATATTGATCCGTACAGATACTATACCACTAAGGGAGGTGTATGCTGCGTGCGTGGGTGTTAGCGGTACTGGCGCTAATCTGACGCTGCCTGGGGTGACGCATATCACCGCCGGGCGATCAGGGGGCTAAACCTTTATTCGGTAATAAACGGCGGGTGCCCTGACACTATAAAAAATAAACGAACTAACCAGCGTCACCCGTAACAGTTATATGGTGATCAGTGGTGAAAGGGTTAACTAGGGGGCAATCAAGGGGTTAAAACATTTATTCGGTAGTATATGGGGGTCCCTATCGCTATAAAACGCTGACGGCGAACCTAAATATTTACCTCCCTAACTAGCGTCACCAGCGACACTAATACAGCGATCAGAAAAATGATCGCTTAGTGACACTGGTGACAGGGGGTGATCAAGGGGTTAAAACTTTATTAGGGGGGGTTAGGGGGGTACCCTAGACCTAAAGGGGGGTAACAGTAACTGTCCCAACACTGTAACTGTCACAAACTGACACTATGCAGTAATCAGAAAAAAAAACAAAACTGCTGGTGTCAGTTTGTGACAGGGGGGGGGGGGTGATTGGGGGGGGGATCGGGGGGCGATCGGGGGGGGGGGATCGGGATGTTTAGTGTGCCTGGCATGTTCTACTGAGTGTGTAGTGTGTTGTGCACTCACATACCTGTCTTCTCTCCTCGGGCCGGAACGGAAATTACCGAGCCGAGGAGAGATGACATCATTTCCTTTGCTGCTGTTTAGCATACAGCAGCAAAGGAATGATTTGATTGGCCGGCGGCGATCGCGAGGGGGGGGGCCACGAACGGATGGTCTCCCCCTCACCTCTGATCGCCGCTGGACAAAAGACGACCGCCTCCATGTACATGATTTTGCCTGTCCGTGCCACCTTGCCGACCTACATCGGCATGAGGCGGTCGTCAAGTGGTTAAGGGGGTGTGGCAGGGGGTGTGTCCTATGCCTACATACATTTGCTAGTAGGTGTCCCTCATTCCCATCTCGAAATGTTGGGAGGTATGGCTATGGTAAAGCTCAGTGGTGAGTATGGGGACCCATAACCCCTCCTACCCTGTGCCTTTATAATCAATACTGTGCCATATTGCCAAATATATACTTTTTTCATCCTAGGTACATTGTTACACACATCCACCCCTGAAGAGCGAGCTGGATCTCGCGAAACTAGTCGGGTAGTATGATGGCCGTGTACTATGACTGCCATTACATCTATGTACCAATATCTCTTGTTTATGTATCTTTTTTAAAATTTCCGACTGTTGGTGTTATCTATGCATGTAAACAATTTACCTTATACTGTATTTACTACTGTTATGCTTACTGGCGAAAACGGTACCCACTTCATTTAAAGTCCCGGGGCGAATCCTTCGTTTGATTGCTTCTTAGCTTCAGTCAATTCCAACATTGCAGCCTATGTAAGGCTCTTTGGTAGAGATGGCATAGTTCCAGAGCTCAGAGCTGGATCACTGCCTGGAGCAGAAGTGGAGCTGATAACATTTTTAAGATAAGCTCCAGAATTGGAGCTGAAATTAAAGTGATATTAAACCCAAAACCAAAAATGTAATATATTGCAGCTTACCAATAATTAGATGTGGTGGCTGAATTCGTTTTTATTTTTTAGGCTGTTTTCACTTGGTGATCTGCCAGTAACACACCACCTGTATTAGAATGCCTACACTCTGGAAAAAGGAGCACAGGGGCATCTTTAGACAGCAGCACTGTTAATCTGGGAGGAGGAGAGTGTTAGATGACTGTTGGGACATTTATAAAGGCAGTATCACGTTTGAATCATTCCTAATGCCGCGTACACACGAGCGGACATTACGGCGGACTTTGCCCGGCGGACTTTTCGACGTACTTTCCGACGGACTTTGTGAATGAACGGACTTGCCTACACACAATCCACCAAAGTCCGTCGAATTCGTACGTGATGACGTACGACCGGACTAAAACAAGGAAGTTCATAGCCAGTAGCCAATAGCTGCCCTAGCGTGGCTTTTTGTCCGTCGAACTAGCATACAGACGGCGGACTTTTCGACCGGACTCGATTTCAACGGATAAATTTTAAACAAGTTTCAAATCTAATTCCGTCCAACTTTTGAGAAAACAAAGTCCGCTGGAGCCCACACACATCGAATTGTCCGACGAAATCCAGTCCGCCGGGCAAAGTCCGCCGTAATGTCCGCTCGTGTGTACGCGGCATTAAAGTGGTTGTAAACCTCAGGAATTAAATAGGAACAAAACATGTACTTCTATAGCGTGTGCTTGTCTCAATCCAGAACATTGAATGTCATCCCTGTCTGCTGCCTCCTTCCTCTGCTATCTGCAAGAGTCACTTCTGACACCAAGAGGTAAATAGGTGATGGGGAGGGAGCGCCAAACAACCTGGAACTGACAGTCTCAGCACTGTTCCTGTGTGCTGTGTGAAGGGTCCCTTCCCTGCAATCAGAGCTCTCCTCACTGAGCTCTGCAGAGTGTAATTTCAGATCCCCGCCCCTTTGCTTTTCAGAGCTGAGAAAAGTTGTATAAATTCTGAATTATATAGAAAAATCTTGCGAGCCACAGAAGGGTTAATGCCTTAAAATAAATCTTTAGTGAAAGTCAGCTGCAAACACTAATCACGTTTCATACCCGTGTAAGTAGTGCTAAAAAATATATAAATGTGTCTGCGCTAAATTACAAACAATCAAAACTGACAATTAGTGCTTTACATAAATACTACAAAAAGTGCAACGTGCAAAAATATTTCAAAATCAAAGTGTTAAACCCAGAATGAAAATGCAATCACTCCTCAAATAAAGTAAAAAAAAAAGTCCTTAAAGTTCATAAAGATTTAAATATAAAGTGAACAAAAAGAAGTGTCCATAATCAGTGATGTCCATCCATCCTGCTCATCCGAAAAGTGTATAACAATATAGCATGCCTTAGTGTTCTCCAGTGACCCCCAAAAGCATATGCGCTCACCTTGAAGTGTGTGACACAGTAATTAAACTCTGTCAAAACACGCTTTGGAGCCACTCCTGGGCTCTATGGGATTAACGGTGTAGGTCTCCAATGTTCTCAAATAACGTCATAAATCATATGCAAAAGAAAAGAGACTCCATAGCGCAACATTGCAAGATAGCAAAGGATTTTTTTTTTTTCCTTATAAAATTCAGCTGCCGAAAAGTTTTATTATCTTCATTTAAATCCTGTATAAATTCTGGATAGATGTGGAGAAGAGAATACTGCAGATAAACAGGTACAATTTATGTAGGAGGATTTGTTTAATCTCTGTGTATCACCTGAGGCCAGTCACTTCACTGGGCATATGTAAGGGTTTACAACCACTATAAAGGCTGTTCACAGTTCCTCAAAACCAATATGGTTGACCAGCCTTGACTTAAAGAAAACCAAAACAGTCAACAGGCCTTGACTTAGCTTAGCTACATATGAATAAATTATGCGTGTTTTTGAATTATTGGCCATTTTCAAAATGTTCCCACCAACAGTATATGAAATGAGAGCCGCAATGCATTTGTGAACACAAGCAAAGAGCAAAAAACAAACAAACACACTTTTAGTCTTACAGCAAGGTAATATACATGCAAAAAAGTACAAGTTATCAGTTCCTAAAACCAACATAGATGACCAGCCTTGACCCACAGCAAACCAAATCAGTCAACAGGCTGCCATAGATGGAGTGGCTTGAACTTTGGTATAATCTTCACTCCAGTGTCTGTGGATAAATAGGTACCTTAGTGTAAATTCCATCCTACCACATGTAGACCTTTGTCTAGGACTTTGGTGAAGTACGATGTGAATATGCAGCTGAACATGGTAGAACCTTCCTGGGAAAATCAATCTGATTAAAATATACAGTAAAGCCTTTCTAAATTTTAAAATGTATTCCAAAACTGTTCATTTTTGATTTCTAAGTATGGTAATTTTTCCAAGGCTTGAACAATTTAGGACTTTGAAAGTCTTATGGGAGTTGCAAAACCTGCACTTCTGACTGACAACTTTTTGCAGGCCTAGAGTGCCTTGAAAAAGTATTCATACCCCTTGAAATTTTCCACATTTTGTCATGTTACAACCAAAAACGTAAATGTATTTTCTTGGGATTTTATGTGATAGACCAACACAAAGTGGCACATCATTGTGAAGTTGAAGGAAATTGATAAATGGTTTTCAATTTTCTTTTACAAATAAATATGTGAAAAGTGTGGTGTGCATTTGTATTCAGCCCCCCTGATCCAATACTTTGTAGAACCGCCTTTCGCTGCAATTACAGCTGCAAGTCTTTTTGGGGATGTCTCTACCAGCTTTTCACATCTAGAGAGTGACATTTTTGCCCATTCTTCTTTACAAAATAGCTCAAGCTCTGTCAGATTGGATGGAGAGCGTCTGTGAGCAACAATTTTCAAGTCTTGCCACAGATTCTCAATTGGATTTAGGTCTGGAAATTAACTGGGTCGTTCTAACACGTGAATATGCTTTGATCCAAACCATTCCATTGTAGCTCTGGCTGTATATTTAGGGTCGTTGTCCTGCTGGAAGGTGAACCTCCGCCCAGTTTCAAGTCTTTAGCAGACTCTAACAGGTTTTCTTCTAAGATCGCCCTGTATTTGGCTCCATCCATCTTCTCATCAACTCTGACCAGCTTCCCTGTCCCTACTAAGGAAAAACATCCCACAATATGATGCTGCCACCACCATGTTTCAAGGTGGGGATGGTGTGTTCAGGGTGATGTGCAGTGTTCGTTCTCCGCCACACATAGGGTTTTGCTTTTAAGCCAAAAAGTTAAATTTTGGTCAATTCTTCCACGTGTTTGCTGTGTCCCCCACATGGCTTCTCGCAAACTGCAAACAGGACTTCTTATGACTTTCTTTCAACAATGGCTTTCTTCTTGCCACTCTTCCATAAAGGCCAGATTTGTGGAGTGCACGACTAATAGTTGTCCTGTGGACAGATTCTCCCACCTGAGCTGTGGATCTTTGCAGCTCCTCCAGAGTTACCATGAGCTTCTTGGCTGCTTCTCTGATTAATGCTCTCCTTGCCCGGCCTGTCAGTTTAGGTGGACGGTCATGTCTTGGTAGGTTTGCAGTTGTACCATACTCTTTCCATTTTCAGATGATGGATTGAACAGTGCTCCGTGAGATGTTCAAAGCTTGGGATATTTCTTTATAACCTAACCCTGCTTTAAACTTCTCCACAACTTTATCCCTAACCTGTCTGGTGTGATCTTCATGATGCTGTTTGTTCACTAAAGTTCTCTAACAAACCTCTGAGTGCTCCACAGAACAGATGTATTTATACTGAAATTAAATTACACACTGGGGGATTCTATTTACTAATTAGGTGACTTCTGAAGGCAATTGTTTTTACTAGATTTTAGTTAAGAGTATCAGAGTAAAGGGGGCTGGATAAAAATGCATGCCGCACTTTTCAGATATGTATTTGTAAAGAATGTTGAAAAACATAATAATACAATAACTATTTTTAGTTGTTATCTTACATATTTGTTTTGTGGCACCTGAAAAGCCCCACAATCCTTATTTGCTGTATTTTTAGGGCCCATTCACACCTGACAGTTTTTCAGCTCATAAAACGCTCATCTCAAAATATTTATTTATTATTTATTTTCTTTTGTTGAGCTGTTTTTGTAACATACATTTATTAAGTCTTTCTTTCATTGTGCTTTAAATGCTACATTCAAACTGTGGTACTTTTAGCATACAGTTATGTCCTCAAGTTACTATCCTGGCAAGTGCTCCAGTCCCTGCATGAAACACTCCTATAACAGGATATTACCACCTCCATGATTTCCTGTAGGAATGGTGTTATGTGGAAGTTGAGCTGTATTGGATTTCCGCCAGACATATCAAATAATTCCATTTTAGTCTCACCTGACCATAACACCTTTTTGCATGTGCCCTCAGAATCTTCAAGGTGCGTTTTGGCAAAAGCTCGTGACTGCATGTGGCTTTTCTTGAGGAGTGGCTTTTTTCGTGCAACCCTCCCATACAAGCTCCATTTGTGGAGAATTTGTGATATTGTTGTCACATGCACACAATGACCACTCTTTGTCATTAATTCCTGCAACTTCTTCAGAGTTTCTGTAGGCCCCTTGGTAGCCTCTCTGACCAGTTTCCTCCTGGCTCTTTCACCAGTTTGGAGCAACGTCCTGATCCAGGGAGGGTCTGTGTTCTACCAAATACCTTCCACTTCTTAATAATAGACTTCACTGTGCTTCTAGGCATTAATAAAGCCTTTTAATTTTATTTTTGTATCCATCTCCTGACTTGTGTCTGTCCACAACTTTATCCCAGGGATCTTTTTAAAGTGCCTTGCCACCTATAGTTGATTGTTTGCTTCAGTTGCACTACCAGGGACTGAAATGCTCCAGGAAAGCTCTTTTAATGCTAAGCTAATCAAAATGACCACATCTGAAGAAGGTGATTAGCCAGCTACAATTTAAATTCACAATTCATTTTTAGGAGGGGGTGATCCTTTTTCCAACTCAGCGACTCTGTTTTTGATTTTTTGTTTTTTTCTGACATGTTGGTGTTCTATCTTATACTTGGATGTTATAAGTTGCACTGAGTAAATACAGCTAGATAAAACAAAAACTGTCCCTGTCTTAATTTCAGGCTGCAAAGCAAGAAAATGTGATTATTTTAAAGGCGGGTGATTCTTTTCTCTACCCATTGTATATGCAGGTCAGAAGAAAAGTCATCGTTCAGTGCAGGAATGCAAAGTGAGGAAGTTTTATTCAAAATACAAAGCATGGATACATTGGTAGACACTGATTGCTTAACACGTTTGTACTGTCAGGTGCATATGATTAGATACATTTTTGAAAAAAATATATTTTCTTTCTGTTATAAAACATATTCAGTAAAAAAATCAAATGTATTCATAAATGTAGGCCAAAATGTATTCTGCTACATGTCTTTGGTAAAAAAAAAATCACAATAAGTGTATAATTGGTTTGTGTAAAAGTTATAGTGTCTACAAACTATGGTATATATACTGGAATTTACATAACAATACTATACGCTATACTATAATGGCGGCGTTTAGCAACTTATAGTGTGAATGTGATAGGGTGGCTGTAAATCTGGCACTAACTGACACTGACATCATTAGTGACACTAATACAGTGCTCAGTGATAATGCTGTACACTGACACTGTACTAATGACACTGGCTGGGAAGGGGTTAACACCACTGCAGTCCGAGCCCACCCAGTTGTGTGACATAGTAAATGCATACCCTGTTTACCCGAAAATAAGACCTAGCGTGATTGTCAGTGATGGCTGCAATATAAGCCCTACCCCCCAAATAAGCCCTAACCTCTTTCCCCGAAAATTAGCCCTACCCTGAAAATAAAACCTACAAGGACTTTAACTAGGGCTTATTTGGGGGGTAGGGCTTATATTGCAGCCATGAGCGACAATCACGCTAGGTCTTATTTTCGGGGAAACAGGGTATTCTCTATTTTCACACTGAATCTCCTCCCTGGCAATCAGAAAGCGGGTCATGAGACCCATTTCTCGATTGGCCAAAATGCCAGGCGATCCTATTGGACGCTTGGGAGGAGGAGAACAGAGCACAGCCGAAGGGGACCGACTGACCCACTAGCCACCACATGGATGGCTCACCCACAGCGGCTCAGCCATCTGGCACTCAGACAGGGGAAGGAGGGGAGGGATCAGAGTTATCCTGTGCAGGTAAGCAGACCGTCCGTCTCGCACGGGGGGGGGGAGGGTTGGTTGTGTGTTCCCCGCATTCAGTGGCCTCGTCTCCCGCTGGGGGGGGGGGCTGGGGTGCCGTTGGTTTACCGCCCCCACAATTAACGTAACGTAAATCTATTTTATTGAGATTTTATGTGATAGACCTACAGAAAGCATCACATAATTGTGAAGTGGAAGGAAAATGATAAATAGCTTTCAAAATGTTTTACAAATAAATATCTGAAAAGTGTGGCGTGCTTTTGTATTCAGCCCCTTTTACTCTGTTACCCCTAACTAAAATCTAGTGGAACCAATTTCCTTCAGAAGTCACCTAATTAGTAAATAGAGTCCACCTGTGTGTAATTTAATCTCAGAATAAATACAGCTGTTCTGTGAAGCCCTCAGAATTTTGTTAGAGAACCTTAGTGAACAAACAGCATCACGAAGGTCAAGGAATACACCAGACGGGTCAGGGATAAAGTTGTAGAGAAGTTCAAAACAGGGTTTGGTTATAAAAAAATATCCAGAGTTTTGAACATCTCATGAAGCACTGTTCAATCCATCATCCAAAAATGGAAAGAGTATGGCACAACTGCAAACCTACCAAGATATGTCTGTCCACCTAAACTGCAGACCAGCAAGGAGAGCATTAATAAGAGAAGCAGCCAAGAGGCCCATGGTAACTCTGGAGGAGCTGCAGAGATCCAAAGCTCAGGTGGGAGAATCTGTCCACAGGACAACTATTATGCCGCGTACACACGGTCGGACTTTTCGTCTACAAAAGTCCAACGGACGCTGACGGACTAAAGCTGGCTGGTAATCCGATCGTGTGTGGGCTTCTCCGGACTTTCAACTGACTTTTTTAGCCTCAAATCCGACGTACTTTAGATTTGAAACATGCTTCAAATCTTTCCGACGGACTCGAGTCCGGTCGAAAAATCCGCTCGTCTGTATGCTAGTCCGACGGACAAAAACCCACGCTAGGGCAGCTATTGGCTACTGGCTATGAACTTCCTTATTTTAGTCCGGTGTACGTCATCACGTAAGAATTCAACGGACTTTTGTGTGATCGTGTGTAGGCAAGTCTGTTCGTTAGAAAGTCCGCCGCAAGTCCGTCGAAAGTCTGCCAAAAGTCCGTCGAAAGTCTGTCGGATGTGGAAGAAGGTGCTCTGGTCAGATAAGACCAAAATTGAACTTTTTGGCCTAAAAGCCAATCGCTATATGTGGCGGAAAACTAACCCTGCAGATCACTCTGAACACACCATCCCCAACATAAAACATGGTGGTGGCAGCATCATGTTGTGGGGATTTTTTTCTGCAGCAGTGACAGGGAAGCTGGTCAGAGTTGATGGGAAGATGGATGCAGCCAAATACAGGGCGATCCTAGAAGAAAACTTGTAATGCCGCGTACACACGGTCGGACTTTCTGGGAAGCTAGGTCCGACGTAGTTGCCGCCAGACTTCCGGCGGGCTACCGCCGGACTTTCTGAACGGACGGACTTGCCTACACACGACCGGACTTTCCGGAATCCAGTCTTCCCGACGGACTCCCGCCGGACTTTCAGAATGAACGGACTTTCCCACACACGGACAAGTCCGTTCATTTTGAACGTGACTCGGGGAACGACAGGACTAGAAAAGGAAGTCAATCTCGCCACTTTTATCGGTGAGATTTAAATCTTGCGAGCCCCGCCGCGGGCATCCAAGGCCCTTAGGTCTGGTATGGATTTGTAAGGGGAACCCCCATGCCAAAAAAACGGCGCGGGGGTCCCCCCCAAAATCCATACCAGCCCCCGATCCGAGCACGCAGCCCGGCCGGTCAGGAAAGGGGGTGGGGACGAACGCGCGCTCCTCCCTCCTGAACCGTACCAGGCCGCATGCCCTCAACATGGGGGGTGCTTTGGGGGAGGGGGCGCCCTGCGGGGCCCCCCCACCACAAAGCACCTTGTCCCCATGTTGATGAGGACAAGGGCCTCTTCCCGACAACCCTTGCCGTTGGTTGTCGGGGTCTGCGGGCGGGGTGCTTATTGGAATCCGGGAGCCCCCTTTAATAAGAGGGCCCCCGGATCCTGGCCCCCCACCCTATGTGAATGAGTATGGGTACATGGTACCCTTACCCATTCACCCAGGGAAAAAGTGTCAATATTAAAACACACTACACAGGTTTTTAAAGTAATTTATTAGACAGCTCCGGGGGGGTCTTCTTCCGGCTTCGGGGGTCTTCTTCCAACTTCGAGGGTCCCTCCGGTTCCTCTTCTCCCGGCGTCCGGTTGGTTCTTCTCCGCTCTCTTTGGCCTCTTCTCCCGGTGTTCAAGTTCTTCTGCTGGCTCCTCCGCTATCTTCATGCCGCTCTTTTGCCAGCGGAGGCCCGGACTTCTGGCTTCTGGCTTCTTGGCTTCTTGGCTTCTTCTCTTTTTCCGATGTTGACAAGACGGTCTCTCCGGCTGGAATGCTCTCTGAGCGCTCCGATGTGACTTATATAGGCGGAGACCCCGTCCCCTTATGCCGTCACAGTCTCTGGGCATGCTGGGACTGTGACGTTTTAGGGGGCGTGGTCAACATCACCCGGTGATCACGCCCCCTAAAACGTCACAGTCCCAGGATGCCCAGAGACTGTGACGGCATAAAGGGGCAGGGTCTCCGCCTATATAAGTCACATCGGAGCGCTCAGAGAGCATTCCAGCCGGAGAGACCGTCGTGTCAACATCGGAAGAAGAGAAGAAGCCAAGAAGCCAAGAAGCCAGAAGTCCGGGCCTCAGCTGGCAAAAGAGCGGCATGAAGATAGCGGAGGAGCCGGCAGAAGAACTGGAACACCGGGAGAAGAGGCCAGAGAGAGCGGAGAAGAACCAACCGGACGCCGGGAGAAGAGGAACCAGAGGGACCCCTAAAGTCGGAAGAAGACCCCCGTAGCCGGAAGAAGACCCAACTCAGAGCTGTCTAGCAAATTACTTTAAAAACCTGTGTAGTGTGTTTTATTATTGACACTTTTTCCCTAGGTGAATGGGTAGGGGTACCATGTACACCATACTCATTCACATAGGGTGGGGGGCCGGGATCCGGAGGCCCTCTTATTAAAGGGGGCTCCCGGATTCCGATAAGCACCCCGCCCGCAGACCCCGACAACCAACGGCCAGGGTTGTCGGGAAGAGGCCCTTGTCCTCATCAACATGGGAACAAGGTGCTTTGTGGTGGGGGGGCCTCGCAGGGCACCCCCCTCCCCTAAAGCACCCCCCATGTTGAGGGCATGCGGCCTGGTACGATTCAGGAGGGGGGAGCGCTCGCTCGTCCCCACCCCCTTTCCTGACCGGCCGGGCTGCGTGCTCGGATCGGGGTCTGGTATGGATTTTGGGGGGGACCCCCACGCCGTTCTTTCGGCGTAGGGGGTTCCCTTTACAAATCCATACCAGACCTAAGGGCCTGGGATGCCTCGCGCTCGCCGCAATAGGAAAATTTGTCTTTCCTATTGCAGCGAGCGCGAGATGCAGTACCCTGCTCCTCCGTCGTATCAGGTCCGTCGGACCAGCATACAGACGAACGGGCTTTCCGTCAGGAACGGTGTCCGGCGGAGTTACGACGTAAAGATTTGAAGCAGGCTTCAAATGTAAAGTACGTCGGATTTCCGACCGAAACGGTCCGTCGGAAGTCCGATGGAGACCACACACGGTCGGATTGTCTGCCGGATTTGGTCCAGCAGCGTCCGTCTGACTTTTGTAGCTGAAAAGTCCGACCGTGTGTACGTGGCATTAGAGTCTGCAAAACACTTGAGACTGGGGCAGAGGTTCACCTTCCAGCAGGACAACGACCCTAAACAGACAACCAGAGTTACAATGGAATGGTTTAGATCAAAGCATCTTCATGCGTTAGTGTGGCCCAGTCAATGCCCAGACCTAAATCCAATTGAGAATCTGTGGCAAAACTTAAAAATTGCTGCTCACTGTCCCCAGAGAGCCTGTTCGCTACATCAGAGTCCCCAGAGAGCCCCCCTTACATCAGGGTCCTGGAGAGCCTCCCCTTACATCAGGGTCCCCAGAGAGCCCCTTCCTTACATCAGTGTCCCCAGAGAGCCTCTGCTTATATCAGGGTCCCCAGAGAGCCCCCCCCTTACATCAGGGTCCCCAGAGAGCACCTTCCTTACATCAGGGTCCCCAGAGAGCCTCCCCTTACATCAGGGTCTCCAGAGAGCCCCCCTTATGTCAGGGCCCCCAGAGAGCCTCCCCTTACATCAGGGTCCCCAGAGAGCCCCTTCCTTACATCAGGGTCCCCAGAGAGCTCATTTCTTTCATCAGGGTCCCCAGAGAGCCCCCCTTACATAGAGGTCCTCAGAGAGCCCCTTCCTTACATCAGTGTCCCTAGAGAGCCTCTGCTTATATCAGGGTCCCCAGAGAGCCCCCCCCTTACATCAGGGTCCCCAGAGAGCACCTTCCTTACATCAGGGTCCCCAGAGAGCCTCCCCTTACATCAGGGTCTCCAGAGAGCCCCCCTTATGTCAGGGCCCCCAGAGAGCCTCCCCTTACATCAGGGTCCCCAGAGAGCCCCTTCCTTACCTCAGGGTCCCCAGAGAGCCTCTTTCTTTCATCAGGGTCCCCAGAGAGCCCCCCTTACATCAGGTTTTCCAGAGAGCCTCCCCTTACATAGAGGTCCTCAGAGAGCCTCTTCCTTACATCAGGGTCCCCAGAGAGCCGCCCTTACATCAGGGTCCCCAGAGAGCCCCCCTTTACATCAGTGTCCCCAGAGAGCCTCTGCTTATATCAGGGTCCCCAGAGAGCTCCTCCTTACATCAGGGTCCGTAGAGAGCATCTTCCTTACTTCAGGGTCCCCAGAGAGCCTCCCCTTACATCAGGGTCTCCAGAGAGCCCCCCCTTATGTCAGGGCCCCCAGAGAGCCTCCCCTTACATCAGGGTCCCCAGAGAGCCCCTTCCTTACATCAGTGTCCCCAGAGAGCCTCTGCTTATATCAGGGTCCCCAGAGAGCCCCCCCTTACATCAGGGTCCCCAGAGAGCACCTCCCTTACATCAGGGTCCCCAGAGAGCCTCCCCTTACATCAGGGTCTCCAGAGAGCCCCCCTTATGTCAGGGCCCCCAGAGAGCCTCCCCTTACATCAGGGTCCCCAGAGAGCCCCTTCCTTACATCAGGGTCCCCAGAGAGCCCCTTTCTTTCATCAGGGTCCCCAGAGAGCCCCCCTTACATCAGGTTTTCCAGAGAGCCTCCCCTTACATAGAGGTCCTCAGAGAGCCTCTTCCTTACATCAGGGTCCCCAGAGAGCCGCCCTTACATCAGGGTCCCCGGAGAGCCTCCCCTTACATCAGGGTCCCCAGAGAGCCCCCCTTTACATCAGTGTCCCCAGAGAGCCTCTGCTTATATGAGGGTCCCCAGAGAGCCCCCTCCTTACATCAGGGTCCCCAGAGAGCCCCTTCCTTACATCAGGGTCCCCAGAGAGCCCCTTCCTTACATCAGGGTCCCCAGAGAGCCTCCCCTTACATCAGGGTCTCCAGAGAGCCCCCCTTATGTCAGGGCCCGCAGAGAGGCTCCTCTTACATCAGGGTCCCCGGAGAGCCTCCCCTTACATCAGGGTCCCCGGAGAGCCTCCCCTTACATCAGGGTCCCCAGAGAGCCCCCCTTTACATCAGTGTCCCCAGAGAGCCTCTGCTTATATGAGGGTCCCCAGAGAGCCCCCTCCTTACATCAGGGTCCCCAGAGAGCCCCTTCCTTACATCAGGGTCCCCAGAGAGCCCCTTCCTTACATCAGGGTCCCCAGAGAGCCTCCCCTTACATCAGGGTCTCCAGAGAGCCCCCCTTATGTCAGGGCCCGCAGAGAGGCTCCTCTTACATCAGGGCCCCCAGAGAGCCTCCCCTTACAGAGGGCTCCCTTCCAGAAGTTCCCCCTGTACCTGGCTGGTCTCCGCTCTGCTATGTGTATGTGTGAGGCTCACACAGGAATGAGGATTACACACTTGAATCTTCCACTGCGGCGGAGGGGGGGCGCGGTGCGGCATCAGTGCCTATTACAAGGCTCCCCACACAGTAGGTGGAAGATCTCCCCCCTGCACACATGGTACTGCTTGATATAGTCATAAGGTGGCTCGGGGAGGATCGGAGCCTGCATGGGGACACAGATGTGATATGGTGGGCTGCAGGGGCTGACAGGGGGCCTGTTCTTTTTGGGCAGCTGGGCTTCACCCAGTAAGAGACTCAGGGCTATGGGCCCCAGATTCAGGGCTATAGCCCCAGAAGCCACCCCCCTAGTGATGCCACTGGCTTGAGCTATTTTGCAAGGAAGAATGGGCAAAAAATTTCACCCTCTAGATGTGCAAAGCTGGTTGCAACATACCTAAAAAGTCTTGCAGCTGTAATTGCAGCAAAAGGTGGTTCTACAAAGTATTGACTCAGTGGGGCTGAATACAAATGCACCCCACACTTTCACATATTTATTTGTAAAAAAAAATGAAAACATTTATCATTTTCCTTTCACTTCACAATTATGTGCCACTTTGTGTTGGTCTATCACATAAAATCCCAATAAAATACATTTACTTTTTTTTTGTTTGCAACATGACAAAATGTGGAAAAAAATAATTTCTTGCAGGGAGAAGAAACAGCCAGATGGCTGTTCACAGAACACAGAGTTATGTGTTTTTGTAAACACTGTGTGTGATTGCTAACAGCTGATCAGCTGACTTCAGCAAAGAGCATTGGCTGAAATCAGTTGCCAAACTCATGCTGTGTCCAATCACAGCATGGTTCGGCAGGGGGCACGTGCATGCGCGCCCCAAACCTGGAAGCAAGCCGGCAACCTTGTCCGGCCTGCCTGTACCGCCCAAGTAGTTAAAATGCTTACCTTGCAGTATGTTTGTTTATATTCCATAAATTATTTTGTTTATTCACTTGCAATGTTCCTTTCAACTTGTTAAAACATTTGACTAGTTCAGAAGAATCAGTTCTCTAGTACAGTCCCCTCCTTCCTTCCACATCATCGCCCTCTCCTCTTCTGGGAGTGTCTAATGCTGACCCAGCTCCTTTACCTCTCCCCTCATCTTTCAGCTCTGAGTCTGCTAGGGCTCCTGACATCACATCCAAGGAGGCTGTACCCCCCAGTAGTCTCAGGCTTTTGGATGTCTACACAAGGGTGGTTTTTACAGATGCATTAATGCACATATAATCTTATGGGAAGATTTTTTTTTTTTTTAGAGAACTTACAATTTTTATTGATTTTCCAAGAAAAAAGGAATTGTCAACATAGGGTACAGGAAAATACATTTTGTAGTAGTGAAGGTACTTCTGGCATATAATCAACAAACATTTGGTTAATGGTATAGTTCGATGCAAACGTGCACAGCATACAACCATTGGTAGTATGCAGAATCATTCTTTTACTCAGATAGTACAACAGTTTCTATCCTGTATAAAGGCGTATAAACAAATGGAAGAGGAGAAAGATGAAGAAAAGGTGAAATGAAAAGGTTGAGAAGAGTAAGAAAGTAGTGAAGGAGAGAGAAGAAGCGAGGACAACCACCCGCCCCCAAAGCCCGGCACCACCTAGTGGGGATCAATCAAAGGTGATCAAGAATTACGGAGCATTAGGTTGTAGGAGTCTCCAACAGGACCCAGGGCTCCCATACTCGATTATGTTTATCAAGAGTATCATTTAGAGAAGCTGTCAGGTACTCCATTCTTTTGACATCTCTGATCCTGGAGTGCAGCTCGGATAGTGAGGGGGGTTCCCTCTTTTTCCACTTTAGGGCCACCAAACACCGTGCTGCAGTTAGCACGTGTGCCAGGAGGTTTTTTTTACATTTTAGAGAAGGAGGTAGGCGAGAGGCCCAGAAGGAAGATCCTCGGGTCAAAGAGCACTCCGGTAGCAAAATTGAAATGAAATGGGAGCTATTCCTGCGCTACCAAATTGGAAAAAAGAAGTGAAAAAACAGAACAAAATTGGGGACCGCAGAGAACATATGCAACTGGACAGCTGCACACACCAAGACAAGGGCCCAAACAAAAGCCCAAAACAATTGAACAAAAAAAAAAAAAAAGGGAGGGAGGTGCTGCGCTAACCAGAAAGTCTCTATATATGGTCACTTACTAATTGCTAAAGAGCCATGTGATATAAGAAAAGCATCAGCGAAATTAGATAAAAAATTGTATATAGAAATCGCATGAATATAAGAATATTAAAATCGCATAGGTTAGTGTAATTACTAAAAACCTAGTGGGATAAGAAAAGGTAATGTAAATATATATTGATTCAAAAAAGTGGTAAGAATAAATTCATATGAACAATAAAACATATCTATAATCATCTAATAAATAAGTGAGTATTGCAAACCAAATATATGAAAGTGCTGGTGCTCTAGTGACCTGAGTACAATTATGCAGACTGATAAATAACAGATCATAAAGTGCATGGATAAATAAAATTGAAATAAATAGTAAATAATAAATAAATCCAGTGGGAAAAAAAGGAATAATCACCAAATCCTAGTGGTGAAAAAAGTACGGTGTATAAAGTCCGGTGTGGATAGTCAAATAAATATAATGATCCAATCCAAATGCTAGTGTCCAGAGATAATATATAGTGTCCAAAGATAATATATGTCCTATTAGTGAATCCAACAAATACGTGCAAAAAACAAATCTTATCAATGGTGCACAAAAAGCAGTGCTCAAAAAACTGCAATAGATGACAGTGAGGTGATGGGATGCAAAAAACACTCTGTGTCCTCTTCGTGCAGCATGCGCTAGTGTAGGTAATGGCCCCTTACCTAGCGGTGCTAGGTCAACCGCATAATGAGTTGCTTAACCATAGGATCCTGGGTCTCTAATGCGTCTTTATATCCACGCTTGCCGGCTCTGCGAGATCCTATTGGCAGCTGGGTGTATATAGCTATGGTCCTAGCTGGGGTCCTGGGACAGTGCGGGTCCTAGCTCCTCCTCCATATCTCAGATGTATATAAAATATATAGGACAAGGTACCCAATAGTGAAGTATGTTTTCAAAGGGGCCGCTTTATTTGCATAAACATATGAAAAGAGTACTCACATTGAACAGTTTCGTATCACAGCCTTTATCCTACGAGCAGCGAGCTCGTAATGCTTCCAGCAGTAAAAACAAGCCTATTCCGTCCCTATGCGTGACGTCACCGATCACGTGACTTCTTCAGGGGATGACACCGATCACGTGACTTCATCCCCTGAAGAAGTCACGTGATCGGTGACGTCACGCGTAGGGACGGAATAGGCTTGTTTTTACTGCTGGAAGCATTACGAGCTCGCTGCTCGTAGGATAAAGGCTGTGATACGAAACTGTTCAATGTGAGTACTCTTTTCATATGTTTATGCAAATAAAGCGACCCCTTTGAAAACATACTTCACTATTGGGTACCTTGTCCTTTATATTTTATATACATCTGAGATCTGGAGGAGGAGCTAGGACCCGCACTGTCCCAGGACCCCAGCTAGGACCATAGCTATATACACCCAGCTGCCAATAGGATCTCGCAGAGCCGGCAAGCGTGGATATAAAGACGCATTAGAGACCCAGGATCCTATGGTTAATCAACTCATTATGCGGTTGACCTAGCACCGCTAGGTAAGGGGCCATTACCTACACTAGCGCATGCTGCACGAAGAGGACACAGAGTGTTTTTTGCATCCCATCACCTCACTGTCATCTATTGCCGTTTTTTGAGCACTGCTTTTTGTGCACCATTGATAAGATTTGTTTTTTGCACGTATTTGTTGGATTCACTAATAGGACATATATTATCTTTGGACACTATATATTATCTCTGGACACTAGCATTTGGATTGGATCATTATATTTATTTATTTGACTATCCACACCGGACTTTATACACCGTACTTTTTTCACCACTAGGATTTGGTGATTATTCCTTTTTTTCCCACTGGATTTATTTATTATTTACTATTTATTTCAATTTTATTTATCCATGCACTTTATGATCTGTTATTTATCAGTCTGCATAATTGTACTCAGGTCACTAGAGCACCAGCACTTTCATATATTTGGTTTGCAATACTCACTTATTTATTAGATGATTATAGATATGTTTTATTGTTCATATGAATTTATTCTTACCACTTTTTTGAATCAATATATATTTACATTACCTTTTCTTATCCCACTAGGTTTTTAGTAATTACACTAACCTATGCGATTTTAATATTCTTATATTCATGCGATTTCTATATACAATTTTTTATCTAATTTCGCTGATGCTTTTCTTATATCACATGGCTCTTTAGCAATTAGTAAGTGACCATATATAGAGACTCCGGTAGCAAAGATGGATTGAAGCAGGAAGTGCACCATTTGCCAATAGGGGATGAGTAGAGGGCAGGTCCAATAGATGTGAAATAGCGTTCCCCTATCCTTACAACATCGCCAACATCGGGGGTCGGCTGAGGGGTATATGGAGTGGAGCAGGTCAGGGGTCTGATACCAATGAAATAGAATCTTATATTGAATCTCTTTATAGAGCGTACAGATGGAGCTCTTAGAGGCCTGCGACCATATGAGCTGCCATGCGTTCAGAGGTATGTCTACACCCAGGGCCTGTTCTCACTTACCCATATAGGCATGCCGTGGTCCGGCTGGTGATAAATCCATGATCAGGAGCTGATAGGTGCGCGAGATCATACCTTTAGGGGACGAGCCCTCTAGACATAGTTTTTCGAATTTAGTTAAGGGGGAGAATTGAAGATTCATTACCAGAGATTGCGCATAATGCCGTATTTGCAAGTAACTAAAAAAAGCCTGTCTGGGAATAGTAAGGGCGTCTTGCAGATCTTGGAAAGATCTTAGCGATCTGGTTCTGGGGTCTATCAACTGACCGTAGCGAAATATCCATCCAGAAGTGAGACATCTGCGAGGTCAAGCTATCTGGAATATTGGGTGTGAATAAGAATGAGGTGACTGGGGAAGAGGTGGTGGTGGTATGTCGATTTGGCACGTCGCCACAGCATACGCAGAAGGGCCATTGGCCCTAGTAGCTGTATGCCGCCAGACACTACATCAGAGCTCCATAGCATAGAATTCAGATGAACGGGGGCTAACCATAATTTCTCAATTTGTGTCCATCGGTTATAGGCGTGGAGAGTGCACCAAGAGACTACAGGGAGTAACTGGGCAGCTAGATAATACTTGGCTATGTTAGGGAATGCTAGGCTGCCTTGGTTGCGGGGAGCGTACAGGACCGATCTAGTGATCCGGTGCCTCTTATAGTTCCAAAAAAAATGTATTAAGTTGCCCTGGAGCCTCTTAAGGTGCAAGGATGGGATGGGGATGGGTAGCGTCTCAAAAAGATATAAAAGTTTAGGTAGGACTGTCATCTTTAAGGTCGCAAGGCGGCCGAATAGGGATAGTTTTAGAGACTTCCACTTGGCCAGGGAGGCTCTGATGGAGGCGTATAGTTGGGGGAAGTTGGCTTTTTAGAGAGATAGAGTGTCATATGTGGGTGTGAGGTGGACCCCGAGGTATTTTAAGGAAGAGGTCTTCCATGAGTAGTTAAATGTTTGCGAAAGGGCGGATAGTGTTTGGTGGGGTACATTAAGGGGGAGGGCTTCCGTTTTTGAATTATTGATTTTATATCCTGAGAGAGCACTGTACTGGTCTAACTCTACATGTAGATTCGGGAGAGAGACATGGGGTTGCGTGAGAGTGAGAAGGACATCGTCCTCAAATAAGGAAATCTTAAAGTCTCTAATACGGACTGGTATACCATGGATGTTTGGGTTCTTTCTGATATGGGCTGCTAGGGGTTCAATACATAGGGCATATAGAAGAGGGGAAAGTGGGCAGCCTTGTCGAGTCTGTTGGAGATCTGGAAAGTAGAGGAAGAGGCAAATTGGGTATGGATCAGGGCCGAGGGAGATGAATATAGGTGAGAGATGGCTCAGAGGAAAGAACCCTCAATACCAAGCCGATGGAGAGTTGCAAACAGGAAGGGCCAGCTCAGCCTATCAAAGGCTTTTTCAGCGTCTAGACTGAGCAGTATTGCCTCTAATCTGTTCCTGTTTACAACCTCCACGAGATCAATGACCCTCCGGGTGTTATCCCCGGCCTGGCGAAGGGGAATAAATCCCACTCGGTCCTTGTGAATTAGCGACGGCATGAAGTTGTTTAACCTATTTGCTAATAGTTTCGTGAAAATTTTTAAGTCTGTATTGGGAAGTGCTATCGGTCTATAATTGGATGAAAGGGTGTGATCTTTTCCCGGTTTGGGAATCAGCGTGAGGAAGGAATTTTGCATATCCCTCGGGATAGGTGTGTCGGAGAGAAATGAGTTAAACAGGGTCGTCATGTGAGAAGTAGATGTGGTAGGAAGGTTTTGTAGTAGAGGTATGGTAGTCCATCGGGTCCAGGGGTTTTGTTATTCGGCAAACATTTAATCGTATCAGTTACTTCCTGTTCTGTAATAGAGGAGTTGAGGGTCATTAGGGCAGATGAGGAGAGCTTAGGTAGATCGCAGTCCGCCAGGTAGGAGTGGATGGCCTGAGATAGGTCAGGGGAAGGGGGGTTGTGCAGGACACTCGGGTCATTATACAAAATCGAATAATAGTCATGAAAAAGTTGGGCTATTTTAGTGGGGTGAGATTAAAAGACGCCATTTGCATCTTTAAGGTGGGTGGGTGAGGTGGTCGCCGCTCGCTTGCGAAGTTGTCTTACTAAAAGCATATGTGGTTTATTGGCCTTGTCGTAATAGGTCTGTCTTAGCCTAAGTAGTGCTTTCTCTATCTTACCCAGGTCTATGTCCTTCAGCCCGACCCTGATGCTTATAAGTTCCCTTATGCCGCGTACACACGGGCAGACTTTTCGATGGACTAGGTCCGGTGGACTTTGATGGACTTTACGGCGGACTTTCCGACGGACTTTCGAATGAACGGACTTGCCTACACACGATCAACCAAAATCCGACGGATTCGTACGTGATGACGTACGACCGGACTAAAATAAGGAAGTTCACAGCCAGTAGCCAATAGCTGCCCTAGCATCTGTTTTTGTCCGTCGGACTAGCATACAGACGAGCAGACTTTTTGACCGGACTCGAGTCCATCGGAAAGATTTGAAACATGTTTCATTTCTAGGTTCGTCGAAGTTTTGGAGAAAAAAAGTCTGCTGGAGCGCACACACGATCGAATTATCCGACGGAGCCCAGTCTGCCGGACCAAGTCTGCCGTAAAGTCCGCTCGTGTGTACGCGGCATGAGAGTGGTTAGGGACAGGGAGGAGAGCAATCGTGCTTCCAAGTGTTTGAGTTTGTCTAATAGGGCTCGGCGAGTTGCATTAGCGTTCCATTTTAGAGCAGTGGAGAGTGATATGCACTGACCTCTGAAGACCGCCTTATGACCCTCCCACAAGGAGGAGGTAGAGACCTTATGGGAACATTTTTATTCAAATTTATGGTCTGGCGACAGGGTCTCTTTAATGGTTTGTTTTGAGTTGGCTTTAAATATTGCTAGTTTCTGTACTTAAATGTCTTATTAGTTTATTATTTTCATTTTAGTTTACACAGTTAATCAGTAAATAGCTGGGAGGGAGGGCAGCACTGTAAGACAACACACCTCTACTGAATTGCAGAGAGCTGTCGGTCCAACACTAGGACCTTGCTGACAAGAGGTGCAGGCTAAATGGGCATGGTGAGCTAGCAATGTTGTCTATCAGAGGGGCCTGGTTCACTGGACAGGATGAACAGACATTTACATTTTTTTGTTAGGTAAGACACTTTTCATAATGGTAAATATGGTGCAGTGTTAGAGTATACAATGATATACACTATGTTGCCAAAAGTACGCCTGCCTTTACACGCACATGAACTTTAATGGCATCCCAGTCTTATGCTGGCCATACACTATACGAAAAATCGGCCGAAAAATCGTTCGAATGGACACTTCGTTCGTTTTTCGGCAAGTTAGTGGGTACAAATCGATAATCGTTTGTGACGTTTTTGTGGAAAAAAAACGAACGGCATGTTTGGAAAATTTCTGCCGAACGTACGATAAATTGCAAGGTTAATGTGTTTCCCGTCCGAACTTTCTGCACTAGGTATATGTAAAAAAACGAACACAAAATTATTTATTCATGTCCACTGAACAGATTATCGGTCATTATATGATGGCACGATCGTTTGCGGTCACGGTCGAACGTTCGTTTTTCGAAAATGGGTTCGGCCGATTTTCTGTATAGTGTATGGCCAGCATTAGTCCGTAGGGTTCAATATTGAGTTGGCCCACCCTTTGAAGCTATAACAGCTTCAACTTTTCTGGGAAGGCTGTCCACAAGGTTTAGGAGTGTATCTATGGGAATGTTTGACCATTCTTCCAGAAGCGCATTTGTGAGCTCATTTTCATCACAAAGGTGTTCAGGTTTAGGTCAGGACTCTGTGCAGGTCAGGCAAGTTCTTCCACCCCAAACTCGCTTATCCATGTCCTTATGGACCTTGCTGTGTGCACTGGTCCAAATCATTTGGTGGAGGGGGGATTGTGGTGTGAGGTTGTTTTTCAGGGGTTGGGCTTGGCCCCCTAGTTCCAATGAAGGGAACTCTAAAGCCTCGTACACACGCTTAGATTTTCGGACAACCGAACGTCCGTTTGTTGTGGCATGCTAGTCTCATGTTGAAAGTGAAGAGGTTACTCACAATATGAAAATTTTCGTACAACAGAATACATCAGAAGTGACATAATGTGTTGAATAGTTTTGTATGTATTCTTTAGTTTCTGAGCATGCGTAGTCTTGCTCTTATGATTTTTTTCGTACGAAAACTGTACCAATGAATTGAAAATCGGATTTCGGAGTTCACAGTCGACAAAAAATTTATAGTCTGCACATCCAGCTTTTGTCTTACAAAAAAGTGAAATTGTCTGTCGAAAGCACCCTACTAACGATCCGAAAATCAGCAGACAGCTCATCGTACAAATTTTTCCATCCGATTTCGTATGGTGTGTACGGGCTTTAAGGCGTCAGCATACCAAGACATTTTGGACAATTACATGCTCCCAACTTTGTGGGAACAGTTTGGGGGTGACCCCTTCCTGTTCCAACATGACTGCACAAACAAGGTCCATAAAGACATGGATGAGCGAGTTTGGGGTGGAGGAACTTAACTGGCCTGCACAGAGTCCTGACCTCAACCCGATAGAACACCTTTGGGATAAATTAGAGCAGAGACTGCAAGCCAGGCCTTCTTGTCCACATTGGTGCCTGACCTCACAAATGCGCTTCTGATAGAATGGCCAAACATTCCCATAGACGCACTCCTAAACCTTGTGGACAACCTTCCCAGAAGAGTTGAAGCTGTTATAGCTGCAAAGGGCGGGCCAACTTAATCATGTGCGTGTAAAGGCAGGTGTCCCAATACTTTTGGCAATATAGTGTATATGTTGAAAAGAAACATGCAAATACCTATACTCTAGTACAGTGGTCTCCAAACTGCGGCCCGAGGGCCAGGTGCAGCCCTTTGCCCTCCTTTATCCTGCCCTTGGGGCTGTGTTCCTCTCACTGATACAAGACACTATTCCAACCCTGACACAGATGGGGCATAATTAGAGTTGCCACCTCATCCCTTTAAACCCAAACACATATTAATTACTCAGATTCTGTGGCTAATTGAATGCAGGTAAGGCACTAAGTGAGTTTAATTACCAGCTTAATCAGCCACAGAATCTGTGTAATTAATATATGTTCGGGTTTAAGGCTGGGTTCACACTGCTGCGGTGCGGGAACGCAGCGAATTTACTGCGGGTTCCCGCATCGCACCAACTCGCACGGCAGTTCACACTGCCATATGCGAACTGCTGGGGAGTGTCATACAATGTTAATGACACCCCCAGTTCAGCCCGCATATCGCACTGCGAACTGACAATTCGGACATTTTTGGATTGCATAGGTGTGAACACCCATGCGATCCGATTCTGGTCCGAACAAAAAAAAGGGTCCTGTACGAGTTTGGACCGAATGCGGTGTGATATCAGCCATACTATCTGTATGGCTGATATCGCACAGCACAGACATCGCATGTAATGTGAACAGCAGTGCGCTGCGAATTACATACGATGTCTGCCACCGCAGCAGTGTGAACCCAGCCTAAAGGGATAAGGTGGCAACCCTAGGCATAATTCCTCCCACTAATGCCAATGATGGGGCATTATGCTTCCTACTGACACCAATGATAGGGCACAATTTCTCCCACTGACAGCGACTGGGCATTATTCCTCCCACTGACACCAATGTGCTGGAGCAAATTGGGTTATGTGTTGCTGGGGTTCTTTGCCTTCCTCTGGATCAACTGTGGGTATAGGATTGTGTATATGGGATTGTATGTTGTTTTTTTTCCCCCTTTATTGGTTAAACTAGATGGACTTGTGTCTTTTTTTAACCTGACTATGTCACTATGTAATGTCTGGTCCCCTAACGTCTGAAGGACAGTAAACTGACCTCTGCTCTAGTAGTATTAATTGCTGAGGTCTGAAGTTTCCTTTGCTACAGCAAACACGTTTTATTAAACCCGCAGCGCAGTAACTGGCAATAACTGGCACGGCTGCACACTTGCAACCATGGCATACTCCATGTGGGTGACTAGGGAGTGGGACACTTTGACACCTCTTTTAATAAAAACTGATATTTTGCCATGTTTTATGGGAAATACAATTTTAGACAGATGGATCCATTTAGAATGACACTTAAGCTGGCCATACACCATACAATTTTCTTATTCAATTTTCTTTAGATTTACCTTCAACTATGTAGTATAAGAGCCTGTCTGATTGTATACAAATTGAAAGTGTTTAGGTTTGACCTTGTATTATATGGTTTTGGTAAATCTAAAGGAAAGTTGCACAAGAAAATTGTATAATGTATGGCCAGACTTAGGACCATTTCCCTGCTCACATTTTTACATAAATAATAGTTCATTTTGCAAGGTTCAACAATCTATAAAAAAAAATTGTGTGATGCAAAGGAAATCAGTGCTGAATGGCTTTCATGGTGATCCTTTAACTTGATCCAATTCTCATGACAGGAGACTGTGACTGGCTCTCAATAGAGCTGGTTCACTTATCTCTGGGGCGGCCACCGAGTGCACAGCAAGAAGGATCCTGTGCATCTTTGGCTCCATTTCAGGTCCAAATTCAGCCAAAGATTTGGATCTAAAACTGTGAACAGGGACGCACCGGACCCCCTGCTGTGCCCCGCGGCCGCACATAATGTGAACCCAGCCTAAGGCCCCTTTCACACTTATACGACTTGTCCCACGATTTTGTACTGCAAAATCGTATGACAAGTCATTCTCCATGATTTGCAATGACTACCATTCATATTGGCACGACTTTAAGTCGTGCCGACTTGAAAGTAGTCCCTGCACTACTTTGGTCCAACTTCTATGCGAGTTGTACTCCATAGACCTCAATGTTAAACAAAGAAGTAGCATGCAAGTCGTGCCTGAAAAATATATAGACACGACTTCAGCACGACTTTGTAAGCACAAGCCTGGCTCCCTGATCGGGAAAGGAAAACTTTTTTTTCCTTTCCCGATAAGCGACAGGCAGTGCTGACAGCTGTCTGGTATGAATCCAGAGGGGGAACTCCACGCCAAGTTTTAAATGAAAAAAACAGCGTGGGTTCCCCCCAGGGGCATACCAGGCCCTTAGGTCTGGTATGGATCTAAGGGGAACCCCCTACGCCGAAAAATCGGCGTGGGGTCCCCCCCAAAATCCATACCAGACCCTTATCCGAGCATGCAGCCCGGCCGGTCAGGAATGGGGGTGGGGACGAGCGAGCGCCCCCCCCCTCCTGGACCGTACCAGGCCGCATGCCCTCAACATGGGGGGGTGGGTGCTTTAGGGCATGGGGGGCACCCTGCCGGCCCCCCCACCCCAAAGCACCTTGTCCCCATGTTGATGAGGACAAGGGCCTCTTCCCGACAACCCTGGCCGTTGGTTGTCGGGGTCTGCGGGCGGGGGGGCTTATCGGAATCCGGGAGCCCCCTTTAATAAGGGAGCCCCCAGATCCCGGCCCCCCACCCTATGTGAATGAGTATGGGGTACATGGTACCCTTACCCATTCACCTAGAGAAAAAAGCGTCAATAAAAAACACAGTACACAGGTTTTTAAAATAATTTATTAGGCAGCTCCGGGATCTTCTTCCGACTTCGGGGGTCTCTCCGCCGTCTCCTCCCGGTGTCCGCATCTTCTGCCGGCTCCTCCGCTATCTTCTGCAGCTCAATTGCTAGCGGTGGTCCGGACTTCTGCCTTCTGCCTTCTTCTTTTCTTCCAGAGATGTTGACACGACGCTCTCTCCAGCTGGAATGGTCTCTGAACGCTCCGCAACAGACTTTTATAGGCGGTGACCCCGCCCCCCTATGAGGTCACTGTCCCGGGGCATGCTGGGACTGTGCCGTCATAAGGGGGTGTGGTCATCACCCGGTGACCACGCCTCCTAAAACGTCACAGTCCCAGCATGCCATGGGACTGTGACGGCATAAGGGGGCGGGGTCACCGCCTATATAAGTCCGTTGCGGAGCGCACAGAGACCATTCTGGCTGGAGAGAGCGTCGTGTCAACATCTCTGGAAGAGAAGAGGGAAGAAGACGATCCAGAAGTCCGGACCACCGCTGGCAAAAGAGCGCCAGAAGATAGCGGTGGAGCCGGCAGAAGATGCGGACACCGGGTGAAGACGCCGGAGAGACCCCCGAAGTCGGAAGAAGATTCCGGAGCTACCTAATAAATTACTTTAAAAACCTGTGTACTGTGTTTTTTCATTGACACTTTTTTCCCTAGGTGAATGGGTAGGGGTACAATGTACCCCATACTCATTCACAAAGGGTGGGGGGCCGGGATCTGGGGGCCCCCTTATTAAAGGGGGCTCCCAGATTCCGATAAGCCCCCTGCCCGCAGACCCCGACAACCAACGGCCAGGGTTGTCGGGAAGAGGCCCTTGTCCTCATCAACATGGGGACAAGGTGCTTTGGGGTGGGGGGCCGGCAGGGTGCCCCCCATGCCCTAAAGCACCCACCCCCCCATGTTGAGGGCATGCGGCCTGGCACGGTCCAGGAGGGGGGGGGCGCCAGTTCGTCCCCACCCCCATTCCTGGCCGGCCGGGCTGCGTGCTCGGATAAGGGTCTGGTATGGATTTTGGGGGGACCCCCACGCCGATTTTTCGGTGTAGGGGATTCCCCTTACAATCCATACCAGACCTAAGGGCCTGGTATGCCCCTGGGGGGGAACCCACGCCAGTTTTTTTATTTAAAACTTGGTGTGGAGTTCATTTGTTAATGCCAAAAACGTGGCAAAGTAGTACTGCTCCCAAATCGCGGTAAAATCGCGGCAAATCGCGGCCGCTAAATCGCGGTAAAATCATGCGACTTTGAAGTCGTATAAGTGTGAAAGGAGCCTAAAACCTGCTATGAGTGAATTATTGAAGCTGCCTTTGTTAACCACTTAAGCCCCGGACCATTTGGCTGGCCAAAGACCAGAGCACTTTTTGCGATTCGGCACTGCGTCACTTTAACTGACAACTGCGCGGTCGTGCGACGTGGCTCCCAAACAAAATTGGCATCCTTTTTTTCCAACAAATAGAGCTTTCGTTTGGTGGTATTTGATCACCTCTGCGTTTTTTATTTTTTGCGCTATAAACAAAAAAAGAGCGACAATTTTGAAAAAAAAAGGCATTATTTTTTACTAACAAAGAGAAATCTTGCGAGCCATAATAATCCAATGCTCAATGTGCATAAAACGTGAGAATCAAAAAAAATAAATTATATATGAAAAAATATATATATATCTGGCAGCAAACGCAGTTCACGTATTCATATTCGTGCAAGATGTGTAAATAAAGGATATTTGCGCTGCGCTTGATAATATAATATAAAGATGATGTCAAAAAAATCACTAATAAGTAAATATCAAATAAAGTGAATAAAACTTTCTACATGAGAACTTCCTATGTGCAATGTGCATACAATCTTCTACATTGCATATGCATACCAAACAATTTAAAGTGCAATGTGCATGTATAATTATACCAAAAAAACTTATTGTAGTGTCCATAAAATGTCCAAATTAAATGTGCATCTGTATCCAACAAAATCCAAATCATCCAGTGCGCTGAATTCGAATGCTGCAAACAACCGTGATGTGACCTGGTAACCCCCCAAAGTGATTGCGCTCACCTCAGAGCGTGTGACACAGTGGCTAACTATGTCAAATCACGCTATGTAGCCACCCCTTGGGCTCTGCATGGTATGCTAGATGCGATCTCCACTCACTCTAGGTTAAAAGGCTCCATAGACATCCAATCATAAAAATGAATAGAGACTATATAGTGTAATATAGAGAAGACACGTGACTCCCTGTGTCGAACACGCGTAGGGGAGGGGCCAGGACGGAGTAAGCAGCACACAGCTGAGCTGGAAGAAACTCATACCCTGCGGCATATAGACTGGCGTTTTTACATAGCGGTTTATTGTTTGGTGCACAGCAGCACCAGGAGAATGTGAATACCCCTCTGTGGGAAGTGGTTTTATGTATAAATAAACTAGTGTTTAATAGTATTACCCTATATAGTCTCTCTTCATTTTTATGATTGGATGTCTATGGAGCCTTTTAACCCAGAGTGAGTGGAGATCGCATCTAGCATACCATGCAGAGCCCAAGGGGCTTAGTTCATCACTGGATTAAGTTTTTTTGGTATAATTATACATGCACATTGCACTTTAAATTGTTTGGTATGCATATGCAATGTAGAAGATTGTATGCACATTGCACATAGGAAGTTCTCATGTAGAAAGTTTTATTCACTTTATTTGATATTTACTTATTAGTGATTTTTTTGACATCATCTTTATATTATATTATCAAGCGCAGCGCAAATATCCTTTATTTACATTATTTTTTACTATTTGCTATAATAAATATCCCCAAAAAATATATAAAAAATATTTTTTTTCCCTCAGTTTAGGCCGATATGTATTCTTCTACATATTTTTGGTAAAAAAAGAAAAATCGCAATAAGCGTTTATTGATTGGTTTGCGCAAAAGTTATAGCGTCTACAAAATAGGTGATAGTTTTACGGCATTTTTTTTAATATATATATTTTTTTACTAGTAATGGCGGCGATCAGCGATTTTTATCGCGACTGCGACATTATGGCGGACAGATCGGACACTTAGCGCTATTTTGGGACCATTCACATTTATACAGCGATCAGTGCGATTAAAAATGCATTGATTACTGTGTAAATGTGACTAGCAGTGAAGGGGTTAACCAGGAGGGGGCGCTGCAGGGGTTAAGTGTGTCCTAGGGAGTGATTCTAACTGTGGGGGGGATGGGCTATGTGTGACACAACACTGATCACCGCTCCCGATCTTATTTTATGTCATTAGGCAGAACAGGTTCTTCCTCTCCGTGAGATGATCGCGGGTATCCCCGCAGACATCGAGTCTGCTGGACCCGGAATCACACTCACGGAGCTCGCAGCAGGGTCGCGCACGCACGCAACCACACATCGGCAAATTTAAAGGGACGTACCTGTACGCCCATTTGCCTGCCCGTGCCATTCTGCCGACGTAAATGTTCGTGCGGCGGTCGGCAAGCGGTTAAAGAGTATGTTACACCAACATTTCATATTCTTGATATATGTGTGTTGTACCATGTACTTATAATAAGTATCCTGTTCTTTTTGCATTGCTTCTATTGTGTAAAATCCCCAGTGATCCTGCTGTACCATTTCAAATTGACCACACCAGGGCATGGAAGCACATCCATCATAGTGTGGTCAGTTTTCTTCTTTGCATTGTACTAGTCGGACTTCTGCTGACATACTCCCCCTCACAGCCAATCAATAGGAAGATCAGTGGACTAGTGTTTCTCTGCCTCCTGCTGACACAGCCCTCTGCACAGCTAACTACTGGGATCATCAGTGTACTGCTCGTTCTGTGCCTCCTGCAGTTTCTGCCCCCACCTTTCTCAACACCTTATGCAGCTGATGACAGAGATCATGTAATCACTAATTAAAAAAAAAATGTTATTTGTCATTTATTTTGTTGCTTTACATAGTAAGGGTTCACATATACGTTAACCACGTCTTTTGAAAATGTCAGTTCCCTGGGATTTATGCTGATGCATAGGCTTTAATGCTTTCGCAGTTCCTGACTTAGAACACATATTAAGATAAGGAATTCTAAAAAAAAAATCTGATGTATAATAAGAGCATCCAACTTCCTGGTCTGTTTCAAAATGTGTTAATGTTTGACATAGCCAGGCACTAAGCACTGAAAAGGACAAGAATTTATCCCTTGAAGTCAAAACTTTTCAGTAAGTTAGATGTCTTGAAGACAGCCAGGCAAGCTGGAAACCAGCATTTTCAAAAGGGGGTTGACAGTGGCAGTATATACAATTCAGTACAGGTGTCCTTTTTTTTAAGTTAGGATGTTGCTAAGAATTTACAATATATTAAGACTTCTTATTACTCAGCATTAGCAATAGCATATGAATTTAAAAAGTTTAAGTAATTGCTGTTTTACTTCACTGTACTCTTCAACAAGGTGAGTTTCTTAGTTTGCCCATGTATTACTTTAAATGCAATGTGATATACCGCCATCTAGTGGTAACCTATTAATTCTACATGTTTTACAAGACACCAAACTGGGGCCCATTCACACTTGTACGAATAAAAAAAAATACAGCTAAAAACTCATATGAAATTACCTGCGTTTTTATGTGCATTTTTGAAAACTCATCGCGTTAAGCTGTTTTTTTTTTTTTTTTTTGTTTGGTGAGTTTTATGGCTATTTCCTTTTCATAAAGAAAATACAATAAAATCAGTATTAGCGGACACAAACACAACTTACAAAATTCCTGCTAAATCTAAAAGCTGTGTGTGAATGAGGCCTGAAACCTCATTCACATGAGCACTGTGATCTGTGCCGTGTGAACCAGTTTTTTTTTTTTTTTTTATGTGCAGGCAATCTATGTTAGATTATGGAGATGCAGCAACTGAACAAACAAAGCTGCGGGTCCAAATTTGACAGGATGCATGTGTACATAGACAGTATGCATTTGGGGCCACACACCTGCACATCTGTGGAATTAGGACCAGTGGCTGTGTTTGTACAGCCATTGCATCGCCATAGTGTAACAGGCGGCTCCAGCTGCACAAACAAACTGTTTGTTCACACTGTATGGGCCAGAGAACGCATGTAAATCAGCCCTTTATTCACTTTTTTTTGTAATTATTTGGTGCAATGTTTTTATCTTCTACTTTTTTCCCCACAATGGTTTTGGTGGGCAGCGGACAGTGACAGTCAGTAGAGAAGCAGTTGGTGTCAGTAGGGCAGTGGATGATGTCTAAACCGACCCCCTAAAGTCTCACTTTTGAGACAGAGAAAGGGACAGAGGAAACACATTCCCCAGTCCCTTTCTCTGTAGCCTGGAGACAGAGGGTCCTGTTCATTCATAAACTGAAGCATAGTAAACACAGTTTTCCCGCACTGCTCTGCAGGTGAACTCAGCCAAATGTACAGAAAACTCCCACAGCTATGGACAAGAAGGGGTGATCAGTGCGGCGGTGGGACAATTAGACCCCTTTCACGCTGGGGAGGTGTGGGTGTTACTGGTAAAATACTGCTAGTTTTAGCAGTGCTATTCGGATGGTAGCTTGGCGCTTTTAACCACCGCTAGTGGCTGAAGAAAGGGTTAATATTGCCCGTGTTGCGGCGCTTCTGCAGCGCTGTCTATTCGTTTCAATACACCGCTCCCGCACCACCCCAAAGCTGCTGCTTGCAGGACTTTTTTTCCCGCCCTGCAAGCGCACCGCCCCAGTGTGAAAAGCACTCTGGCTTTTACACTGGGAAGGCATGAGAGGCGCTTTTCAGGTGCTATTTTTAGCGCTAAAATTCCCAAAAAGTGCCCCAGTGTGAAAGGGGTCATAGAGGAACCAATCTCCTCTCTGTACAGCAGCTGAAAGCAGCAGAAGGGAGAGGAGACTAAGCAGGTTTTAAGCTTCTGTACAGAGAGCCTATCCACAAGGTTTAGGAGTGTGTCTATGGGAATGTTTGAGGATTCTTCCAGAAGCACATTTGTGAGGTCAGGCACTGATGTAGAGGAGAAGGCCTGGCTCACAGTCTAAGCTCAAATTTAGCCCAAAGGTGTTCTATCGGGTTGAGGTCAGGACTCTGTGCAGGCCAGTCAAGTTCCTCCACCCAAAACCCGCTCATCCATGTCTTTAAGGACCTTGCTTTGTGCACTAGTGCGCAGTCATGTTGGAACAGGAAGAGGCTATCCCCAAAACTGTTCCCACAAAGTTGGGAGCATGACATTGTCCAAAATGTCTTGGTATGCTGACGCCTTAAGAGTTCCCTCATACACCATAATCCCCCCCCCTCCACCAAATGATTTGGACCAGTGCACAAAGCAAGGTCCATAAAGACATGAATGAGTGAGTTTGGGGTGGAGGAACTTGGCTGGCCTATAATCTCAGCTTGTTATCTGTATAAAAGACACCTGTCCACAGAAGCAATCAGATTCCAATCTCTCCACCATGGCCAAGACCAAAGAGCTGTCCAAGGTTGTCAGGAACAAGATTGTAGACCTACACAAGGCTGGAATGGGCTACAAGACCATCGCCAAGCAGCTTGGTGAGAGGATGACAACAGCTGGTGCGATTATTCGCAAATGGAAGAAACACGAAATAGCTGTATATCTCCCTCAGTCTGGGGCTCCATGCAAGATCTCACCTCGTGGAGTTTCAATGATCATGAGAACAGTGAGGAACCAGCCCAGAACTACACGGGAGAATCTTGTCAATGATCTCAAGGCAGCTGGGACCATAGTCACCAAGAAAACAATTGGTAACACACTACGCCGTGAAGGACTGAAATCCTGCAGCGCCCACAAGGTCCCCTGCTCAAAAAAGCACATATACAGGTCTGTCTGAAGTTTGAAAATGAACATCTGAATGATTCAGAGGAGAACTGGGTGAAAGTGTTGTGGTCAGATGAGGCCAAAATCAAGCTCTTTGTCATCAACTCAACTCGCCGTGTTTGGAGGAGGAAGAATGCTGCCTATGACCTCAAGAACACCATCCCCCACCGTCAAACATGGAGGTGGAAACATTATGCCTTAGGGGGTTTTCTGCTAAGGGAACAGGACAACTTCACTGCATCAAAGGGACGATGGACAGGGCCATGCACAGTCAAATCTTAGAGGAAAATAAACGTTGCACATCTTCCAGAAACCTAGAGCACTTCTAATCAAAAGAAGTGGATAGGGAGTTAACCACTTTAAATCAAGTAGCATTATGCGCAATAGAATGCAAAAGCAGTGGTTATGGTGAAGATATCTAAGTACTAGTAAATATTGGCAGACAACAAAGATTATGATGCTGAACCCTTTTTTATGGTTCAGGTTAATGATAGGAGTTTTGGAGTTAACAGTTAAGTGAAGATTTTAGGTTAAGATGGCCTTTTCCTTACCTCCTCCCGACCCCCATCAGCATATAATTCACTTTTCTCACTTTTGTGCCACTTTGTTAAGCTGCCTCATGCCGCGTACACACGAGCAGACTTTACGGCAGAATTTGTCCAGCGGACTTTTCAACGGACTTTCCGAATGAACGGACTTGCCTACACACAATCAACCAAAGTCCGACGGATTTGTACGTGATGACGTACGACCGGACTAAAATAAGGAAGTTCATGGCCAGTAGCCAACAGCTGCCCTAGCATCGTTTTTTGTCCGTCGGACTAGCGTACAGACGAGCGGACTTTTCGACCGGACTCGAGTCCGTCGAAAAGATTTGAAACATGTTTCATTTCTAGGTCCGTCAAACTTTTGGGGAAAAAAGTCCGCTGGAGCCCACACACGATCGAATTGTCCGGCAGACTCCGGTCCACAGGACCAAGTATGCCGTAAAGTCCGGTCGTGTGTACGTGGCATCAGAGTTAAAAATGTTCTGTGTAAGCTCCAAATTGAATTGTTGGAACTTGCACAGGGCTTCTTCAACTCCATGTGACAATGCTGGGCTAATCATATAGCACTAGTGCAGTTGCATGAGAAAGCACCATTGGGTTACATGCTCACACATACCTGGAAGTGCAGAGAATTTCACTTTATCCTGGAGCAGCATCCCAGCGAGGAAAGGAGTGTATACTGCTATGGGAAATTTGCATAACTATTATTTAGCCCTGTGCAGGCAAAAAAAGGCCACTTTAGGACTTAGTTTAAATTTTAAGTGCTAGGGTTAAGATTTGAGTGAGGTTAAGTGTTAAAGGAGAGCTAAAGTGTTGGGATTGAGTTTAATTTGTTAAAAATGAGGGGATATTTAAAAAGTTAGGGGTATTTGGGGGGAAAACGTTTTTGTTACTATATTTTTGCACTGTAAACCCCACAAGAATTATCAGTACTGGGTTCATGGCCTCAACAACAAACACACCAATAAAATATTATTCAAATCCCACTTAACTATGATGATCTCTGAGACAGGCTTCATCTACTGCTACAGGGCCAACATTTTTTTAAACTACTATTTTTTTCATTACAAACAGGGAAGTCAGTAGAAAAAAACAAAACAAAAACAAGTATAGTGGTTTCCTTTTGATTATTGTACAGCCACAGCCAAAAGTTTTGAGAATGAAACAAATATAATTTTTCACAAAGTCTGCTGTTTCAGTGTTTTTAGATCTTTTTTCTGATGTTACTATAGTATACTGAAGTATATTTACAAGCATTTCATAAGTGTCAACGGCTTTTATTTGGCAATTACTTTAAGTTTATGCAAAGAGTCAATATTTGCAGTGTTGACCCTTTTCCAAGACCTCTGCAATTCGCCCTAGCATGCTGTCAATTACGTTCTGGGCCACATCCTGACTGATGGCAGCCAATTCTTGCATAATCAATGCTTGGAGTTTGTCAGAATTTGTGGGGGGTTTTTGTTCACCTGCCTCTTGAGAATTGACCACAAGTTCTCAATGGAATTGAGGTCTGGGGGGTCTCCTGGCCATGATGGACCCAAAACTTCAATGTTTTGTTCCCCAAGCCACTTAGTTATTACATTTTCCTTATGGAAAGGTGCTCCATCATTATGCTGGAAATGGCATTGTTTTTCACAAAACTGTTCTTGGATGGTTGGGAGAAGTTGCACTGGGGGGATGTTTTTGTACCATTCTTAATTCATGGCTGTGTTCTTAGGCAAAAGTGTGAGTGAGCCTACTGCAAAGCAACCCCACACATGAATGGTCTCAGGATGCTTTACTTTCAGCATGACACAGGACTAATGGTAGCGCTCACCCTTTTTGTCTTCAGACAAGGTATTTACAGATGCCCCAAACAATCGGAAAGGGGATTAATCAGAGAAAATGGCTTTACTCCAGTCCTCAGCAGTCCAATCCCTGTACCTTTTTATGAATATCAGTCTGTCCCTGATGTTCTTCCTGGAGAGAAGTGGCTTCTTTGCTGCCCTTCTTGACACCAGGTTTGACACAGTATGCTGTCCAGTCTTCTCCTCACTGTCCGTGCAGAAGGACTCGCACCTGCCTGCTGCCATTCCTGAGCAAGCTCTGCACTGGTGGTGCCCCGATCCCGCAGCTGAATCAACTGTAGGATAGGGTCCTGGCGCTTGCTGGACTTTCTTGGGCGCCCTAAAGCCTTCTTTACAAATGCAGCAGAAATTTTTTTTTATGGGATTAAGTTCCTTTTCATGGCCAGGAGGGACTTTGCAATTCATCCAGTCACTCTTCATAACATTCTGGAGTATATGCAAATTATCATCATAAAAACTGAGGTAGCAAACTTTGTGGCAATTAATAGTTGTGTCATTCTCAAAACTTTTGGCAACGGCTGTAGTTAGTAGGGAACGAGCAAATGTGTCTGGGTTCAGTTCGTGGCGTTCATAGAACCCATCATGAAGTCCAGAAAATGCTAACTTAAATCTGTGGTCCCTAACTCTGATGTGCAGCTGGCCAGGCTAGTACCTTACAGTGGAACTTCACCCAAAAGAGGGTGTTCAGCTTTTCCTCCTCCTCCTGATTTTGACAGGTACCCGCTCTTACTTCCAGCCAGATTGCCATGGCAATCTGATCTCCCCCCCCCCCCCTGCAGCTTCTTGGAACATGTCACAGGTCCCAGGAGACTGCAGGACCAGTCACAGGGCACAGTGAAGCTGCAAAGAGTCACAGTCAGCTGCCCACAGTTCCGATGCCGGCGCCTGGAACCGAAGACCACAAAAAGCCGGGTTGGGTGAGGACATCTCTGGAATCTAGGACAGGTAAGTGTGTGCTTTTTTAAAAGTCAGCAGTATTTAATCTGTACTTAAAGGGATTGTAAAGGTTCAGGTTTTTTTTTTCTTTTTAAAAACAAACATGTCATACTTACCTCTGCTGTGCAGTTGGTTTGGCACAGAGTGGCCCCAATCCTCCTCTTCTGGAGTCACTCCTGGCTCCTCCTCTTCTCGAGTGTCCCATCAGGGAAGCGCTCTCCTACGTGACACCCGTGTGGGCGCGCTCCCGTGTCCTGCTATTGCGTCTGTTCACACAGATAGCAGGACTCGGCTGTGCCCCCCGGTGCCCCCGTTATTGGATTTGATTGACAGCAGTGGGAGCCAATTACTGTGCTGCTATCAATCTATCTAATCAGGACACGAGTCACCGGCCAGAGCTGGTGTGCTTGTTCCGTTGCGGGAATTACAGGGGTCAGGGGCGATTCTGCAGTAAAGAAAGGTTTTTTACCTTAAAGCATAGACTGCATTAAGGTAAAAAACGCAAAGGGTTTACAACCACTTGCTTACTGGGCACTTAAACCCCCCTCCTGCCCAGACCAATTTTCAGCTTTCAGCACTGTCTCTCAATGACAATTGCGCGGTCATGCAACACTGTACCCAAATAAAATTTTTATTATTTTTTTCACACAAAGAGAGCTTTCTTTTGGTGGTATTTAAACACCACTGGGGTTTTTATTTTTTGCTAAAAAAAAAAAAACAAGGACGTAACATTTTGGAAAAAAAAAAATCTTGTTTCATTGATTGTTATAATATTTTGCAAACAGGTAATTTTTCTCCTTCATTGATATGCGCTGATGAGGCGGCACTAATAGGATGCACTATCAGTGCCCATTAGTGCAGCCTGATGGGGACAGATAAGGCGGTACTGATGGGCACAGATGGCCACTGATAAGATGACACTGATGGGCAGCATTGTTGATGAGGCAATTGATTATGACATTGATAGGTGGCGCTGATGGGCACTGGTAGACGGCACTGTTGTGCACTTGAAGGTGGCACAGATGAGCTGGCGACTGCTCTCCTTGATCGGGACCGATGTTCCTCTGACAGCCGCCGGCTTTTTTTTTTTCTCCTCACGCCATCAGCGTGGGGAGAAAAAATAGCTGATTACTGGCTCTGTTTACATCACATGATCAGCTGTCATTGGCTGACAGCTGATCACGTGGAAAGGGGTCGGGATCGACCCCTTACTCTGATCTGTGATCCAGCAAGTCTCATGGACTCGCTGATCACAGAGTGCGCCACGCACGCCCTTCAGGGGGCGCACAGGCGGCTCAAGCACGTCTATTGACGCCCTCCCAGCAAAGTAGGTCCGTGCTGTAGCGCGGATCTGATGTGGTTAAATTAAAAAAAAAGAATTACAAAAAATAGTGATAGCAGATGGGAAAATGGCTGAGCTTGGATCACTGACCATGTCTGGTTACTGTCTGCAGAGTCTGACCATCTAGTATAGTAGATCTGCAGTCTCTGACCATCCCTTGTAGTATGTCTTATAGTATGTCTGCAGTCTCTGACCATCTCTTGTGGCATGTTTGCAATCTTCTGTAGCAAGATATTCACTGAATACTTTTAGTCCCTTAATATACTGACTGGAATGGTAATAGCTGATTGGAAAAAAGCCAATGTAGCACCAATATTTAAAAAAGGGCCCAAAATACATCCCTGGGGATTACAGACCAGTTAGCCTAACATCAATAGTATGTAAACTCTTGGAGGGGATGATAAGGGACTATATACAAGATTTTAGTAAGGAGAACGGTATCATTAGCAGTAATCAGCATGGATTCATGAAGAATCATTCTTGCCAAACCAATCTACTAACCTTCTATGAGGAGGTGAGTTGCCATCTAGATAAAGGAAGGCCCGTAGACGTGGTGTATCTGGATTTTGCAAAAGCATTTGACATAGTTCCCCATAAACGCTTACTGTACAAAATAAGGCCCGTTGGCATGGACCATAGGGTGAGTACATGGATTAAAAACTGGCTACAAGGGTGAGTTCAGAGGGTGGTGATAAATGGGGAGTACTCGGAATGGTCAGGGGTGGGTAGTGGGGTTCCCCAGGGTTCTGTGCTGGGACCAATCCTATTTAATTTGTTCATAAACGACCTGGAGGATGGGATAAACAGTTTAATCTCTGTATTTGCAGACGATACTAAGCTAAGCAGGGCAATAACTTCTCCGCAGGATGTGGAAACCTTGCAAAAAGATCTGAACAAATTAATGTGGTGGGCAACTACATGGCAGATGAGGTTCAATGTAGAAAAATGTAAAATAATGCATTTGGGTGGCAAAAATATGAATGCAATCTATACACTGGAGGGAGAACCTCTGGGGGAATCTAGGATGGAAAAGGACCTGGGGGTCCTAGTAGATGATAGGCTCAGCAATGGCATGCAGTGCCAAGCTGCTGTTAAAGCAAACAGAATATTGGCATGCATTAAAAAGGGGATCAACTCCAGAGATAAAATTATAATTCTCCCACTCTACAAGACTCTGGTCCGGCCGCACCTAGAGTATGCTGTCCAGTTCTGGGCACCAGTCCTCAGGAAGGTTGTACTGGAAATGGAGGGAGTACAAAGAAGGGCAACAAAGCTAATAAATGGTCTGGAGGATCTTAGTTATGAGGAAAGGTTGCGAGCACCGAACTTATTCTCTCTAGAGAAGAGACGCTTGAGAGGGGATATGATTTCAATATACAAATACCGTTCTGGTGACCCTACAATAGAAAGAAAACTTTTTCGCAGAAGGAAGTTTAACAAGACTCCTGGCCACTCATTAAAATATTAGAAGAAAAAAAGTTTAACCTTAAATTACGTAGAGGGTTCTTTACTGTAAGAGCGGCAAGGATGTGGAATTCCCTTCCACAGGTGGTGGTCTCAGCGGGGAGCATCGATAGTTTCAAGAAACTATTAGATAAGCACCTAAATGAACGCAACATACAGGGATACACAATGTAATACTGACACATAATCACACATAGGTTGGACTTGATGGACTTGTGTCTTTTTTCAACCTCGCCTACTATGTAACTAATATAAAGAAAGTTGACCATTACTGCACTAAGGCATGAAATGTGCATGTACCAAACAGCAACAATAGACCATTATGCTGTGGAAGGATTCCCCCAGTGTGGGAAATTTATCACTGGAACATTCTGAGCAGCATATGAAATCATGTACAGATGCCTACCTTGACCACAGTGCTATATCTATGAATGTGCACTTTAACACACAAAGCATAGCGTGCACTATGGAGTTTATGTTTGTTCTGCTTTTTAAGATAGGCAAATGAACCCTGAAAAAAGCAGAAGTTCAGGATGTGGCTGTTTACATTAGCTGATAGCTCTGAATGCTGGAAAAAAAAAAGAAAGAAAGGGAATTAGGCTTTTCTCCCCATTTTATTCATCATATACATTTATACAAGCCATAATAAAAAAGGCTATTTTTGCAACAGTTCTGTGAGTTGTTACCTAAGTTGAAAGCATGCAGTTTACAAACAAGAGGTAGAAACACGGTATTAAAGACCTAGAAATGCACACACAATGCATTTGTATATTTCACAAGCAAGTACATAAATAAAAACACTTTGAAAATTAATTGGCAGAATTTCAGATAAATAATAAAAACGTCGCTGTCAAGTAAAACACGCGGTAAAATAATATCAACGTATTGCAGATGTGTGAAGTGCCTTGGTACTATTTCAGTAATAGTATTTAAAAGTTGACAGGTTTTTGTTTGTAAAAAATGTAAAATTTATGTTCAAGTATCAACGTTTCAGGAGAAAAATACTATTTGCTGGAGATTATGCCAACTCATGGGAGAGCTGGGCAAGCTTAGATGGTAGTCTCCGTGTTTTCTTATGAATCTACTGGGCAAACGCAATACAAGACTGTTTAAATGAATGTCATGGTTTTGTTCCCAATACTCATCCTGGCAAAATGAAAGGTAGCATTACCTTTCACAATACTTAAACACTTTCTCTAAAATGAGCGCTCCAGTTTAAGTAAAAAAAAATAAAAAAATAAAATAAATGCTGTCTAGACCTGAGTGATGTGGTGTAACGAGGCTCTTCCTTCTCATGGCTGACAACTGAAGCCTGCTAAGGTAGACTGAACGCTTGTATTTGTTGGCATTCTCCTCTACCGAAAGTGGGGTTCTACTTTTTCTCTGAAACTTGTAAACCTCATTATCAGTGGGCTGTACAGTAACATTAACAGATGAATATGCATCGCAAGAAAGGATTTCTTTAGGGCAAGAGCTTTAAAGAGACACGGGTGTTGATCTACTAAAGGTAAATAGACTGTGCTCTTTGCAAGTACAGTTGCACTTTCTTTAGTATATGAAAATGTGGTAAAGCATCACTGGGTAAAGAATACCCAATCAGGTGCAAGGGAAATGAAAAAAAAAAAACACAAACATTTTTGCTTGCATATGATTGGATGATGGAAATCAGCAGAGCTTTACCACATTTACTAAGCTCTGAGAAAATGCACTTGCAAAGTGCACAATCTTTTCATCCCACGGTCATCTGCTCAATCATAGCAAAGTAACAGTGCATCCTGATAGCCCACCTCTTCAGCAAGGTATACTCACACATCCATGGGTGCTTACTGTGGTGGATGACATCACTGCCCGGTCACGTGACTGGCAATAGGCCAGGTATTAATGTGCATTGTCATATTGGGAGGTCAAATACACCCCCACACTTGGAAGCCCTACTCCATGACAGCAACGGAACAAGGGCTCTGATGCTAGGTGAGTAGAACTTGCTACAGGAGTCAGCTATCAGGAGACAACAAATGGGCAAAATTAGTGCCTCTAAACTTTGATATAAATCTGCTTTTTCTGTAGAAATACATACAACTGCCAAACAAATATCTAGAGAAATGTATTATTAAGCCAAATTCAGAGACATCCCCTTTTTGTTTGGAACACAGATACAGTAACAAGGAATAAAATAGGATTAATGTCATGACCGCCTTTCAGTTTAGCATTTTAAAAAAACCAAAAAAAAAAAAACTGTAAATACAAATGATATACCAATAATGGGGTTTGCCCAAATTTGTCAAAAAGTCTAAAAGCACAAACTTTATAGAGGCAAAAATGCATAATACACTTGAAATGCCTTTTTACAATAATAACCGTAATGAAGTTAAAGCTATTAAAATGTTAATTGGTAAGTCCATGTGTGGATAATCTTGGGCTCACACTCTATGGAGTGAGCAATTTTATTGTGGCAGTTAAGAAGTTAAAAATGACATAAAAGGCTTTTCCAAAATTGTATTGGAAGATTCACATTAATGAAAATGGCATAATACAAACCAAGCAAGTGGCATCGGTTGTCTAAATTGATGTTCCTTACCAAGTACTGGCCTTCTATAGAGAGCATAAACCCTAGATGTACAAGTCACATGGCAACTTTTGTTACTAAACCTTTGGTGGCATTGTTAAGCATTGCTTATACTATACCACCTACTGTTGAGCCATGTGAACAACACCTTAGCGCTTTACAAGCCACACTACAGATACTGGGATTTAACTGACCTAAACTACTGTTTAACATCTCTAATACAGTAGTAGTTCACACACAACAGCCTATGTTACATCATAGTCTTCCCTCTCTAACACTGTCTGTGAAACATATTTACGTCTGTTAGGAAATACCCAATAAAGAGGACAACTGTAAGTAAGCACGTTATCACATGCACAACCATTATATGCAACACACAATATCTGTATAGAAAGCAAATACCAACAAAGTAAAACATGAAAGAAAACAGACATTAGTAATCAAGTATTAGACAAAAGAGATACAAAAGGGTCACAAATAAATTCTTTTGTATAGTTTGTAAAGTCTTTAGGAAGCTACATATTCAAATTTTTTTTTCTATACATAAAATGAAATGATAATTTTCTCAGTAAATTCATTGTGCCTTTTTTAATATTGATAAAGAGTTCCGTATAAGGTAATTTACAGTTTTAAGAAATTAGTGCAAAATAAATTGGTTTAAAAGTAGAACGTCAAGTAGCAACATCAAAATGGATAATAAAATGAATCAAGACTCCACATGGCTGGATTTGAATAGTTTTTACTGTTCCTACTCAGTATAAAGTGCTCTGCTTCTGCTTCTCTTTGTAAAGATGAATGGATGGATGTTCTGGGTCCAGACCTTGTTAAAGAAACTCCCATACAGGTAACATGGAGTCCTTTTGCTGCTAAACTTGCAGCCTCCATTCCTGAAGGTCTAGCTACCATTTCCAACACCTCGTCCGTTATTACTGGAGCAACCACAGTCCATTATTCATTTTACATATTAGAAATACATACACAAGGTTAAAATTTGCAGACATTTCCTTCCATGTCACGTGTATGTTGAAAGGCATGTTTTGCAAGGAGTGTCTTTAAAATAAGGCAGCCTTCCTGCATACTTAAATTTTCAGTCCTGGGATTATTGTTCTTCTCTGAAAGCCTCCAAAAGGGAATTCTGGTTTCTCTTTCCGAGCATTAGATGTAAAATCTCTAGTAACAGATACTAAGCTATAGTGGTCCCTTGTTTAGCTCCTCCATGTTTCAGTGGATACTGTTACTATTCATACACAGCCACTGCTCCGTAGCAAAGTGCCGACAGTCTACTTTCAACATTGGCTTTATCTGAAAAAGAGAACCAAAAAAAGGAGAACTATAAACAAAGAGCAATACATAACTCAAAGCATTTGACTGATCCCATCATTATGCATATATACTGATACAAGTAAACTCCATGCAATCTGCTATATACATAATTGTAATATATACGGTATATAGGAGCTCTTTGAGATGCCAAAAGATTTGAATTTCTATCCATACAGTCCTAAAATGTATTCAGCCCCTCACCAGAATGGTCAGGTGGATGACACTACTTATAGTTAAAGGATAAGTTCACCTTTTGTAACATGTTACACCCATATTCAGGGTGTAACATGTAACATGTTACAGATGCAGCAGTCTCCCTTTGCCGCTGATGGTTTGTAGTTCTCAAACTACCAGGGTGCTGTTGAACGCTGTGGCAGTTCATTGATTCTTCCTGTCAGTGTGTAACTGCCTGCTTGTAATGCCCTGTACACACGACCGGTTTTGCCATCGGAATAAACTCTGAAGGTTTTTCCGATGGAATTCCGCTCAAGCTGTCATGCATACATACAGTCACACCAAAGTCCAACCCTCCAGAACGAGGTGATGTACAACATGTACGACGGGACTAGAAAAAGGAAACTCAATAGCCAATAGCTTCCGTCTCGTACTTGCTTCAGGGCATGCGTCGTTTTTGGTACGTCGGAACAGCATACAGACGAGCGGGTTCCCTGATAGTAATCAGTTCGTCTAAAAAATTTAGAAGTCCGTCTGAATTTTCGACGGAAAAAGTCAGATGGGGCATACACACGATCGGAATAAACGATGAAAAGCTCCCATTGGACTTTTTCTGACGGACATTCCGCTCGTGTGTACACGGCATAAGGGGTACGAGCAGACAGCTTACACTGACCGTCTGCAGGAGTCCTTCAATGCACCTGCGAACTGCTGATCATGGGTGCAATGCTTTGCAGGCTCCTAGTAAAAAAATTTTTTTACCTGCATAAAGATGTGCATTTATTTTAATTTTTTTTACAAAGGTGAATTTATCCTCTTTCACCCCCAGCCTGCTGAATGAACACTGAAAAAGCAGCAGCACACTGATGAGATCATCCCTCTGCTCACTCTGCATCCAGCATATATAAATACAGCACACCTGATTGGCTGCCAGTGCGCCTTTCTCCGAGTGCTGCTGCACAAGGGATAGGAAGAGACTGATGCCAAGTTAAATTCAGGTATTTACAATAGTTACATTGTATACAATTTTTTAATGATTTAGCAAAAGAGCTGCATTCATTTGTGTAATTTAGATCTGCCTGGAGTTTAGTTCTAACTGACATTACATACAGTGGTGTTTATAGATGTTCCAAGTGCTTTACTTAGATCTTGGGGGGGGGGGGGGGGGGGGGAGTTAGGCCTCTTGCACACAGACGTTTACATGCTGTATAGTCTTATAGTGGTAACATTTCCAGGACTTTCTGGCACCCAGGGAGCTGTAGTGCAGTGTACAGCCACCCATACAAGTGAATGGCTGTCACGTCTGTACACTTGTATATGCCAATGACTTTTGCTTCAGCATTTACGCACACGTGCACATACAGCATATTTTCCCGAACAAGCTAGTGTGGAATTCTTTTCCATATTCTTCCACTTTCTCTCTGGTGATAGATTTTCCCAATTCTACCCTTCTGCCTCGAAATTTTCAATTCAGGTCTGAGACGGTTCTGCATCTTTGAACAAACTGCAGGCTTGTCCCTAGCTATGTCTCTAGTATTCTAGAGCTTAGCACCATCGGTAAAAGACTAAAAAAAAAAAAAAAAAAAAAAGTGTTGAGATTTAGCAGAAAGGCGCAAGACCCTCTGCTTGAGATATTGGTGGAATGCAGGGAGACAGATGTACTGTAATATATACAGTATATAGTGGCAAGAAAAAGTATGTGGGCCCTTTGGAATTAACTTATTTTATGCAGCAATTTGCCATAAAATGTGAACTGATCCTCATCTAATTTACAACAATAGACAAGCACAATGTGCTCAAGCTGATAACACAAACAATTCTAATTTCTCATGTCTTTATTGAACACACCCATTAAACATTTGCAGTGCCGGAGGAAAAAGTAAATGAACCCACAGACTAAATACTTCAACAAAAGCTAATTGGAGTCAGTAATTTGCACACCTGGAGTCCAACTAATGAAATGAGATTGGAGGTGTGGCTTAGAGCTACTTTGATTGATAAGACACTCAAACATCTTAAGATTGCTGTTAATAAGAAGTATCAGCTGATGTGAATTATGCCTTGCAAAAAAGAGCTCTCTGAAGATATACGATCAAGAGTAGTTGATCTGCATAAAGCAATCTCAAAGTGTTTCGACATCCATCAGTGGACAGACAAATGGTCTATAAACGGAGACAGTTTAATACTGTGGCTACTCTTCCTAGAAATGGGCACCCACCTAACATGACTCCCAAGGCAAAGCACAGAATCCTCAATGAGATAAAGAAGAAGCCATGAGTAACAGCTAAAGACATCACTGGAACTGGAAAACATTTATGTTCATGAGTCTGCCATATGGAAGTCTTTGAACAGGCATGGTGTTGGTGGCAGAACACCACGGATGAAGCTACTGCTCTCCAAAAAACACATTGCTGTATGCCTGAAGTTTGCCGAAAAGCATCTTGGCAAACTGCAATACTACTGGGAAAATGTTTTCTGGACTGATAAAACAAAAGTTGAATTGTTTGAGAAGAATACTCAGCACTATGCATGGAGCAAAAAGGGCACAGCTTACAAACATCAAAACATCATCCCAATGATGAAGTATGGTGGAGGGAACACCATGATTTGCTGCCTCAGTGCTTGGACCACCTATCATCGAGGGGAAAATGAATTCCCATGTTTAACAAAATATCCTACAGGATAATGTCGGGGTGCCTGTCTGCCAGCTGAAGCTTAGTAGAAGCTGCACCATACAACAGGACAAACATTGAAGTAGATCCACCACAGACTGGCTTCAGAGAAAAAAAAAGTGTCTTTTTAGTGGCCCAGTCAGAGCCCAGACCTTAGCCCATAGAGATGCTGGGGAATGAACTCAAGAGAGCCATTCACATCAGACATCCTACAAATGTGTTTGAGCTGAAGCAGTTTCGTTAATAGAAATGGTAAAAAAATTCCTCCTAAACGTTGCACAGGTCTGATCTAGAGCAACCGAAAGTACTTGCTTTAGGTCATTCTGTCCAAAGGAGGTTTAACCAGCTATTAGCTATTAAGGGTTCGCGTACTGTGAATGTTTAATGGGTGTGTTCAATAAAGACACACAAAATTAGAATGCTTTGTGTTTTATCAGCTTAAGCACATTGTGTTTGTCTATTGTTGTGACTTAGAGGAGGATCAGATCACATTTTTGAAAACTTTCTGCAAAAAAATAAATAAATACCGTAAATAAAAATTTCAATGGAATTCACATACTTTTTCTTGTCACTGTATACATACATATACACATGTCTACTTATTGGAAGATAACTAGTGTTGTGCAAGTGCAGATCTCTCTACAACCTACAATTATCCCCAAACTTGATCTTGGAAGCGTCGGGGGGGGGGGGGGGGGGGGGGGGAAATCCAGTACATATGCTTATAAAACTAGACAGGTCCGACAGGTCACTGAAAGTCATATATTTAATATGTATGAATTAAAAGTAATGAACATAAACAACTGTCATTTCAAAATATCTGCATATGAACAAAAAATAGTGCAGTGCAAAGATAGAAAAGCTACACATATACTTCTTTTTCTGGATACTCACACTTGTGGACGTTTTCAATGTCTGCGGGACTCTGCAGGATCTTGGTTAGGCCTTCTAATAGTAGTGCTGCTTTGTGGTAGCGATAAGCAATATCCTCTGCATGCTGAAACATCTCATCTAGTGCTGCTGACTGGACCTAGTTTACCGGAAAATTAAAACTTTCTCATCAAAACGATAATGAAGAAAACTTTTGCTGTTGGCTGTTGTTGGTATCTATCTTTCTGAAAATGCTGGTCTCCTTGCTGTCATACTGATTCAATAGCTTTAGTACTTCCCTAGTCACTGACCTAGAAAGGAACGCTGATGGGGGTCCAAACTTTACTTGAGGTATACTTGTTCTGGGAAGCATAAAAAAATTAATGAGACACTGTTGTCTTGCCCATGCAGGGCAAAGGGACAGTATCTCTGCGAAGGGCATCATTAGGGTTATGTAGGGGTTAATAGGGGGGTTAAAAGGGAACACCGTTTTTTTTTTGTTTTTTTTTTAAACATGTAAGTCTGCTTTAAATGACATCATATGCAAATCAAAGGTGACCCCTTTGATCTGCTTTACATGCACAAGAGTAGTTAAAAATAAGCAGTTTCTAACATTGCTACATCATAACTTGCATTGACATGTAGACACCTGTGATAGTCCAGTTATCAGTAAATGGGGCAAGGGAGCTGCAGTGGAGGAGCATGGCGTATTACACACAAGCCCAAAGTATTTATAAAGTATACCTACAGTCCACAGCTGATTAAATTATATAAATTAGCAGGCATCTTACAAAATGGCATGTATACAGGAAGAGATTTAAAACTGTATAGTAGATATAGTTACAAAATTAATCCCTTTAGTCTGTTTACACAAAAAACACTAGCAAAACAATTTTTTAACATTCCCTTTAAAGATAAAGCATATCGCAACAAAATATCCTCATGAACACATCCACAGTATCTTTCTAGGTGCAGTGTGAACCAGCTCTCATCTCCTCCTCTTTCTGTTGGCACACCCAGCAATAAGAGCAAGAACCATGATAATTTACAACCAGTTTCTGATTCTAGGGGACAAAAGAATGACCCAAATGCTAAAGATAATCACACTGTGGTTGAACCACAAAGTTGCTTTTTTAAAGAAGAGCTTATGTAATTTCTTGTTTCTCTCATTATATTAACCTGACACTCATACTGGGAGCAATATTCTGTACTATATGTAAGGCAGCACATGTAAAAAATAGGGTCTGTGTACACCTTTCAGGGATGTTCAATTCCTATCGCCCGACGCCCAGGACATGCAGTTCCCGACTCCGGGCAAGAAGTGTTTTTTTTTTTAATAATGTAGCCCAGCTGCGGCAAAGCAGAAGGGTTTAGAGCCGATGGTCGGCTCTCTTGTAAAAGCAATCCGAGCAGCTAACTAGCTGCCGGATTGCTTTTACAAGCAGCTGGAGGGACGTCCCTCCCTCCTCCTGCAGGCTGTCCTGTCCCACTGTGAGCACCCGATCGACCAGCTGGCACTTCCGCCAGCTGATCACAGAAGCGGACAGAGACTGGAAAAGCTCTGCCTCCCTCTATGATATGGGAAACAGGAAGCAATGAGCATACAATACTTACGGTTTCCCCCCGGCACCATTTTTAGGAATGGAAAGCATATGATCACACTGATCTTGGTGTGATCAAATTCTTTTAAAGGCAGAGCAGGGATCTGGGGTCTTACTGACCCCAGATCTCTACATAAAGAGTGCTTGTCACTGCCTATTGCTGTCACAAGGTATCACCGCGAACGTCAGATCATGGGCAGCAATTCTAGCACCAGATCTCCTTTGTAAATCTAAAGTGGAAACTTGTAAAGGCTTTTAGCGCATTGCCTATGAATACTAAAATTTACGCCTGTTGTTGTCGTTGCAGGGGCATGCGCAATTTTAGAGCATGACATGTTTGGTATCTATTTACTCAGCATATCAACTTTTAGATTCTACCAAAAATTGAGTTATGTATTGTGTTTTTTTGCATTGAAATTCAAAAAAAGTGTATTTTGTACAAGAATTGTATTCTCTAGGGCCCAATTACACCAGCTCATAAACAGGATTTTACTCTCCTCAAAGACCAACACCGACAAGCAAAATGGCAGTGGCTAGCCATGGTCTCTTTTAGTCTATGTTTTCAACAGCCATATACAGTGAGAGAAAAAAGTAATTGATCCCCCGCTGATCTTGTACGTTTGCCCAATGACAAAGAAATGATCAGTCTATAATTTTAATGGTTGGTTTATTTTAACAGTGAGAGAGACAGAATAACAACAAAAATACCCAGAAAAACGCATTTCAAAAAAGTTATAAATTGATTTGCATTTATTGAGTGAAATAAGTATTTGATCCTCTATCAATCAGCAAGATTTCTGGCTCCCAGGTGTCTTCTATACAGGTAACAAGCTGAGATTAGGAGCACTCTCTTAAAGGGAGTGCTCCTAATCTCACCTTGTTACCTGTATAGACACCTGTTCAAAGAAGCAATCAGATTCCAATCTCTCCACCATGGTCAAGACCAAAGAGCTGTCCAAGGATGTCAGCGACAAGATTGTAGACCTACACAAGGCTGGAACGGGCTACAAGACCATCGTCAAGCAGCTTGGTGAGAGGTTGACAACAGTTGGTGCGATTATTCGCAAATGAAAGAAACACAAATTAACTGTCAATCTCCCTTGGTCTGGGGCTCCATGCAAGATCTCACCTCGTGGAGTTTCAATGATCATGAGAATGGTGAGGAATCAGCCCCGAACTACACAGGAGAATCTTGTCAATGATCTCAAGGCAGCTGGGACCATAGTCCCCAAGAAAACCTATTGGTAACACACTACGCCATGAAGGACTGAAATCCTGCAGCCCCCGCAAGGTCCCCCTGCTTAAGAAAGCACATGTACAGGCCCGTCTGAAGTTTACTAATGAACATCTGAATGATTCAGAGGAGAACTGGGTAAAAGTGTTGTGGTCAGAGGAGACCAAAATCAAGCTTTTTGGCATCAACTCAACTCGCTGTGTTTAGAGGAGGAGGAATGCTGCCTATGACCACAAGAACACCACCCCCACCATCAAACATGGAGGCGGAAACATTATGCTTCGGGGGCATTTTTCTGCTAAGGGGACATGACAACTTCACCACATCAAAGGGATGGACGATGGACAGGGCCATGTACAATCAAATCTTGGGTGAGAACCTCCTTCCCTCAGACAGTGCATTGAAAATGGGTCGTGGGTGGGTATTCCAGTATGACAATGACCCAAAACACACAGCCAAGGCAACAAAGGAGTGGCTCAAGAAGAAGCACATATAATAAAAGGAGGAAAAACTCCTCAAGAGACTCCTCCTTTTATTATATGCTGCTTATAGTCTAGAGGAGTCAAAAGTTCTTAATTGAACGTAGACAGGTGTCCCAGGAATGGGTTTAACTGGCAGTAGTTTCCCCCCCACAAATTTGTACGGAGGTGTAGCTCATAAAGCCCCCTTTGTTTATGCTCAAGAAGAAGTACATTAAGGTCCTGGAGTGGCCTAGCCAGTCTCCAGACCTTAATCCCTTAGAAAATATGTAGAGGGAGCTGAAGGTTCGAGTTACCAAACGTCAGCCTCGAAACCTCCATGATTCGGAGAAGATCTGCAGAGAGGAGTGGGGCAAAATCCCTCCTGAGATGTGTGCAAACCTGGTGGCCAACTACAAGAAATGTCTGACCTCTGTGATTGCCAACAAGGGTTTTGCCACCAAGTACTAAGTCATGTTTTGCGAAGGGGTCAAATACTTATTGCACTCATTAAAATGCAAATAAATGTATAACTTTTTTGAAATGCGTTTTCCTGGATTATATTATTGTTATTCTGTGTCTCACAGTTAAAATAAACCTACCGTTAAAATTATAGACTGATCATTTCTTTGTCAGTGGGCAAACGTACAAAATAAGCAGGGCATCAAATCCTTTTTCCCCTCACTGTAACTGCAAAAAGACATATGACTAAAGAGAAAAGTAACCTCTTCCTACTTACCATCTCCACAGCACAGTTGTAGATTAACTTTTCTGCTGTGACACTGTTGATCTCGTCCACAAAACGCTGCTTGTCTGAAAAAAAGCGGTTGAGCTGCTCCGTGAGCTTCTTGCACATGCTGATGCAGAATTTATATCGCTCATTCATGCTTTTCACCACTGTAACATCAAAGAGGGTAAATGCACTCACCAAAAACAAGAAATACTTACAGCAATATTCTTAATTGCAATTTTCAAAAAAGGTATGGATAATATTACTGTAATACTTGTTCCTGCAAAAGCTTACCTTGTTTTACAGCACTTGAAGGCGTCAGCTTCCCAGATTTGATTTGTGATTTGGCAAGTTGCAGGGAAGATGCCAGGAACTGAGCTGCTTTCATGTACAGCACCAGCTGTTCCACTTGTCTGCAGGGAAATAACAGCAGCTTAGGTCAACTACTGGCCTCATTAATGTCTCAATAGGAAATACAGTTCATGTTGTCACATCTGGATCCTGGTGCTCAAAGCAATCCAACAGAGATTACTTACTCACCCAAACAGATTGCCCAAGCTGATGAAAACACAAAAAGCAGATCATCATGCCGGCCTAATATAGAAACCTGAACAGGCTCCAGAGTGCTCCATAGCTCACTGGACAACATGCAAAGTATTCCAGTACAAATAAACAATTAGTTGATCACTCCTCTGTACTTACCCCCATTCTTTGCTCAGTTGGCTTATCTGGTCCACTACCACACTCTCTTGAATCTGATAGAGAGACACAGCAGAAGTGCTCAAATCTGAACTCCCTCCACGGGCCGCCGTCAGCTCCATCACACACTCTGTGAACATCAGCATCAGATTGAGGTGCCTCAGAGTTTCTGTGTGCTCCCGCTGCATTGGGAAACAACAACATTACAGTTCAGTAACACTGAAATCTTTTTCATTATCTTCTTATACATACAGTTGTTCTCATAAGTTTAGAAACCCTGGCAAAATTTATGATTTCTTGGCCATTTTTCAGAGAATATGAATGATAACACAAAAACATTTCTTTCACTCATGGTTAGCGTTTGGCTGAAGCCATTTATAATAAATCAACTGTGTTTACTCTTTTTAAATCATAATGACAAAAACTACCCAAATGACCCTGATCAAAAGTTTACATACTCTGGTGATTTTGGCCTGATAACACACACACAAGTTGACACAAAGGGGTTGGAATAGCTATTAAAGGTAACCATCCTCACCTGCGATTTGTTTGCTTGTAATTGTGTGTATAAAAGGTCAATGCGTTTCTGGACTCCTAAAAGACCCTTGCATCTTTTATCCAGTGCTGCACTGACATTTCTGGATTCTGAGTCATGGGGAAAGCAAAAGAATTGTCAAAGGATCTGCAGGAAAAGGTAGTTGAACTGTATAAAACAGGAAAGGGATATAAAAAGATATCCAAGGAATTAAGAATGCCAATCAGCAGTGTTCAAACTCTATAATCAAGAAGTGGAAAATGAGGGGTTCTGTTGAAACCAAACCACGGTCAGGTAAACCAACTGGGATTTCAGCCACAACTGCAAGGAAAATTGTTGGGGATGCAAAGAAAAACCCACAAATAACTTCAGGTGAAATACAGGACTCTCTGGCTGTTTCAAGAATCACAATAAGGAGGCTGCATGGTCGAGTCGCCAGAAGAAAGCCATTACTACGCAAATGCCACAAAGTATCCCGCTTACAATTCGCCAAACAGCACAGAGACAAGCCTCAAACCTTCTGGCACAAAGTCATTTGGAGCGATAAGACCAAAATTAAAGCTTTTTAGCCACAACCATAAACGCTACATTTGGAGAGGAGTCAAAAAGGCCTATGATGAAAGGTACGGAGGTGGATCGCTGATGTTCTGGGGTTGAGTGAGCTACAAAGGCACAGGAAATTTGGTCAAAATTATTGGCAAGATGAATGCAGTATGTTATCAATAAATACTGGAGGAACATTTGCATTCATCAGCCAGGAAGCTGCGCATGGGACGTACTTGGACATTCCAACATATCAATGATCCAAAACACAAGGCCAAGTCTACCTGTCATTGGCTACAGCAGAATAAAGTGAAGGCTCTGGAGTGGCCATCTCAGTCTCCTGACCTCAATATCATTGAGCCACTCTGCGGAGATCTCTAAAGTGCAGTTAATGCAAGACAGCACAAGGAACTGGAGGCTTTTTGCCAAGAGGAATGGGCAGCTTTACCATCTGAGAAGATAAAGAGCCTCATCCACAAATACCACAAAAGACTTCAAGCTGTCATTGACGTTAAAGGGGGCAATACACGGTATTAAGAACTGGGGTATGTAAACTTTTGATCAGGGTCATTTGGGTAGTTTCTGTTGCCATTATGATTTAAAAAGAGTAAACACAGTTGATTGGTAATAAATGGCTTCAGCCAAACACTAACCATGAGTGAAAGAAAAGTTTTTGTTCTTTCATTCATATTCTCTGAAAAATGGCCAAGAAATCATAAGTTCTGCCAGGGTATGTAAACTTACGAGCACAACTGTATATACTAACACTAAACTTTGGGTTGTCCCAGCTACCCACAAGCTGTACAGTAAACATTTTTCTTTTTGTACATAAATTTATATTAACCTCCTAAGGAACAGGCCTTTTCCTCACATTTGTTGTTTACAAGTTTAAATTAATATTTTTTGCTAGAAAATTTGTTAGAACCCCCAAACATTATATATAATTTTTTTAGCAGTTGCAATATTTAATTTCACACTGTATTTGCGCAGCGGTGTTTCAAAACGCAATTAAAAAAAAAAAAAATACACTGTATTAAAAAAAAATAATAATAAAGTAAAGTTTGCCCGATTTTTTGTATTATGTGAAAGATGAGGTTACGTCGATTAAATAGATACCCAACATGTCATGCTTCAAAATTGCACATGCTCGTGGAATGGCGACAAACTACAGTACCACAAAATCTCCATAGGTGACACTTTAAATTTTTTTTTTTTTTTAAAGGTTACCTGTTTAGTTACAGAGCAGGTCTAGTGCTAGAATTATTGCTCTCACTTTAAACAATTGCAGTGATACCTCACATGTGTGGTTTGAACACCGTTTACACATGCAGGCGTGACTTATGTATGCGTTTGCTTCTGCGTGCGAGCTCAGAGGGGCGGGTGGTTTCTTTTCTTATTTCTTTTTGTTTTTTATTTTTTGATCACTTTTATTCCTATTACAAGGTAAAATCCCTTGTAATAGAAATGTTAATGGTAACATCCCTTGTAATAGAAATAAGCATGACAGGTCCTCTTTATTGCGATATCTGGGGTCAAAAAAACCTCAGATCTCACAATTATACTTAAAAGCAAAAATGAAAAAAAAAAAAAAAGTAATTTTACAATTACAAAAAAAAAAAAATTGTCCCTTTAAGACCGTTAGGCAGAAGTGAGATGTCACTCCGGTCCTCCAAGGGAATAGAGTCAAAAGGGGGCCATCTTGCCCTCACTCGACTTCCTGCCCATCACTCCAGGGGATCGGATAGTTTCCCCCTTTACGGACGGCTCCGGTAAGCAGGTGGAATGACCAGGAAAAGCGACGGGAGGTGTACCTCACCCGCTGCCTATAAAAGTGATCCCATGGCAAATTTGCTCCCGGGAACCATTTTATTGGAGGCTGTATACTTAGCATACTTAATATTTAGGAGCAGTGTATACACCGCTCCTGCACCGCCCCAAAGACGCTGCTTGCAGGATTTTTTTTTTCCGTCCTGCAAGCGCACCGCTTCAGTGTGAAAGCACTAAAACGCCTGAAAAGCGTCTTCAGTGTGAAAGGGGTCTACAAGTCTACAGGAGGAGAGACAGTACCTCCATCAGAGTCTCTTCAGGTAGCTCCGGTGCTTCAAATGTAATGAAATCTTCCAGGCTGGGAGGGGATGTACCATAGGACATATATTTCATGCTTGGGGCTACATCAGCTCCAGGAGGAGACGAACCCATGTGAATACCAGAAGGAGATCCCATATGCACACGACCACTGGTGGAGCAGAGAGAGCCTCCAGAGCTGTTTGAGCCAACTGCAAGTTACAAAACACACTTTTATTATTATCTTCTAAAGAAAGGAGAAAGGTACATAAATTCATTTGACTGCACTGGTAATGTTAATTGATGTAAAATAATAGTTTAGTTTAATCATAGCACTTTACAAAAAGAATGAGGAAAAAAATTGGTTGGATAAATACAATTTAAACAAATTATTTTTCTTATTCCTAAAATAGGAAAGAAGAACAAAATCAGAAGCAGCAATAAAGTCATTGGTTTGAATCCCAACCACTATCTGCATGGAGATTGAATGTCCTCCCTGAGTTTGCTGGGGTTTCCTGCAGCTACCTCAATTTCTTCCCACACGCCAAAACATGCTGGTAGGTTAACGGTCTCCTGTTTAAACTGGCCCTAGTATGTGTATGTATGCATGCAAAATGGGGACTTTAGACTGTAAGCTTCTTGAGGGCAGGGACTGATGTAAATGTACAATATACGGTATTGTAAAACGCTGCGTAAATTGTTGGTGGCGATTTATAAATACCTGTGAATAAAATATGAAGTGCTGGTGGGACCTGGAAACACTGCTCTGTGCTAGTATAAGGCTTTGCTGCGAATAAAGCCACAATTTCCATTATAACAACGTTCTGCATTATGCCCATTTAGAGAATCTTTGCCTCAATTCAAAAAGCTGTAATGCATGTGTTATTTGCCATAATGACTGTTATTTAGAGCAAGTATGAGACACATTCTGTTCTAAATAGTGATGATTTTGGCAAATAACGCATGTGTATTAGCTTTGTGAATTGTTGTTTGAGTGCAATATTGTAATAGAGGAAAGCTGCCACACAACACAAGAGAAACTGACTGCATACACAGCTATAGTAAACCATACAGGACTTGCCTGAAGTGGTCCTCTTCCTCATCATCATATGTGTGCAAGTTGGAGGGGTAGAACTGTTAGGCGGAGAACCAACGGTAAACATCACTGCTCTTGTACTGGCAGAGGGCACAGTCAGGACACTTCCTGTACCACCTGAAGGGACTTGAAAAAAATTGGAGATTATTATATATTTCACTTGAAGTAGAAGCACAACACGTTCATGAATGACCAATATCTTCATCATTTATCGCTGTTCTGCTCACTTGTACTTGTGATCTTACAATAAGACCCCTTTCACACCGAATAGCGCCGCTTTACCGCCGACGCCCCCCCCCGGCTCGGTGTGAAAGCCCTCTTAGGTATAAGGATTTATACCATAGCAGGAACAAATATGTGCTTTTGCTGGGCGTCACGTGCGTTCCTGTGCCTTTAGGGAGGGTTGGTCTCCCTCCAGGCATACCTGCCATTAATCTATCCATTCTTACATATGATCCAACTATGGAGGCTCTGGAAATTTGGAGTTGGGTCTGTGGCGTATATAGAGGTCCACTGGCCTCTGTATACACCACAGAGGTCCAGCTTGCACATATATTTGCAAATGTGTGCAAACAAAACCCAATGTTTTTTTATGTAAACTGTTAGACGGGACCAGTTTGGATGATTTGCAGGCTGGCTGGTAAGTGTACTGGAAAATCTTTTGTGCATTTGTGATGTGCATTGCCCTTCCATCTGCACCTTGCTGCAAAGGCCAGTTATAGGTTGAGGTGGTTGCAACTTTTGTGTACTGAGCATATGTAGCCTTTTTTAATATAGGCAAAAAAAAAACTATAAATAAAACAAGTTAATAACACATCACAAGAACATTTACATAGACTAGTACCTGTGTCCATTGGACGCTCAGAGTTTAGGCTGTCTGTGCTTCCTTGGTAATGTTGCCCTCCCAGAGTAGCTTTTACTGTCTGATCTGACAACTTTCCAGCACTCACAGACCTGTTAAAGACAATATTGTATAGATCAGTGGTAGTATAAAGCAGGGGCTTGAAATAAATGGACATTTGCTTAACATTATCTTATGGCTCTGTATACAGCCATTAAAGTGGAGTTCCACTAGTTTTTCAGTTTATTAAAAGTCAGCTGCTACACAAAGTATAGCTGCTGACTTTTAATAAACTGACACTCACCTGTCCCATGGTCCAGCGATGCAGCCGCCCAAAGCCTCATTCCTCTCCCCCTTCTCTCCTCTGCACCGGCATCACTACTGTGGGCACCTGGCTGTGTCAGCTTGCAGCTTCAAAGCCGGGTGCGTACTGCACATGCATGAGTCGCCCTGCGCTGTTCTGAATGGCCGAGCAATCTTCTGGGACCTGTGATGTGTCCCAGAAGATTGCAGGGAGGGAGGGGAGGAGTTGCCTAGGCAGGGCTGGTGGAAGTGGGACCTGGGTACCTGCCAAAACTAGGTAACCCCCCCCCCCCAAAAAAAATGACATGTCAAATGTGGCATGTCAGGGGGTTAGGACTCCTTAAAGCTGGAGTTCCACTTTTGGGTGGAACTCCGCTTTAAGGCTCTTACAATGTCTCAGGTGCTGAATCAGAGAGTGGTAGCACCATCCTCATGAAGAAAAAATTGCCAGCGCACGATCTATGAAGTTTAATAAAGCATTATCAACACTTTTCTGGCTACAATTCCCTTTTAGGACTACCTACACCTAATTCAGGCAAGCATTTGTGCCAGTTTTGGCAACATTACCTACACATGCAACGAGTTTAGGTAGTTCTTACTACTGCCACTTTAAGAATCTGTTGCAATGGATTGCAGATTAGGAAACTAATGGTAATTAGGACCAGCCCTGAGTTTACATACATAGAAATGCCAGTGCTCAAAGTGGGTGGCTGTGTGTGTGTGTGTGTGTGTGTGTGTGTGTGTGTGTGTGTGTGTGTGTGTGTGTGTGAAGGGGGGGGGGGGGGTTTGTTGAGGGTAGACCTAATAGGAAACTAGTCCTCACAGTTGAATAGCCTGTTGGTTGGGCAGAGCCCCATAGGGAACTGAGGGACTAGTTCTCCATCAGATCCGCTTCCCTTTTGATTGACAGTGGATGGCAGTGGGCAAAATCGAAAGCTGCTATTAGATTGAATAGTGGCTTTGGATCCACCCACTTTTGTGCTAATCAAAAGCAAGGAGGACCTTATGGGGAACTAGTTTCTCATTTCCCTCTGAAGTTCCACCCACCACAGTACAAAATTCCCCACCACGCTTCGGTCAGTTGAAAGGCACAGTGGCTGGAAAGGGAGCACATTAAGAAATCAGTGCCCAGCATTGACCCACAGACCTTAGTGCTGGCCTTCTGATATAATAATGTACCGGTTTCTGACATGTACCTCAATCTAGTGCGAAAGTTTAAGTCCAGGATTTAAGGATGGCAAACTGCTGGTTTTATTAATGTTCAGAAACACACTTCAATGGCTTTACCCAATAATGTGGGTGGGGGGTTGGTGGTGCAATACCATACAGCATCAGCGCTTAAAATTCAACTATAAGCACATTTTTAACTATCAAAATTATTATTTTTTTTAAATCAACCCAATATGTTCCATGTTCACATATTAATGAAGAACTCCAGCCAAAACCTTTTCTTGGGTTGGGTGGAATCTCTGCTGCTATCAGTGCTGGGAGATTTGCCTAATTTTCCACTCTATATACACTGGTCTAGGAAATTAGAGAAAATTTCCCAATGGGGGCACAGCAATAAAAATCCGACACAGGTTCTAAATCTTACCCACCTAAACATTTTGGTTAGTTATTAATTTCTTCATAGCATGGAACACATTTACGTTACTCCAAATGTCCACTATATATGGCAGCAAATGTGCAGTTATCAAAATTATAGAAAAATGCTATTTTATTTAAAGAGATGCCATTTGTTTTCTAATCTGTACTAGATAAACAGATATCCAATTTACTTTCCATCTCCATACTTCTATCCTCCCATACAATATACCTATAGTGCTCCAAGCACATAATGGTCAATCAACAAACATACCAATATTGAAGAATCCACACATGTGAGTGGTCTTTATCTTTCTAAGAATTTCTCATTTTGACTTTCCACTTGTGCGATTGTGCGCTCAGACAGAACAGCCAGAAGTGTGACATCAGTTTCTCTGTTAACGTTACCAAATACAGTGATGATTGGACTGATAAGCACAAAAGCTCTGCTTAGGGCCAGAGTTGATGGGTTTTGGCTCCCATGAGAAGTGCTTCTCTTCCCATGCAAGCCAAAGGGCATGCAAAAGTAGTTGAAGTATACCAAGTGCAGGTCAACTGCCCCTGCAATGAATTCTGAATTATGGAGAAATAAAGAGGGAAACTTACCTTCCAAAAGTAGCTTTACCATGTTCTGCATTGCTGGATTTCTCATGGCCATGCAAACAAAGGAAAGGAGAGAAATCCCTTGGATCACACAAGTCTTTGGCCTGTGCAGAAGCATCTGGATGTCCCTGACGATTAGCTAGAGCAAGCAGATTGGATGAAGCTTGGGTTTTAGGGATCTTGAATGGAGCAGTTGTCTGGAAAAAAGCAATACCATTAAAAATGAGATTTACAGAGGTTTTCTATATAATACACCGCCATCTGGGTATAGCCACAGATGGGCATGTTGGCAGCAGGCCACTGCTGTACAAATTATTTTATTAAACACAAAGATACTAGGAGTTATGGTATGAATCTACAAAGACTGAACAGCAATTGGCTCATTGGCACGGTTGACTGTTGCTGTTGAATTTGTGAATATTTTATTACTATAGTGATGCAGGTCAGTTAAGTAGTTAAGACTAGAACTCCAGCCAGGTGTTTCTGGATAAACCCTGGTACAGTTAAAACCACTGTTATATTTTCACTGTTATCTGTAGTCCCATTTTAGAAACTTTCCTCTCACTTCCTGTACAGGTGACTGGTGCCACCACAAGAGGAAGTGAGAGAAAAATCTTACCACACTAATGTCCTGAATAACTATATATATATATATATATATATATATATATATATATATATATATATATATATATATATATATATATACACTTTTAAACGTCTTAGGTTTTAGACCCTTTTTTGTGTAAAAAAAAAAAAAAAGGCTAAAATACTGGGGCTGCTGACCCAATACAAGTTATCTGGCTGTTAGCCTTACCCACTGTGTTCTAATTGGTGACTTAGCCCACCCCATCTCTCATTTCTCTTTGGTCATAAGGAAGAGATAGGGGCAGTTTTAAGACAAAGCAGCACTTAAACATTGTTGTCGAGGGATCACTGCCAATTATAGCAATCAGCAACTCAGAGTCATAGGGAGTGATTTACTAAAACTGGAGCAGACAGAATCTGGTGCAGCTGTGCATAGTATTCAATCAGTTTCTAACTTCAGATTGTTCAATTAAGCTTTGACAATTATCCCCCATTCACATCGGCACGATTTGACAGGTCAAATCGCATGTCAAATCGGAGCCTTTTGCCGGCAATAGGAGTGCCCCAATGGGAGCGGCGCCGCACCGATTTCCAAGAGTAGTTACTGCACTACTGTTGGCGACTTCGGGTACGATTTCAATAGACATCTGGGCATGAACCCACACAGATGTCTTTCGAGTCACCCCCAAAGTTGGACTGAAATGTGGCTTTTAAATCGTGATAAACACCCACGATTTCAAAGCCTTGTTCATTGTGAATGAGGGCTAAAACTTAGAAGCAGACCGGTTACTATGCACAGCTCGACCAGATTCTGTGCACACCATCTTTAGTAAACCTCCCCCATTGTGTTTGGTTCCCAGCCTCATATCTGTGACCATGGCAGCTAATAACAACCTGGTCACTGCCAAATGTACAGTAGGTACATCAGTGACAGCTGTTCTTTTTTGGGGGGGGGGGGGGGGGCAAACAACCAATCACCCCCCCCGCGCTGTTTGCCGGTCGGTCTGCCACTTACCTCATCATAGGTGGCAGGCAGCGTGGTGCAGTGGCTCGGTTCTGAGTCCCTTCCTCCTAGGCGTCCAATAGGATCGCCTGTCCTTTCAGCTAATCGGGTGACCAGTGTCATAACCCGCTTCCTGATTGGCCGGGAGGAGGATCAGTGTTACAACAGCGAATATTCACTCCCTGCTGTAGCACAGCTGGGTGGGCTGAGAGCGCATTCCCTGCGACCCAAGCCCACCCTATATATTGAAGCCTATTAGAGCCTCTAGCTGTAATCGGTGCTTCAAAGAAACAGCCCCTCCCCATTGGAATTCATGCGCCGGTGTCCTAAAAGGGGCCGGACTCATGGATAGGGGAGGTGGTGATGGACAGGGGGGTGGCGCCCGTGCACCCTTAATGGATGGGCCGCCCCTGAGGTACATACCAATGTGCACCTACACATCCACACTTCTGTACAGACTGCAGAGGTGGGTGCATGTGTACTTCCACAAATGTTGATAAGTGAACAGGTGCACTTGTGTAAAAAAGCAAAGTTATGGTATCTATCTACATCCTGATCCTGGAAGGCATAGCCAGTCAGGATACAGGACTATTTTTGGTGGATATTAGGGGTTACAGCGCTACAGAAAAGCCAATGATACACATCAAAGAACAAACCTTGGTTGGAGATCCAATGATGGTAGGCAGTGGGGTTTTATACAGCCATTCTGAGCTCCTAGGAGAAGATCCCATGTGCTTTGTGGGAGATGCACCAAGACTGACAGGCCGTGCTGGCTGTGGTGAATGGCTAAAGCCATGTCCAGCATAGGAAGGGCATACAGGATCTGAGTGCTGCTTTCGTAGCTTCTGTTTGTTCTGGTAAATGTCAGTGAGAGTTGGTGCACTTTGCAGTCTTGCGCCTAACAAAGACTGTGGGGACTGTGACTGTGGCACTGGGGACCCTGAACAAAGAATAAACATAATGTATGAAAAGTTTATACTACAAGTCTTAAAGCCAGAGCCAGAACACAGTGCTCATACACCCTGCCCCTAGCATTAGTGGTTGACTGGAGAACTATGCAGGGGGAATGCTAGACCGCTGGGGGTCCAGACTACTGTATTCTGTGTTGAGCAACGGTCCAGATCTCCAGTGAGGTGCACAAGTCATTTTAACAGAACATTTGTTCATTCAAAAATGAAAAGAATACTGACACATTCCTTACTGCAGTAACAACAAAAAGAACAGTGCGCTTTAAGGCCCCTTTCCCACTAGCAGACCCATTAGGTCCTCCTGTCAGTTTTTCAGCTGGACCTGATCAGACCCTCCAGTCTCCTCTATGGAGTGGGGGGGGGGGGGGGTGTACACGGACATGCCTGTATCCTACCCGCTAAAAACAGACGGATGTGGATCCGTTCCCCACCCATCTAGCGGATCAGGTCAGATGGCAGTCAGGTGCAAAAGGACAGGCGGTCTGCTTACATCTGACCGCCCATAGAGGACAGCAGGCTGTGTGTGCTCTGCATAAGCAAAGACCAGCCATCTGCCTGCTCAGATTACCCACTGAGCAGGCAGACTCCAATGTGTGTGGATGGGGCCTAAAGCGTTTATTTGCATTAACATTTCAAATAACAAAGTAAAATGAAACCTTTAACAAGATATTTCAAAATCTTTAGGATTTACTGTGAATGAGTAGAGTTTTAATTATTGCAGTGTTAATTATAAAAATTAAGACCGTATATATAATAAATATATAGAAATATAATAAATGTTACTGTTCATATCAAAAGAGAGTGTCTCTAGATTGGCCTTGCTTCACTTGATCACAATCACAGGTCTGTCTGGGTAAAGCTGTAACCTTACTACCAATAAAAAGGTCTGCTTAGGTAGCTAGCCTTAATTCACTTTGTCTCAGTTAGATGCCGGGCAGGATGAGTCATATTTAGTTCAGTTCATCTTGTCACAACACTTTTTTCTCCACAGCGACTGTTTTATTGCTCGATAAAGATCAGGCTCTTTACTTAGCAACATATCTCCCAAACAGTAATATTGCATTCAACCGTTTTTTTTAAATTTGTGACAATGAGCATCTGTTCAACTTGATGTACTATTCAGCACTGTATTTTTGTTTCTTTTCATAATGGGCTTAGAATACGGATTTAAGCAAATCTTTGCTAAACTATAGCTGTTGTTTGGGCAACAATTTTTTTGGCAGTCGTAAAACTCAAAGCCAGCTGGCTAAGTGGTTTATATCGAATTCATTTGAGAGCAAAATGAGTAAACCAAACACCTACCTCCTGAAGAACTTCGGCTTCTGGACTCATGTCCTTGAGGGTGACCACAACAACAGTGGCCTAGCTGCTCTGGGATGGTTCCAACTAAACAAGACCAAGATAAAAACCAAAGGAGTAAGACTTAAATGCTACCTACACTTTAGAAAATATTTCTAAGTATGCATGGACAATATTAGGACCAATACATGCACATGATCAATGTTTCTGTTACAAAAATTCTGCCTTATTTGATATTTTTATAGCGCTGAGAAATGTCAAACTTTTATCCTGCAGTGGGGCAGTGCCTGCACTTCGAGGAATAATTCTAGGTGAGAGTAACACTTGTACATAGCAATTCAACGATCCCCCCATGCTCTGGTGGTGGACTGTCCCTCAGCGGCATCATGTCCAACGTAGAGCTATTGACCCTATATCCATCTTGATGACGTCAGGACCACAGTCCACTGCAGTATGGGGAAAAGACGCTGCAGGGGTCAGTCTAGCAGTGCGAAGGAGCAGAGGATCGGGTACGTAAATCTTTTTTCTATGCCCACTAGAACTAAAAGTAGTTAACCTTTGCAGTGCGGGTGCAGCCCAACTGCAAGGGAGAATTATCAAGTTTCCTAGAGGTGGGCTTTAACGTGGACTTAGAATGAATCTTTCATGAGGCAGACATATGCAATTTCTTCCTTTAAAAATAGTGTCATTCTGTAATCCCATTGGCTTGTGGTTAGACTGCATACAATCATCATCTGCATCTTTTCTGATGCAAAGTATGGGGAAAGCTGGCAAGGAGAACCATACTCTTAAAGGTTAAGTTCACCTTTTCCAGAAAATAGCCTATGCAGTCAAGGGGCCCCAGGAGATACTGAAAAACTGTGCAGCTTTCTATAATGTTCAGTAATATTCTTGCCATACCTGTAGGCCATTTGGGTCTCCCAGAAGCCTGTCTAACAAACTTCCAGCTAGCAACCCTCATGTTTTGGCTTGTTGTTAGGACATGAAAACTTTTTTTACTGTAATGCTGGGAGTATGCATTCAACAATTTTCATGTCCTTTTAACAAGGCAGGATGCGGGGGTTGCTAACCTGGACATGCTTCTGGTTCTCAATTCCCGTCCTCAGGACCCACTCACAGGCCAGATTTTAAGTATTACTTTGGGGAGATGCAGACTAGAATACTGCAATCATTGAGCAGCAAATGATATCACCTGTGATGTATTTCAGCTATCTTGCAAACCTGGCCTGTTAGTGGGTCCTGAGGACAGGAGTTGAGAACCACTGTTCTAGAGGGACCAAATGGGCTTAAAGTTATGACAATACAAATTGCAGTTTTTTAATATCTATCGAGTCTCCTTGACAGCATAGGCCATTTTCTGGAAAAGGTGAACTTGGGCTTTAAGGCCAAGGGAGCTAGAGGAGAGGTTGAGATTCTACTGAGCATACATTTCCGCACAAATCTGTTTGGAAACGGTTACCACTACATTTCCATTTATCCAGTGCGACTTTTAGCACTTACCTAATGGTGATGGAGAATAAGGTCTTGAAGAGCCAGTGGACAAGCGGCGTCCGATGGCTTGCACCACATCTGTGGAGCTGGGAGACCCAGAGCCAACTTTGAGAAAGCCCATGGGGCTGGTATTTGAGCGCCTCACTGCACCAGATCTGCTGTGGGAAGAGGAGAAATTAAAAACGTTAAAGGTTTGTGTTCTGTAACATATGATGCAAAATGAAGGCTTTAAACATTCACAGCTCTACAAAAATAAAAGCACAGCAGTAACAAACTTGGCAATTAATTTCTAAACACTTGAGTTAAGTGCCATCACTCTAATCCTCAACAGTCTACTGTGAGTGCATTTAAGGGGGGAGATTACTGTGCATTTTTTAATAAAACGTAAAAGGCAGGAACAAATGGGAACAAATAAACACAACGACGACAAGTATGCTAGGTACATTTTAGCAGGGATAACATAATTTTTATAGAGAGATGTATATAGAGACTACTTGTACACCTGCATATTAGAAGGACAGCCTTTTCACATAACTGTAAAAGCTGACCTCCTGGCATGATCTTAATTGCATGCCCACATTGGTGCAGATTGGAATAATGTAAGCATGCAATCACTGTAATTAGAGCCGACTACTACAACAATGCTCTGTATCTACAGTGGTCCCATGAAATATGCATACTTACATTGGCAAGATGAAGCAATGTAACCATGCAATTAAAGTGTTACTAAGCCCAGGACCCTGCAATCACTATATCTGGTCCTCCACAGTACACAGAACATGGAAATGCAATTATTTTAGTAAATATAATTTTCTAAATACCTTTTCTCATCAGCAGTATATATCCGTGTTGCGATTTCTATCAGTTCCTGGTGAAGCTTGTAGCACTGAGCTGTCCTATAAGGATGCAGGGCTCCTGACCCGCTATCTGGACAGTGCTGATTGGCCCTGTGCTGATCACATGCACTCTCCCAAGAAAAAAAAAACCTCTCTAGAAATACACATCAAACTGAGCATGTGCAGCCTGACTCCAAAGGCTCTGTCTTATCAAGACTTGTCCAGGGGGGCAGTGCAAGAGGGGGAGGATCTGAGCATACAAGACCAAGCAGCCTTTTTACACAATGTGGAGGATTAACCCCTTAGGTTCCACAGTGAGTACAACAAGCATGCTTTACTGCATATAAAGACCGATTTTACTGTTGTGGGTTTAGTAACACTTTAAGATCATACTTGGGATTCAGCCTTAATAATGATTCACTTTAAAGTAGAACTTCAGCCAAAACCTCCCAGCCAGAATTAGACTCTATCAAATTTTTATTTTGCAGTTTTGTGTCTCTGTTTAGTATATTCCCCTAATTTCTGTTCTAATGAGCACAATAGGGAGTGAGGGGAAACACTTTACAGAGGTCACAGAGAGCAATAGATACTTGACAGATATTCTTTTTCAAACTGATCCAGAACTGGGAATAAAAAAAAAAGTTGTAGGTAGAGTTCCACTTTATTACATCATACTGCTGAGCACTGAACTGCAAATGAAATAAAATTAAATCTTAGCAGCACTAAGGTCGTTGGTTCGAATCCCAGCCACGGCACTACCTGCATGGAGTTTGCATGTTCTCACTGTGCCTGCGTGGGTTTGGCACAAACATGAAAGCAAGGCTCCATGCTGCCTTGTATCAACGTTTCAGGCTGCTGATGGTGTAATTCTGTGGGGGATATTTTCTTTGCAAACTTTGGGCCCCTTCTTACGACTTGAGCATCGTTTAAACGCCACTGCCTACCTGAGTATTGTTGCTGACCATATCCATCCCTTTATGACTACAGTGTTCGTCTTCTGATGGCTACTTCCAGCAGGATAATGCACCATATCTCAAAACTCAACTCAAACTGGTTCTTGAACATGACAAGTTCACTGTACTCCAATGGCCTCCATGGTCACCAGATCTCAATCCAATAGATAATACGCGGGGAAGAATGTTCATTTTAATTATGTTGATTTTCCCTAGCCAAGAGTGGGATAGATTGGACCACTTTCTTAGATCTGCTCTAATGCTATTTAATAATGGAATGTAATTATATTTAAAAAGAGAGCGTAGTCTAGGTGTGAGGTATATGCCCAAATACTTCATATGGGTCTGTTCCCATCTGAATGGGAAGAGGGGCTTCAGGGAGGTCGCTTCTGTCCTAGGGAGGTTAATGTTGAGGATTTCCGATTTGGAGAGGTTTATTTTAAAATTTGATATCATTTGGAAGGTAGAAAAAGCCGACATTAAGTTGGGCAGGGAGATACGCGGTTGTTGGATAAAGAAGAGTATATCGTCCGCATAAGCAGCATATTTGTGAGTTCTACTTCCTACCTGGATACCATGTATATTAACATTATGTCTAATTGTTGCTAAGAACGGTTCCAAAGTGATAGCAAAGAGGGGGGGGAGAGGGGGCATCCCTGCCTAGTGCCGTTGTGCAGGGTAAAGGGATCACTTAGTGAGCCGTTTATGCGAATTTGCGCAGATGGGGCGGAGTACAGTGAAGAAATGCGATGGAGCATCTTCGGGCCCAAACCAAAGTGTCGTAAAGTCAACTTGAGATAGTCCCAGTCCACCCTATCAAATGCTTTTTCAGCATCGGTAGAAAGGAGTAGGGTGGGCTGGGCACATCTTTGAACATATTGGATTAGGGAAATTGTCCGTAAAGAATTATCTTTAGCCTCTCTGTGCGGTATGAAACCGGTCTGGTCTGCCGAAATCCAACTAGGTATGAAAGGGAGAATGCGGTTGGCCATCACTTTGGCAAATAATTTAATGTCCGTATTTATCAAGGAAATTGGCCTAAAGCTGCTGCAAAGGGTGGGATCCTTACCGGGTTTAGGTATAACAGTGATATGTGCTGAAAGGGATTCTGGACGTAAGCCTGAGGTTTGGGAAATGGAGTTAGCATATGCTGTGAGACGAGGAAGTAGGATATCTTGAAATGTCTTATAATAAAGGATAGTGAAACCATCGGGGCCGGGGGCTTTACCCGAAGGAGAGGATTTTAAGGCGGATTGGAATTCTTCAATGGAGAAGTCCTCTTCCAATTCCTTAAGAGCTGACCTAGATAGTTTAGGGAGGTTCGCCGCCCTCAAATAGGAGAGGATTCGGGAGCGCCTCTCAGATGGGGGTAGAGGGGCTAGCCCGTTCGTGACATTATAGATATCCGCATAGAATTCTCTAAAGGCTTTAGCTATGTGTGGGGTTGCATGTACTAATTTACCCGATGGAAGTTTAATTTTAGGGATAAATGACTGTGTTTGTTTCGCTTTAAGGGACCTAGCTAGTAATCTGCTTGGCTTATTACCCCATTCATAAAATTTTTGTGATATGCGGTGAAATCTCTTTTTAGTATCTAAATTTAAAAGGGTTTGTAGTTCTTCGCGTTTAAGTGTGAGGGCTTTAAGGTGTGCGCTATGAAGTGATAGTTTATGTTGTTTATCAAGGTCAGCTATTTGTTGCAGGACCTGTGCTATTTGATGACCATGCTCCCTCTTCTTCCTAGCACCGAGTTCAATTAAATGTCCCCTTATAGTTGCCTTATGCGCTTCCCAAACAACAGATGGGGAGGTCATAGAGGTTGCATTATCTTTGAAATAATGTTTCAGATGAGAGGCTAACATGGAGACTTCAGTTTGGTTAGAGAGGAGAGCTTCATTAAGTTTCCAGTTATTTGTGGTACGAGATAAGGTGGGCATGGTCATACACATCGTCACAGGTGCGTGATCGGATAGGGTTGCTGTACCTATATGGGCAGATTTGAGGAGAGGAAGATGGAAGTGATCAAGGAATATATTATCTATTCTTGAGTAAGATAAGTGTGTTGCAGAGAAATGGGAGAAGTCTTTATCCTTAGGGTGTAACAGGCGCCAAACATCTATTAGTTGATGGTCTGAGAGCCTTTTTTTAACAAAAGCTAAACGTTTAAAAGAAATGTTAGAGCGGCCCTGGGAGGTATCCATTGTAGGGTCAAGGGGCATATTTATGTCACCAGCGAGGACAATGACGCCTTTAGCAAATTGTGAAAGTTTAGTGAGGGTTTGCGATAGAAAGGTTGGTTGATTCTGATTTGGGGAGTACATGTTTGCAAATGTGCATAGGGTATTGCCTATAAAGCCCTTGAGGAAGAGGAAACGACCATGGTCGTCTGCAAGCATTTCCGCTAAACGAAAAGATACCTTACTACTGAAACCAATGGCAACACCCTTTGCTTTATTAGTGTCAGAAAGACCGTAGTACCACTGCGGAAAGTGGGGTGAGGTCAATCTGACCGAAGTGGTGTGGGTTAAATGTGTTTCCTGAAGGAAGGCAATTGAGCAATTATTGCGCTTTAGCTCACGCATCACTTGGTGTCGTTTACCAGCGACGTTAAGGCCTCGAACATTATATGATGTAATTGTCAGAGTTGCCATTGGTGCAGCAGAAAGGTATAACTTACTTTAAATTTCCACATATGCCAACGTGGGGGGGGAATGGAGAGGAAAGGGTAGAGAAAAAAGGTTTGGGGAAGTAGGGGAAAGGGGAAATAACATACAGAAGGAGTATACCAACAAATCAAAACAAATGTGGGAATCACGAAAAAAACACGCAGAAATCTGCAGTGTTCCCTGAGGGGAGAGAAAGAACAAGCAGCCATCTGGAGCTCCGCTAAGAGTCCAGGTAAAAGAATTATTTATTTATTTATTTATTTATTATTTATTATTTATTATTTATTTATTATTATTTATTTATTATTTATTTTTCAAATGATTCCACTTGGTGTCCCGGTGGGGTTCTTCACTATACTACAAGCAATGATTTCCCGATTTGTTTGGGGGAACAGTCGCCCTAGAATATCCAGGGACGTTCTCTTTCGCTCCAAATTCTCTGGGGGACTGGCACTCCCAAACTTTAAGACCTATTATCATGCTGTCATATTATCTAGAATCGCAGACTGGAAATACGCGATTAATTCAAAATTATGGGTGCAACTAGAATACTCTCTGAGTGGAACCGATCTTTCGGCTAGCCCATGGATACCCAAAACCCATAGGCACACTTCCCACACTGTGTCCACACTCACCACGTCTTCACTAGATATATGGGATGCCATATACAGGAAATTTTCCTGGACTTATGACTCCCCCCTGATGCCCCTCCTCAATCACCATTATTTCCTACCAGGTTTACTGGATCCGGGATTTAAATCCTGGTCCCCAGAAGAACCTCTTCTGCTACATCACGTTATACACGCCAACACAATCAAACCTCTTTCGGAGATTCTCAGAACCACTCAACTTACATTTCTGGACAAGTGGAGATATCATCAATTACAACGCTTTTTACATTCCCTCCCTCATCCGTTACGAGGTTTACAAGATTTAAATGGCATAGAAGAAATACTTTACCCAAAAGACCCCCCTTTACACGGAATCTCTCAGTTTTATAAGGCTCTTATTGGCCTCTCTAACCCTGGGTATCCCCATTTCTTGGCAAATTGGGAATCAGACTTAGACTCCCCCATAACAAACACTCTAAAAGATAAAATCCTAACACTCGCTCATGTCTCCTCACCCGCCTCCAGGATGGCAGAAGTCAATTATAAACTTCTTTCCAGATGGCATTACACCCCATTTAAAATGCATCGAATGTTCCCTGATAGCTCCCCGTTGTGTTGGAGGAGCTGCGGGAACGAAGCTTCTCATGCACACATTTGGTGGCACTGCCCGCTCATTCGTCCTTTCTGGACCAATGTTATTAACCTCATAAAACTTATCACAGACGTTAGTCTCCCCCATGATCCCTGGGTTGTCCTTTTCCACGCCACTAAAGAATCCATAGGTACTTACAAACGCTCCCTTATACCGCATTTGCTAAACACTGCCAAGGCCCTAATCCCCACATTGTGGGGACAACCTACAATCCCGTCTATACAAACTTGGTTGCGTAAGGTCTCGGAGGTTCACCACCTAGAAGATATAACTCACAGCATCAGGGGTACCTCTCAGAGACACACTCTAACATGGACACCCTGGATAGTGTTCACATCTTCAACCCATTATAAAGACATTATAACTCAACATATGTGAGCCTACCTCCCTGACCTTGTCCTGGGTCTCATTGGACCTATTCTCAGAGTTCCTTCCCTTTACTGACAGCAAACCAAATTAAACTAAATTACCTTCTCTTCACATACTATCAGGCTAAAGGATATTAACATTTTGTGATATGACGATAGACATGCCAACCCCCCCCCCCCCCCCTGCCCTCTTCCCCCATCACCCCCTTTTTTTTTCCCCATTTCTACCCTCCTCCCTTTTCTAAATTTCATTTCTTTCTTTTCCTTTTTCTCTCTGTTTCTTCTTCAGTCCATTATATATTTTTTCTTTCAATTACAAATCTTATTCAGACTCAATCTTAAGGTTTACTGTGAATATCAAGCTCATATACATTTTAAACAGCTGTTCGATGCTAGTCTATGTACGCTTGTTTATTCCCCTCAGATCTTTCGATGGCACTTTTTTTTTGATCTTCATTTCTCATTGAGTGTTTATGCCTTTCGAAACCTACCTGTTTTGTATTTATAAGATTGTTTCTCATATGTCTTATGTTTAATCTGTCTTTTTGCATTCCCCCCCCCTTTTTTTTTGTTTTCTCTCTCTTAAAAAAAAAAACAAGTCCTCAATAAACATTTATTAAACAAAAAAAATCTCAATCCAATAGGGCAGGGGTCCCCAACCATCGATCCATGGCCTCTCTGCAGCCGGGCCGCGAGTGCGGCAGGCCAGTAAGCAGGCTGGCGAGCGAGCAGAGAGCTGACATCTCTCACCGCCTTCCCTGCAAACAGCAGTTCCGCCCTCACTGTGCAGCAGAGAGATTACAGTACTCATCGTTCCACAGTGTCTCAGCTGTTGATCATCTCCTTCTCGTCAGTCAAGCCCACAGCCAGCCGCATCTGGTGGCGGGCAACGGTGGCAAGTGAGCAGCCGCATCTGTTGGCAGGCAACGGTGGCAAGTGAGCAACCGCATCTGGTGGCAGGCAACGGTGGCAAGTGAGCAGCCGCATCTGGTGGTAGGCAACGGTGGCAAGTGAGCAGCCGCATCTGGTGGCAGGAAACGGTGGCAAGTGAGCAGCCGCATCTGCTGGACCAGCCTTTGCCCTGACAAATTGCCCTTGAAAAAACGCATCCCCTCAGGCCTTGGCATCATTTTCTTCCACACAGCTGGTCCGCGATGACAAGAAGGTTGGGGACCGCTGCAATAGAGCACCTTTGGGATATGGTGGTTTGGGAGATTCGCATCATGGATTTGCAGCCTACAAATCTGCAGCAACTGCGTGATGCTATCATTGTCGATGGGCCAAAATCTCCGAGGAAGGTTTCCAACACTTTTTTAAATCTACGCCATGAAGAATTAAGGCAGTTCTGAAGGCAAAAGGTGGTCCAACCCGGTACTAGCAAGGTGTAGCTAATAAAGTGGCCAGTGAGTGTATATTCAAAGTGCTGAGTAAATTGTCACCGCTATATGAAAACATGTAATAAATAAATAATCTGGTCAAATGTGTGCCCTATGTACAAGCCCATCATATGCTGCAACTGTGTCTACTGTACAGTGTGTAGCATGTTACATTACAAGCCATATATGCAATATATGAAAGATGAACAGTTCAAGTACACATGTGTAGCATGACTTGTATACTAGGGGTAGTGCAAGCAGTGTACATTTAATTCAGTGAATATTCCTAACAAAAAAGGGCAATTCCACTGAAAAGCAAAGGAACCAAGTAAATGCCAAATGTTATACAAAACTAGGATATTAGGAGAAAATATACAATGGTTTTACAGGCAACTAGTATATAGTTATATAATTTTTGTTCTAAGAGTAATATCTCTTTGAGCGACATACCTGGGGGAGCCATGAGGATTAGATGTAGGACTAGCAGTAGATGAGAGATTCTGCTCAATGCGTTGGTAGTTCCGTAGTTGGGTTGGGACAGGAATAGGTGCAGTCTCGCTGCGTGGTGACACCTGAGGCTGGCTCTGCCTGAAGTCAAAAAGCAAGGACAGAGGGAATAAATCTCTGTGTACTGGTCTCTGGCTTATTTGAACCATTATGCAGCTAGGAAACAAAACAAGTACAAAATGTTCTCCGCTGTCAGAAATAATAGCTTATAGTTCCATTGTTCCTATTCTAGGTTACTAAATCTGTTTCCCGTTGTGTCTTCTCGGTGGCATACAAGCAAAGAATCTGAGCCTTCATACACTAAGCCTGTAAATCAGCAAGACCAAGTCCCTCCTCCACGTTAGCCTCCTCCACATTCTCCATTTGAAAACAAAGCAATTCTAGGAAAGTCAGCTGTACTCAGAACAGGAAGTACAAGTAGAGTTCACTCAAGCTGCTCTGCTTACAAGAACTCCACCGTGCGCAGCACGTTACATATAAAAAGTACATTATGCAACTTTACTACCACAATACTAAGTACTTGGTAAACAACTCATAACGTCAAGCTTGCACTGGAAAGGTCTCTTTATCTCCGTTTAGAGGAATTATGGGTTTGTTTTGGTAACAAAACCATAAATCACAGGGCATTTTAATTTATATAGCCCATGCAGAATAGAGGCTATTATTGGTTAGTGATAACATACTGTAGGAGAAACATTGAGGAAGCCAGTTTGGAAAGGAAATGGTGCAGTTTGCTTCTGAGAACTTGTCCTAATTTAGGTCAATCATGCCTCGGCTGCAATGGTTCTTTATAGAGTGGCAGCTGCCTTTGCAGTCTTCCCCTAAACTCACACAAATCTTGGCTCTGGGCTCTATGTAATATGAGATAATGGGGGAAAGCAGTAATAGAGGGTCAACTGATTTTATGGATCTGGATTCTGAAGTCAACTTCCCTGAATAATGGTGCTTTACTAGAAAAGCTGTACCCCTTGTGTTAGGATTTTTTTTAGTAACTGGAGACAGTGAGTACTCTTCTTTATATGCTGAAATACTTTTGATTTATCATAAATGCAGTCCTGTCTCACACATAGAAGCACAAGCTTGACAAGGGAACATAAAAGCTGGCCATACACTGTAATGCCCCTTCCACGTGGGACAGGCTCCATTGGAGTCCACCTGGTTAGTGGGGAATTTGTCCCCTGATCCCTGCTGAGTAGGCGGATGACAGGTCCATGTCTGCTCTGCTTATGCAGAGGGTGGACAGACACAGCCCACTCTACTTTATGGGCGGTCAGATGTAAATGGACCGCCTGTCCGTTAACCCCCCGACTGCCATCCGATCTGCTAGACGAAAGAGGAACGGATCAGTATCTGTGTTTAGAGTGGATAGGATCGGATTGGAATTTGACGGGACACATTAGTTGACACTCACTGCTCCATAGAGGAGACTGGAGGGTCCGATCGGGTCCACTTGAAAAACTGACAGGTCCCTTTCACACTAGCAGACCAAATAGTTCTATTGTACAGCCCCACAGGCTGATAGGAGAAATCGATTGATTCCCAATGGGAGGTATCTGCACTCCTGAGCTACTATATTCTTGCAGATGGCACCGATGGCAAGTAAGACGTATTATGTTGATCTATTAGTCTGCTGTTGGAGCCATTTTATATTTTGCGCATGTTAAAATGCATATTTTAGGCTTAACAATTACTTAAGTCCCCCAAAACATATTTTTGAAAGCAGAAACTCTATACAATAAAATTGTGGCAGTTGCAATTTATGTCACACAGTGATTGCACTACTGTTTATCAAATCTATATTTTCAGTAAAAAATACGCTTAAATTAAATTTTAGTGCACACAAACACAATATAACTCACAATTTTGGTAAACATGGGATATTTGTACTCACCGTAAAATCCATTTCTCTGAGTTTGACGGACACAGCGCCTCCTTAATCTTGACCACTGGGTTATATCGCCTCCGCAGGAGTAGAACTAGGCAGAACGAAAAACACCTGGCTACGCCCATGTGCTGTCGTCAGTATATAACCCTCTCCTTGATTTAGGTATTCAGTTTAGTAGCAAGCAGTAATAGAAGTATCAAAAACTTCATAGAGGGGTGGGTGCTCTGTCCATCATGAACTCAGAGAAATAGATTTTACGGTAAATACAAAAATCCCATTTTCTCTTTCTTTCGATGGACACAGCACCTCCTTAATCTTGACCATTAGGACTTCCAAAAGCAGTGCCAACAAAAAAATGAGGGGTGGGCAAAATAACCCAAGACTAAAACACAAAAGCCCTAACCAGGACACAGGAGCCTTAACCGGGTCACAGGAGCTCCATCTGAAGTAAAAAACGTTAAAGAAAAAACACCCCTCAAGAGGGAACCCCCCTCTTAAAACCGCAGCTTGCAAAACCTTGCAGCCAAAAGAAGCATCCGCAGATGCCAAAATATCTACTTTATAGAATTTAGTGAGGGTATGCACTGACGACCAAGTGGCCGCCTTCCAAACCTGTGATACTGACGCTTGATGACGGAAGGCCCAAGAAGTACTAAGCGCCCGAGTAGAATGCGTTGTGACAGGGAAAGGAGGAACCCGACCCTTAATAGAATAGGCCCGAGTCACAGTCTGTCTGATCCATCTGGAGTTGGTAGCTGAGGAAGCGGCCAGCCCTTTCCTTGGTCCCTGTGTAACCAAATAAAGTGAGTCTGACCTCCAGAAGCACTCAGTGGCTGCCAGATACACTCGAATCGCACAAACCACATCCAAGGTATGCAAAGCAAATTCCTTGGGATGAGCTGGCTTGGGACAAGGACGGCAACACAATGTCCTCATTCAAATGGAAGTCAGAGACAACCTTGGGCAGAAATGACGGACAGGGACAAAGAACCACTTTATCCCTATGGAGTACTAAATAGGGACTACAACAGGATAATGACGCCAACTCCGAAACCCTGGGGGCCGAGGTAATAGCCACCAAGAATTCCACCTTCTGGGACAACGTAGGTAAGGCAATCTCCCAAATATTCTCAAATGGAGGTTTCTGGAGAACCGATAGCACCAAGTTTAAATCCTATGGCGGCAAAAGAGACCTTACAGGCGGAGCCACATGCCGGATTCCTTGAATGAAGGTACGAACTAAAGAGTGAGTGGCTAGGGGGTCGCTGAAAAAAGACTGCTAAGGCAGACACCTGGCCCTTGATGGTACTCAAAGCTAACTTTTGCTTAACGCCCCGTTGAAGAAAAGGCCACAGAAAAGGATAGAGGATGAACGCCAATCGACTCACACCAAGAAATGTACGCTTTCCACGTACGATGGCATATCTTACTAGAAGTCGACTTTGTCGCCTTCACCATAGTAGGGATCACTGATCCTGACAGACCTCTATCTCTCAGTACCTGGCTTTCAATGGCTAGGCCATTAAAACCAGTTGCTGTAAAGCAGGATGGAAGCTCAGCCCTTGGTACAACTGGTCCTCTTTGAGAGGTAGCTTCCAAGGGACATTTACAGCCACCAGAATGAACAGAAGACTTTTGCCCTCAGTCCTTCACAGGCACTGCAGAAGAGGAAGGTGTTGGCCCCGCAGTGGTACTAGGACGACTGCGGCTTCTACCAAAGGAACTCGCGAGATTGCCACGAGCCTCAGTTACTTCCTGTGGAACTGAACCTGTTGAAGGGGCCGACGTTTGACAAGAAAAACGACTAACCTGGTCAGCATTCACTCCAGAGGCAGACCCAGGTAACCCAATTTCCTGGACAGGGCTAGAGGGGACCTTGGGTAGTTCGGACGTCACCTAGAGCTGCTCGATTAATCATTAAGAATCATTAAGAATCAAAATCGCAATCCTTTTCCCTTTCCGATCTTCAAAACAGCATGTCACAATTCTTTCTAACAAGTGCAGAGAGTTCTCACAACTGGAAAAAATAAATATAAAAATCCAGGCAGCCTGCCAAGTTTTATCACAACGCCACGAATAAGTAGAAACAAGGCATGTAAATGAAGGAAGTTTAACCATTTAAAGACCAAACCTTTTCTGACATTTGATGATTACAAGTAAAAATTATTTTCTGCTAGAAAATTACTTGGAACACCCAAACATTATATATATATTTTTTTAGCAGAGACCCTATAGAATAAAATGGTGGTTGTTGCAATATTTTATGTCACACTGTATTTGCACAGCGGTCTTTCAAACGCAATCTTTTAAAAAAAATACACTTTAATGAATTAAAAAAAAAAAAACTAAATAGTAAAGTTAGCCCATTTTTTTTGTATAATGTAAAAGATGTTACACCACGAGAATCGTGATCTTTATTCTACGCAAAAAAATTGTGATTCTCATTTTAGCGAAAATCGTGCAGCTCTAACGTCACCCGAACCTTTACAGGAATTATACCTGCACAGGGAGACACAGGGCCCCTCAAAGTGGACGAACTCTGTCCCCCTTCTTTGCTACCCCCAAAAGATTCAATTCGTGGACCCCTTTGATGCTCACAAAGGAGGTCCATGAATCTGGAAACCAGCCAAAATGTCCCCCCACCCCAGCAATGGGTGAGGGCAGACCTTCATGCTAAAGGAGTCTTGTCAGTGGATCCGGAGAAGCCTGCTCTAGGCTTAGCAGAACAAGATTTCTTGGAACTTACCGGGGAAGACCTGAGAAATCGGTTTCCTTTATCTGCAGTCCCAGGAGCCCGGAAGAATTTCTTATGGGCTAGTAAGGAAGGCCCCAATCTGGGACGAGGCTCCTTCCCTTTCCTAGATTGAGGCAGGAGGGTACTCTTCCCCCCGTTACTTGCTTAATGATGTCATCCAGGGTAGCCCCAAACAGCCTTGAAAGGGCAGATCAATGAGAGCTTTCTTAGAGGCTTGGTCTTCCGACCAATTCTTAAGCCACAGCGCACTCATAAATCACCACTGCTGAAACAGAAAGCTTGGACAGCACAGGAGCTGCATCCAAGATATACTGCAGCCCATGGACTAACTTGTCCGCTAAATCAACATAAGCAGCGGGAACCTGCTCACTACCCAGACCCTGGAGCAAAAGCTTGGCCCATTCAGTTAGGGTCTGCAACACCAGGGCCGAGGCCAAGTCTGGACACAATGTCGAACAAGCCATAGTAAACATGCTGTGTGCCACAGCCTCTGCTTTCCTGTCAGCCGGGTCCTTTAGGCTGCATTCACACCTGAGCGTTTTCAGCTCGTAAAAAGCCTGAAAAAATGCCTGAAAAAAAACGCCCAACAAGGAAAATCCCATTCAATTCAATGGCACCTGTTCACATCTGAGCATTTTGTCGCCTGAAAAATGCCTTAAGCTCAAAAAAGAACATGAGCTTCTTTGGGGCAGATTACAGGCATTTTTCTGCCTTTTACACTGGTGACCTGTACAAAATCGTGGCAAAAAGCGCAACTTTGAAATGCTCAGGTGTGAATGCAGCCTAAAGGACATGGATTCCTCTAATGGGATCATGATTGCTTTATTCAACCTGAAAACAGGAGGGTCCACCACTGGTGTGTTAGTCCACTTTTTAAAAAAATGATTCTTTAAAGGGGTAGTGTACTGAGAAACGTTGGGAGCCACCTAGGGTGACTTGACTTATGTGTACCAAAGGACACAGCCACATCCGTGGCCCTGCAAGCTGCATCCTCAATCTTTAAAGTCTCCCACACTGCAGTAACAAGTGCGTCCACCAGCACTTTCTCACTCGGTGCTGAGACCACAGAGGACTCATCCTCACTATCGGACGGGTCAGGGGGCGAGATAATAAACCCCCCTGGACGGGCCGCACCCCCCCGGCGGCATCAGGTACAGAATCAGATGAGACAGACTGAGCAGGGGAAGGCAGGGAGATGCTTCCTCCTGGGTCTTTGCCAACACGCACCTTCCACCCGGGATACCAATGACTCAAGGCCCGCCGTCAGCGCAACCATTGGAAGCTGGGGTTCCGAGGCACCTGCCACCCCCATGGGGGGGGGGGATCAGTGGGTGAGATGTGACCCTGAGGCTCCATAGGGAAGAAGACCCTGTAGTACAAAGGAACTTTGGCACCACTAAGGGACCCCCCAATGCCCAGGACACCTACCAGAGAGGGAAATACACAAAGACTCACCCTACCAGTGGAGGAGCGCCACAATTCGGACCCAGCAACATCATGGACGCCGTCTAATTCATATATCCTGGGACAGGAAGAGGAGAAAAGAGGAGGAGCTCCGGCATCTCCACGAGGCTCCGGCCGTCTCCAGCGTCTCACTAGACTAAGAAAAAATGGCCGCCGTCACGTCATCGGCTAGACAAACATGGGCGTCGGCCGGAGACCAGCCAAACCAAGAGGGAATGGCCGCCGTGATGTCATCGGACCTTCCAAACATGGCCGCCGGCCAGAGACCAGCCAAACCAAGGGGGAATGGCCGCCGTGATGTCATCGGACCTTCCAAACATGGCCGCCGGCCAGAGACCAGCCAAACCAAGGGGGAATGGCCGCCGTGATGTCATCGGACCTTCCAAACATGGCCGCCGGACGTTTGACATGCTGAAGCATGCTGCCAGGATCCTCTCTGTGCCTTAAACATCGCTGCACCCTCTGCAAGGGGACCCCCTCCAAAAAGGTACTGTACTCCACCAGGCAGGGTGAACATTTAAAAAGGGACACCGCTACGCTCTCTGAACTGGGACCCCCAAACTGCACACTACCTTACACTGCACACACAGCAGGACATGCACCTAGGGGTCTCTGCTGCACCCTCTGCACTGGAACCCCCCCCCCCATACCGCCAGGGCAGAACACAAACCACCCTGAAGGGAAATGTTGGGGGAGACCCCCAGGGGTCTCTGCTGACTGCCCTGGGACTCCCACCAATCCATGGGGGGTGGAGGAAGCCCAGCTTAACCATGGGATTTTAGGATGGGAGGAGGGATCCTGTAGGCAGGTCTGACCATCCCTGGAGCGTACCAACATCCACCCCAAACCGCACAAAGAGGGAGAGGGGGGACTGTACTTACCTATCCATGGTGCGGGTGACCTTCCAGACAGAACTCCTCGCCAAGGGACCACTGCGACTTGGACCAGAGCCCGGTCATATGCGACCCTGCGAGACATTTAACTCACGGGCCAGCCTCCGTCCGTTGAGGCCATGTCATGGCCGACCTAGCGCGTAGCTGTGGTCTGCACACGCTCGCTGGCTGGACTGGGGAGACCACTGGATCTAGATTAGATTATCCAGCCCGTCGCCCAGCCCGGCAGTTGATTGTAGATCTCCCAGGAAAAAATACATGGAAGAAACAGGCAAAAAGTAAAATTTGCTAGGACTACAAAATCCCAGCAAGGAGCTAGATCCTTACTCCTGACTAGATAGAAATAAACTGCATACCTAGAGCAGGGAGGGGGTTATATACTGACTGAGGACAGCCCATGGGCATAGCCAGGTATTTTTTATTCTGCCTAGTCCTACTCCTGCGGAGGCGATATAACTCAATGGTCAAAATTAAAAAAGCACTGTGTCCGTCGATGAACGAAAGAGAAATATAAATGATTAGGTTATATCAAGTGAATAGATACCAGATAAGTGAAGCTTTAAAAACTGCACATGCCTGTGAAATGGCAAAAAATATGGTACCCAAAATTGTCCATACAAGACGCTTTAAAAGCCATTACAGCTTATCAGTTTGTGAACAGTGAATGATGGCCCTAGAATCATTACTCTGACTCTGGAGTGGCGTGTGCAGCAATACCCAATATGTGTGATGCAATTGTCATTTATGAAGTGCTTATGTTTGTACATTGGGGAGGGTACAACAGTTTTTAGAGTGTTTTTTATTTTAGATTTTTAAAACTTTTTTTTTTTTACTTAACCTCCCTAGCGGTAATCCCGAGTGTGGCTCGGGGTTGAATTTCAGTACCATTAGCGGTAACCCCGAGCCACACTCAGGATTGCATCTCAGGATCCCGGTCCAGGTTTCTCACCTTGTCCCCAGGATCCAGCGATGTTCCCCCGCTGTGTCTGCGGGCTGTATCCTCCGCCCGATGCTCTGTGTTCCGGGCTCCGTTCCCTGCGAGCGTCGCGACGCATAGGGTGGAGGCCCGGCGGCAAATTCAAAAAGTACAAAATTCATAACACATAAAGTACACTGTAATCTTACAGATTACATTACTGTATCAAATCATTTAACCTCCCTTCTGTCCCCAGTGCTTTGTCCAGTGCCCTGCATGCAGTTTTATATTATATATACTGTTCTTTCTGCCTGGAAACTTGAGATTGTCCATGGCAACCAAAAAGTGTCCCTTTACGTCAAAAGCGGTTTTAGACCAGCTAGAAAACAGCGATAGTAAATTAGAACACTTGCAGAATTGAGCGATAGTGAATCATGGGGAAATTCATTTTATTAATATTTTTTATAATTATTTATAGTTATTTATTATATTATAATTTGTGATTTTGTGTTTCAAACATTATTATAGCCGGGATGTCTACTAGACTCTTGTTTGGACAGAATTAAGTGAGTTATTACTAAGAATTACAGGCCTACAATATAAAACGCCAAATTTCTATGCAAAACAATGAACCGCTTTGAGACGCAAAAATCTGACATAATCATACCGCTAGTTTTGTTAATTGCTATCACATGGGAGCTGAAATGTCCCCAAGTGATAACATAGTGCAGGTCACAGGTTCTCTTTAAGGAGACATCAGGGATCTATTAGGTCTACCCCTAATGTTACTTCTGTACTTTTTTAAACTGACCAAATTGCACTTTATCAACTTCCTTCCTGTCTACAGAGGCTAGAGACTGACAGATCTGAACCCAAGAGAGTGTTCAGAACTTAGATCTCCTGGGTTCATTCTTCACAGGGAAGATCAGCAAAGGAAAGATCACCCTACAAAAACGTTATAAAAACGAAGTAGCTTTGCAGTGAGTTTTTCAGCGTTTTTGCAATAGCGTTTTTTAGCGTTAGCATTTTTTATTATTTTTTTTTTTTAAATGGATGAAAAACGTTAAATGCTGTTATGCAACCAAAAACAGTTGATAACAGCCTATGAGTGCATGGACAGATAGGATAACATGCTGGAGAGTTTATTGACGGTAGAAAAAAACGTCTGAAGCCAAAAACAGCAGCTATAAAAATGTCCAATAACGTCCAGTGTGCATGAGGCCTTAGCCAGCAGTAAAAATGAAAACACACTGCTGACTGCTTTTGTATAGACTGCTTACATGCCAGCACTGCAGCACGTATAAGTATTATGTTGGTTGCAGCAAAAAGTTTAAATAAAGTGATTTTTAGATCTTAGAAGTTCACCACGATTCCCTTCCTTAAAAAATTGCTGAGATAAGATATCTTCTAGGCAGACAAACTCATATAATTTCACTGTGAGAATGGGCAACAAAAACAACCACTGTGTAGCACTCACTGTGGAGCATGATGCAGAGCACGCATATGTAAGAAATGAATATATATTTACATATACAAAACTATAGGCAGAAACCAGAAACTTTTCTTCAAACATTAACACTGACAATATCATTTACAACAAGCTGATCTCTATTCAATGTATATCTAAAAAAAAGATGATTGACTAGTCTATACATTTCTTATAACAATAGAACAGCTATATATAGGTAGTCAAATGCTTTCTGAACCTTGAATTTGGGCAGTCTATATAAATCTTTGTACTGAAGGGCAACTTTACATTGCCATGGGTGTGAATTACTTAAATAAATAACAAATATACAGCAAGTCCTGTTTCAAATCTACTTACTGTGTCAGAAGCAAGTGAAGCTAACTGCTGGTGTTATCCTTCAGTACAAACAATTATACGGACTACTTAATTTTTTTTTTTTTTTTTGTTAACACATGATACCAATGTACTTTGCATCAATACAAGATTCAGTTGCAGCGCATTTTAAACTGTGCCTTGTCATTACATTTCATAACGAAGCCTTGCATCCAAACATAATCTTGCCTGGCCTATCCAGGCTGTTTTAAAATAAAATAGTATTTTGATATAATGGATAATTCTCTTAGCTATCAGTAGAAAAGTGTCTGCTTCTCATATTGTTTGTGTGTTAAAACAGTGGTCTCCAAACTGCAGCCTGGGGGCCGAATGTGGCCCTTTGCTTGCCTCTACTCGGCCCTTGGGGCACTATTCCTCCCACTGACACCAAGGATGTAGTGCTATTCCTCCTACTGATATCAACCATAGGACACTATTCCTTCAACTAAAATCAATGAAGGAGCATTTTCTTTGTTTAGAAAGTTTGGAGACCCCTGTGTTAGAGCCAAGCTAAGCTAAAAACACAAAAGCACAAGGCTAATATACCTGTACGCTACAGTTGAAGAGCTGCAGCGTGAAGAACTGGAAGAGGGTTTTTGCGTCTGTCCGGAACCTCCAGATGTATTTAAAGGTGATTGCCTGTAAAGTGCACAACATACAAATACAATAACCAACCTCTAACCTGTATGCAATACTTGAACAAGGGAAGAAATTGGCTGCACACCAACGTTCTTGAAGTCCATTTATTGAATGTTCCATACAAACTGACATACACCACGGTTGCAGTAGCCGGAACAGAGGTAGACTAGTTTCGCACAGCTACACTGTGTTTACTTGAGCAACAATTTTCCCAAAGTGCAAAGGTTAAATGCTCGGTGTGTCTAGGGGGTAAAGTTCTGGCTGTATTCCTTAACGATCTCCCTGCTCTCGCTGGCTCCAGGGCTCTCCCTTCTCTGCCCAAAGCTCTAGTTTGTGAACAGAACCTTGGCGTCATTAAATACAATACATATTGGGGTTGATTTACTAAAACTGGAGACTGCACAATCTGGTACAGCTGTGGAATATAGCCAATCAGCTTCTAACTACAGCTTGTTCAATTAGGCTGGGTTCACACTGGTGCGACACGACAGCCGTCCTACTTTGGATCCGACTTTGCCCTGCGACATGAAGCCGGCATATGTCCGACTTTCAATGAACGGGGATCCGACTTGGATCCCCGCCGCCCGGCACTGTGTTTGGTATGAATCTTTAGGGGGAACTCTGCACCAAATTTTAAATAAAGAACCGGCATGGGTTCCCCCTCCAAGAGCATACCAGGCCCTTGGGTCTGGTATTGACCTGAAGGGGAACCCCCTACACCGAAAAAACGGCGTGGGGGTCCCCCAAATCCATACCAGACCCTTATCCGAGCACGCAGCCCGGCCGGACAGGAATGGGGGTGGGGACGAGCGAGCGCCCCCCCCCCCTCCTGAACCGTACCAGGCCGCATGCCCTCAACATGGGGGGTTGGTGCCTTGGGGGAGGGGGGCGCGCTGCGGGCCCCCCCACCCCAAAGCACCTTGTCCCCATGTTGATGAGGACAAGGGCCTCTTCCCGTCAACCCTGGCCGTTGGTTGTCGCGACGCTCTCTCCGGCTGGAATGCTCTCTGTGCGCTCTGCTATGGCTTATATAGGCGGTGACCCCGCCCCCTTATGTCGTCACAGTCCCTGGGCATGCTGGGACTGTGACGGCATAAGGGGGCGTGGTCATCCGGTGATGACCACGCCCCCTAAAACGTCACAGTCCCAGCATGCCCAGGGACTGTGACGGCATAAGGGGGCAGGATCACCGCCTATATAAGTCAGAGCGGAGCGCCCAGAGTGCATGCCAGCCCGAGAGAGCGTCGTGTCAACATCAGGAGAAGAGGGCAGAAGGCAGAAGATCGAAGACCGGGCTCCTCCGCTATAGCAAAAGAGCAGAAAATAGCGGAGGAGCCCGGCAGAAGATCCGGAGAGCGCGGAGAAGAACCGGAGAGACCCCCGAAGAGAAGAAGGCAGCAGACCGGGCTCCTCCGCTATAGCAAAAGAGCGGCAAAAGAGCAGAAGATAGCAAAGGAGCCCGGCAGAAGACCCGGAGAGCGCGGAGAAGAACCGGAGAGACCCCCGAAGCCGGAAGAAGGCCCCGGAGCTGTCTAATAAATTACTTTAAAAATCTGTGTAGTGTTTTTTTTTTAATTGACATTTTTTCCCTAGGTGAATAGGTAGGGGTACCATGTACCCCATACTCATTCACATAGGGTGGGGGGCCGGGATCTGGGGGCCCCCTTATTAAAGGGGGCTCCCGGATTCCGATAAGCCCCCCGCCCGCAGACCCCGACAACCAACGGCCAGGGTTGTCGGGAAGAGGCCCTTGTCCTCATCAACATGGGGATAAGGTGCTTTGGGGTGGGGGGGCCGCAGCGCGCCCCCTCTCCCAAGGCACCAACCCCCCCATGTTGAGGGCATGCGGCCTGGTACGGTTGAGGAGGGGGGGGGGCGCTCGCTCGTCCCCACCCCCATTCCTGACCGGCCGGGCTGCGTGCTCGGATAAGGGTCTGGTATGGATTGGGGGGGACCCCCCACGCCGTTTTTTCGGCGTAGGGGGTTCCCCTCAAGGTCCATACCAGACCTAGGGGCCTGGTATGCTCTTGGGGTGGGGACCCATGCCGGTTTTTTATTTAAAATTTGGCGCAGAGTTCCCCCTCAAGATCATCTGAGCACAAGTCGCGTGCCGAAGTCGGATCATGCGAGACGGCGATCCGACTTTGATCCGACTTCAATGATAGTCAATAGGCTGAAGTAGGATCAAAGTCGGACCAAAGTAGTACAGGGAGCATTTCTAAAGTCGGAACGACTTGTGTCGGACCAGTTAGGACGGCTCCCATAGGGAAACATTGGATTTCACACGTCATGCGACATGAGCTCCCAATGTCGGAGCTTTGGCGGACCAGTGTGAACCCAGCCTTAAGCTTTGACAAAAAACCTGGAAGCTGATTGTTTCTTTGCAGAGCTGCACCAGATTTTGCACTCTTCAGTTTTAGTAAATTACCCCTCTTCATAGTGAGGAGGCAGGAATGTGACCGTGGCCAGTAGTCTTGGCTTACAGAGGCAGCTGTAGGGGGACGGATGCAGGGCTGGAGGGGCCATGCTGAAGCAGGGAATAAGTACATTTTACTCCTCACTCCCCTCCCCTAGACATACCCAGCATTTAATCCTTGCAGTGGAGGGGGTGTCACTGCCAGGGTGGATAATTTGATATTTAAAAGAAAAGTACGGGAATGTTTTTTTTTTTTTTTTTAACCATGCTTATTTACTCGGTCTAATGCTGCATCTGTCCCCCGTTGGCTCTAAGACTAAGAAGCGAGCGATCAGACACCGCAGATTGCTCGGTTCTTAGAGCTCCCTGAGCAGAGAGCTGGCGACTGTCAGTCTCCGGCTTTCTGCTCTGCCCCCTACGCTCACTGGAGTGCTGGGCTGTGGAGGGGGCGGGAGCGGCCGACTCATAAGCTGAGATGGTAGCCAGTCCACCCATATGGGCAGATCCTGTTCATATAGTCACGATCTATCCCAAGCCTGAACAGGGCCGCTTCAGCCCGCTGTCTGCTGAAAACGGGTCACAGGAGTGCACAACGCATTGCATTCCTGTGATCCACAGGAGAAGTACAGCCAAATGAGTTTTGGCTGTACTTCTCCTTTAAAGAAAGCCTGTACTTGCAGGAAATGTGGAGGTTGACATTACTGACCTCCTTCCTTTGGTACAGTAAAACCAGGCTACCAGAATTTTAAACACAAGAGCAATTCACATCTAAATATTTTCTTGCTGCAAGTTCCCTTTAATAAAATACAATATAAAAAAATAATACAGACAGTCCTTGTTTCACAGAAGCAATATGTGTAAGCAGACAAGCACAGAATTGTTTAAAGCCACTTCGGCTATTCTCTACACTGTCTGCGGAGCACAGTAAATAGTATTATAACATCATATCACTGAAGACCCAAGATACATTGTGAATAAGAGATACTCTTCTCAAGGTCTGCCCTGGGAAATATGAAGGGATTTATAACAGCAAAGCAAACACTGCTGTAACTTATTAAAAATTCTCTGTACTATTCAGCCAAATACTGCAGTTAAATTACAGTATATTCCAACTCTACCTTACAATAGAATGAAGCAGATAATAACTTACCCGCCACACATCAAGAACTCACTAGATGCTCTGCGCCCAGCTGTGCCTGTGGGCATATCGTCTGCAATAAACAGACATATTTATTTCACTAGAGATAACTTTATTGGCTCTAATGCACTGCTGAAACACATTTAGTGTCTACAAAAAATCTATTGACTTAGGTAAAGTTATGGATTTTTGAGACACTTAATTCCATAATAAACAATGCAATACAAAGTGCAATGACTATGTGAAAAGTGCAATAGCACATTACAACCAATCAAATGTAATCCTAAGGTCTGGAGGCTTTGGGCTACTGTACTGTCCAATGGCTGTGCACCAAAATGTGTCATGTGTACAATGTTTTCTACTCAAATTTCTCTTTTCTAGATCAGCTAATTTCTGACCTGCAGACAGATTAGCTTTCAAAAAACACAGACATTTATCTAAATATCCAGGTAGAAAAAAAAAGTCTGCACTGCCCCATTGCAACCCATTGGTTTAAAAAAAATATTGGAATATTAGCGTTCGTGAATAAAACATTGAATGTAATTGGTTGTTCCGAGAAAACAAACAGAAATACTTTCATAAAAATTAACAAATATCTGTGAAATACATTTTGTATTGCAATTGAACACTGAGCAGTTAAAATATAATTTCCATTATTTTTTACTTCACCAACTACAGAACTTAAATAAGTGCATTAGGATCTACAGTATGTGCATGTAATTAAAAAAAAAAAAAGGTATACCAAATAGTAATATTCTCAATGGTCAATGAAGCTTACATTTTTCCTAATACTCTTAATATGCTTATTCATAGATCTTTACATTCTATAGTACACTGTTGCCTACAGAACCGAAAAATAAAAATGCAGATTTGGAATATTAAGTCAAGCTATTTATTGTTCTGACGTTCTTTACAGCAACACAAACTGAATTCACCATGTCATATTTGGAATACTGGAAATAAACAGTATGGTCAGTTAGTAGAAGGCTCATACTTGAACAAACTACTGTATTGCCATGATACCCCCCAGAAATTGCTGTCTAATTTGGTCCATAGATATTAGTAGGAAAAGTACATTGACAACACTCATATAAAACCCCAAGTCCAAAAAAGTTGGGGCGCTGTGTAAAATCTACATAAAAACAGAATGCAATGATTTGCTAAGCTCATAAACCCATATTTTATTCACAATAACAAACATATCAAAATATTAAACTGAGAAAATGTACAAAGAAAAAACTAAGGTAATAAGAAATTGATGGCAGCAACACTTCTGAACAAAATTGGGACAGGGCAACAAAAAGCTGGCAAAGTAAGTGGTACTAACAAGGAAGAGCTGGAAGAACATTTTCTGATTAGGTTCATTGGCAACAGGTAACATGATTGAGTATAAAAAAAAAAAAAAAAAAAAAAAAAGAACATCTTATGCTGGCCATACACTATACAGAAAATCGGCCGATCCCCTTTTCGAAAAACGAACGTTCGACCGTGACCGCAAACGATCTTGCCATCATATAATGACCGATAATCTGTTCAGTGGACATGAATAAATAATTTTGTGTTCGTTTTTTTACATATACCTAGTGCAGAAAGTTCGGACGGGAAACACATTAACCTTGCAATTTATCGTACGTTCGGCAGAAATTTACCAAACTTCCCGTTCGTTTTTTTACCACAAAAACGTCACAAAGATTATCGATTTGTGCCCACTAACTTGCCGAAAAACGAACGAAGTGTCCATTCGAACGATTTTTCGGCCGATTTTTCGTATAGTGTATGGCCAGCATAAGTCAGAGTATCTTGGAAGTAAAGATGAGCAGAGGTACACCAATCTGTGAAAAGCTGCATCTAAAAATTGTTGAACAATTTCAGAATGTTCCTAAATGTAAAATTTGCAAAGACAGCTTATATCATCATCTACAGTACATATCATCATCAAAAGATTCAAAGAATCTGGAGAAATCTCTGTGCGCAAGGGACAAGGCTGAAATGCAATATTGAATGCCTGTGATCTTTGGACCCTCAGAAGGCACAGCATATAAAACAGGCATGATTCTGTGATGGACATCACTGCATGGGTTTAGGAATTCTTCCAAAAATTACTGTTTGTGAACACAGTTTGCCATGCCATCCAAAAATGCAAGGTAAAGCTCCATCATGCAAAGAAGCAGCCATATCTGAACATGATCCAGAAACACCGCCATCTTCTCTGGGCCAATGCTCATTTAGAATGGTCTGTTGCAAAGTGGAAAAACTGTTCTGTGGTCAGACAAATTGAAATTTGACATTCTTTTTGGCAACCATGGGTGCCATGTCCTCTGATCTAAAGAGGAGAGGGACCTTCCGGCTTGCTATCAGCCCTCAGCTCAAAGCCTGCATCTCTGATGGTGTGTGTGTGTGTGTGTGTGTGTGGGGGGGGGCATTAGTGTGTATGGAATGGCCAGCTTGCACATCTAATGCTGAAAGACATATCAAGGTTTTAGAGCAGCATATGCCTCCATCCAGAGGATGTCATTTCAGGGAAGGCTTTGCATATTTCTTTAGGACAATGCTAAACCGCATACTGCATTTATGACAACAGCATGGCTTCATAGTAAAAGAGTCCAAGTGCTTAACTGGCCTGCCCACAGTCCAGACCTTTCACCAATTAAAAATACTGACCAACTGAAAATATTGTCTCAGGACTGTTGAGCAGTTAGAATCCTATATCAGGCAAGAATGGGACAACATTCCCAAAACTACAGCAACTGGTCTCCTCAGTTCCCAGAAGTTTACAGAGTATTGTCAAAAGAAGCTACAACATGGTAAAAATGGCCCTGTCCTGGCTTTTGTGAGACGTGTTGTTGCCTTCAATTTCCAAAATGACCTTATTTTTTTTTCCTAAAATGGGTACATTTTCTCAGTTTAAACATTTCATGTTTTCTATTTTCTATTGTGAAAAAAATATGGGTTTATGAGATTTGCAAATCATTGCATTTTGTTTTATTTGTTTTTTGGAATTGTATTACTATTTTCCCATCACTATGGTGGGTTGCCTCACTAGCCAATGGGAATATGTGTGAAGGGATTGGCAAGCTCTACGATTACTAGAACGTGTTGGAGTTTTGCCTGAACAAGAGCAGCTCAGCATTTTGGCAATAAAATGGTACTTATAAACCAAATTCACCAAAAGAAAATTATAGATGAAATAGTGGCGCTAATCCCCAGGTGGGGAGATGCCAGACACTCTTATCCAGCCAGTGAGCTGAATACAGACGTGACTAGAGAAAAAGTGAAAAAGCATGTATTGCTAAATATCCCAAAAAGTAAAAATTAATATTAAATAAAATTCATTATGAGCTAATATAAATTATAACACTCAGTGAAAGTGATATACAAATATATAAATCCAAGAAAAAATATATAAATGAAAATTGAGCACAGTAAATATCTATAAAGTATATATCTATAAAGTTAACATGCTCGCATGTTAACCCCCATGTAAGTGGGTTAGAGGCTCTGTCAGGCCAAACACGAGAGTGAGAGGCCTTAACAGCTGGTGAGTTTGAATTTCAGCAGAGAGTGGATTCACGTCACAGAGGTGTGGTGGATGTTTGAAAACACAGCTGAGCAGTTTTGGAGTCACCCTCACTCTTTTTTTGGACTTTCTTCAAATATTTTCACGATTATTTTTCACGATTGATTGGTTTCTGGACTTTATAGATATTTACTGTGCTCAATTTTCATTATATATTTTTTCTTGGATTTATATATTTGTATATCACTTTCACTGAGTGTTATAATTTATATTAGCTCATATTGAATTTTATTTAATATTAATTTTTACTTTTTGGGATATTTAGCAATACATGCTTTTTCACTTTTTCTCTAGTCACGTCTGTATTCAGCTCACTGGCTTGATAAGAGTGTCTGGCATCTCCCCACCTGGGGATTAGCACCACTTTTTCATCTATAATTTTCTTTTGGTGAATTCAGTTTATATATATTTTATTGTTAAGTGGCAGCTTTGGTAGGGTTTTGACATTTATTAACATAGCGCGGAGGTGGTAATACAGGTCAGGGGTGGCGTAATTTGCACCTGGTTATCTCCAGTTTCCAATAAAATGGTACTGAAAGATTTTGCAGGTACATACACCTCTAGGTGCCTTCATTTTATACATAAAGATGAACTCTTACATGAGTGGTCAGAGGAGAGGTTGTGAGGAACCAGGACAAAGTCATCTGTGTCGCAAGATGAGTTCTTGCTGCTTGTGCTGGCGGAGTCCTTGGAGACCTGTAAATAATTTGGAGGACCCAAAGGTGGGGATGAAAGATTTTCTTCTTGGATATGTTGCATGTCTGGTAGAGACTATGACAAAACATAAGACAATCAAAATATGATTTGGTTACTTCGAAGGTCAAATCTAACAAAAAAAAAACATTTATATATACATATAAATTTAGATTCACTTTGGATAGCTTAAAGCCCGTAAACCCGCACCTTTTAAAAAAAAAATATTTTAAAAACAAAAAACCTGCAAGGCAATGGCATAATGAGCTAGTATTCCGCGCATACTAGCTCATTATGAAATACTCACCTTAGAACGAGGCACCGGTATCTCACCCGATCCATGGTGAGGGAGCCGACATGTTGCCTCGGCGTGTCTTCCGGGTATCGCGGTTCCTGTGCTGTGAGTGGTCGAAGCCGCGATACGTAACTCCCACGCGTGTGCGCGGGAGTCTTTCTCCCGACAAGGTCTGGCAATTCTGCCGGACCTTCACAGCGCATGCGCCGCATGACGTCAGCAGCTGCATGAAAAGTAAATATCTCCTAAACCGTACAGGTATTATAGGCTTACCTGTAGGTAAAAGTTAAAAAAAAAGACTATACAACCAGCTTAAGGAAAGTAGAATCCCCCAAACAATTAATTATTAACAATTATTTTCCCCTCACCTCCTGTCCCAGTAACGTTGGACACTAAGACAGGAACTAGGGCAGATCCACCCAATGGGGACACAGAAGCCCTGAAGGATGGGGTAAACCGCTCAATCTCTGTATTTGTGGACGACACTAAGCTAAGCAGGGCAATAACTTATCCACAGGATGTGGAAACCTTGCAAGAAGATCTGAACAAATTAATGGGGTGGATAACTACATGGCAAATAAGGTTTAATGTAGAAAAATGTAAAATAATGCATTTGGGTGGCAAAAATATGAATGCAATCTATACACTGGGGGAGAACCTCGGGGGAATCTAGGATGGAAAAGGACCTGGGAGTCCTAGTAGATGATAGGCTCAGCAATGGCATGCAATGCCAAGCTGCTGTTAACAAAGCAAACAGAATATTGGCATGCATTAAAAAGGGGATTAAATCCAGGGATAAAGCGATAATTCTCCCACTCTACAAGACTCTGGTCTGGCCACACCTGGAGTATGCCATCCAGTTCTGGGCACCAGTCCTTAGGAAGGATGTACTGGTAATGGAGAGAGCACAAAGAAGGGCATCTAAGCTAAAAAAGGGTCTGGAGGATATTAGTTATGAGGAAAGGTTGCGAGCACTGAACTTTTTCTCTCTGGAGAAGAGACGCTTAAGAGGGGATATGATTTCAATATACAAATACCGTACTGGTGACACCACAATAGTGATAAAACTTTTTCGTGGAAGGGAGTTTAACAAGATACGTGGCCACTCATTAAAATTAGAAGAAAAGAGGTTTCACCCTAACCACTTAAGGACCGAGCCTCTTTCTGAGATTTGGTGTTTACAAGTTAAAATAATTTTTTGCTAGAAAATTACTTAGAACCCCCAAAACAATATATTATATTAAGAATATATATTTTCTAACACCCTAGAGAATAAAATGGCGGTCGTTGCAATACTTTTTGTCACACCGTATTTGCGCAGCGGTCTTACAAGTGCACTTTTTTTGGAAAAAATGCACTTTTTTTGAATTAAAAAAATAGGACAACAGTAAAGTTAGCCCAATTTTTTTTTATATTGTGAGCAAATTGATACCCGACATGTCACGCTTCAAAGTTGAGCCCGCACGTGGAATGGCAACAAACTTTTACCCTTAAAAATCTCCATAGGCCACGTTTAAAAAAATTCTACAGATTGAATGTTTTGAGTTCTAAGGCTATAATTACTGCTCTCACAATCGCGGTGATACCTCATATGTGTAGTTTAAACACAGTTTTCATATGCGGGTGCTGCTCACGTATGTGTTCGCTTCTGCACGCAAGCTGGTCAGGACGGGGCGCGTTTAACAAAAAAAATGTTTTTTTTTCTTACTTATTTTACCTTTTATTTTTCATTTTTACACTGTTCCTTTTTAAAGAAAAATGGGTCACTTTTATTCCTATTACAAGGAATGTAAACATCTCTTGTAATAGAAAAAAAGCACGACAGGACCTCTTAAATATGAGATCTGGGGTCAAAAAGACCTCAGATCTCATATTTACACTAAAATGCAATAAAAAAAAATGTAATGTAATTTAAAAAAAAAATAAAAATGTCCCTTTAAGAGCATTGGGCGGAAGCGACGTTTTGACGTCGCTTCCGCCCTGCAATGATATGGAGATGGGTGAGGGCCATCTTCCCCTTACTCGTTTCCATGTCAGGCTAGGGAGAGGATCCGATCGCCTCCGCCTCTAACGACGGCTCCGGTAAGCGGTGAAGGGCACTGGAGAGTGGCGGGAGGGGGGGACCCTCTCCCACCGCGGATAAAAGTGACCTTGCAGGGAATTTGCTGCAGAAACCACTTTTATCTTGATGTGGACCGTCCGCTCTTGAAGAGGATACCGGGGTTATGGTAGCTAGCTGCTACCATAACAACAGTATTTCTCTTCAAAATAGCGACGTAAAACGATGACAAACAGTCCGAAGTGGTTAAACTGCGTAGAGGGTTCTTTACTGTAAGAGCGGCAAGGATGTGGAATTCCCTTCCACAGGCGGTGGTTTCAGCGGGGCGGCATTGATAGTTTCAAAAAACTATTAGATAAGCACCTGAACGACCACAACATACAATACAGGGATATACAATGTAATACTGACATATAATCACACATATAGGTTGGACTTTTTCCAACCTCACCTACTATGTAACTATATATGTAACAGATAAAACAAACCTGACAGAGATTTTAACCCAAGATATATCTCTATCTATAAGTAGAATTACACATTCTCAGCATGCAGAGAAGCTGTCTGTAAAATGCAAGTGTTCTAAAAAGCTGCTTTTACGGCAGAAAAGGAATCGTGAGACTCAAATTAAATATTCCACCTCCACCATAACTCAAGTCCTGTGGCAAGGTTCCAAGTTTGAAGACATACTCAAATTCACCTTCCTATGTTATGCATAAGGATTCTTTTTGTTGATCCATTTAGTGTGACTGCGGCATATTTTACACAGCTGATATGTCTGTATGCTGAACATTTTGCTTGGAATGTAAGGCTATAGATTATTCCTTGTCAATCTGTCTTTTTAGATTGCAAAGAAAGGGATGTTTTGGACTATAGATTCTGATTACTTCTTGAATATTTATGAGGACAGGGCACCAGTGACATTTTGATGAAGTATACAGTTTACAAGTTTATACGGATGATTTTTGGTTGACTTAAGTTGTTCTCTTCCCCCTCCCAAAGAAATGTGTTCATTCTGGCTGCCAAGGATAAATCTTCTTGGATAGATTAAAAAAAAAAAAAAAAAAGAAATGCTTTTTTCCTAGCTACTTTGAAGCTGTAGCTGCTATTTAATAAAACAAATTGAAAACCACACTTTGCCATCATAAAAACATACATTGTGAATCCAAGGATCCTGAGTAAGGATGAGCTCCGGCGTGTTCGCATGCTGAACGTGCCGAGCCTGCCAGGAAGTCGGCACGGCGCAGCACTAATCACAATCAGTGAGACATTTCCCGAAGTGCGGCTGCAGAGTTCGGGAAAGGTCTCCCTACCTGTGATTAGTGCTGCGCCGTGCCGACTTCCTGGCAGGCTCGGCACGTTCAGCATGCGAACACGCCGGAGCTCATCCTTAATCCTGAGAAGGCCAACTGGCTTTTGTAAAATGCACTTATGTCAATGAAAAGATGATCAGTATCCTCCTACGCCAAGTTTTTTTAAGGTGTGGGCCCCGTGTTGGTCTTACACTCTTCCAACCTTGCACCCGACCAACCTGGGCCTCTCCAATTCATTTCTTCCCCCTCCCAGCCTGGGGGAACATTCGCTCTTCTTTTCAACACTTTTATTCTCCTGCCATGTGCCCTCTCTTCTTTCACTTATCCTTTCGTCACCCTGCCCCTCATCCTTTTCGCCAATATCCCCCCCCCCCCCTTTTTTTTGTCATTTTGGTGTGTTCGGTTCAGATTTTGTTCTTCCCATGTTAAGTGGACTGGTCTACTCCCCACACCCACCCCAGCCCCTGAGCCCTAGGGCTCCAGGCACCTTGTGATGACCCAGCCTTGGTTGGAGGATTATTTGAAAGTTTTTTTTTTTTTAAACAGAAATTATTTGAAAGTTTACACCATATGGCATACTCTATTTGTGTTTATTAATGCGGTTCTACATTGTGTCTATTGCTCATATCCCCTGTGTGGGAATATTATGGCTGTAATTTTTCTTATATTTCAATAAAAAATATTGTATCAGAAAAATGCAATTGAGGGTAAATAACTGACACATATTAGTTGGGTCTAATCATCTTCTGAACAAAACAAACTTATTTTGGGTGGGGGTCTTGTTCTAAAGAATCTTTATGGTGAGGTTGGGTGTTATGGCATGAAAAAAACCTTAGTGTCCCAATTAAAAAAAAAAAAAAAAAAGTCAGCAATTCTTCATACTCACAGGAGGAGAGGCAAATCGACAAGAAGGTGAGCTTCCACAGGAGCTGCCTGATATACTTGACCCCGAGTATGTAGGCACTGGGACAGGACAGGCTGAGGATACAGTACAGAGTATTATGCATCGGTAATAGGACAATATTCATTCGCTTTTATTGATTTCTGAACTAGAGCAGAAATGCTAATATTTGGTCTGACAGCTATTCTCATTTTGATTCTGTGCTACTGTAAAACAAAAGCAATAATAATAATCTACTCTCACTAAAGAAAACCTGTGTATAATGCACTGTTCAGCTTTATACTGTCATCAAAACATATATGAATATATTTGAGTCAATTCACTGACACTTCGCATCATCCAAACTAGGGCCAAAACAACTAATCGATTAATTGACAACTAATCAATTATGAAATTAATCGATTACTATTTTCATAATCGATTAATCGCCCAGTAACATAATGGGGTTAAAAAAAACTGCTGTAAATTTTACTTTCACTGTTGCACAGTAAAAAAATGAACCCCTTACAGTAGTGATTATTTGCTCTTTGTACTATAAAGGGCTATTTTTTTTTTTAACCCATTATGTTACTAAACGTCTTAGGCCTGGTTCAGACCTATGTGTTTTTTGGTGCTTTTTGCAGAAACACACGACAGTTTATTTAACGTTCACATCTATGCTTTTTTCAGCTGTTGCTTATTTTGAAAGGGCTTTTTGCAACGCAAAACGGTGCTTTTTTAGTTCAATATACTTCAATGGAGAAGCTGCAGAAAAGCACATAATGCTTTTTTGCAGCAATTTGTTTTTTTTAAATCTGCCCAACAACAAATTGGCCAAAAAAAGGCATAAAAAAAATGCAAAACACGCAAATCATGTGCGCAAAAAATCAAAACACACAGCAAAAAGCACTGCAGAATCAGATCAAAAGCAAACTGCATAGGTGTGTACCGAGCCTTATGCTGGCCACACGGATCAATTTTCAGATGAGAATATTCATACGAAAAATCTTTGTACATACGCTGAATGAAAGAATGTTGTTTGAAATTTTCACTTGCTTTTAACCTTCTGTTTTAAATGGATGTAATTTCTGAATGAAAACCACATACACGGTCTGAAAATTCCTTTGACCAAGAAGTTTTCTATTATTTCTAAATTTTCCTGTCACTGTGGTTGAAAACAAACGCCAATTTGACCCCACTAATGATTAGAAAATCGAACGAACGTTCTTAAAATGAAAATTTTTTTTTTTTGAAGGAAGACATTGTTTTTGTATGGCCAGCATATAATATATTACAGTTCTGTTTGAAAATCTGCAAAACAGTCCAACTTTTTTTTTCTTTTAAATAAAAAATTTGATCTGAGTTTGATGATATTTACTAATTTCAACCTCTAATAGTATATTCAGTATCTCTCTTCTGTCAGTTATTCTCAGAGTGGATTAAAGATTTTACTCCCTAACCATATAATTGGTTATTTATATTTACCACTGCATATAGAGATATTTAAGAATAAATTGCCTTTTTTTTAAACTTTACATATTAACTAAATTATACACCACACATTTTTAAGGTTATTAACCGATTAATTGAAACAATAATCGGCCAACTAATCGATTATGAAAATAATTGTTAGTTGTAGCCCTGATCCAAACCTAGCATAAAAGCCTCCTAGTGGCTGCATAGATTTTAAATATCTTTTAGTGGTAATAGATACCCAGTGAGAGAGTCAGTTTCACAGCTGACACTCCTACTGTTATGTGTTACAGTGCTAACAGTACATTATCAATCTTGCACATTCAATGCCGTAAAATACATAAATTGCTGCAGTGCTCAAAAAGAGTTCACGGGAAGTACTGAGCTTTCTAAAAATGATTAAAAAAAAGAAAAAGTTATACAAAGGAATATTTTAAAATGAATAGCAACTATTGACTTCTGAGGGTTATTTGAGGTCCTCTGGCCAATATCCACTCCAAGTGGAAATTGACCCGAGCCCTCACCATAAATTAAAAAAAAAAAAAAAAAAAAAAAAAAGTAAGGACATGAGCTACAATAAAATGCATTCTGTAATGGGCATCATATGACCTCCAAATAGTAACTAGCAAAGGCAAACCTATCTACTTAACTGGTGACACATTGGGCAGGCTTGACACCACAAAACCCAGCATCTGGGATATACTCACATTTTTTGACTGTAGACACCTGGTCAAGGAAGGGGTGGCTGAAGAATCCCTCTACAGAAGATGAATGCTACATGTTAGAATGCTCCATTTAACTGATGAAACACATTTAAGTAGTATTAAATCTTCAGTGTTTTTAAGTTTAATACATTGAGCGATATGGATATATATAAGGTGAAAAATGATGGCACCAAAGATTGTTTGTGAATAATCCCGAGTGAAGCTGTCCCTTTTAAAGTGGAATGAACCACTTCTGAATACGTAAAAAATAAGAAAAAGGTGTGGCGCTAACTCATGTGATAAATAGAATCAATATAAACAACTTAGTAACATAGGTGATACAATTCACATGAAAAAAAGCATATTAATAAAGTTGATAAAGATAATAAGCAATATTTAAAAAATTGTGCAATATTCAAAAGAGATCTCAAAAAATCTTCACAGAATAGTCCATTCACCGTGATCCAAAGAAAAGTGCAGGAACAAATATATCCTTCAAATCGTGCTCCACCACAAACCGTGTGCGAGAAATACAAACTCACCAGAATTTTATAATAATTACGCCTTGTAGCAATATTGAACTCTTTCAACCAGCAACGTGTATGGAAGCGATGACTCTAAACCACAAGATGTCTCCTTGGCAATGGTCAAACATTAAGGCTTGGGAGAAACATATTGAGAATCATAGCGCAATATGTTTATTGAAGGTATGTAAAAACAGGTAGGTAAAACAATGCGCATTTACATTTAGGAGTGCTGAGTCAGCACCCACATGTACAGCTTTTGGTTGATGTGCTCGCCATCTTACTAAGACACGGCGTGCCTTCCAAAGCACAAGAGATGGAAACCAAAAAAACGGATGTGACGTCAGTGGAGGGCGGACGCGCAACCTCAATGCATTTTGTGTTCAACATGTCATCAGGAAGTTTTACCCACTTCCTAACCAGGCCATTTTTTGCGATACTGCACTGCGTTATTTTAACTGACAATTGTGTGGTCGTGCGACGCTATACCCAAATAAAACTGATGTCCTTTGTTTCCCACAAATATAGCTATCTTTCCTGGTATTTGATCACCTCTGCAGTTTCTATTTTTTGCGCTATAAACAAAAAAACACCGACAATTTAACAAAAAAAAAAAAAAAAAGCAATATTTTTTACTTTCTGCTACAAAAAACATTCCCAATAAAAAAGATTAAAAAAAAAAAAAATCACATTTCTTCATCAGTTTAGGCAAATATGTATATTGATACATATTTTTGGTAAAAAAATATTGAATGGTTTGCGCAAAAGTTACAGCGTCTACAAACGATGGGATAGATTTAGGGACTTATGTTTTTTTATTGTTTTTACTAGTAATGGCGGCGATTTAGCCAGACTGTGACATTGTGGCAGACAAATCTGACACTAAGGGACACTTTCTGGGGACCAGTGACACAAATACAGTGATCAGTGCTAAAAAAAAAATGCACTGTCACAGTATAAATGACACTGGCAGGGAAGTGGTTAACACTAGGGGCGATCAAAGGGTTAAGTGTGTCCCTGGGATGTGCTTACTGTGTGGGGGATGGATACACTGGAGGATAAGATAGATCCACATTTCAGCTTAGCTGAAACACAAGATCTCTCTTTTGCGCCCTGACAGATCAGCGGTTTGCCTTGTTTACATAGGCAGACCGATGCTCCGTCTCTCCTCTGAACGATCGGCGGGTCGTGATGGCCGCCGGACCAGCCGATTGGCTCCCGCTGTGTTTAATCACAACGGGAGTGGCGCCCCGCGCGTGCCCCTTACACCGCGTGCACAAAATCATATACAGGTATGTGCAGTATATATGCGGTGGGCAGTCCGGAAGCGGTTAAGGCTGGTCATAGATGAGTCAGTTTTTTTTGTTCAACCTGTGGGTTAAATGAAAAAAACTGACCCAAATCCCCATTCAACCATTTGAGGTGGATGGGGGAATCCTCCCCTGTGTCTTTGTATTTTGATAGCAGGGACACTTGCCTGTTGTCAGAATATACTGATCAGCGCTGCAGGCAATGATCTATTGTTTCTTCTTTTTTTCCCCAACAGAATGCTTGAACAGAAGTTGATCAGTAGATCAACTTCTATTCAACCACAGTGGCCATACATGGATTGAAATTTGGCTGCCCCCTGCTGAACTTGCCAAATTTCGAACCATGTATGGCCAGCATAAAGAGGAGCTCCAGTCCCAACCCCCCTCCCTCCAAAAAAATGAAAGTCAGCAGCTACAAATTCTGTAGCTGCTGACTTTTAATATAAGGACACTTACCTGTCCAGGGATCCAGCGTTGTCTTCACCCGAGCCAATTCTTCAATCGGCTTTGGGTCCAGGTGCTGGAATCTTAACAAAAGGGAAACCGGCAGTGAAGCCCTCTGCACATGTGTGAGCTGTGATGAGCTTTGTGAATGGTCCCAGAAGACATGTGATGTGTCCCAGGAGGCTGCGGGGATGGAGGGGGAGGCCGAACTGCCATAGTGATCAGACCATAAGTAGGGGAGCAGGTACCTGTCAAAACCAGGTACCCCCCCCCCCAAAATAAAGTGCCAAATGTGGAGGTTGAGGTTAAAGAGCGGAACTTCCCCTTTTGGGTGACGTTCTGCTTTAAGTCGCACATTAACACAATGCTAAAGAAGAGGTAAGCAGATAGACAATACTTAGAAGCATGGGTGCTCAACCTGTGTCCCTGCAGCTGTTGCAGAACTACAAGTCCCATGAGGCATTGCAAGGCAGACAGTTAGAAGCATAACTCCCAAAGGAAGAAGCATGATGGGACTTTTAGTTCTGCAACAGCTGGAGGGCCACAGGTTAAGCACCCATGATTGAGTGAACTATAGAGGATCAGTAGAAGTAGCCCAATGAACAAGACCAGAGACAATAACTGCGTCCACAAGCTCTTGCCACTTGAGTTATCCCGGGTATATATGAAAAGTCACAGTGTGACTTAACCCTGGTTCACATTGAATGCGGCTTTGAAATCACACTACCTTAGCGCAATTTTAAAGCTGTCAGTCAGAGCGATTTCAGGTGTGGCTTACCGACATCTTCAAGCACAGATGTCTATGCAAGTTGCACATGAAATTGCCAAAAACAGTGCAAGTTGGAGTTGCACTGATTTCAACCGCTCCATAGGCACAAATAGGGTGTGACTTGACATGCGATTTTAAACTGTCAAATCGCATGACAACTCGCACCGGTGTGAACAGGGGCTTATTCCACCAGCCCCAACCTTGGAATTAAATATCACCTCTGTTTGGATAGACCATTAAAAGAAACGTACACCAACCAAAACCAATCTGATGTATGGCAACAAAGGCACTTCCCATTTTTCAGCTTTTACACACAAAGGTTCAAGTCATTTGTGAACCAACCTGCAGACATAGATATTTGTTTTTACAAACATAGTCAGGTGGAAAAAAGACAAGTCCATCAAGTTCAACCAAAAAAAAAAAAAAAATTATATATACAATCCCATATACACAAACCTATACCCACAGTTGATCCAGAGGAAGGCAAAAAAACCCAGCAGAGCATGACCCAATTAGCTACTGTCAGGGCTGGGCTCAGCCCTTCCTTCTCTGAGCTGGCCGCTCAGCTGTCGGCTAATTGCCAGCTCTCATCTCTCTCCACAGTTACCCAACTGTTGATGATATCCTGCTCGTCAGTCCTGCTTACTTAAGCCGTCCAGTCCAGAGGAGCTCTGCCTTCGCCTTGGTTAAACATCACAGAGACAATCTTCTGCATTCCTGTTTAAAGACTTGCTTTGCTGACATCCCTTCTGGCTCCAGATCCTGCTTGCTGTTTCTCTACGTTGATCCCTGACTTCTGGCTTGGCTTACTATCCGTTCAAGTTACTGAACTTTGGCTATGTTTTGACTATGTTTGCTCTTTTTACTTTTATTATTAAACAAGTGTGATTTAACTGTACTTCTGTCTCGGTCTGATTTCAGGGTTTCTGACAGCTACAGCAGGGGAAAAAATTCCTTCCTGATCCCCCAAGAGGCAATCAGATTTTCCCTGGATCAACTTTACCTATAAATGTTAGTACCCGGTTATATTCTGTACATTTAGGAAAGAATCCAGGCCTTTTTTAAAGCAACCGACTGAGCTTGCCAGAACCACCTCTGGAGGGAGTCTATTCCACATTTTCACAGCTCTTACTGTGAAGAAACCTTTCCGTAGTTGGAGATGAAATCTTTTTTTCCTCTAGATGTAAAGAGTTCCCCCTTGTCCTCTGTGATGACCTTAACGTGACTAACTCAACACCAAGTTCACTATATGGACCACTTATGTATTTGTACATGTTGATCATATCCCCCCTTATTCTCCTCTTCTCAAGAGGGAATATATTTAGTTCCTCTAATCTTTACTCATAGCTGAGCTCCTCCATGCCTCTTATCAGCTTGGCTGCCCTTCTCTGCACGTTCTCCAGTTCGCCGATATCCTTTTTGAGAACTGGTGCCCAAAACTGAACTGCATATTCCAGATGAGGTCTTATTAATGATTTGTACAGGGGAAAAATTATCCCTCTCTCTCTCTAAAGTCCATATCTCTCTTAATACAAGAACGGACTTTGCTTGCTTTGGAAACCGCAGCTTGGCATTGCATGCTATTATTGAGCTTCCCCCAGAAGCCCCAAATCCTTCTCCACCTTTGATTCCCCCAGTTGTACTCCCCCTAGTATATATGATGCATGCATATTCTTAGGCCCCAAGTGCATAACCTTACATTTATCTACATTAAACCTCATCTGCCACATAGTCGCCCAATTAGACACTGCATTGAGGTCGGCTTGTAAATTGGAGACATCCTGTAAGGATGTTATCCACTGCACAGCTTAGTGTCATCAGAAAAGACAGAAATGTTACTTTTAATCCCAGACCCTATATCATTTATAAAGAGATTAAAAAGTAAGGGTCCCGGGGGCGTGTCCAAGATGGCGAGGTGAGCAGTCGCCTGTTCTGGAGCTCCGCCGAGGCCCACTCTGAAATCCGCAGCCATCGGCACTAATTCGGCACTTGAATTGAACTCTGAGGCCAGCCAAACATTAGTGCACAAGACAAGCTGCTCCCTGGACTCTGAGGGGCTCGCACAGGGGCGAACGGCCGTCCGACTCATAGAGGCCTGGTACTCGGGCTTGGCGGCCTATCCGGGGCCTACTGCGAGACAGCGCGGTGAACCTGGGGGTCGGTGGGGGCCCCCTAATAGCGGACACTCTGATCCTGCTCCCTTCCTGCCTCGGCCGCCGCCGCTCTGACATCCGCCGGACCGGACATCTCCGTGCTGTGGACGCGGGACCTTTGAATTCACTAGGCCCCAGGTGAAGCCGCGGTCTCAATTAGAAGAGCGGCCGGAACTATCGGCGGAAGAAACCGGCGCAGGCGCGCTCTCCTCTCCCTCCCGTCACGGCCGCCGGCTGGCCGCCGTTCCCCGGACCTGGCCCTTCCTTGCTGTAGACGTGTAGGCCTACTTCCAGTAGGCCCCAAGTGAAGCCGCGGACTCGCCTAGGAGGGCGGCCGGAGCCGCCGGAGAAGGAGGCGGGGCTAACTGCGGGACCCAGGGAGCCCTCTCTCATCCTGCCCCAGCATCACCAGGGACACTCTGACTGGACCTGATTGGACCTCCAGACGCAGGGGACCCCAACGGATCCTGAATGAGGCGACGCCAGTCGGGCGCAGCGGCCGGTAAGGGGAAACAATATAAATTCCCTCCCTCCCCAGAGATACCCCCCACGCAGCAAGTACCCTCACAAGCACCCAGACCCACACGCAGTGCACACAGGGCCTCGCAGACTGCACTAATGGAGGCTGCTGAGGCCAGACCCCCCTGGCTGGCAGAGGTCATGGCAGCTATAGCCACTTGCCAATCCACGCTCACTGCAAAAATAGACGCAGTACAACTGGATGTGGGCCTCTTACGACAGGATATGGACAGGCTCCGTTCCAGGGTGACAGAAACAGAACAGAGGGTCAGTGACGCAGAGGACACAGTCGCTCAACACAGCGCAGCACTTCATACTCTCCAAACTAAGGTTAAGGCCCTGGAGTACAGGGCAGAGGACGCGGAGAACAGAAACAGGCGCAACAACCTGCGCATTGTGGGACTGGCGGAGGGGGCTGAGGGCAACAACCCCACATGCTTTGTGGAGGACATGCTACGCAACCTTCTACCGGAGGCTCGTTTATCCCCCCAATACGCAGTGGAAAGGGCGCATAGAATTCCACCAAAACCTGGCCCTCCAGGGGCCCCTCCTCGTACTTTTATTCTTCGACTTCTCAACTTTCGAGATAGGGATGAGATCCTGCGAGCTTCTAGGAATGTGGGCGACCTACGGTTTCAAAACAACAAATTAATGATCTTTCCTGACTACTCGATAGAAACACAGAAACTCAGGAAGTCATTTGACCATGTGAAAGCGGCATTGCGGGCGCGAAACATCCGCTACAGTGTCCTATTTCCAGCGCGTTTGAGAGTCCAGGATGGTGAATCAGTCCGCTTTTTTACCTCCCCCAGGGAGGCATCCGCCTGGCTTGACACACTACCCCAGGACCGACAACCGAGAGTCTGACATGGAATCGCTATATGTTCATGTTTGAATATACTGGGCCCTCAGTATTAATATGAGGCAGTTCAGCTCCACCTGCCTACCTGACCTTAAATGTGACAGCCTCCATGAGGGTCCCACAACTAATAAGCCAGTGCCCCTGGTGGCGTACACCAGGAGAACTTTTAAGTTGGAAGTAGTAATGCTCCTCTCCTACAGGAACTTCAGGGAACCGGTTCACCACACACATTCAGATGGCGGAATTACCCCTCTTTTTCTTCTTTTTTACTAAAAAACCTTTTTGTTTCACCATTTTGCCTTTTCCCCTTTTATTTTTATTTTTTTATTATATATATACAGGGACGGGCCCAGCCCAATGTTTAATTGACCTGTTTCGGTTATCCTCCGTATTGCGGGTCCCCCCGAAAGATTTGGTGGTGCCCCGGCGGGGCCCCAAGTTAGAGGACAGAGACTCGGCTCACCTGAGACCCCCAAGGACTCTTGGGGGGTCGAACCGCCTTTTGCACAGGACCCCCCTTTGCAGCCGGCGTGCTGATTTTTGTTGGGATGGAAGCCTGCCTCAGTTTCAAGGGGTTGGGTGGGGTGGGGGGAGGGGTTAGTGGCCCCATAAGGGCAGATTTATTGTTTTGGGTTAAACTTTTGTTTTTGAAAAGTTTGGTTTTGAAAAAATGGATTATAAATGCATTGCAGATGTCAGTAATGTACGGCTTTATGTGCTGTATTCTCCGGGTCGGGGTGGCAGCCTCGAGGGAAGAGTACCCTTGTAATTTGCGCAACCCCACTATACCGTACAATTATGACACCCCTTAATATTTTGTCCTGGAACACCAGGGGCCTGAACTCTAAGATTAAGAGATCACTGGTGTTCCAATTCATCAAAGCTCACAGCCCGCATGTCTGTATATTACAGGAAACCCACCTAGTGGGTAGGAAAACTATGGCCCTAAAGAAACCCTGGATTGGATATCATTATCACTCCACATACTCTAACTTTGCGAGGGGCGTAAGTGTCCTAGTCCATAAATCTCTCCCCTTTAGGCTGCTGAACCTGGTACTTGACCCGGAGGGTAGATATGTGGTGATTCACGCTCAGATACATTCTACGAGATGGGTGATAGTGGGGGTGTACTTACCCCCCCCAGCATCGATACCTCTCCTGCACCAGGTAGCCGCTAAGATAGCGGACTTTCAAAGTGACAATATAGCTATTTTGGGTGATTTTAATATGGCCCCCGATCCGGAGGTGGACAGGATGTCCAGTACTGGACACCCCCACCCCGGCCTAGTGGAGTGGGCGGAGCTATACGGTCTGACGGATGTGTGGCGATGGAGGAATCCTCATCATAGGGCCTACACCTGCCACTCAGCCTCGCATAGATCCTTTTCCAGGATCGACTTGGCCTATGTGGACCGTTCCGCCCTGTCTAGAGTCAGAGACATCATAATCCTTCCCAGGGGCGTCTCTGACCATGCACCACTCCTCCTGACACTGGAACTATCTCACACTCCAGGATTATCCCTGTGGAGACTATCCAGATTCTGGGTGTCGGATGAGACGGTGGATGGACACTTCGGGGGGGCTATGAGGGAGTACTGGGATGCCAACCCTGGCTCGGCCAGTGCACTGACGGTTTGGGATGCCTTCAAAGCATATACCAGAGGGAGATACCAGACTATTATAGCCAGGGTTCGCAGGGAGAGGCGAGCGGACTTATCTGACGCAGAGAGGAAGGCAGACCTGCAAGAGGCACAGTTCCTTAGGACGAAGGACCCTGGTGACTATGACACGCTTCAAATTCTGACTGGGGAGGTTGTCCGGATTCGCACTTCCCTCACTAGAAAAAGCCTTCTCGCCCAGACACAACGCATATTCGAACAGGGGGAGAGGTCAGGGAAGTTATTAGCCTGGTTGTCTAGGGAACAACAGGGGGGGGATGTGCATACCACACATTCAAGGACATGACGGACGCCTCACATACGACTCAGACGAGATAAACGATAGCTTTGCCTCCTTTTATAGGAAGCTCTATGGCACTAGGGTCACATACACTAGGGACGAACTGACCGATTACTTGGAGCCCATTGACTTCCCGGTCCTGACGGAAAAATATCGTGACAACCTTGATGCCCCCATCACCACAGACGAATTACTTAAAGCTCTTAAGTCACTCCAGTCAGGCAAATCTCCGGGTCCGGATGGGATACCCGTCGAGTTCTATAAACAGTATGCCGAGGAGCTGACAGGGAAATTACAGGCTATGCTAAAGGAGGCGCAACGACTGGAGACACTTCCAAACTCATTAAGCGAGGCGGTGATTGTTGTAATCCCCAAGCCAGGGAAAGATTTGTCTCTGTGCTCATCTTATCGCCCCATCTCCCTGATAAACATTGATGCTAAGCTCCTGGCCAAGGTTTTGGCCATGAGACTTAACACAGTAATAACAGCCCTAATACATCCGGACCAAACGGGGTTCATGCCGGGGAGGGGAACGGACATCAACATCAGGAGGCTTTTTACCCATATGGATAGGGCGCAGGTTGAGTCAGCGGGAGTGGTGGTCTCCCTTGACGCCGAGAAGGCCTTTGACTCCGTAGAGTGGGTCTTTTTATGGGAGGTCCTCTCGAGATTTGGATTCGGGACGAATTTCCTAAAATGGTTACGGATGCTATATGCCAACCCCACAGCTAGGATTCGCACTAATGGAACCCTCTCTGATTCTTTCCCCCTGGGTAGGGGCACACGTCAGGGTTGCCCTTTGTCGCCGGGGCTTTTCGCTTTGGCGATAGAACCCCTTGCCATCACCTTGAGGGCGGAGGCGAGGGTGAAGGGCATAACGGTAGGCACAATTGAAGAAAAAGTGTCCCTATACGCGGACGACACATTACTTTATCTTGCTGATCCCAATCAATCATTGCAGGAAGCTTTAAACCTATTTGAAAACTTCGCCCGATTTTCAGGAGTCCGCATAAATTGGGACAAGTCGGTCTTGTTTCCGCTTCATCCCATGCTTCCCAGGGTGGACACTGCCACCCCACTTCAGTGGGTGGACGAGTTCACGTATCTGGGTGTAAAAATCAGAAACACTACCCACGAGTTTTTGGAAAAAAATCTGCAGCCCCTTGTCTCCCAACTCACAGTAAAGTGCACGGCCTGGCGTTCCCTACCGCTCACCCCCGTAGGCAGAATTAATTTGCTTAAAATGATATTTCTCCCGAAATTTCTGTATGTCTTCCGTAACACACCATCCCACATACCCAAGTCCTTTTTTAGACGTCTAGAGGGGATCTTGACCGCTTTCATCTGGGCTGGGAGACCCCCCAGAGTGGCAAAGAGGGTGCTTTACCTTCCTCTATCAAAAGGGGGACTTGCCCTGCCAAACTTTTTGATATACTATTGGGCCGCTGTACTGGTTACGGTGCGCTGGTGGTTCTCTCAGCCCAGACAAAATCCTGCAGTTAGACTCGAGGCTGCCATCTTGGGCTCCTATGCGGCCCTGTCAAACCTAGTGTACAGGGGTCCCAAGGCTCCCTACCCTCTGACGACCCCAATGAAAACTACCATTAGAGTGTGGAGGGAGGCCAGGGCAATATATGCTGAGCCAACTCGCGTGTCTCCTCACACTCCGCTTTGGGGTAATCCTACCCTATCCCATCTCTATGATATTCCAGATCCCTCCCAGTGGGCTACACGGGGAATAACCACTCTAAAACATGTTATAACCAATGGTAGGCTAACGTCCTTCAATGACCTTAAACGACAGTACTCTCTCCCACGAACTTTTGAGTTCAAATACTGGCAATTGAGACACGCGATGAGGGCGCAATTTCCGGATAAACTGACTCTGGAACCGGACTCAATTGAGCGACTTTTGACCTCAAGTGCAATGGGGAAGCCCCTATCCACATTGTACATGTACCTGACAGTAGCATATGACATTAAGCCCACCCGTACGTTTGACAAATGGAAGGAGGATATTCAAGCACTGGGGGAGGAGGAATGGGAGGATTGTGTCTCGACCTACATCCCAACTGTGATGGCAGCTAAGGACAGGTTCCTGCAGTTGAAGTTTCTTCATAGGGCCTACTTCACTCCGCATAGGATGGCAAAAATTTATCCCAATGTCGATCCATCATGCCCTCGATGCAGGAGCGGAGAGGGGACATTCTGGCACATGGTGTGGGCGTGCCCGAAGCTCGGACCATACTGGGAAGGGGTTACAGGGGTGTTAAATGACATATGTGGAACTGAGTTATCACCTGATCCCATGCTGCTTCTGTTGAGCTACTTAGGTGATGTTGAAGGGGACAGATACACTAAACTTTCTATAACACTTATGCTGTTCTATGCAAGGAGGGAGATAATGCTACATTGGAGGGCGGCTGAGCCCCCCACCCTCGGGTCCTGGAAGAAGGCAGTAGACTCAGTGCTGCCACTGTACAAACTTACATATGAAAGCAGACAGTGTCCTGCTAAATTTAATAAGGTCTGGTCGGCCTGGATGGATGCACGTGGCTGAGGGACCGGGAGCTGGGGACCGAGTGACGGATTCCCCGGTCTTGGCTTGGGGCTTGCCCCTCCCTCGGACACGGGGGGTCGTCGGGTCGTGTCGGACAACGATTATATTTAAATCGGAGGAACTCTTCACATATGTACTGGATCTGGGGGTGGTGGTGAACACGCTACCTGCTGATACTCAGAGCTGGCTCCACATAGGAATATCCTATGATCTCATTGGGGGAGGGTGATGGGGAATAAGCGGATGAAGACTAAAGGGGAACTACTAGTAAGGCTGCTCAATACTTGGATGTAAGTTGGAAATAGGATAGAAAGGGTTATATGTAGACTGCGCAATATTGTTGTTCCATTCTCTCTATAGGTTACAAGATATATAGGAAGCTAGTGAATATGCATTTGTGAGATCCTTCACTGTTTCCTTAAAGGGATGCTTTACCATAATGTTGTAATAACTGTATACTAATTGTCGTACACTGATGATTTGTAATGCTGATTTGTTAAATAAAAACCTCAACTGTTAAAAAAAAAAAAAAAAAGTAAGGGTCCCAGCACTGAACCTTGGGGTACACCACTGATAACCTTAGACCATTCAGAGTAAGAATCATTAACCTCTACTCTCTGAATTCTGTCTTTTAGCCAGTTTTCTATCCATTTACAAATTGATCGTTCCAAGCCTGTAGACTTTACCTTACACATGAGCCATGTGTGGGGAACTGTGTCAAACACTTTTGCAAAGTTCCGGTATACTACGTCCACAGCCACCCATCTGTCCAAGGTTTTACTTACCTCCTCATAAAAAGAAATCAGGTTTGTTTGACAACTTTTGTCTTTCATGAATCCATGCGGTCTGTGGCTTAAAATATTTTTTTCCCCAACAAGAATTTCTCTATGTGGTCTTTTATTAAACTCTCCAATATCTTCCAGACTATAGAAGTTAAACTAACAGGTCTATAGTAACTTGGTAAAGATTTTTATCCCTTTTTAAATATGGGCACCACATTGGCCCTATGCCAATCCAGTGGCACCATTGCAGTAATTAACGAGTGCCTAAAAATTGGAAACAATGGCCTTGAAATGACAGAGCTCAACTCTTTTAGGATCCGTGGGTGGATGCCATCTGGTCCAGGTGCTTTATCAACCTTTATTCGGTCTAAATATTTCTGGACCATATCACTTTTGAGCCATTGTGGATCATTTGGGGCTGTGTCACTACCACCCCCTTATGGACATGAGCTCCCCCATGCTCCTTTGTATACACAGAGCTGAAGAAAGTATTTCATACATTTGCCTTCTCTTTGTCCCCAGTCACCCACTCTAGATTATTTTGTAAAGGGCCTACATGCTCAGACCTGACCATTTTAATATTAATATATTTGAAGAATTTTGGGGGGTTTGTCCTACTATCTTTTGCAATGTGTCATTCATTTTGAATTTTTGCGTCCTTGATTTCCTTTTTACATATTCTGTTTCATTCTTTGTAACATTTAAACGATAGCGTTCCTTCATCTTTATATTTTTTAAAAGCTCTTTTTTTATTAATTTATAGCCATTTTAGCTTTGGCCGTGAGCCTCATAGGTTTTATTTTTAGCCTTTTAAACTTATTGCCCATGGGAATATACTTTGCAGTGAGTTTACATACAGTCACTTTGAAGAATTCCCATTTCTGTTCCGTGTGCATTGATGCCAACATGCCTGAAACCCAAACATATTAGCATTGTAAACAATGTAAACATAGGTTGTAGTTACGGAAATTAATGTCTCAGCAGACGACAAACAAATTACACACAATTATTGTTTATCAAGATGCTCACACCCTGTTTAAGTGCCTATGGTGGGTCCCATAAATGATATTTATATAAATAGACTCTGTGCAGTCTAAACTTTATGATTACTAATTACTAATGATAACTCTACATTATTAGCTAGAACAATTGATTACTGTCCAGGATTCAGTTTTTTTTTTTAATTTGCACTAACATCCACATTTTCAGGATAAGCTTTCAGGGTATGTCCCCCTCTTTAAAGGTCCAATCAGTACTAAATACTTGAAGAAGGGGGTACACCCCAAAAAGCTTATCCTGAAAATTTGGATTTCAGTGCAAAAAAAAAAAAAAAAAAAAAAAAAAGTATCACGGACAGTGATCAGTTTTTTGTTACAAGTGTAATAATACGGCTACAATCACCTCAAGCATTATTAGCCAGAAAACCTGTTTCTTGGCACACTTGACTTTGAGACTAAAAGTGACCATACACCCTCGAAAATTACTTCCATCTGAATTTCTTGAAATCCATTTCCTAGGTGGCTTGTTGTCACCACCCAGTTCAACAAAGTCAATTTTTAAATCAAATTTTGTTGAAGAAACAGGGCAGAAAATTCTCACGTGAATACAATAGCCGGCACTGCAGATTTGTGCACCCACACTGTTTAGCATGGATGAGGGGAGTCATGTGCTTTATCATGTTCAGCCCATGGGGCTAAACGAGAGAAATTTTAACATGTATGGCAAGCTGAAGAACCATCAACCTGATCCCAACCCCTTTCAACTTAAAATGACTAAAAGGCAGATAGATACTTGATATTTGTGCAAAATGGTTTACCTGGATTGACATCTCACCAACTTCAAAACTTCAGCCTTTCCTTTTGACACCCTCTCAAATCTTGGATTTGAAGTCCTTGGTCGTGGGTTCTGCTGTCTTTCTGTCCTTTTTTTTCCTTCTTTCTCCATCCCTTTTCTAGATGTGCCAAGTGCTAGCTTGATTGTTCATCAACCCAGTACATTTTCCCCCTTTAGCTATTTTATTTAAAATTATTATTACAGGTACTTATATAGCACCATCAATTTATGCAGCGCTTCACATATATATATTGTACATTTACATTAGTCTCTGCCCTCAAGAAGCTTGCAATGGCAGAGAGCACTGATTGGAGTGTTCCCACCAGGTTGCACGGAAAAACTGCAAGTGTGTACCCAGTTTTAGTCCAGTTGGTTGCTGGCCATTGCTAGTATGTTTCCTCACCTTCCTTGAGCCTGAACGATGCTGTTTAGTGTACGACAACGGGGTGTAACCCTCTCCTACCTTGAAAGACTGACTATCTTTTGTTCCAGATTGCTGCATTTATACAGTGTGTAATTGAGGGGGTTTTTTTATGTCGACTTTTGTAATCTGTTATGATGAAAATGCCAATAAATCTTATGGTTTCAAATGTCTAAAGGGCCAATATGGGCTCTCTCAAGGGGGTAACTATAGCCATAGCAGACCCTGCAACTGCTATGGAGCTCAAAAGTCTGGTCACACAGCAGGTAGCAATAGCAGGTAATTTTGAATAAAATGACTGTATATAGTTTGGAAACCACTAGGGCCCATGTCGACAGGCTTTTGTATAAGGAGCGAAGCCGTTCTGATGCAAACAAGTCTATGGGAACATAAAGTGCAGGTCAGAAGGAGGTGCTTGCACTTGTCAATGAATTCTGAAAAAACTCAGAAGTGTCTCAAACTGATGTCAAAACTCATTAACAAAGCCTGTAGACACTGGCAAGGGAGAAACTACCTTTAAGATGAAAGTTACAGAGGTATAAGAACCCTTATTGGCTTTGCTATAAGGCCCTATCACACATAGTTACAGCCTAGAGTCCTATCACTGTAAAAAGAGAAGAGTGAGTCAGGGATGAATTTTGAAAAACAGAAAAAAGTCAAGCCCTCAGTTTAAAAAACGAAACAAAAAAAAAAAAAAAAAAAAAAAAAAAAAACACAAACTAAACTTTTTTTTCCTTTTTACTAGGGAAGGTAAAAGAAGGCGCACTGTCATGCCTACTTTTCAAGATTGTTAAAGTGGCTTGTTAAGCCACATGTATGCATTTATAATATGAGCGCTGTCTCTTAATGCAGTGTGTCCCTGTGTGTGTGTGTAATAAAAAAAACAAAAAACAAAAAAACAATTATACCTAATTTCTGAGTGCTGATCGGCGAGGAGACCAGAGACCGGCTGGCTCTCTCTGATCCTAATCTGAGGTCACACACATAGGGGCACACTGCATTAAGAGACAGCGCTGATAGTATAAATATGTACGTTATTCCAACAGCAGGAGAGAGGGGTGGGCACTGTCACTAACTGACAGGCAGGGAGGGGGAAGAGGAGGATGGGAGAGCTGCGGATGACGGAGGCACGTAAACTGACCACAGTGTCAGGGCTCAGCAGCCATGGTGAACCGTGGTCAGTTTACAGAGGGTAGGGTAGAAACTGGCAGGATCAGCCAGGTATTTCAGGTGATACGGGGGGGCAAATGACACAGCACAAGCACTGTACGGTTATTCATGCTTTAAGAGACAGGATCCATTTTTTTTTAGGTTAACAAACACGTTAACTCTAAAAAGGAACTTTCTTTTTTACTGCCTTTTTGTTTGTTAAAGGGCAACTACACTTTCATGGGGGAAAAAAAAGTAGCGTATAAAAAATAATAATATAGCATATACAATTGCGACACAAGTCATATTGTAATGGAATGCTATTAAAAATTACCTTTCCTTTTCAATCTGAAGCCGCTGTAATTTTCTGTTAAATTGCAATATGGCTAACCTGGAGGTGTTTTGTACCAGAACGCCCCCCAGAAACATAATTTCTTGCTTGTGCGATTGGCTCACTGATTTTCCCAAAAGTCTACACTAAGCTACAAGTCAGATTTTTGGCATCCCCTGCAACAAAAATTTCATTTTTGGTGAGATACTCCCAATAGGAAATCGTGGCTAAAGGGATGCGAGCCCTGCAGCTTTCCTCATTAGAGCTCTACAGCTGCTGCAGCTGATTGATAATTATGAAACCACTCCCATTAGACTCACTCCACACAGAAGAACAAACAGTGACTTCTTAGAATAACAAAAGGTAGGAATCTACAACAAAGTTTGTTAAAATCCTTGCATAGATCACCAAGAGGGGAATATTTTTTTCTCAACAAAAAAGTTGAGTTACGCTTTAAAGCCCAAAGTGCAAAGAATTAACTGCTTGTTTAGGTCTAGGGGATTGAAACACACTTTTACCTACCTGATCCTCCACTCCCTTGGCACATGGCCCTCCCCTATGCCATGCCAGTAAATGGTCCCTCGGCATCCTCACGTCCAATGCTGGGCTATGAGCCCTGCATCAGTATCCATGCAGACCTTATAACGACCACTAAAGAATAGGGGAAAAAAGGCTGCAGTGACTAGTCTAGCAGCATGCAGCTGTGGTCCCTCTAGAAACAATTAAAGTGAATGTAAACCCAATGTCATCCTTTCTAAACTACTGCCATAGGGGTTATCTATAAGGATATACATGCCTCCTGCATGTATCTTTACCTGTCAAATGTTTCCCCTCTGTCTGTTATTAGACCCGAAAAACTGCAGATTGTGTAGGTGGGTCTGCTGTCTGGAGCTCGGTGGGTGGAGTCATGATGTCAGTAGACTCCCTGCCCACCTCTACACTCCCCTTGTCATTATGCATTTTCTCCTGTGTATTTCTTACACTGAACTTCTGCTATGATCTCTAACATCCAGTAAAAAGACACAAATCATGCTGAGGTGTGGAACAGAAAATCCTTGCAGAGCTGCTGAAGAAAGGAGTGGGTGTGGGAATTAAAAAATACTGCATGTCTCTTAGGCTAGTGCACGAGATGTAAATCACCTGTCACTCACAGCAAGGGGGAGGATTTAACAAAGTTTTTCTCTGTCAAGTTTTATCTCACTGAACAATAAAAGAGGATTGCTCAGAGATGGATTGGCAAGACTGGGCTCAAATGATAGGAAATCTTATACTCTACAGTATGATATAAAAAAATAAAAATAAAAAAAAAATTTGGGTTTACATCCACTTTAAAGATTTGCAGTGCAGGCAGAGCTCCTCACAAGAGAGGACTTTTTGTTTTTCTAAACTTCAGCTTTTAAGTGCATCTCTACATTTTTTTTTTTTTTTTTTTTAGATACAGTTGGGAAGTGTTAGACCTGTCAAAATTTGATTGGTGCCTGTGCTCACAGTCCTCTATTTGTACTGGTGACCATTGTCATAAAAAAAATAATGGGAAATCCAACATTTTTAAGTTGTCCATAGAACAAGATGTGGGGGGTGGGGAAGAATTTTTTGTGTTTTGTCTCTGGGACAGGAATTTAAGAAAAATGTCGCAGTCGTGCACAGATAAAAAAACAAAACAAAAAAACAACACACACACACACACACACACACACCTGTTTTTAACCCTTTTCTACTCTATCCAAAACAAAAAATGTTTTGGCTGTAGATGCACTTTTAAGTATACCACTTTCAAAGCTGCCTTTAAAGCTGCATGAAAATATTTTTTCCCAGCTGGTATATTTTGAAATGTTTCTCCTATTGCCTATTTGCCATGAAAAGAGCTAGAAAAAATAACACCATTCATCTTCCACGGATATCAAAAATGGTTCAGGGTTTGTAAATCTCCTGCTGAATTTTCCTGCAAACGTAACACGGCATAGATCACCCATCCCTTCTGGTAAGCAAAGTCCTTTTGGCGTTCCAAAAGTTTGTGGCTCCTTGCCCACAAGGAGGTAATTAAAAAGGCATGAAGACACCTATGATATACAGCCTTATCTAGCAGTCTAGAAGCTAGCCACAGTCAACAAGCTGCTTTGGAAAGTCACCAAAATGAAATGTGTATCTTAGGTTAAAATGCCCCATCAGAGAAGAAATGAACACACATACAAGTACATACAATTATGTATTTTTCCCAAAAAGCATGTTTGTGAATGTTTCTATTTCAATAGCTCTTCTAAAAAAAAAAAACATAATAGTATCAAAACTTCCTATACAATGCATTAGGTGCAAAATAAACAAAAAGTCTCCTTAAAAAGGAGAAGTTTAGCCAAAGCTTTTTTGGCTATGCTTGGCCTATAGATCACAGGAGTGCAGTTTGTTCTGCACTCCTGTGACCAGTTTTCAGCAGTTAGCGGGCTGAAGCCCCCTAAATGCCACAGAGCCGGTCCAGGCTCTAAAAAGATTCTGACCATATGGTCAGGATCCACCCAGAACCCCCGGACCAGCACCTGGCTCAGCCTTTCAGCGATCCAACGAGAGCCTGAGCCAGCCCTTCTCTTCTGGTTTTCTGCTCAGAGCGAAGGGGGTAAAACTGAGTGATCAGAGGTGTTTGATCGCTCAGTTCCCACTGCAGAGCCAGTGGGGGATCGATGCTGCAGCCACCTAGTTGAGTATAAATGTTGTTTTCTACTTCTCTTTTAAGTTTCTGATCAATTTTGTTAAAAATATTTCAAATGTCTTATCCTTAAATAAAGAGAAATTCCATCCTAAAACATATTGCTTTCAAATACAAAATGTGACAATTCACTGCTTTTTGATTCCTACATACCGTATATACTCGAGTATAAGTCGTTCCGAGTATAAGTCCGAGTATAAGTCGAGGCCCTAATTTACCACAAAAAAATGGGAAAAACGTATTGACCCAAATATAAGACGAGGGTGAGAAATGCACAGCTACTGTAAGTGGAAAAGAGGGTCAACAATGCCCATTTGCAGCCTCACTGTGCCCATTTGCAGCCATAGGTCCCCCGAACTTCAAACTTGGTAGTTAAGGGTAGAGGTCGACCGATATGGGTTTTTCTCTGGCCGATGCCGATGCCGATATTTAGAAATTGCGGTGGCCGATGGCCGATATGTGATGCCGATTTTTTTGGGCCGATATATTTGGCCGATTTTTTATTTTTTTTTTATTTTTTCCCTTCATCTCATAAAATCTAACAGTTAGACCCCTTTCACACTGGGGCGTTTTTCAGGCGCTTTTGGGCTAAAAATAGCGCCTGTAAAGTGCCTGTAAAACGGCTCCCCTGCAGTCTCAGTGTGATATCCCAAGTGCTTTCACACTGAGGCGATATGCTGGCAGGATGTTAAAAAAAAAAGTCCTGCAAACGGCATCTTTGGAGCGGTGTATACCCCTCCTCCACCACTCCTGCCCATTGAAATGAATGTGCACCACTGACGAAGCGCCTGCAAAGCGTTTTGGCAGTGGCGCTTCAGGGGCGCATTTAACCCCTTCCTCGGCCGCTAGCTGGGTTATAAGCGCCCCGCTAGCAGCCGAATAGCGCCTCTAAAATGACGGTAAAGCGCCGCTAAAACTAGCAGCGTTTTACCATCAACGCATGCCTGCTCCAGTGTGAAAGCAGCCTTAAGTAATATAGAATTTTTTTTTCATTTAAACATTAAACAAAACAAACCTCCAATCAGTTCACTTGTATGTATAATTTAAAAAAAAAAAAAAAAAAAAAAAAAAAAAAAAAACTATCTTAAATATTAAATACACAAAAACAGGTAATCAAAACTTTTGGACGAAAAAAAATGGGCTAACTTTACTGCTTAGGTTTTTTTTTTATTCATTACTGTATTTTTTTTTGTAAAAATTGCGTTTGAAAGACCGCTGCGCAAATACCGTGTGACATAAAATATTGCAACAATCACCATTTTATTCCCTAGGGTCTCTGCTAAAAAAAATATATATAATGTTTGGGGGTTCTAAGTGATTTTCTAGCAGAAAATACAGGATTTTTACTTGTAAGCAACAAATGTCAGAAAAGATTTAGTCTTTAAATGGTTAAACTGAGAACTTCTACACGGAGTTCAGTCTATTGATAAAAAGAACCTGAAAGAGATACAAATGTATCTTCTTATCAGACTTGGCAGGCTGCCCAGAGGGGGAGAGAAGAAAACTTCACAGATAACTTAGGGAAACTTGCATTAACTTCTATTACAGAAGTCATTTGCAAGTCACGGCTGAAGTTGGCTGAAGTTACAATCGGCCTTTTTTATCAGCACAATCGGCCGATGCCGATTAAGTAAAAAACGCCAAATATCGGCCGATATATCGGCCGGCCGATATATCGGTCGACCTCTAGTTAAGGGTTCCTAGATGCCCCCTAGCTGCAGCCAAAATTTGGGGTCTCTGAACCCAAAGGGTCCCAAAATGACATTGCTGCAGATGGACACAGTTGACCGAATTTGGGGCCCCCGTATCTTGGGGCCACTTAGTGCTAAGAACCCCAAATTTGGTGTGCAAACCCAGTGGAACTAGCACCATAAAATATCCAAAGCTGGGGTTTCTAGCACCAAGTGCCCCCGAGATACAGGGCCCCAAAAATCGGTTCAGAAAATGTCAAGCACTTTTTTGTAGCAGAGAATTACATTTTCCCAACCGGCTTTGGGGCCCCGTATCTCAGGGCCACTTGGTGCTAGGAACTCCATCTTTGGATAGGTTATGGTACCAGTTCCACTGGTTCTGCACACCAAATATGGGGTTCCTAGCACTAAGTGGCCCTGAGATACGAGGCCCCAAAGTCGGTTCAGAAAATGTCAAGCACTTTTCTGCAGCAGAGAATGACATTTTCCGAACCGATTTTGGGGCCCCGTATCTCGGGGCCACTTAGTGCTAGGAACTCCATCTTTGGATATGTTGTGGTACCAGTTTCACCGGGTTTTCACACCAAATTTGGGGTTCCCAGCACCAAGTGGCCCTGAGATACGGGGCCCCAAAGTCGGTTCGGAAAATGACATTTTTTGCTGCAGAAAAATGCTCGACTCTAGTATAAGTCGAGGGGGGCACTTTCAGCACAAAAAAATGTGCTGAAAAACTCGACTTATACTCGAGTATATACGGTACTTAAGCAAATTCAGATATAAAGGGGTTTAAAATAAGAACTCCAGAAATTGCAGCACTTTTAAAAAATGTGCTGGCTTATAAGAGGTTAAGCCCAACAAGTTGTATGCCACCTTGTAGAGTCATCTCTTATTTACCATTTACCTTTTTATACTGAGCACCAGAATGATCGCTGGAAGAAGCAAAGCACGAAGTGCAAATTGCAGTACTAACAGCAAGCAACCAAAATTCATCTTGCATTGGTCTGGCTAGAGAAGAGTGAATTCTGACTGGTTGTTATGGTGACTGCATATTGCATTTGCTTCTTTGCTCCTTGCATGGTGTCCTGAAAAACCCCTCTTAATTCTGAAAAACATGTCTTGGATCTGGAGAGGAAAACATAACAATGCAAACGGCTTTTCTCTTTTTAGTGAAATCAGTCTATTTTCAGACATGTAAACACAATATTTGGTTTATCAAGTCTTGGCAGAATTTCAAGCTGACTAATAATTAACTCAATGAAAAAAAGCCAAGTCGAGGTGTACATGGCTGCTTGCTTAGCTGTCAGCTCTGTTGTCATAGGAGAGAATTGCGACACCAACTGTGCCGAGCAGCCTTCTACGCCCCCGAGTCTCCCGAAAGGACAATATACAGGTGAAAGCCAGTAAATTAGAATATTTTGAAAAACTTGATTTATTTCAGTAATTGCATTCAAAAGGTGTAACTTGTACATTATATTTATTCATTGCACACAGACTGATGCATTCAAATGTTTATTTCATTTAATTTTGATGATTTGAAGTGGCAACAAATGAAAATCCAAAATTCCGTGTGTCACAAAATTAGAATATTGTGTAAGGGTTACATTTTGAAGACACCTGGTGCCACAAACTAATCAGCTGATTAACTCAAAACACCTGCAAAGGGCTTTAAATGGTCTCTCAGTCCAGTTCTGAAGCCTACACAAACATGGGGAAGACTTCAGATTTGACAGCTGTCCAAAAGGCGACCATCGACACATTGCACAAGGAGGGAAAGACACAAAAGGTTATTGCTGAAGAGGCTGGCTGTTCTCAGAGCTCTGTGTCCAAACACATTAATAGAGAGGCAAAGGGAAGGAAAAACTGTGGTCAGAAAAAGTGTACAAGCGATAGGGATCACCGCGCCCTAGTCAAGATTGTGAAAAAAAACCCCTTCAAAAATGTGGGGGAGATTCACAAGGAGTGGACAGCTGCTGGAGTCAGTGCTTCAAGATCCACCACCAAGAGACGCTTGAAAGACATGGGTTTCAACTGCCGCATACCTCGTGTCAAGCCACTGTTGACTAAGAAACAGCGCGAAAAGCGTCTCACCTGGGCTAAGGAAAAAAAGAGCTGGACTGCTGCTGAGTGGTCCAAAGTCATGTTTTCTGACGAAAGCAAATTTTGCATTTCCTTTGGAAATCGAGGTCCCAGAGTCTGGAGGAAGACAGGAGAGGCACAGGATCCACGTTGCCTGAAGTCTAGTGTAAAGTTTCCACCATCAGTGATGGTTTGGGGTGCCATGTCATCTGCTGGTGTCGGTCCACTCTGTTTCCTGAGATCCAGGGTCAACGCAGCCGTCTACCAGCAAGTTTTAGAGCACTTCATGCTTCTTGCTGCTGACCTGCTCTATGGAGATGGAGATTTCAGGTTCCAACAGGACTTGGCGCCTGCACACAGCGCAAAATCTACCCGTGCCTGGTTTACGGACCATGGTATTTCTGTTCTAAATTGGCCAGCCAACTCCCCTGACCTTAGCCCCATAGAAAATCTGTGGGGTATTGTGAAAAGGAAGATGCAGAATGCCAGACCCAACAATGCAGAAGAGTTGAAGGCCACTATCAGAGCAACCTGGGCTCTCATAACACCTGAGCAGTGCCAGAAACTCATCGACTCCATGCCACGCCGCATTAATGCAGTAATTGAGGCAAAAGGAGCTCCAACCAAGTATTGAGTATTGTACATGCTCATATTTTTCATTTTCATACTTTTCAGTTGGCCAACATTTCTAAAAAATCCCTTTTTTGTATTAGCCTTAAGTAATATTCTAATTTTGTGATACACGGAATTTTGGATTTTCATTTGTTGCCACTTCAAATCATCAAAATTAAATGAAATAAACATTTGAATGCATCAGTCTGTGTGCAATGAATAAATATAATGTACAAGTTACACCTTTTGAATGCAATTACTGAAATAAATCAAGTTTTTCAAAATATTCTAATTTACTGGCTTTTACCTGTAGGCTTTGGGAACAGAATGTTCTCATGAGGATAAAAGCATTTTAGATTTTAAACCTTAGAAATGTGGCAGTGCACCAATAACACCTTGCTCTACAATGCTTATTTAGATTACAACCTCTTGTGTCAAAACACCAGTTCAACTACTTTCAATAGAAAAGGCTTGTTTGTCCAAACAGCAATTATCAGAAAGAGAATGGGCAAGAGTATGCTTTTAATAATATTCACATATTATGACAAAGACTGGGCTTTGCTAATATTTTACAATCTGCTTTTTATTTCACATTTGTCAAAAATCTTTGTCCATGCCGAGCTAATGAGTTTTTATTTTTCGAAACCGGATGATGTCATAGGTATGATTTTGCAATTGCTGTACATAATTTAAAGTAAGAGACATGCAAGGTTGAGAACGGCTGCTCTAGATGCTTGTTTATCTCACCACAATGGCAGCAGCACCTCCTCCACTATTTACATCAGAACCAATCTTTTCTCAGAACATGTCTGCACACCAACTCCCTCTACACCTGCATGGGCCCATGCTCAAACACTAGAAATGCTAGTCTATTGGCTCCATTCCTTCACTAGATTACCAAAAGTATTGGGACACCTGCATCCCAGTCTTAGTCCATAGGGTTCAATATTGAGTTGGCCCACCCTTTGCAGCTATAACAGCTTCAACTCTTCTGGGAAGGCTGTCCACAAAAGGTTTAGGAGTGCGTCTATGGGAATGTTTGACCATTCGTACAGAAGTACATTTGTGAGGTCAGGCACTGATGTAGACAAGAAGTCTCCGCTCTAATGCCCCGTACACACGGTCGGACATTGATCGTACATTCCGACAACAAAATCCTAGGATTTTTTCCAACGGATGTTGGCTCAAACTTGTCTTGCATACACACTGTCACACAAAGTTGTCGGAAAATCCGATCATTCTGAACGCGGTGACGTAAAACATGTACGTCGGGACTATAAACGGGGCAGTGGCCAATAGCTTTCATCTCTTTATTTATTCTGAGCATGCGTGGCACTTTGTCCGTCGGATTTGTGTACACACGATCGGAATTTCCGACAACGGATTTTGTGGTCGGAAAATTTTATAGCCTGCTCTCAAACTTTGTGTGTCGGAAAATCCGATGGAAAATGTCCGATGGAGCCCACACACGGTTGGAATTTCCGACAACACGCTCCGATCGGACATTTTCCATCAGAAAATCCGAACGTGTGTACGGGGCATAATTCATCCCATAGGTGTTCTATCAGGTTGAGGTCAGGACTCTGAGCAGGCCAGTCAAGTTCCTCCACCCCAAACTCGCTAAATTATGTCTTTGTGCACTGGTGTGGAGTCATGTTGGAACAGGAAGGGGCCATCCCCAAACTGTTGCCACAAAGTTGGGAGCATGTAATTGTCCAAAATGTCTTGGTATGCTGACGCCTTAAGAGTTCCCTTCACTGGAACCAAGGGGTCAAGCCCAACCTCTGGAAAACAACCCCATGCCATAATCCCCCTTCCACCAAATGATTTGGACCAGTGCACAAAGCAAGGTCCATAAAGACACGGATGGGCGAGTTTGGGGTGGAAGCACTTGACTGGCATGCAGAGTCCTGACCTCAACCTGATAAAATACCTTTGGGATGAGCCGAGACTGCAAGCCAGGCCTTCTCATCCTCATCATTGCCTGACCTCACAAAAGCGCTTCTGGAAGAATAGTCAAACATTCCCGTAGACACACTCCGAAACCTTCTGGACAGCCTTCCCAGAAGAGTTGAAGCTGTTATAGCTGCAAAGGGTGGGCCAACTCAATATTGAACACTATGGACTAAGACTGGGATGCCATTAAAGTTCATGTGTATGTAAAGGCAGGTGTCCCAATACTTTTGGTAATATAGTGTAAGATTAGGGACCTGTGGCAGCCAACAATGTAATGGAGAGGTAAGTAAGCGCCTAAACTAGCTTAGTTTAGTTAAGAGTTGCTAAGGAAACACAACTAAAAGGAAAAAGCTTTAAAAGGAAATCTGTGTGAAGAGTAATACAGGGCTCGCATTTCAGAGCGCCAGACTTCCTAGATTACTGACCTAGAACACATAATTGAACACAGCATTCTGAGTTCTGTTGAATGGTATTGGGCACATGCACGTTCCAGGTCCGTGACATGGGAATACTGAAGTCATAGGATCAGGCATGCCTGGCTAACTAGCATTTTCAGAAAGAAGTCAGTAACAGGAGCCTCCATATTGCTGTTGGCACAGGTTTCCTTTTATTAGGTTTAGCAAGAACACATCTTTTCTCTTTTCTATCTGTACCTGTTCCTTGGGTCACTTGATAGCCTCTCAATACTATATCTGTGCAGAAGACACCCAAATCTAACTCTACTCCTCTGTTCTCGTCAGTCTACCTTGTGCATTACTAATTTATTAACAGACATATCAGTGTGGGTGTCACAGCTCTTCCTTAAAGCGGAGCTCCACCCAAAAGGAGAAGCTTTGTTTGTCTACCCTTTTCCCACTCCCACGCTGCTACATTTGGCACCTTTTGGGAGGAGTGGGTACCTGGTTTTGACAGGTACCCGCCCCACTTCCGGCTGAGTTCGCTGCGGCAAATTCAGCTGGAAGTTCAACCCCCCTCCTCCTTCCCCCGAAGCTGGCCCATTCTTAGAGCGCATGCGCAGTAGGGAAACGGCAGTGAAGCCGCAAAGCTTCACTGCCAGTTAACCTTAGTGGAGATGGCCGCAGCAGCAACACCCGACAGCCAAATGAAAAATCGGCTGGGGTGAGGACACCACTGGATTCCTGGTTAGACAAGTGTCCTAACATTAAAAGTTAGCAGATACAGTATTTGTAGCGAAAGTCATAAAATCAGGCGCATGGAGTGTATGCAAACGATAGTTCAGGCAAACATACAGCAATAACTGCTGAGATGGTAAATACAGTCTTTGATGTTGGGGCATAAGTTGTGAAGCACTGTCTGGCTGCTATCCTCAGAGTTGAGCCAGCTCTGTAAGTGAGACAGGTACACACACCTAAGTGCAGTATCACAAGGGGGTTTATTGGAACAGTGGTTAAAAACACTTACAGAATGTAAAAACGAACTTGTCGTGTGATGGCTCATCCGCCAAAAGTCCTCAATCCTGCATGGTCCAATGGGTTCAGGCTCCCTGAGAAGCGATGGAAGAGGAATGGACAGTCTTGCGATGTGCAGGAAGTCCACGCCAACAAGCGTGAAATGCTGCGACAGGGTATCTGTAGCTGCTGACTTCATTTTTTCTGCAGGAGCCTGGAGCTCCTCTTTAAACGCAATCTTTCCAAAACTGAGTTTTTTAAATACTTCTCTTCAGGGAAGCCTATCCTGCTTCCACCTAATAAGCTGTACTTCTACTGTACAGGCCCCAATGGGCAAGGTAACAGTGTCTCTTTATACACACAGGTTGCATACAGAATAAAATGTATCTGTAACAACTAAACTTACCAAAGTCAAGCCTGTCTTTTTGGTTTCTCTGAAGTAGTCCCAGCAGCAAGTCAGACAGGTATGGAGACGTTTCCCCGGGTACGCTGTAAGATGTCATACAAACATATGATAAGCATGTTCATAATCTAAGTGTCCAAAGCACAAAAAATTTGTTTGGCATGAAGGTGCAAGCACAAAGTTGGCTCATAAAAATAGCAAAAATCACAATGAATGTAAAAACACCCTAATAGATATGCTCTAACACATACAGGGCTCATATTTTGGTACCTGAGGGCAATAATATCATTGCAGAAAATTCACTATTACACTAGAGCAACACCTGGTGCACAACTATAGCCCACAATACATAGGACCTATAAAAAAAAAAAAAAAAAAAAAAAAAAAAAAAAAGTGGGCCTATTAAGAATTACCTTGGAACAAGGTTCTTATTCTTCTCATAGAACAATCGCAGATCCTGGGGACTATTTGCCTGTTAGAAAAAAAAAAAAAAAATCCTCAAGGAAAGTTCTGTAAACTAGCTATATACTTAGCAAATCTCTTGACCAACAGATACAAGTTAATGCTATGATTGGGTAACTACACCTTAACTTTGCACTAAATTTGGAGGACACCGAAGCTCATATCTCGTGACTACATGTGTACTGTCAATACAGCGAGGGGAAAAAAGTATTTGATCCCCTGCTGATTTTGTAAGTTTGCCCACTGACAAAGAAATAATCAGTCTATAATTTTAATGGTAGGTTTATTTTAACAGGGAGAGACAAAACAAGAAAAATATCCAGAAAAACGCATTTCAAAAAGTTATAAATTGATTTGCATTTTAACCACTTAAAGACCGGAAGGTTTTACCCCCCTCTATGACCAGGCCATTTTTGGCGATACGGCACTGTGTTACCTTAATCGACAATTGCGCGGGCATGCAACGCTGTACACAAATAAAATTGATGTCCTTTTTTCCCCACAAATAGAGCTTTCTTTTGGTGGTATTTGATCACCTTTGCAGTTTTTATTTTTTGCGCTATAAACAAAAAAAAAATGTGTAACAACTTAAAAAAAAAAAAAAAAATTTATATATAATTTTTTTTTTTTTTTAGATATGTATTATAGCAGAAAGTAAAAAAATAAAATAAATAAATATTATATATATATTTATTTTTTCTTACTTTCTGCTATAATACATATCTACAAAAATAAAAAATTTATAATATATATATATACAGAATATATATATATATATATATATATATATATATATATATATATATATATATATATATATATATATAATTTATTTTTTTTATATATATATTTTATACACACACACACACACACATTTTTAAAACAATGTATTCATCAGTTTAGGCCAATATGTATTCTGCTACATATTTTTGGTAAAACGAAAATTAAAAAAAAAAAAAAAAAAAAAAAACACAATAAGCGTGTATTGATTGGTTTGCGCAAAAGTTATAGTGCCTAAGAAAAAAGGGGATAGATTTATGGCATTTTTATTATTATTATTTTTTACTAGTAATGGCAGTGATGAGCGATTTTTAGCAGGGCTGCAACATTGCGGCAGACAGATCGGACACTTTTGACGGATCAGTGACATTATTACAGCGATCATAGCTAAAATTATCCACTGGTCACTTTATAGATGACACTGGCAAAAAAGGGGTTAACACTGGCTGGAAGAGGAGCCAAAACCTTTGTACTTGAGGTGCGGCAGCTAGATCGGAAAGCAGAGCTACACACTGAAAATGAAGATTTTCCACTATGAAAGTAGATATTACTAGTGAGCCAGGAAATAGGCATATGGAGATATGCATCTTTGACGTCCATAGACGCCAGAAGTTCTCCTCCTTGTAGGAAGGAGATAACAGATTGGATTGACTTCATGCAAAAAAAGAGATTATATTCAGGAATTGAATTTTAGATTTTTGAGATCTAGAAAGTACCTTAGGATTTAACCAAACCCCAACCTCTGCTATTACATGGGGGCCAACATGAACACCTTTTGCCAAAAGATGGTCCTATGCTTGAGAGAAAGATTTATTTTTCTCTGGATCCTTAGGAACGTATGATCCGAGAAAACGAGGAGACGGAAACTCTTGGAACTCCAGTCTGTACCTTGGAGCTATTGAGGAAGTCCCCCATTCGTCTTGACACTCCTTCTGCCAGATCCCTGAAAACTGCAGAAGAATTCTCCCTATTGAGCAAGTGGGGGCACCTCCTCATAAGGAGGCTACAGTATCCTGTAGGCTTCCTCCCCCAAGACCTCTTTTGTCCCTGGGGTTAACCCTGAGGATTACCCTTTGAACCTGACGGCAGAAGCCGTCGTGACTGCCTGGAGGCTGATACCCCTGGCACAGAAGAAGGAGATTTGAAATAAAAATACATTTACTCCTTCACTTAAATGGCAAAAGGGGTATCTTTCTTTTACTAGAAATTCTTTGGATATATTATCCAAAATATCCCCAGATAGCTGTTTCACCGCAAAAAAGAAGACTAGCCAGGAGCTTCTTGCATGACACTTAGCGAAGGGCGCAAGGCCTAAAGGATAGAATCTGTCATAGTAACTTTTGCAAACATAAAGCTGCCTCCTGGACCTGCTGAGCAGGATAACCTTGAACACCTGTTTAAACTGGTCTCTCAACGATTAACCAATTACAGTCAGCACAGGCTGACACACTCAAACTGCCAGAGAAAAAAGTGTTTGTTTTTTTTTCTAATAAGAATTCCAACCTTTTATCAATTGGATCCCTAAGTATTTGAGTATTGTCTGCCGGACAAGTCAAACTTACTCACAAAGGATATAGTAGCTTTAATTGCTGGTATACCTTACTTAGTGAATTTTCTCTACCATAGGATAAAGTGTGAAAACTTTTTAGAAAGGAAAATAATGCTTATCTGGTTGATCCTCCAGATACCAGAAAAATGTCCAACAATGAATGGACAGGAAAAGGCATGCACAGCTTTGAGGAGGCTTTAGCGAACCCAAACACTCAGTTAAGGGTACATAAATGTGGAGCGGATCATTCAGCAAGAAATTGTACCATCAATCTTACAGATTGTGAAAGCTGACTCTCCCGCATTTGACACCTCAGAAGAGGAGTCATCAGCCTCACCACGGTCGCCTGAGGGAATTCGTCTTCTCCTGCCCCTAGTTCCTCAGTCTGAGGAAACCTAGGAAAATGGAAGAGAACCTGTGGCATCTTAAACACACTGGGATGTGATTAAAGACGCTAAACTTTTTTTTTTTTCAAAAACCTACCATGGCTGAGGGAAAAGAGTAAAATGAACAGGGACTGCAGTGCTGAAAACAGTTGCAAACATTTCATGGCCCCGATGCTCACTCTGATCAGCCACCCCCTCTCAGGGGAGGATGCCATTTGTAGAGTAGGCTTTCCAGAGCTTGAGGGAGACCCTTTTAGCTCCTTTTTTGGGGGGGCATTTCAACCCCCCCTTCTGAACATAGCCCGATGCACAGAGCAGAGGTACTAACAGAAGAAATCGCATCCATTGCTTGAGCAACAGTCAGCCACTGCCGCTGCTATTAATGCTCAGCCTGATGCAAATAGTAAATGTGTCGAAAGGAATGCCTGTGTCACCAAAACCTCTTTCATGCCCCTCTTGCTCTTGTGTCCCTCCGCAGCTTGCAGCAGTAACAATGGTGCTTTAAAAAAAAAAAAAAAAAAAAAAAAAAAAACACTCTCCCGCGCTGGACGTTGGAGGACGCCAACGCCGCACTAAGCCCCCCCTCCTCTCTTTTTAAAAAAAGAGCTTTCCGGCGTGAGCGCGGGCCTCTGATCCTATAGGATCGTACAGTGAGGGGGGAAAAAATGGCGAAGAGGGAGCCTGGAAGCCGCCGAGGAGGGCAGGTTCGTTTTTTTTTTCCTGGCGCTTCTTCCTTGTGAAGAGGGGGAGAAAACAGCACAGGTGGGGGACATCTGGTGGGGAGGAAACCCCCCCAGACTTACCGGAGGTCTGCTGCTGGCTGGAGGAAAGGAAGCTGCTGTACTGGACACAACTTGAGCTCTCTGAGGAAGCGTGAGAAGGTAGGTGCTCTATACAGCCCCCAGTGGTGACACAGACATGACAACATTCACTAAATTAAAGGAGACATTCATAAGAAAATTTAAAAATTTCTTAGAAAACACCACTTGCCTTTCCAGCCGCAGGGTTTTCTGTGGTAAAACCAACAGACCCAATCTTCACCCTTCACGGTGGGTTCCGTTAACAAACCTTCAGGAGCTGGTGACCCTTGGGAAAACCCACAATCCTGGACCTATAATAGCACCACCGCCAGTAAAACTTTATGGCCTTAATACCAAAAAGCACTGGATCCCGGGGTCCAGCTCTCTAAAAAGAGAAGCGTTTAGAGGCAAAACTTTGTTTCTTCGAACACAAGGCCCGAGTACCATTCAATTCGGCCAAAAAGACACTTTGAATGGATCCGGCTAGCAAGGATTGCTCCAGTGGAGCTTAGCTCAGCACATCTTTACTCATGACCAACACCTTAGACATTGGCGAAAAAACTGAGATACTCCCAGTAGTGGGAGGGGTTATATAGGGAGGCAACTTCCTGTTTAGGGTGTGCCAGTGTCCAGCACGTGAAGGTGGACTATAACCCACATAGTAATTACTATGGCTCTGTGTCCCATGATGTACGAATAAAGAAAGAAAAGCTGGCGGATACTGCAATTTTTGACAGCAAACCTAATGAAAGTGTACATTCCACAGTACTGACCAGCTACAGTATAACTCTAAATTAACAAGCATGTGGCAAAGTTTCCTCTATCAATAGATACTATTATTGGGAGGGGAGGTGTGGAATCTGACAAACACTAGTGAATACAACATTTAAAAAAATGGAATGCTATTATGACACAGTGTGTCCCTATTCCATCATTTGCACTTACTAAGTAGTCATATATCTCACTTATAGGGGTGTGTGTGTATATATAAAAAAAGGGCTTCTGTACGACATGACTCGGGTATGTGTATGTAAGCTGCATGTATCTGTAAGCTCTTGTCTCTTTCATGCTAACAGATTTATATTTAAGCCCTATGCATCTCACATAAAAAAAATTCCCACTATCAAACATTTAAAAGAGATTTATCTACTTGAGCCATACGGATTATTTTTTGCAACAAAGAACATCAAAGAACCCACACAATTTCCTGCAATAAACAGTGACCAGTACAGAAAGTAAACAAAACAGTAAATGCATACACAAGATATGGTTACCTGGAATGGTGGCTTGCCAACTAGGCACTGATAAATGACGGTTCCTATGCTCCAAAGATCTGCTTTTGCATCATAGTGTTGTGACATGATAACCTCTGGAGCCTGAAAAGGCAAACAGATCACCATGTTGGTATTCAAACAGAACTACAGCCCACATAGGGCATCATGTCTAAACAGTCAACAATCAGTAAAATGTGGATTACAGATAGCTTCTCGAAAAACTTCTATATTTTGATTTAGTCAAAGTAGTTGTGAAGTTCAGTAATCACAATTTTGAATACATAAAATATATGCTTTTTATAGATCTTTTTTTTAAAAACTTGCCAATTATTTGCTCTATGAATGGAGGAACTAGGGAGAAAGGGCAGGCATAGTTGGGCTCACTTAATAAGGGCCTTTAACAGCCCCTAATTCTATTATCCATCCCCCAGTGGTGGGGGGCTGAGGTCATTGGCCCACCTATCCACCTCAGCTAATCAGAGGAAGCTTTGTATTAATTCATAGAATACAAAGCTGCCTATGAATGGCTGAGTGCTTCTCAGCCGGACTCTGTTTTGTTCCGGGTGTGATACAGGAATTCTCTGTCTCACAGCCAGAATCCAGCACCCAGCTGAAGCTACATACAGTACATACAGAGCTGAGAGCTGCCGTGGCAGTTAGTGAAGGAAATAGTTTGTTTAGACCGGCTTGGTCCAAACAAACTGTTTAAAGTGACAGGAAACAGAGATCAGTTTTAAAGAAGAAGCATCAGCACAAGAAACACATCCTAATGACTTAAGTTGGGCCCCATGTGTTGATATTTGTTTTATTTTGTCTGCACTCAGGCCTTAACGTCTAACTCAAGCCAAAACAGTGGGGAAGAATTCAAAATCTCTAGTTAGGCATGTATTTCTGTCTGTAAACCCACAGGAGATTGGTGCCCCAACAGAAACTTTCTTCCTTACGCTATAAAAAAAAAAAATGTTTGGGCTGGTGCTGGTTTTTAAAGCTATATCTTCAGAAATATGTTCATATTTTTTTTTTTCCATAAAGATTTTATTGTATATAAAATATATAACACATACAGAGATCATACATAGCAACTTGCACAATCATCTCGTGGTATAAAGAGTAAACAACAATGAATGCATACATATTCCAACAAAATGCTAAAAGGAGGTTGATCTGGAGAAGGGTTTTTAGTAATGCTGGGGGTAAAAACCTGAAACCTCTTAATAGGGTGTTGTTATCCAGTACAAGACTCTCTCCACTCACATCGTCTCTTGGTGAGTACAAGGGGGAGAGTCGGGCACCGTGCCAGTCCCGGGTAAGGGATTAGGGAGTACCGTGACCCCACCGGGCCCAAATATTGAGTGTCTCGAGGTTTCAAAAGTGACGAGAGGGTGCTTTCATCTTAGGGTCTACTATACGTAGGACAACTGTGTAAGTGTTGCTAATCAAGGTGAAGGGAAGATAGGGTAGTCAAATAGAGGGAGGAGAGGGGGGAAGGTGAAGAGAAAGGGTAGAAGGGGTAGGGGGAAAGGGGGGAGAAAAAAGTGGGGTGTGTCAGAAAGAAAGAAAAAAGGGGATAGGAAGAGTGATGATTGGAGATGAGATAAAAGAAACCAGTGGGGGACGACTCCAGGGAGTGACCGGAACCGCCCCTCCAGAACCTGCAGGGAAGGCACCAACAGGAGTGCCCCCCTGATTATACACGATTATGTTTGTATGTACACTCTAGGCAGATATTGACGATATCCTTCGGTGGTCGTGAAGTGTATCCAACAAGACCATGTAGTCGTGAACTTCTGCGTCCTATCCTGAGAAACATGAATAAGCTCTTCCATGTCTTTCGTTTTGGAGATTCTTGCAAACCATTCACTGATTGATGGTGCCGATGTCGATTGCCAGTGTTTTGGGACACATAGTCTGGCAGCATTCACCAGATGCATTGCTAGGGATTTAAAGTAGTTACGCTTGGATAATGAAGTGTGATGCAGAAGGTATTGGGCTGGGGTAAAATCCAGAGTAAATGTGGTGATTTGTGCTATTAAATTATGAACCTCCTTCCAAAAAGGTTGGATAATTGCGCAATCCCACCATATATGTAGCATAGTGCCCACTTCCGCTCCGCATCGCCAACAGATGTTGGGGATAGAGGATTTAAATTTGTGGAGTCTTGAGGGAGTTCTATACCATCTGGTAGCTATCTTATATCCATTCTCTTGTGTAGTGACATTCAGTGAGCCCTTATGTATGTACTCATGGACCGTTATCCATTCCTCGCTAGTTAAAGGTGTCGGGAGATCCCTATTCCATGAGTTCTGAGAAGGTGAGGTATTAGGTGTTAAGGGGTCATTAAGTAGTGAATACAGGAGGGAAATGAGATGTCTTTGTGGAGTTTTACGGTGACACAGGGTTTCAAACTGAGTGAGCTGTTTAAGCTCTTGAGTTTGATTGATGTGAGATTCCAGGAAATGTCTGATTTGCCTGTAAGTCCAAAAGGAAAATGTTGAAGTTTTGGATAAATCCATGAGTTTTTCAAGAGATATGATTTTCCCGTCTTGGTAAAAGTGCATGGCTAGAACGTCATCATATGGCCATTCTTTCTGTAGGAAGTTATTATGGGAGCCTGGATGGAAGGCAGGGTTTCCTCTTAATGTGGTTAAGGGGCCCGGGATTGAGGCCAAGTTCCCCTTTAATGAGGCCTTTCTAAATGCAAGTAGGGACGGATAGATTAGTGGGTGAGTCGTTATCGGTTGCGGCCAGTGTTTAGGGGAAAGCCATGGGAGTAAATGTATAGGAAGATGTGTTACGGCGTTTTCCAGGGGAATCCAGGATTTCTTGAGGGCGTGGATATTCCAATCCGCTACCCTCGTGAGGTGGCTTGCGCTATAGTATTTGCCCAGATCTGGAAGTCCAATTCCACCCCTGGATTTAGGTAAGGTGAGTCTAGAGTACTTAATGCGAGGGGGAGAGTCTCTCCATAAAAAAGTTGAGCAGACTTTTTGGTATGTTGTAAAGAAGCTAGGTGGCAGGGCTATTGGTATTGCTTGTATGAGGTATAGCAGGCGTGGCAGGATAAGCATCTTAATCAGGGCTGCTCTTCCGAACCAAGAAACATTTAACATCTTCCATTCTTTGAGGAGATTTTGGACTTTAAGTAGAGCTCCCTGGAAATTCATTACGTATAGGTTTGATAAGAGGGGTGGGATTTGTATTCCTAAGTAAGTAAGGGCGTTTTTTTGCCATTGAAACGGGAAGGAATCTTGACAACTTGTCACTTCTTGGAGGGGGAGCGAGATGTTCAGGGCCTGTGATTTTGTATGATTGATTTTTAAATTGGAAATTTTACTAAAGAGATCAATTTCATGTAACAGATTTGGGAGAGAAACCCGGGGTGCTTGTAGTGACAGTAGGATATCGTCGGCGAATGCCGCTACCTTGTATTCTTTCCCTTTCACTGTAATGCCACGGATATCAGGGTTGTTTCTTAGTTTGTTGAGGAAGGGCTCTAAGGTGAGGATATAGAGAATTGGTGATAAAGGACAGCCCTGGCGTGTGCCATTCTTGACCGAGAAGGCGCCTGACAGGAAGCCGTTGACTCTAACTGCAGCGGTGGGACCAGAATATAGTGCCATGATAGAGGAAAGCATGCGATCTCCGATCCCAATCGCCGAAAGAGCTTCGTGCATATAGTCCCAGGCCACCCTGTCAAACGCCTTCTCGGCGTCTAGGGAGAGGAGGAAGCCTTGGGTTTTAGTAGCCGAAATCCAGTGATGTAGGTTTAGCGTGCGGATTACGTTGTCTCGGGCTTCCCTGCCCGGGACAAACCCTACCTGGTCTAGGGACACGAGGTTTGGTATTAAGGGGAGTAGTCTATTTGCAAGAATTTTTGCATACATTTTGATGTCTACATTCAATAGGGATATTGGCCTGTAATTCGCGACTGATGAAGGGTCTTTGCCCTCTTTTGGTATGACCGAGATGTGGGCTATTAGCATTTTGGAAGGGTCGAATTGGGCGTCAGCCAGGGCGTTGAATGTGGATAAGAGTGTAGGGGAAAGGACATCTAAAAAAGTTTTATAATATTGGAGAGTGTAGCCGTCAGGGCCAGGGCTTTTGCCAAGTTTCATTTGTTTTACTGCTGCCTCAATTTCGGTTAGGGATATGGGTTTATCGAGTTCTAGTTTAAGTTGGGACGATATCGGCTTGGGACTATTTTTGGAGAGGAAAGATTTAATGAGGTCAGAGCGGGTTTTCTGTGTGTTTTGAGATCTTTGGTCAGGGTTTAAATTATATAATTTTGAGTAAAAGGTCTCAAATTCTTTAGCTATATCCTCATTCTTGACCAGGAGATCTCCCTTAGGATTGCGTAATTGGTGTATTCTGGTGGTGGTTTTAGCAGATTGAACTGAGCGAGCGAGTAGACGTCCACATTTGTTCCCCTGCTCGTAGAAGATCTTCTGGGAGAGGATATAGCGCCTACTAGAACGTTTGTCTAATTCTGTTTTAAGAAGAGCACGGGTATGAGATAGTTCTTGTAAGGTGGCGATTGCCTGTGTTTGTTTGTGCGTTCTTTCTAGGGATTTAATTGTGTCAATGAGTGAATTAATAAGTTCTTGGTTTCGTTTTTTGGTTTTAGCCGCTAGAGCAATCAGATCCCCCCGAACCACACACTTATGAGCTTCCCAAAGGGAGATAGGAGAGATTTCAGGTGATGAATTCTCAGCAAAGTAGTTGAGGATGCATGTACGGATGCGGTCTAGGGAGGTCGGATCCCCCAGTAGTGAAGGGTTAAATCGCCATACTTTGGTTCGAGGTTGGGTTTCAGGAAAGGATAGTGTAACCGTAATGGGGTGATGGTCTGATAAAAACATGGGTTCTATCGTTGACTGTTTTAGAGATGAGAGATCTGACTGAGAGAGGAAAAAATAATCTATTCTAGAATACTTTTGGTGTGGCGCCGAGAAAAATGTGTAATCTTTTACTGTGGGTGATAATGTACGCCATGTGTCGTGGAGGGTCAGGTTTTGTAGTTGGGTTTTAATCTGGCGTAGAGCCATGTATGTTAGGGTAGAAGAGCCTGATGATGAGTCTAATAATGGGTTTAGGGGGACGTTAAAGTCTCCACCAAGGAGAACTAAACCCTCCTGAAAGGTTGCCAGCCGGCAGCAGATGTCTCGAAAAAAGGAGACTTGATGATCATTGGGGCAGTAGACGTTCGCCAAAGTTATTGGTTTGTTTGCATATTTCCCTTTGAGGAAGACATATCTACCGGCTGGGTCAATCAGTGAGTCTGAGAGAAAAAAGTTTGCATGCTTGGAGATTAATATTGATACACCTTTCGTTTTGGCATCTGGGTTCGTAGCATGGTGGGCTATACGGTATATGTGGTTCGAAAGTTTGGGTATTGAGTCGGAGCGGAAGTGGGTCTCCTGCAAAAAAATAAAATGAGCTTTGTGTTTGGAAAGAGATGTCAAGACTTGGGAGCGTTTCTCAGGAAGGTTGAGACCTTTCACGTTGAGGGATATACATTTTAGTGTTAAGGAAAGATTGGTTAATGGTTTCGATTGCATGGTTTATGTACTGTTAACGTCCGGGAGTCAGAGCCCACCCAGATGTAATTCGGTGGGTGCCGGTATACAATATGTGAGGGCTGTTAAGCAAGGGGCTGGGCGGGGTCAGTCACTCCCCGGAGCCTAGGAGCGGGGCAAGAGAGGAGGGCTATTGGTTATGGAAGAGAGAGGAGAGAGGAGAAGAGAGAAAAGAAGAGGAGGGGAGGGAGTAGAAAAGGAGAAAAGCAGCAAAAGTGGATATTGAGTAAAGGAGGGAAGGGAGAGAAGAAATGGGGATGGAGGATGGTGGGGGGAGGAGGGAAGTGAAGGAGGGGTAGGTAGTGTAGGGTAGGATAAGGAAGAGGAGAGGGATCGGGCAAAGAAAATATACCAGAGACGAGGTTAGGGAATCCACCTCGCCTAGGAGAGGAAAAAGGGTTCTGGAGTGTCAGCTAGTGTCCTTAGGGACTTGCTGTGTGGGGGGGTGAGAGAAGACGGGGAACCTAGTTCGGGTGTGAGCCGGGGGACAGGTCCGCTTCACAACTTAGGTGCAGAGATAATAGCTGTAGTTATATGATGTTGTGTTTTTGTGGTTTTGAGGGGAGCCCACTCAGTATTTTGATTTACTATAGGGCCACAGGTCCCACAGTAAAAGGATCCGTGTAGGAGGTCATAAAGCATTTGTCGGAAGAACATTAACTTAATACATCTTCGCTAAAATAGCCTATAAGCTGCAAACCTTATCGATTCAAACATGTATTGTGTGTAACAAGCAAGGAGGAGAAACAAAAAAAATTATAACAGTTTGATTCCCTTAACACAAATACAAGAATTTTAACAGGAAGAAGGGTTATCAACATCCTATGCACACTGTAAGACAGGTATCATACTCAAGCTAAAGCTTTTCCTAATAAACGAGAGGTTAAGCATTAATCCTAGAGGAGGAAGGTAAGGTGGCAGATCTCATGGGGGATGGCAAAGGAAAAGGGGAAGAGGGGGGAGGGTTGGATGGGTAGGGTGGGTCTGGAGCAGGGGCGAGGGAGGGAGAGAAGGGGGTAAGGGGGGATGGTATGGGAGAAGGGTGATAAGAGGGGGGAGATACTTGTTGTTATCGTTTGGGCTAAAGGGACTAACCATGCGATCCTGAAGATGTGAGGTTATAGCCATTCCATAACCCTATCAGAGGAGCCAGTGGCCTGATAAAGCGCATTGTATGTGATCCGGCTTCTATGATAGATGGGTTGCTCACTGAAGGCCAAAGACATCTGGGATAATAGGGACTTTCCTATCCACCTCAGGTGTAGATTATGCGGGAGATAATTAGAGTTAAGTTAAGGAAGTGGAACTCTTCAGGTGGGTACCTCATTTCTGGTAAGGACAGTTTTCCTGATGGCTAGGGTAGCTATGAGATTACTTTTGCTATATGTATAAGATCATATACCATAAAGAAATCTCTTATTATGCATTTTTACAGACTGGTAATGACATACATGCCTCATCTACGTTTATATACAAAGAGGAAAAGCATGAAACACAATCAAAAAAAAAAAAAAAAAAAAAAAAAAAAAAAAAAAAGGGGGGGGGAGGGGGGGGGGGGGGAGAGAGGGGGAAGCTGTAAAGTTCTGTTCCTTCCACTCCTGCATGTTTGTATGTGGAAATTTGGGCAGTCAGTGAGACATGGAGAGGATCCTGTGAGTAATAAGAAGGAAAAAACTAGATAGGGGTTGGTCGGATGTGGATGAGAGATGCCAAGGGATATCAGGAGACTGCGTTCCTGCTGCAAGATTTAGAGTACAGAGTACGATGAGGGGGTAGTGTGTATCGGGGATTAAATCGAAAACTCACTGCTGTTGCAATGCGGTTGAGTGGTTGACTTCAGTCTTCCTGATGATTGCGTCCCGGGGGAGACATCGGAGCACGAGGAGGGCTTCGCTGATAGAGGTCTCGACGGGATGAGTGTGGTTTCGGTGATACCGATCCTGCTTTGCGTCTGCGCGATCTCTGGCGTGGTGCCTTCGGAGATGGGTTGAGAGTAACCGGCTGCCATGGTTCCGAGGGGAAGAAGAGGTCATACCATTCCGGAAGTTCGATCCGTGGGAGATCAAGCTGATCACAGAAATTCTTCAAGTCGTCTGGTGAGCGGAGGATGGCAGTGCGACCTCTGGTGGACGCAGATAAAGCAAAGGGGAATTTCCAGCGATACTGGATGTTCCTAGTGCGTAGTGCCTCTAATAAAGGTCTTAGGGCTCGTCTGTTTTGTAGCGTGATCTGCGACAGGTCCTGGAAGAGCTTTACTTCAGTCCCATTAAAGATTACTCGGCCTCTTTCCCTAGCTTTCCGTAGAATTTCCTCCTTGAGGGGGAAATTCACCAGACAACAAACAATGTCTCTGGGTGGTTCATTCTCCCTGGGCTGGGGGCGTAGAGCGCGGTGTGCTCTTTCCATGTCAATGGGTGAATCAGCAGGTCTTCCTATTAAATCATTAAATAGTGCACAAAGGGTTTGCTGCACTGAATTCGGATCGATGCTTTCGGGTATACCCCTTACCCTTACATTGTGCCGACGACCGCGGTTATCGAGGTCTTCCACATGTCTATGGAGTTCAAACATTTGGGAGAGTTGTGAATCATAGGCAGATTGGACCTGGCGGATGGCTGCTGCATGGGTCAGGGTTGTTTGTTCTACCGTTTCAATACGGTGTGCAATCGCCTGCATGTCTGATTTTAGGTCGGCAATAGCTGCCGTCACCGTGCTTTTAATGTCCAATGCTACTTTTTCCAGGTCGAATAAGTTTAGCATGTGAGTTCGTCCGGGGTCGGTTGTGGGAGTGAGAGTACTCATGGTCTGCATGTCGGGCCGTTCAGTAGGAGAGGCCGGTGTTTGGGCCTGTGAGGCCACGTGTGCGGACGGTCTTTGGGTGCGGAATATATCAGGAATATTCCTACTGAGTTGCGTACCTGGGTCCAATGTGGTACGGGACGTTGAGGAACTCCGGGTGGATCTGCTCATGCTGAAATCAAGGTGTGGGCTCCCCGTTTAGCTACGATCTGTCCCCGGATCACAGGAGCTCTTGGCTTATGCTGCCATCACGGTCTCCGTCCAGGCCACGCCCCCAGAAATATGTTCATATACAGCGCTACATTGTGTGCAGTCAAACTACCCATTTAGTAAAAGTGATTTATTCAAGTATTCTTTCACGGAAAAAGTTGTTGCGTTGAATGATCATATAGTTATATGGCTAGCATTGTAAGCAGTCTAGACTGTTTATCATGAAACAGTTTGCAAAATTATCATTCACATCGATTCCCTTACCTGAAACTAGTTCTGAAAAGCAAAGCTGATCCTCTCCTCCACCGGACCAGTTGCAGCCTCTCCAACATCATCATTTACAATGCAGAACTAGTGGTCCTGCATTGTAATAGTGGACAGTGAGGGCCTGTCCACATACAGGAGCTCCAGAGAGCACTGACTTCTGGATGAGTGAGGAAAATGGTTGCTGCTTATTCTTTACCCCTAGACAAAATGAGCCTTTAACCCTTGCAGTGCAGTGGAGGGTTACTGCCTCATTGGAGTCTGGCCTTTAGGCATCTGTTGTGATGCGTATAATACTGGAGAAAGAAAATTCCCAAATCAGGAAGGACTCAAATCTATACAGCAAAGCAGAACTTGTGAAATATGTAATATGATCATGGGATACATAGCACAAACTATGCATAGCTGCAGTGGTCAAAGAACCATATGAAAGCATGCAACACAGGACTTCTAATACCGAATACCATCCATCGATGAACAGCTTGCCTACACTGGATAAAGGGAAAGTAAATAAACATGATATCTGGAGGAGACAGGAGAAATGGAAGGTAATAAAGATGCTGAAAGTAGGTGGATTGTAAATTGACCAAAACACAATCGATTGGCGACACCACTGTAAAGAACAGACGACAGTCTGCTAGAAAATACCGTATTTTTCCGTGTATAAGACGCCCCCCACTTTTTCAACCCAAAATTAAGAAATCAATATTTTAAACATAGGTAAAACAGAACACATTACAGTTAATGTTTAAATACCAGCATATTATGCAGGGGTTGGTCTTTCTGTTTTCTCCACTGTCTGATTATACACTCAGTGGAGGGAGCTACAAACTGTTTATCTGCAGCTCTATTCCCATGCTCTTTTGCATAGCTGGCTACATTTGGTTTGACTTTTGCAGAGTAAGACAATCACTTACTTTTGTATTATTTTCTGACATTTTGGGCTCAGAACACTCCGGCCCTTGTTGCATCTGCGCACTCTCCTCTTCCCCCCTCACCTCCAGCTGACGTCAGTAACATATGGCATGTGATTGGAGGAAGCCGTTTTACAAGCTATGGGCAGCGACGCACCTGCGCGGCTGTCTCCCAGGCTGACTGACCGTGTATAAGACGCTGCTCGATTTTCAAGCTATTATTTTAGAAAAAAATAGCGTTTTATACACGGAAAAATACGGTAAATAATAATGATAAAATAACCAGGACAAGTTATGGGTTGCAAAGCCAGCACTGGAGTCATGCTCCCTGCCGATATTAGCTGGAGGGAGAAGCTTAGAGATACTGCAGGTTAATTAAAGCTTTGAGAGGCTAAGATAAGACTGCAGTCCGGAAAAATGAACAGCAGGACAGCTGCAAAGAATAAAACACAACTGAAAGAATAAATAGAAACACTAACAAATTGAAGATTGATCTCTACCACTTCATAGCAGACACGCAGGACCTACATATTTCTGTTTATGGAAAGTTTGCTTGCAAAGGACTGGCCAGAATGTGCATGTCACGTGAAAAGGCCTTGGAGAATCTGAGATTTGTTTTGTTTTTTTAATTACCGTAGATGCCTTCCTGAATATGGTTCTCTTTAAGCCTACTATAATGTTTTATAACATGTACAATTATAATTACACCTACTATAGTGTCTTATTACATATACACATAAAGTAAGTGATTACCAGCCTATGGAAAGGTTCTTTTTTCCATGAATATAATCAGGATTCATAGTTACATAGTTAGCAAGGTTGAATAAAGACACCAGTCCATCCAGTTCAACCTGAGTGAGTGTGGGTGAGTGTCTACAATTGTCCCTATCCCTGTAAATTGTGTCTCATTAAGATGCTCATCTATTATATTATTATTTATTTAAGGTACCCATATAGCGCCGTCAATTTACGCAGTGCTCCACACATACAATCGCACACTCACATCAGTCCTTACCCTCACAATCCAATGTCCCCAAACTCACATTCATATGCTAGGGCCAATTTTGGACAGAAACCAATTAACCTACCAGCATGTCTTTGGAGTGTGGGAGGAAACCGGAGTACCTGGAGGAAACCCACGCAGACACAGGGAGAACATGTAAACTCCAGGCAGATAGTGTTGTGATTGGGATTCGAACCAGCGACCCTTTTTACTGCTAGGCAAGAGTGCTACCCACTACACCACTGTGCCGATTCCTTATATTTAATTTCAATGGAAGATATTTTATAGATTGTAAGCTCTTACGAGCAAGGTGCTCTTAACATTTTGTCTTGAATTGTAACCGTGATGTCTTCCTTTACTTATTTTTAATCCCCCATCAGGGTGCAGATTTCAAGGGCTTCAAAGAGTCTTGGGTAGGACGAAGCCTTCAATTCTGTGTCCAGGTCTTAGAGCCCTTTCACACTGGGGCGGTTTGCAGGCGCTATTGCGCTAATAATAGCGCCTGCAAACCGACCCGAAAGTGCCGCTGCTTTAATTCCAGTGTGAAAGCCCAGAGGGCTTTCACACTGGAGCGATGCGCTGGCAGGACGGTAAAAAAAGTCCTGCTAGCAGCATCTTCGGAGCGGTGAAGGAGCGGAGTGTATACCGCTCCTGCCCATTGAAATCAATGGGACGGCGCGGCTATACCGCTGGCAAAGCGCCTCTGCAGAGGCGCCTTGCGGTGGTTTTAACCCTTTCTCGGCCGCTAGCAGGGGGGTAAAACCGCCCCGCTAGCGGACGCATACCGACGGTAAAACACTGCTAATAATAGCGGCGTTTTACCGCTGACAACGCCCCCGCCCCAGTGTGAAAGGGCTCTTACTGGAGACCTGCAAGTTGTGTAATGCCTAATGTTGGGAGACCACGGCCAGTTCAATAAAAAACAGCCGACATTCGGCCTGTGTGTATGTCAGCTGGGCTGGCTTCTGTTGGACGAGCATGCTGGTAAACCAGCAGCCAACCAGCTCTTGATTAGCGCTCTTAGCCAATGCCTAAGAGCGCTGACCAGAGTGTTTGCTGGGGGGGGGGGGGGGGGCTGTTGCGTCCCCCTGTCAGAACACAACAGCTCCTGTAGTACAGCATTTCCGACCAGAGCTGACAGTTTTTAAAAAAACTATTACAGCTGTGTACCAGGCTTAAGTGTTCTACTACTCAGTAGAAGCAAGCAAGAAAAGTGCTCCACTCAGGAAACTGCACTCCATGTTGGAGGAGAGACTGTTCCCACAGGACTGAGAGAGTCAGGACAGCTAAGCAAATCTAGAGAACTGGGAGACCTGAGGGGACTAAATGAATCCAAGGGACTGAGGGAATCTAAGTCCCAGAGGAGAGAGAGCCCTGGATGCCAGGTGATCCCCTACTGAGAGGCCAGGAGGGTGCTGTAACTAAAGGCTGAGATAACCACGAGAACTAGGCAAGATTGTCTGAGAGACCACAGAATAACCAAGGTTGAGGGCTAAGCAGAGGCACTGCTGAGGAGAGAGCCAGGTGGCTCAGCATTTTTTCTGTTATATGATTTTGCTGGTGAAAATCTCCTGCTTGGGAAACTGTTTTGTGTACTTAATTTTAAGTTTGTTTAATAATCGTGACCTAGCAAGCCTTAAAAGCCACAGTTTGGACTAGCATGGACTTAAATGCTTCTACAACTGAGCTGAATTCCCCAATATCACAATTTATAAACACACACAAATTGAGCATTTAAACTGAAAAAATATTATGATGTTTAAAATGCCATTTTAAAAACTGACCTCACAAGAGCAGGGGAAAGACAATTCCTTATATAAAACATTTTAGATTTGCCAGAGTGGCCATTTCACGTCACTGGAAGTCAAACTCTCCCCCCTCGCTCTTGGAATGGGCCCAGGTTCTTAATGGCATAATGGCAAAGGAGACGCTAGGAGCGGACGACAGTGTGCATCCTGACACAACTCGCACTACATGGACATGTTGGCGGGCATATAGCGATTTCCAGGCTCTCCTCACTTAAACTCCATCCCTTCTGCGTGTGTCATTAAGTGCTTCTCTAATCTTCTAATGCCGCGTACACACGGTCGGACTTTTCGTCTACAAAAGTCCAACGGACGCTGACGGACTAAAGCTGGCTGGTAATCCGATCGTGTGTGGGCTTCTCCGGACTTTCAACATACTTTTTTAGCCTCAAATCCGACGTACTTTAGATTTGAAACATGCTTCAAATCTTTACTTCGTAACTACGACGGACCCCGAAATCCGCTCGTCTGTGTGCTAGTCCGACGGGCAAAAAGCCACGCTAGGGCACCTATTGGCTACTGGCTATGAACTTCCTTATTTTAGTCCGGTGTACGTCATCACGTAAGAATTCGACGGACTTTTGTGTGATCGTGTGTAGGCAAGTCTGTTCGTTAGAAAGTCCGCCGCAAGTCCGTCGAAAGTCCGCCGAAAGTCTGCCGGAAGTCTGTCGGACAGGCTGTCTGACTTTTGTAGACGAAAAGTCCGACCGTGTGTACGCGGCATTACTTCCTAATCTCCCAACTTTCTCCTTCTCATTTGTGGAGCAACCCTTAGAACCCTTTCAGGCTGACTCTTACCATGTCTGGATATCCCTTGGTTAACTGGAGGTCACCTTCTTGAAGCCCATTTTCTCCCCCTCCTATTATCGTTGTTAAAGCGGAGTTCCACCCCAAAATGTCACTTCCGCTGTCCGGATTCCTCCCCCCCTCCAGTGTCACATTTGGCACCTTTCAGGGGGGAGGGGGGAGCAGATACCTGTCTAATACAGGTATTTGCTCCCACTTCCAGCGAAAGATCGCCGCAGTATCTATGGCAATCTACGCCATGTCCGCCCCCTCTTCCGTCCCACCCAACATCTTCTGGGAGACACACAGGTCACAGAAGGCAGCAGGGACCACTCAGAACACGCAGCGTGACTTGCACATGCACCACTCATGCATGTGCAGCAGGGAACCAGGCTGTGAAGCCGCAAGGCTTCACTTCCTGATTCCCTTACTAACAATGCCATCGCCTCCACCCGGAGCTGAGGGATGGGTCAGCTTCGGGTGAGGAAATCACGGGCACCCTGGACAGATACATGTCCTAATTTTAAAAGCCAGCAGCTGCAGTATTTGTGATCTGAACAGATTTTTTTTTTTTTTAGGCGGAACTCTGCTTTAAGTGCTTCAATACACAGTTGTTGATGTTATATGCCTGGGTTTTATCTGCCTGAGCCACTCTACGAGTCCCAGAAAACCCTTCATTACCCAGTTCAGCTGTTCAGAATGTTTTAGTCTTTGGCTTTCCCCTCTATATGACCAAAGCTTGTACTGTACCCCTCACATTTGTGACCTATTTTCTAAAATGTTAAATAAAAACTTATTTGACCAGAAAAAGTTTTAGATTTGATGGCAAGTCACTTTAGCATGCCTTAGGTGCTATTCTAGCTTTATGTATACAGCCAGTTAAAGACAGCTATCAGGATTTGTATATGTATCCTATGTTTGTATTACATTTGATCAGTGTTACACCCCTCTTCCTGTACACTGTCTGCAGCCTGCTTTTGTATGCTTAACCACTTGACCTCTGGAAGATTTACCCCCCTTCACGACCAGGCCATTTTTTGCGATACGGCACTGGTACACTTTAACTGACAATTGCTCAGTCATGCAACTCTGTACCCAAATAAAACGTATTTAATTCCCCCCCCTCCCACAAATAGAGCTTTCTTTTGATGGTAATTGATCACCTCTACATCAGAATCCGGGATCTGCCTTGTTTACATTTACTGTTGATTTACACACAATAGGTGGGTGCCGGAGAACATTGAGTCCCCGGGACCCACCGACTTGCTTCTGCTATGAATTCTCATAGCAGTGCGTGCGAGCCCCCTTCAGGCGGAGGTCCAGAATCACGTGTGTATATGCACACACACACACACACGTGATCCGATGCACAGCTGCCACTCTGTAGCAGTAAAACTGCTATAGAGTGGTTGGCAAGTGGTTAATAGGTCTTCGTAAATATTGCACTTACTGCAGACCATCTTCTGCAGCAGGGCTTCAACTGACTTAGGTAGAGGACTGCAGGATGGGGATGTAGAGATGATAACTATTTATGTATTATATACCATCATTTATATATGTACATGTTCTTTAAACCAACTAAATTTATTTTAACCACTATACTTTTTTTTTTTTTTTACCAGGTTTAGGGTTTTTAAAAACACAGGTCATGGTACATTACCTAATAGCATGTTAAGGTCAGTGTGAACTCGGTGTCCTTTCAAAACATGGTTCTAGGAATTCAGCAATCAATCCAGCATGTGAGCTAACTAGTGCTATCACATAAGTGGCAGGTCAATGTGACTCCAAAACAAAGCTCACACTATCTTCTCTCTGCATGCTACATATCTCATTCTTTTCCCTTCCATCACTGCAGAAATTAATGCAGCACGTTACCTGAATAAAACGAAGTGTGAAAATATATTTTTTTCACACATTTACATGCAGACTAGATTGTGCAGCAATTGTGCAACTGACAGGAGTTGGGACAAGCTATAACCTAAAAGGTCCCAATAAATATTTCAATATTCCTAAAAAGATTATGTTGCTGTAAGAGCCCTTGCATACTGGGGCGGTTTGCAGGCGCTATTGCGCTAATAATAGCGCCTGCAAACCGCCCAGAAAGTGCCGCTCCTTGCATTCCAGTGTGAAAGCCCCGAGGGCTTGCACACTGGAGCGATGCGCTGGCAGGACGGTAAAAAAAGTCCTGCTAGCCGCATCTTCGGAGCGGTGAAGGAGTGGTGTGTATACCGCTCCTTTACCGCTCCTGCCCATTGAAATCAATGGGACGGCGCGGCTATACCGCCGGCAATGCGCCTCTGCAGAGGCGCTTTGCGGTGGTATTTAACCCCTTCTCGGCCGCTAGCGGGGGTAAAACCGCCCCGCTAGCGGCCGAATACCGACGGTAAAACACCGCTAATAATAGCGGCGTTTTACCGCTGACGCCGCCCCCCGCCCCAGTGTGCAAGGGCTCTAACTGCTCAGGCACACCCTGAAGTATTAGAACCTTGTTCCAACCCCTGTTTCTGACCCTTGTGCTGAACAAGTTTGTCTGCACGTAAATGTGAATAATCATACCAAATACTAGCCATACAAATATTCACAATATTTTTCATAATGGTCGAATTAAGAAATAAAATGAAAACCTTACCATGTACATTGGAGAACCACATAATGTAGCAGCCATCATGTTACTCTGCAGATAACGAGCAAAGCCAAAGTCCGCTATAATAGGGGCGAAAAAAAAAAAAAAAGGTAACTAACATTCTAACACGTCAAGAGAGAGAAAAAAAAAAAAGACATGGGTGGCAGCCCAGCTCAAGATTATCCTCACCTAGTAACAGACATATTAAGGGCCCATTTATATCTATGCATGTGTGGAGAGGCGTGGGTTTTTTTGGATTGTTTGGCAGGAGTACTGTCATGTATCTATATGCTATATTTACTTGCGCCAACACGTTTGACACACACGTTCAATGTTTTTTTGTGAATTTAGAATTTGGGGTGGTTAGAGTTGAAGTATATGTGAACCCTCACCATGTGAGGCATACAAGGCAAAACATTTTTTTTTTAATAAGCGATTACATGACCTCTGTTTTCATGTCCTCAGCTGCATAGGGGGCGCAAAAGGCAAGGAAAGAGCAATACACTGATCTTCCTAGTGAATGGCTGTGAATGGGGGGTGTGTCAGTACAGGTTTTGACCATTGGAGGACAGGCTGGCTGTGCTCCCAGCACAGCAGAAATCTGACGACTCTGGGATGGATGTGCTTCTATGCCTGGTGTGGTCAGTTTGAAGTAGGAAAGCAGAAGGACTGGCAAGAACACCAGGTATCTGCCACAAAGGAAAAAATTTAAAGAGAAAAGGATACTTTTTAACATAAGTACATGGTACAACAGATCAGAAATATGACATGTTGGGGTAATAAATACTTTAACAGCCATTGACAAGGTTTGTTAGTTCCTGTTGCCATTCATAGGCATTCTAATATACTGAAATGCTAAAAAAAAAAAATGAACGTGATATTTTTAAGAATGCACTGCAGAGGCAAAGTTGAGATGGGAACAGACAATTTTTATTACGGAAGTTGAACACATGCAGTTTAGTGCATTAAAATGCAACAATTTAAATGGGCACTAAGGCATTCTAAAGTGTTTTTCTTCAAATACTACAAAAAGTACTACAAAAAGTACTAATCTGTATTTGCAGCCCTTCAGAACATGGGGTTACTAATAGAAAGAAAGGGCTAGCTGTAGTTACAATTTTTTTTAAGCATAGAACATTCAGATGCAAAGCAGTCCCACTGGACAATGTTAACATTTCATCCTCTCCTGGCTCTCCAAGTCATCTCCACAAAGCTTGGAAAGGCTCCTGTGCACTGGAGAAAACAATGTATACAAAGCTTGATGCAATGGAGAGCCAGGCAGTGTAAAGCAGGACTATGCTGATTCGGAGGTCTGATTTGTGGTAGAAGTCTATAGTCACACTTGAGACTAGTTCACTCAGGTAATTCTAAGTGTGTTTTTTTTTGTGTTTTGGGAGTGATGTTCTATACAGGAATTTCTTGGGGTAGACTGCCTGCTTTTAGGCACACAGATTTTTATTATTGGTGTGCCTGAAAAAGGTGCATAACGTGCTTTTGCACTTTTCAGGCCCCACCATTTACGTATAAGGCTAGAACGGCCAAATCTGCATAAAAAAAGCTTCTATTCTTTTTAGAGTGACAGGTGTTTGAACACTTGGCTATAAACGGGCACCATTTAAAACAATGGGATTTTTAATGTTGAGAGTTTTGTTGAGCTACCAAAAAGCTCACGTGTGAATGGGGCCTAATGAATAAAGAGGGTGGGAGGGAAACCTGTACAGTGGTTTTCTTTTTAAAAAAAAAAAAAGTTTACCTGTGTTCATTTAAGCTTCTAACCTATAGTGGGTTTTAGGAAATGTTGGAATATCGCGACACCTGAGTGGATGCTAAGTAGAGTTAGAAAAATGCTATTAAAACTATAAAATTACGATTAATTTAAAAAATATCGTCCATATTTTATCCACCTCCAAATCTAATTTCTTTATTATGTGTGCATAAGATTGTGTCCACATCATTGTTTACCAATTTTAATCCGGATGCCACTAAAATTAAGCTTCTTCCGAGTGGCATAAGAGAGAAGAATATTCTGTGGCTTTAGGTCCCTGTGGATGATTCCCTTGCTGTGTAACACCTTCATGGCAGCTGCGATCTGTTGTAGAAAGACTCGAATGGTGTCTTCACTCAACGTTCCTTTAGCTGCATTAAAAAGAAATATTTATATTTTTAGGACTCTGCTTATTAGTAGCTTCCTAATAAATAATGTGCAATGGTTTCTACCTTCACAAAAAGGTACAATGAGTATTCCATCCAGTGGTGAGAAGGTAATCCGGGCTGTAGGTGAACAGTGTGCATGCTAAATAACCCCTACTTTGACCTGGGTCCTCTCTCGCCAGAGAGACAACTTACAACCCTGACCATATTTTTTATGTGTTGCATAAAAATTAAATTAAAGTCAGTCCTGCCTAGAAACTAGAAGTCTGAGAACATCTGCCTCCATGCGCAACAATAGAAGTAACTCGAACATTAGGTGTTGGATTTTTAAGTGCATCTGCGGCCAATCTCGAGGATATGGGTACTGGATTTTTAGACATATTGGCAGCTTAGTTACAGGGTTTTGTCCAACTGTCATACCTATGCTGCTTCTAACAGCTCAAAGAGCAAATATGCTCATAATACAGGAACAAAAAGTCTAATGCCGTGTACACACGGTGGGACTTTTCAGCTACAAAAGTCCGACAGCCTGTCTGACAGACTTTCGATGGACTTTTGGCAGACTTTCTAACGACCAGACTTGCCTACACACGATCACACCAAAGTCCAATGGATTCGTACGTCATGACGTACACCGGACTAAAATAAGGACGTGGCACTGAGTATTATCTACCACCACTATGTGTTGATACTCTAATTATTCAAAAATAAGGAAGTTGATAGCCAGTAGCCAATAGCTGCCATAGCGTCGGTTTTTGTCCGTTGGACTAGCAGACAGACGAGCGGATTTCTGGGTCTGGCAGAGTTACGACGTTAAGATTTGAACCATGTTCCAAATCTAAAGTCCGTCAGACTTGCAACTGGAAAGGTCCGCTGAAGCCAACACATGATCGGATTGTTCGCCGGATTTGGTCCGTCGGCGTCCGTCAGACCAGTCCGGTCGAAAAGTCCGACCGTGTGTATGCCCCATTAGGTTCCTTTTACATGGGCATGCTCCGTCCCGTGAACAATCACCTGCTGAATTGGAGCAGAACAGGACAGATGTCACACTGGGGGAGAAAACCAGAGCACACAGAATATGGTGCAGCTATGCATAGTAACCAATCAACTTGTAGGTTGTCAAAGCTTAAATTTAAAAAAAGTTTTAGTTAAAAGCTGATTGTTTACTATGCACAGCTGCATCGGCTTCTGTGTGCATCAGTTTTAGTAAATCTCCCTCTTTGTGACATTCATGCCTGTTAAGTTTTTTTGTCCTCATTGTGAAAGCAGACGTTTGTGGTCCTGTGTTGGATCTATGAGCTACAAGATGTAAACAGACTATCAAGTTAAGGGCCAGAAGAATTGACTCAAAGTTAGGTAAGTACCAGGAGACATACATCCGTTAACATTGCCTGCTCATAGACTTGTACTGAGCTTTCAATCAAGTCCACCCTGATAAACTGAACCTGCCTGAAAAGCAAGCTTGAAAGGACCCCTAAATACAAGGAAGATCCAGGTACAGTACTGTGCAAAAGTTTTACGCAGGTGTGGAAAAATGCTGTAAATTAAGAAGCTTTCAGAAATAGAAATATTAATAGTTTAGTTTCATCTATTAACAAAATGGAAAATAAATGAACAGAAGAGAAATCCAAATCAATATTTGCTGTGACCACCCATCATCTCTTCTAGGTACACTTGCACACAGTTTTTGCAGGGACACAGCAGGTAGGTTGTTCCAAACATCTTGGAGAACTAACCACAGATCTTCTGTGGATGTAGGCTGCCTCAAGTCCTTCTGTCTTTTCTTGTAATCCCAGACAGACTCGATGTTGAGATCAGGGCTCGGTGGGAGCCAAAGCATCACTTCCAGGACTCCTAGTTATTCTTTATGCTGAAGATGGTTCCTAATGATATCGGCTGTATGTTTGGGGTCATCATCCTGCTGCAGAATGTTGCCAATTACACGCCTCCCTAATTGTATGGCATGATGGATAAGTATCTGCCTGTATTTCTCATCATTGAGGACACTATTGATCCTGACCAAATCTCCAACTCAGTTAACAGAAATGCAGCCCCAAACTTGCAAGGAACCTCCACCATGCTTCAATGTTGCCTGCAGACACTCATTATTTTACCACTCTATAGCCCTTCAGCAAGCAAACAGCCTTTTGCTACAGCCAAATATTAACAATTTTGACTCGTTTGTCCAGAGCACCTGCTGCCATTTTTCTGCACCCTAGTTCCTATGTTTTCATGCATAGGACATAGAAACAAGGCTAAGCGACTCAACTATGCACAAAGTTATAGAAATATACACAGGTGTGAACAGAGCCTAAAAGCAAACATAAAAACTGCAAAAACACGGTCCATTTTCTACATTTTCAGCTGATTTTTTCCCACAAATAGAGCTTTCTTTTGGTGGCATTTGATAGCCTCTGCAGTTTTTATTTTTTGCACTATAAAACAAAAAAAGAGCGACAATTTAAAAAAAAAAAAAATATTTTTTAATTTTTGCTATAATAAATATCCCCCAAAAATATATAAAAAAGCCTATTTTTTTTCCTCAGTTTAGGCTAATATGTATTGTACATATTTTTGGTAAAAAAAAATTAATAAAAAAAAAGGCAATAAGTGTATATTGATTGGTTTGCACAAAATTTATAGCGTCTACAAAATAGGGGACAGTTTTGAATCAGTGGCCCGTAGGGCAGAAAATGTTTAGAGTGCAGCAAAACACTCAAACATGTAATCTCAATTCTGCTAAGCCAATAACTTTACATGAATGAATTGGAGAGGGGTGGGAAGAAGAATGAGAGGCGGTGGCAAGAGGCTACTGGCATTAGTTTATCAAAGAAAGTAACTTTACTTGTCCATTCTCTATAGCAGAGATTGTATTTTCCTGTTGGCCCTTGCTCCTGGAGGGCCCACTCAGGCCCAGTTCAGACCTTAGCGATTTTCTGCTTGAAGCTTGTAGCTCAACAAGCCAAATCCCATTCATTTCAATGGTCTCTGTTCACATCTGAGCATTCTGTCACTTGAAGCAAAATGCCAGACGCTCAAAAAAGTACATGAGCTTCTTTTAAGGCAGATTACAAGCGTTTTTGGCCCCAAAGACTTCAATAGAAAAGCCTGACTTTAGTGTTTTACAAGTGCTTTGTCACTCATTTTCTGCTCAAACAGCAGCTCTCCACCCCTAATTTCCTCTCCCTTTCCTCCCCCTAGTGCTTTCTATCTGCTAAACAAAAACACCTCAAGCTGTAAAACGCTTGTAATACGCTTCTAAAACGCTTTAAAACCATGCGTAAAAAGCTGTAAAAATGCTTAAAAAGAACGCCCGAAAAAAAACTGTAAATTTCTACACTCAGGTGTGAATGGAGCCCAAGTCATATCCAAATGGTTTCTACATCCCTATCACGTTGATCAACTTTGTGGATAAATGATGTCTCCTGGATAGGGGACATACTCTGCAAAGTGGAGGAAATATAGACGTTTGTGTGGGAGTATAAACAGAGGTGTTTATGAGGGCTGTGGTTTTAGATGCAGCAGATAGCAAGCTTGCACCTTTGCTATAAAGAGTTATTGGTGATATTACGTCTGCAGCATTGGAGTACAGGATTGAAGCTCAAGAGAACATGTCTTACACCTGGGCCCAGTTGCGTAAAACTATGGCCCTGGATAGAACAATCCACCAAATGTGACATATAGGAATAGAAAGAGTCACTTCAAAAGTTCTGTGAGGTTTATTAGAGGTAGCAACAGAAAATCAACTTCACTGGATCTAGCATTATATACCAGTATGTCTTCTACAGTGCCTCAACTTTGCTAGACAAACCTTTTAGGGAGAAGAATTAATTGGTTGGATTGGATTTTATAAACAAATAAATAACTAAATTTAAAACAGTGTATTCACTATTGTCCTGCTGAGATAATCCACCACCAAAGGTCTCTTACAGCACATTACTTCTTCCACCACATTCCGATCCATTCAAACGTGCGGGTTTATGTTGAGCCCTTTCATATGTGCGGCCACTACCTTACTGCCATCTAAAGTCTAGAGAGCGTTTTTAAGAATCCATTTTCCACAATGCTTCATAAAATCGCTAGTGGCAATTCATTTTCTATATCACATTTTTTACAGAAAGAAAGACGGAGACCTCTCTGTGGTTTTGCTTGGGTTGAAATGTACCTACAATACATGAACAATGTTATCAGAATCTTGTAGGATGCAAGAGGGAAGGTATCTTCAAGCAGTGCATGCCTTTCTCCTTTCCTCCTGTGCACTGGCATTACACTCATTTGGTTTTCCCTTAGGAGAGGATTAGGAATCTGCTTCTACAATAGTTGACTTCTTTCATGCAGCATTAGCTTGACACTGCTGCTGCTAGCTCCAAGCCTTGTGCAGCCGAGTCATACAAGGACAACCTCTTGGCTCCAAACGCTTATTATTACATCAACAGCTCCTATCCAGGACTCCAAGCGTTTATTCCATTACATGAACAAAAACATGACTACAATGCAAACCCTCTTCAAAACATTTTAACTACTTAATTAACACCTTGATTTAAAACACCCAAGATGGAAATAAACTTCATGAATCACAAGTAAATAAAGTTGTTAAGGTAAGGGCAACACAGATATTTATGTGCATATACATTGGCGTTACATTATCTCAGCACCCAGCTCCATTCCCAATATTTTACTGATGCAGGCAAAGGGCTGATACTGCGGATGAGCCGCAAGCTTAGCACAGATAATACAAATTTCTTAGCAGACAAGTAAAATAACAAGCAAAAAATTGTTGGCAATTTTTAGTTAATCAGGTTTAGTTCAATCTTACGAAGTTCTCATACTATCAAATAATGGGGCAGGGGAAAGCCAATAGGACCTGATGAGTAATCTATCACCCTATAGCAGGTTCAGGTTTGGAAAAAGCTAAGTTGGGTGCCAACTGTTACAAGATCTACCCAAGTCTTACTGATTTAGACAAGCATCCCATTGGAGTCATTATGTATAATGACTGTTTTACACAATTGCGTTTTGGCTAAGGAAAGAATATAAGCACATTTAAAGGATCAGGTTTACCTGCTTGGAAAAAACAGTCAGGAGAATAATTCCTCCAGGCGTCTTGGCCGTGTTCCTGAGCGCATGCGTGGCGGAACGGCACGTGCGCATTCGCGGCCCAGCGCTCCGGCGCACGGCCAACGTGACCCTTAAGTTGGCCTATATAAATGGCTCTGGTACTCAGACAAATTGCTGGTTCATCTTCAGCTTCCTGTTGTTTCTTGATCCTGTTTGTTATACCTGATTGCCTGCTGTGACCCGGATTGATCTGGACTCTGCTGTTCTTCTCCTCGACCTGTTTAACGGATTCCGCCTATCGCCTGTGTTTGACCCTCTGCCTGTGACCCGGACCTACCTACTGTCTCCTTGCCCTTGAACCTCAGCCTGTGACCTGGACTTGCCTCGTGTCTCCCAGACACCATACCTCAGCATGTGTTTGAATATCCAGTTCTTCTGTGTTTGACCCTCAGCCTGGTTCTGGACTTTGTTTACCTTACTCCAGTGTGCCATCTCATCTGCCAGTCTCTGCACAGCTGCTCATCCCTGCCAAGACTACCACTCCAGTCTTCACCTGCCTGCTGGGTAGCCTGTGCCTCTTTGTGCCATCCACTCCCTGTTTCACCTCCAGGGGGTGGACTGCACTTAGTCGCAAAGGTGAACCGCTCTCGGCATCGGTAAGTACTTTCCTGACAAACAGGTTCCACTGAAGCACCATCACCATCAATCTGTGGTAACGCACTTTACTTGATGCAATGCAGTGCCATTTATTCTGAATGGTACCCCAAGCACATTGCCTAACTATGTGTTAAACTGTACCACAACGCAAGATAGCTCATTGCGCACTAATGTGCTGTGTTACAGAAAATTGTACCTTTTTTTGGCTGCATTAGACAGTCTGTTCAAATAAATGGGCTGCCTTCACAAAACCCATGCTCTCTCATGTTGTTTCCATACTGCATCACGATAATAGACCCATACAAGCTATTAAATTAATTGAAGAGTGGTGTCTAACATCAGAAGGACATTAGCCACCTTTCATGGCATCCCCAAACACCAGAGCCAAATATCACTGTATATACACACACACACACACACACACACACACATATTCCACAGCCCAGAGCAAGAAATCAATGTTTACATCCATGATAATTCAAAGACCTGGGAGATTCTTCATCAGGAATGTTGTAAAATATCCCAATATACCAATTGGGACTTTCATGACCGCATTCTATGCTGTCTGGAGTGGTTCTGAAAACTAGCCCTACTCCTTAAACGGTTCTTGATAATATATGGTTAGGCATCTCCATTATTTAGCCAATCCTTCCCTGTTGGTGTGTAATATATAGACATGTACAAAGGACATACATTTTACACCAAACCCCCAAAAAAAATAAAAACTGCCTGTATTTTTTGTTGTAACAATGTAATTCTCCTTTAACTGCGGAACAATCAAGGTCTATTTGTACTGCTCACAATAAATATACGGCACACTATTGCCGTTTTAAAAGATTCATGTTAAATATTTCCAAGGTGTGCAAGAACCCAGCTTGACAACTCTGGAATCCAAGATACAGCAAAAACTGCACTCTTTCCAAGACTCTTGCGGTGAAGTACAATTTTAAATGGAGATTTTCTCTTGGCTTCTGCAGAGCCAGCTTTTAATACAGCCGGCATGGTGCAGATTTACATTCTGCTGCTGGCAGAATCAACAGAAATGCAGCCAGACCACATTGGCTGACCAGCAGGATTAAGTGGAACTTTGCATCCAGGTAATATTATGTGATCGCGGTTATACAATAAAATTCCGAAGCCCGGAATTATCCTTTAACCACTTCAATACCAGGCACTTAGACACCTTCTCGCCCAGGCCAATTTTCAGCTTTCAGCGCTGTCGCAATTTGAATGACAATTGCGCGATCATACAACACTGTACCCAAACAATTTTTTTATCATTTTGTTCCCACAAATAGAGCTTTCTTTTGGTGGTATTTGATCACCTCTGCGGTTTTTCTTTGTTTCTGTTAAAACTTTTTGTAAATAGGTACGTTTTCTTCTTCAATGACGGGCACTGATATGGCTGCACTGACGGGCACTGATATGGCTGCACTGACGGGCACTGATATGGCTGCACTGACGGGCACTGATATGGCTGCACTGACGGGCACTGATATGGCTGCACTGACGGGCACTGATACGGCGGCACTGATGGGCACCGATTAAGTGGCACCAATGAGGTGGCACTGATGAGGTGGCACTGACGGGCACTGATAGGCACTGATAGGTGGCACTGATAGGTGGCACTGGTATGCGGCACCGATGGGCACTCATAGGCGGCATTGATGGGCACTCATAGGCGGCATTGTTGGTTACTTATGGGTGGCACTGATAGTTGGCACAGATGGGCACTGATAGGTGGGAAGTCCTACAGGACGATACGCGTGCGGATTTGTTTTTATCCCGGTTTAGACGTCGCTGCAGCCGCTTTATCATTGTCATCTGTAATTAACATGCTCCTTCATGCCTAGCACTGGTCATAGTGCTATATATGTGAGTACCTGTCTTTTTAATAAAAGAAATTACTTTTTAAGCTATACAGAGAGCACTATGTATCTTCTTTGTTTATTCCATGCGAACTTGGAGAAAAATTGTTGAGCCCTATTTAAGAGAGTTCCAGCTTTCCAGTCAAGTTACCACCCTGACCACATACAAGTGGTGAAAGTGTATAGGACCTTCCTGTTAGTTCAGGGGTCCCTTCAACAAGGTGAGCGGTTTGACTGGCAAAAGGGGGAGCACAGTTTGAAGATCACTTTTGGATTTGCATGAAGCACCCTGCATCACCGGTGTTATCTATTGGTCTTTTTCCATCTATGGACATTTCTAATGATTGATTGCGTTATTTAGCGCTGCACTATATGATTTCATTTGCACGGATGGGCACTGACAGGTGGCACCGATGGACACTGATGGGTGGCACTCATTACACTGGTTATTTGCAGTGATGCTCCTAAGGGTGGCATTGCTGGGCATCACTGCAACATAATGGTGCCAATCAGTGCCCATTGGTGGGCACTGATTGGCACAGATTGGGCACACTGGGAACATGTGGATGGCCATGGGGTACATACCTGGCCATCCACATGTTGCCCCTTCCCTGGTGGTCCTAGTGGCGATCCCTGGTGGTCCAGTGTGGTGATCTGAGGGGGGGCAGCGCAGACCCCCCTGCCAGGAGAGCCGCCGATCGGCTCTCCTCTACTCGCGTCTGTCAGACGCGAGTGAGGAACAGCCGATCAACGGCTCTTCCTATTGACAGCGTGATCAGCCGTGATTGGACATGGCTGATCACGTGGTAAAGAGCCTCCGCCAGAGGCTCTTTACCAGGATCGGTGGAGCGGTGTGTCAGACTGACACACCGCTCCACCGATCGCTGCGATGCGCGCCCCCGTGGGCGCGCGGCGGCATGTTATCCTGCTGGACGTCACATGACGTCCAGTCAGGATAACAGAACCACTTCCCGAACGTCAATCCGCCATAGGGCGGGCGGGAAGTGGTTAATGTTATTACAAAGATGATATACAGCTGCCAGAATAGTCGGATCTGACTCTGCATCTGGTCCAGACATTAACAAACTACATTAATGCTTCTACACAATGGGGGTCATTTACTATAGCGCTGCAGTGCCAATTTCTGCGAATTAGCACTAAAACGGTATTCACTATAGCGCTGGTAAAAAAATACTCCCAAAATCGAATTTACCGTAGTTCCCTGAAACCAAATAGCGCCCAAACCCTTACTATGCTAAAACCTGGAGTAGTGCACATGGAAATAATGTTTAGAGCATGATATAATTGCTTAAATAGTACTGAAATATGCGGTATATTATTTAAAGATAATCTGCTTTTAAAAACTGTGAAAAAGTGATTTTTACACGGAAATATCTTTAAAAGTCTGAGAAGAGATAAATTCCCTGAATAAATCAAGAACAGCTCTTGAATAATGTAATTCCATCACCATGTTTTCACATGTGGCAGCTCTGTGGCTTAGAGGTTAGAACTTCTGCTTAGTATCCCTGAGTATCTGGATTCGAATCCCAAACATGCTGCTTCATGTAGACAAGTTGTCTCATCTCCCAGGTCCTAAAACTATGTCTAAATGTAGTATTTATGTGTAGGAGGATTCCACCACCATTGTAAATCTTGCCAGATACACTATCTAGCCAAAAGTATTGGGACACCTGCCTTTACACACACATGAACTTTAATGGCAGCCCAGTCTTAGTCCATAGTGTTAAAATTTGATTTGGCCCACCCTTTGCAGCTAGAACAGCTTCTGTGAAGGCTGGGAAGGCTGTTCACAAGGTCTAGTGTCTATGAGAATGTTTGACCATTCTGCCAGAAGTGCATTTGTGAGGCCAGGCACTGATGTTGGATGAGAAGGCCTGGCTCGCAGTCTCTGCTCTAATTCAGCCAAAAGGTGTTCTATCGAGTTGAGGTCAGGACTGAGTAGGCCAGTAAAGTTCTTCCACCCCAAACTTGCTCATCCATGCCTTTATGGACCATGCTTTGTGCACTGGTCTGCAGTCATGATGGAACAGGAAGAGGCCATCCCCAAACTGTTCCAACAAAGTTGGGAGCATGCAATTGTCCAAAATGTCTTGGTATGCTGATGCCTTAAGAGTTCCCTTCACTGGAACTAAGAGGCCAAGCCCAACCCCTGAAAAACAACCTCACACCATAATCATCCCTCCACCAAATGATTTGGACCAGTGCACAAAGCAAGGTCCATAAAGACATTGATGAGGGAGTTTGGGGTGGAGGAACTTGACTGGCCTGCACAGAGTGCTGACCTCAACGCAACAGAACACACTGGGGATGAATTAGAGCGGAGACTGTAAGCCTGTCCTTGTCCAACATCAGTACCTGACCTCACAAATGCACTTGGAAGAATGGTCAAACATTCCTATAGACACACTCCTAAACCTTGTGGACAGCCTTCCTAGAAGAGTTGAAGCCATTATAGCTGCAAAGGGTGGGCCAAATGAATTTAGAAACCCTGCAGACTAAGACTGGGATGCCATTACAATGCATGTGCGTTTAAAGGCAGGCGTCCCAATACTTAGGCCAATATATTGTATATTGCTTGCGACACTGAGCATGGCTATTGACTTAGGGCTGGTTCACACCACAGGAGATGCAGACAACATGTGTGAGGCTGCCCGCTGGCTAAATGGGTAGCAATTCCGCCTAGCAGCACTGGGGTTGCTGGTTCAATTCCCCAACATGCTAATGCTTGTGTTGAAGTTTATATGTTCTCCCTGTGTGGGTTTCTCACCACAATCCAAAGACATGCTGACATTTTATTTGTCTTCTGTCAAAATAGTCTCTAATGTAAGAAAGTTAGTTTTGGACTTTAGCTTGGAAGCTCATTGCAGCCAGGGACTGATAATGTTTGTTAGCACTAATCATGCCCAGGGACTTGGACATTTAAAATTTTAGGGTTTACACTGCACAGGTACATATGCTTAGAAAACTGTTGCTTTGTTTATGTGCATGTAAATGGACTTCAATCTTTGGCCTGTAGTTGGAGATTTGATACACATAGCCAAGGGCTAACACAGTTGCAAATAGTATTATGTGTTCCTGCTCATCAGGTGCAATCACTTTAGACATACATGAAGAGACAGATTGAAAGATACTGGTGGGTGTGTACTTCTATTGGGTGTGTCAGTGTGCTAACAATACAACTTATCTTATATAAAGGGCTGCAGGGGGGGGGTGTTTGGCCTGAGAATGCCAGGTTTTGTTGCTGTGATTTGTGGGGGAGAAGGAATGATATTGTGCCCATTGACAAACGCCCAACTAGGGCTGTTTGTTTGCTGATATTCTTGTACATTTTTTCAATTAAAATTGGGTTTATGTGGCCATGCTGTCAATGTTGTGTGTGTATTGTTCCTGTCTGACCACGCAAACATGGTTTGGGAGCATGTGCTGACCACCTACTCTTTGATCTCATTGCTTAATAATGTACAAAGAGACGCAGCTTCCAGCAGAACATACTCACCAATGTATGTATGTATGTGTGTGGATTGTGGCCGTTATATTTTGAATATGTGCCTTTTTTAATATTATGTTGGAATGCTTTGTAAGAATAATGACTGTAGTATGTTTCTATAATCTTGTAGATAAAAATGTGATGTGTTGCCCGTTATACACTGAAAGTAAAGCTGTGTCCACTCTAAGGTTTAGGACACATTTTAGAGATTGTAAGCTCTTATGAGCAGGGCCCTTAAAACCCAACAGCTAATGGTTTTGCTAAATGTAGCACCATAAAATTTTGTTTCTGCTGGCAAAATAAAAGTACACTATTGAGCTTGTTTGTTGTTTTTTTTTTTTCTTCTCTTTTCTTTCTTATTTTTAGTTTTGGGGTGGTGGTTTTGGGAAAGTGCAATATCTTTCTTTTATATCTTATAATTTCTATATGTATTTGTGCACCAAAAAAACAGATTCGCATAGCTGCAAATAAACAATAATTAAAAAAAAGAAATTCTATTCGCAGCTACGATCAAAAGAGCGCGATTTCACCTTCTGACCCAGAAATGAGTCATTGTAATCACCCAGAAGTTCCTGTGCTGGTCAGGATCTCCATCTATGTGGATATGGCGAGGTCCCTTCTTAGCAAAGAGGAGGTGCTGTTCATTTGCCAGGTAAGTGTAGGATATGTATTTGTGATTACTCAGTGTGGGGGTGGATGTGGTTAGATTTGGTGTGGGTGGGGTTCATTGATTTGTTTGGCATCACCACACATTTGCTTCTGGCCCATGTGCACACATCACTTCCTGCATTTGTTCTACTGATGTTAATCAGTAAGGACTATGCAAATATAAATGAGAGCTCCTTTCTATTAAAATATATCACTTGTTTCACAGCTGGGCGACTTTTTCAGCAAATTTGGACCTCCAAGCTGATTCCCAAGGATACCATTCATATCTGTGCTACTTCAAGTTGTACATATGGCACAATATTACACAGGCATTCTCAGAAGTTGCAACAGCAAAATAGTGCGACTTTCAGGTCGCAGCAGTGTGAATGAGATTTATGGATAATACCTTTGAATTAGGCCCTAGTCCCACTTGTGCATCCTGCAAGTGGGTCAAATTCGTCCCTGCACTACTTTGGTTTGACTTTGATGTGACTTGCGGTCCATATACCGCAAGATTACACAGGCATTGGTCGCACAAGTGCAAATAGGGCCTAATTCAAAAGGTGTTATCAATGAATCTCATTAGGTTCCTTTCACACTTGGCTGATTTTTTTATACAACTTGAGGTCCATAAGGCCCCTTTCACACTTATGCAACCTGAAAGTCGCACGATTTTGCAGCCCTTTTTCCCGCAAATTTGATGTGATTTGAAGCAATGCCAGTGTAATCTTGATGTCTATGGATGCAGGACAAGTGTGAAAGTGGCCTTAGGACCGGTTCACACTGCTGTGCTGTCTGACATCGGATGCGATTTGCCCCATACTGCAAATCACATGCAATGTCTGGGTGATGCAAACTCAGCCATACAGATTGTATGGTTGAATTTGCATCGCATTCAGACCAAACTCACACAGGACCCTTTTTTTGGTCCGCAGCAGAATCGGATCGCATGGGTGTTGTCTGAATTTGCAGTTTGCTCTGCGATATGTAAAATGATTTGGGGGTGTCATTAGCTTTCTACTGACACTCCCAGCAGTTTGCATATGGCAGTGTGAACTGCCTGCGACTTGTATGTGATGTGGGAACCCGCACTGGATTCGCTGGGTTCCAGCATCGCTCCAGTGTGAACTGGCCCTGACCCTAGGTTCACACCCATGCATTTTTTAGTGTGTTTTGCAGTTTGCAGAAACACTCTACAGTCCATTTAACATGGTTTCCTATGCTACTAGTTAACAGCTATTCGTTTTGCGGCCAGTGCATTTCTGAATTGGTCGGGGACTTTTTTCACGCGTTTTGCGGGTAATAGATTTCAATGGAACCGCACCAGAAACGCAACTGTTGTTTACCAGGCCCTTTGGGTCTAGTATGATAGTATGGATTCAGAGGGGACCCCCCACGCCAAGTGTAAAAAAAAAAAAAAAAAAAAAAAAAAAAGGCGCGGGGGTCTCCCCCAGGTCTATACCAGGCGCCCCCACGCCAAAAGTAAAAAAAAAAAGATAAAAAATGGCGTGGGGGTCCCCCCCAAAATCCATAACAGACCCTTATCCGAGCACGCAACCTGGCAGGCTGCAGGAAAGGGGGGGGCAAGAGAGCGCCCCCCTCCTGAACTGTACCAGGCCACACACCCTCAACATGGGGAGGGTGCTTTGGGGTCCCCCCCAAAAACACCTTGTCCCCATGTTGATGGGGACAAGGGCCTCATCCCCACAACCCTTGCCCGATGGTTGTGGGGGCTTATCAGAATCTGGAAGCCCCCTTTGACAAGGTGACCCCCAGATCCCACCCCCCCTTATGTGAATGGGTATCAGGTACATTGTACCCCTACCCATTCACCAAAAAAAAAAAAAAAAGCAGTGACATGTGAAAGGAAGGAAGAAGCAGGGGAAAAAAGAAGACATTTTTAATAAAGGAATTGTCAAAAACGGGCTATTGTCTTTTGTCACATTTCATTGCATTTTTTGGTGAATGTGTAGGGGTACAATGTACCCGATACCCATTCACATAGGGGGGGGGTGGGATCTGGAGGGCCCCTTGTTGAAGGGGGCTTCTAGATTCCGATAAGCACCCTCCCCATGTTGAGGGCATGTGGCCTGGTATGGTTCAAGAGGGGGGGGGGGGGTGTTCGATCGCTCGTCCCCTCCCTGCCAGGCTGCTTGCTCGGATAAGGGTCTGGTATGGATTTTGGGGGGGACCCCTACGCTATTAAAATCCAACAAGCTTGTTGTACGTAATCATGCGAAAATTTCCAGCGGCCATAGTCGTTAGCAGTAATCACTGCGTTCTGAGGCCAGGAGTGGCTCACAGTAAAACACAATAGCTCTTCGGGAGGGAATCGCCCATCAAGACTGAATGTGTTGATGGGGGAATTGAGCAGGTTGCAGGGAAGAAAATAGCATCATCTGTGGCCTGCATGAGGCTCTTTTTCACATGTTGAATCAGAACAGAACGCCGCCTTTGCAAGGTGGATAAAGTTATTGGGCGCCAGACAATTCTTGAATGCAAAAGAGATGTTTATTTTTCTTACAAACTTTTATGGGGGAAAGAGAGTTAGGGGCAGGGAAAGGCATCCAGCAAGACACCACATCTGCATGTGCAGGAATGTGGTCTCCTATGGCAACAGTCTTTAACAGTTCCCAACACAACGTGTAACAGTTCTATCACCTCCACTACAACTTCTCCTTGTAGTTCAGTACACCTGAGCTCCCGGTCTTTCACTAGACCCACTGGTTCACTGCCACAGAATCCCTTGAGCTCCTCCAATCTTCACTGTAGCATCTGCCTCTCTGCTGGGTCCCCAGCTTGGCACTCACAGATACTTCTCAAGCTTCACCCCACTGGCTTGCTCGGTCCCTGGCTTGACACACAAGGCTGCTCTGCAAGAGTCACCTCCACTGGCTGGGTCTCTGACTTGATCACCGCCTGTAGTTTTCCCGATGCTCCACGACCCCACGAGTGCTCCGGTACTTGCTTCAGATACTCACTGTGGTCCCTGGTAATAAGGTGGATGGCCCCTTAGTGGCGACAGCTTCCCCTCTACCTCCGACCACTGACAAGTTCTTCGGCCGACAGAACCGTCACTTCTGGTTGGACTGCAAGCCGCAATCCCAAGCCTGCACTGCTCTCTTGCTTCTGGATAGGCCCTCAGGCAGCCCAGCAGCCAAATGCCCCCTGGAATAGGCCCAATCTACAGCCTAGCAGCCCGGGGCAACACGACACATGTCCACCCAGTCAGCCGCCCACGTGGCACAGAACATAGATCACCTGACTCCACCCAAATATAAAAGGTGCTCCCAGCAGACAATGGGATTCATAGAAAACCTTGCACATTGGCTGAGATACCCACATACCCATAACCTGACCTTGTGTTGCCCTTCTTATATATAGAGCCACCAAGTACCTGGCCAACTAGTGGTAGTAGAGACAAGTGCAGCCAGGCCAAACTTAGGGAGGAATCAATAGATCTCTATCAACCAGGATATCTACTCCTGGTAAGTAAATTTGCGAGGAGCAACCCTGCCTAAACTCCAGGATGCTACACTAACATATAGACTCGATTGGACCTCCCGTGTCAAAGAGGCCTAACTACATATTGACACTACATGGTCCCATTACAGTACTATCAAGAACATTTAAAATAAGCGAAACAGTTATATACTGGCTGCAAAACTGTAAATATGAACAATCTGTCCATAGAAATCATCCTTTTACCACTTATGAATGTTTTAGTAAAAGCTACATTCAGATGCAATTGAAAAAGGTGTGATGAAGTCTTTTTAAATGACGATTACCCACATACATTATTGATTACTAGAAATGTACATTATATGCTTTTATGATGTTTCAGCATGCAAAAGCAGGCTATGCACTGCAGCCTTAAAATGTAATTAAAGCTTGTATTTTCGAGCATGGCATGATGACAACAGCCAACGGCAGCCAAGACAATGAAGCTGGGAAAACAACAGGCTCCTGTTACCACTTCAAGTCTGCGCTAAGAGCCTTCTAGACTGAGTTTCAACAGAAGGAGAGATTTAAAACTTAAGCAAGAATCACAGACATAGACATATCATGAGGCATTTAGAAAAAGAGGAACCAGTTACCTTGTAAATAATCTGCCAAGTCTCCTCCATTGCAGTACTGTTGAGAAAAAAAACAAATGTTCAGCTGATTTTTATGGCTTGCACAATATTCATATTTGCTGGCCAAGAATATGGCATAAATTGGTAAATATGTTTTTAAACTTCTCTTGCTGCTTTGTACATAATGTTGGCTAACCTACTGCCCTTGTAAACATATGACATGAGATATACAGAGAAGTAAAAACAGAGACAGAAATAAAATGCAAGAAAGCTAGTGCAATCAAAAACAAAGTTCAAAGCAAAAATGCAGCCAAACTGCTGGATTGCTGAATAGTGTGTCTCCTGTTGGGCAGCATGGTTCCCTCCTCTGTTCCCTACATAACTAGAGGTTAAAGCATATATTGCCACTATACTGTAGATCTTCAATTTATCATCCAAACGTTTATGTAAGTGGTCACATCACAAGAGAAAAAAAAAATAAAGAATTGCAATATTTCAGGGTCACAGAGGACCCCTTTCTTAGTCATGTGATGATCTACATAACTAGTGCCGACACCTGGCTGGATATTTTTTAGAGAAGTGACAGGGTTGCTTTAAAAGTGGTTTTAAACCTCAAGACATAAAATATGATAAAATATAATAAAATATGAACAAAGCAGATCTCTCTATAGCGTGTAATTGTCTTAATTAAGATCACTAAGTGCCATTTCAGTCTGCTTTGTTCCTCTGCTATCAGCATGAATCAGTTCTGACAGGTTTTCCTGACACCAAGAGAAAAAAGGTGACAGGGGAGGGATCTCCAGCTGATTGACAGCCTCAGCTCTGTGCCTGTGTGCTGTGTGAAAAGGGGTGTGTCTCTTCCCTCCAATCAGCACTCAGAGCCTCTCCTCACTGAGCTCTGCAGAGTGTAACTTCAGCTCTCCATCCCCTTTTTTCTGACAGCTCAGGCAAGCTTTAGAAATGCTGGACTTTGAACAGATGTGGAGAAGAGAAGACTGCAGATAAACAGGTACAACTTATTAAGGGGGATTTGTTTAATCTCCGTGTATCACCTGAGGTCAGTGACTTCACTGGACATTAAGGATTTACAACCACTTTAGAGCTTTACCCTTAAAAGCCACCATTTCAATGCACAGTTGAATATATTATTAATATACACACACAAAATTTTTTTTAAATCCCTGTTTTATTTGTCAAAATATTGGTAATTATTTAAAGCTAAATTTGTCGGGCACCGGTACCCATGCCAGGCAGTACAGCAAGATACTGCAAACAAAAGTACCTTTCCCTATGCGATGGTCCCATAAATTAGACAACTTCTGTTCCATTATGGATAGTCGTATGTTCTGGTAAATGTATTGTCAAGGATGGAGTTATCTGATCAGGTTTGAGTTTGAGTTTGGTTAACTCTTCCCACTTGTTGTGGAAATTGATAGTGGAAATATGCAATTGTAAAAAGTAGATCACAGATTAGGGAAATATTAATGCATACATTCTTAAATCTGAACATCGGGCAATTTTTTTTCCATGCAGTGGGACTGTGCCCGCACTGCATGGGTTAAGTGCACATTTTTGTCTAGGGAATTGGGGAGCCAAGATATGCTCACCTAAGCCTCTGATCCTTTCAGCGCAAGACTGGTCCCTGCAGCGCCTGACTACACCCCAGGTCTAGCGGTGGAATGAAGAACTCTAGTGGGGAATGTGGCGCTGTTCATAAGGTGTGTATTGGTAGGGAGTGTATACTATTAAGATAATGATATGAAAAAAACTATAAATGGATATAAAACAAAACCTATCAGGTGCATATCTTATTTGTCAAGCATCACATGGTGTGAAAGGCAGAGGTGCAGAATGTGTGTTAGATAATCATATAGGAAATACGTGCAATCAAAAAATATTAAATTGTACCAACAGGTGAATGTGCGTGTTGGTGACGTGAGTAAGCAAAAATGCAAAAAAAAACGCATGAAAATGTCAGAATAAAACACAAATAACAACAATGGTGTGGTGAATAATAATGCACCAAAATATTCATAAATCAAGTCCACATGATGTGAGTGTCCAAAACTAAAAAACGGTGTAGAAAATCTTGGCAATCCAAAAGAACCAAAAAATATTTCATAAAGTATCTATATATGTGATGATCGTGGTTTGTGACTCTTCTTCTGGAACCCCACTTGTGTCCCCACTCATCGAAAGACCCAACCCCTGCAGGGGTAATGGGCAAGTGTAGATAAATCCCCTCCTGAAATCCGGTCAGTGTCTCCTTCTATGGATCCGGGATCCCCTTCCTGTTGTGTGTTGCCTCAATTCCTTTAGAATCGTCCACCACAGCGTTTCCATATGTATGGAGAAAAAATGAGCCTCATAGTGTGAATCCAAAAAATAAGTTTTTATTATAGCCAGTCAGCTAATTTGGATAAAAACAAGTACAAGTAGCTAAAAACGACACTGTTCCGCCAGCTAAGCAAAGCAGATGGAGGAAACAGTGGCAAGGCAGCGGCGTGCGTTCCACAGTCGAACAGCCGAAAACCGGAAGCAAGCCAACAATAGGATGTGCAGCGACGTATGCGTACCAACGTGACCACGCCTTACGCGTTTCGTCATCAAGACGTCATCTGAGGCGCGGCCATCTTGGTACACCATACGTATATATATATATATATATATATATATATATATATATATATATATATATATATATATATATATATATATATATATATATATATATATATATATATATATATATATATATATATACATACACACACACACACACACATATATATATATATATATATACACACACACACATACATATATATATATATATATATATATATATATACACACATATACATATATACACATATACACATATATATATATATATATATATATATATATATATATATATATATATATATATATATACACACACACAGAGCAAGGAGGTGCCATGTTATCCAATCGGAGTGGGGGATTGGGACAGGAGCGACACTCCCCCAGCGGGGAATAATAGTAACACTCTCTAAAAGAACTAAGGCGTAACCCACTGCTCAAACACCCTCTAGTGGGAAAGATAGTAGCTGCAGGAATAATTTAAATAGGTCTGTACCAGTGGTCTATGACGGGCGCCTCCGTGTCAGTGAATGTTATTTAATTGAATGACAGGGAAACGAAAAAGAAATGCAATGCCACTACTCGGGAACAAAAGGCACTTAGAAAATTTCCTAGAGTAGTGGCATATGTATGTACACAAAAAACACATATGTTATAGGGAAATAAGATTCACTGCTAGACCCAAAAGTACTAAAGCATAAAATGATGACAGCCTAATAATTAAAATATACAGATTCTGGCTGGAAGCACAATTAGGTCAGGAATTAGTTAAACAGAATAAGTATTGTGTATAAAAAATGTATATTAATAATACATACTCTATATAAAAAATGCGTTATAAAAAAATTCCTTTGTATGACAATAAAAATAAATTTAAAGTGAAAAAATATTTTCAAATTAAAAAATATTTTAACCACCTCCCGACCGCCCACTGTATATTGACGTCCTTTTTTTAAAGATGGATATCTCGGTAACAGCAGCAGCTGCTGCCACAACCGAGGTATCCATCTTTAGGGCAGCCGGTTCTGTACATGATAATGGTGGTCTCTGCGGCGGGTTCGCCGCGAGATCACCGTTATCGGCGGCGGGAGAGGTGCCACCCCCCCCTCCCGCCGCTCTCCCGCACCCTCCGCCGCTTACCGGAGCCGTCTGTAGCGGCGGAGGCGATCGGGTCCTGTCAGTGCTTCGGTATAGAGATGAGTGAGGTCAAGATGGCCCCCACCCGTCTCTATACAATGTGACGGTCGGAGTGACGTCATTACGACGGCTCCGCCCACTTCTCTTAAAAAAAAGGCACAATTTTTTTTGTGTCATTTTTTAAACTACTTTTTTTTTTTTTTTTTTTTTTTTTGCATTTTAGTCTAAATATGAGATCTGAGGACTTTTTGACCTCAGATCTCATATTTAAGAGGACCTGTCATGCTTTTTTCTATTACAAGGGATGTTTACATTCCTTGTAATAGGAATAAAAGTGATCCAAATTTTTTTTTAAAAAAACAGTGAAAAAATAAATAAAATAAAAGTAAAATAAATAATAAAAAAAAAAAAAAAAAATAAAAATTTTTTAAAGCGCCCTGTCCCGACGAGCTCGCGCGCAGAAGCGAACGCATACGTGAGTAGCGCCCGCATATGAAAACGGTGGTCAAACCACACATGTGAGGTATCGCCGCGACCGGTAGAGTGAGAGCAATAATTCTAGCCCTAGACCTCCTCTGTAACGCAAAACATGCAATCTGTAGAATTTTTTAAACGTCGCCTATGGAGATTTTTAAGGGTAATAGTTTGACGCCATTCCACGAGCGGGCGCAATTTTAAAGCGTGACATGATGGGTATCAATTTACTTGGCGTAACATTATATTTCACAATATAAAAAAGAATTGGGCTAACTTTACTGTTGTCTTATTTTTTTTTTAAAAAAGTGCATTTTTTCCAAAAAAAGTGCACTTAGAAGACCGCTGCGCAAATACGGTGCAAAAAAAAAGTATTGCAATGACCGCTATTTTATTCTCTAGGGTGTTAGAAAAAAAACAATATATAATGTTTGGGGGTTCTAAGTAATTTTCTAGCAAAAAAACCTGTTTTAAACTTGTAAACACCTAAAATCCAAAACGAGGCTGGTTTTGAAGTGGTTAAAAACATGTTAAAAGGGAAGAAAGGGGATGCAAATGGAAGGACAAAAAATCTCATCTAGACTTAAAGAGAAAGAAAGGGGAGGGGCTCCCATTAATATTGAGGCGTCTAATTACTACAGGAGGCATGGGGAAATACCCAAAATGTATAAAATGAGAGAGAAATAAGAAGTATATGTAAGATAAAAGTGCAAAATGAGACTTAAAAGAGAGGAGTATAGGAGGACATATATTACCCATTTTAGATTTATGTGAGGTAAATAAAAATTCATCAGTCCTGAGAGGGCTGGCAGAGGAGGCTGTATTGAAATATATAAAATAAATCTCATGGTATAAATAAAATTTATATGAGGAATAAGGGTCATGGACAAGATGTAAATCCATATATGAGCTTCACTGATAAAAGTTATGTGTTCTGGGAACGTCAGTTGATACGGGCGTTTTAGAGATAGAGTTAAAAATTTGATAAAAAACAATTTAAATCAATATCCATGTTAAGTCCTCTAGGCACCAAACTATCCAGGCGGTGTATCCATCTAGTTTCATTCTGGGATATCTGTATCTTCTTACTACCCTCCCTCCAGTGGTCTTCGATGGTATCTATACCGTAAAAAATTAATCCCGAAGGATCCCTCTGGTGAAACTCGTCAAAGTGTTTTGAAAGGTTGTGCTTAGGAAACCCCTTTTTTATATTATTAATGTGTTCTCTGATGCGCACACGTAGGGGTCTGGTGGTCCTGCCAACATACTGCAACCGGCACGGGCATTCAATGACATATGTTACGTGCGTTGTGTTGCAGGTAATTAGTTTTCTAATGTCATACTCTATACCCCTCCTGGACTGGAATGAGGATCGCTTCTTTGGTTGTTTCTTGCTGACCCGGCAGGCCAAACACTTTTGGCATCTATAAAAACCTTTCAAATCGGCAAATATTTTAATGCTTCTCGGGGGGTTGATCACATTATGTACCAGATGGTTCCTGAGGGTTGGTGCCCTCCTATAAATAAAACAGGGCTTTTTCTTAAGTATGTTACCCAAAACTCTATCAGACTTTAAAATAGGCCAGTATTTCCTCACTATATGTTCTATACTCCTATACTGGCTATTAAAACCAGTGATAAAAGCTAAATCCCCTGGGGAGTTTGTATTCGTGTTATTTCTCTTTGTAGTTAACAAGGACTCTTGATCCATTTTTTGTATCTCGTCCTTTAATTTCAACAAGGGTTCAATGTGGTAGCCTTTATCTACAAACTTTTTAATCAGCACTTCAGCCTGGTTCTGGTAGTCCTTGACGTTCCGACAGTTCCTCCTCACTCTCAACAGTTGTCCTTTAGGGATGTTTTCTTTCCATTTAGGGTGATGGCAACTGGAGATAGGTATGTACCCGTTGCGATCAGTGGTTTTAAAATAGGTTTTTGTAAATAAATCTTCGCCTTCTTTGTAGATCTGCAGGTCTAGATAATCTATCGTGTTGTAGTCTGATTTCCCAGTGAAGGTGATGCCATATATATTGTGGTTTAGATCATCGAGAAATTTCTGAAACGATTCTGGGTCCCCTTCCCACAATATCATCACATCATCAATATATCGACGGTAAAGCTTAATCTCTGGTTTTCTGGTATTATATATATAGCGTTCCTCTAACATGTCCATAAATAAGTTCGCCACACTTGGGGCGTATTTAGCGCCCATGGCGACGCCTTTCTTCTGGACGTAAAACTCCTTATTATACCAGAAATAATTGTTCTCCATTGCCAGCGCCAAACCTTCAAGAATAAAGTTAATTTGTTCATGTCGTAGATCTGATCTCTCATATAAGGCCTTTTCAACTCCTTTCAATCCATCTCTCTGGGATATGCTCGTATATAAAGGAGTTAACGTCTATTGTGGCCAAAAGCCATTGGCGACTCCCTTGTGTCGTTCTGAGCTCTTTAATCAATTGGTACTGTCCCTAAGGTAGGATTTCCCTTCCACCACCAAGGGTTTCAGAAATTGATCAATATATTCCCCCAATCTGGAGAATAGGGAGTCCACTCCACTAACAATTGGCCTCCCCGGTGGTTTATTAAGCCGTTTGTGAATCTTGGGCAGATAGTATATAACCGGGGTTCTGGTAGACCCTGGAACCAGATATTGTGCCTCTTTTTTATTCAAAAAACCTACCTACGGAGGAATATGGAGAATGGAGAGAGCAGGAATCCAGAGAGGGAACCGGAACATACCTACAGAGACAACGGAAGAAGCAGACAAGAGGAAAACGAGGAGGGAGGAAGAAAAAGGCGAAGGGAGTACTAGGACAAGGCATTTTCAATTTAAGTGGAGCCCCAAGTGTGGCGAACTTATTTATGGACATGTTAGAGGAACGCTACATATATAATACCAGAAAAACAGAGATTAAGCTTTACCGTCGATATATTGATGATGTGATGATATTGTGGGAAGGGGACCCAGAATAGTTTCAGAAATTTCTCGATGATCTAAACCACAATATATATGGCATCACCTTCACTGGGAAATCAGACTACAACACGATAGATTATCTAGACCTGCAGATCTACAAAGAAGGCGAAGATTTATTTACAAAAACCTATTTTAAAACCACTAATCGCAACGGGTACATACCTATCTCCAGTTACCATCACCCTAAATGGAAAGAAAACATCCCTAAAGGACAACTGTTGAGAGTGAGGAGGAACTGTCAGGACGTCAAGGATTACCAGAACCAGGCTGAAGTGCTGATTAAAAAGTTTGTAGATAAAGGCTACCACATTGAACCCTTGTTGAAATTAAAGGACGAGATACAAAAAATGGATCAAGAGTCCTTGTTAACTACAAAGAGAAATAACACGAATACAAACTCCCCAGGGGATTTAGCTTTTATCACTGGTTTTAATAGCCAGTATAGGAGTATAGAACATATAGTGAGGAAATACTGGCCTATTTTAAAGTCTGATAGAGTTTTGGGTAACATACTTAAGAAAAAGTCCTGTTTTATTTATAGGAGGGCACCAACCCTCAGGAACCATCTGGTACATAATGTGATCAACCCCCCGAGAAGCATTAAAATATTTGCCGATTTGAAAGGTTTTTATAGATGCCAAAAGTGTTTGGCCTGCCGGGTCAGCAAGAAACAACCAAAGAAGCGATCCTCATTCCAGTCCAGGAGGGGTATAGAGTATGACATTAGAAAACTAATTACCTGCAACACAACGCACGTAACATATGTCATTGAATGCCCGTGCCGGTTGCAGTATGTTGGCAGGACCACCAGACCCCTACGTGTGCGCATCAGAGAACACATTAATAATATAAAAAAGGGGTTTCCTAAGCACAACCTTTCAAAACACTTTGACGAGTTTCACCAGAGGGATCCTTCGGGATTAATTTTTTACGGTATAGATACCATCGAAGACCACTGGAGGGAGGGTAGTAAGAAGATACAGATATCCCAGAATGAAACTAGATGGATACACCGCCTGGATAGTTTGGTGCCTAGAGGACTTAACGTGGATATTGATTTAAATTGCTTTTTATCAAATTTTTAACTCTATCTCTAAAACGCCCGTATCAACTGACGTTCCCAGAACACATAACTTTTATCAGTGAAGCTCATATATGGATTTACATCTTGTCCATGACCCTTATTCCTCATATGAATTTTATTTATACCATGAGATTTATTTTATATATTTCAATACAGCCTCCTCTGCCAGCCCTCTCAGGACTGATGAATTTTTATTTACTTCACATAAATCTAAAATGGGTAATATATGTCCTCGTATACTCCTCTCTTTTAAGTCTCATTTTGCACTTTTATCTTACATATACTTCTTATTTCTCTCTCATTTTATACATTTTGGGTATTTCCCCATGCCTCCTGTAGTAATTAGATGCCCCAATATTAATGGGAGTCCCTCCCCTTTCTTTCTCTTTAAGTCTAGATGAGATTTTTTGTCCTTCCATTTGCATCCCCTTTCTTCCCTTTTAACATGTTTTTTAAAATATTTTTTAATTTGAAAATATTTTTTCACTTTAAATTTATTTTTATTGTCATACAAAGGAATTTTTTTATAACGCATTTTTTATATAGAGTATGTATTATTAATATACATTTTTTATACACAATACTTATTCTGTTTAACGAATTCCTGACCTAATTGTGCTTCCAGTCAGAATCTGTATATTTTAATTATTAGGCTGTCATCATTTTATGCTTAGTACTTTTGGGTCTAGCAGTGAATCTTATTTCCCTATAACATATGTGTTTTTTGTGTACATACATATGCCACTACTCTAGGAAATTTTCTAAGTGCCTTTTGTTCCCGAGTAGTGGCATTGCATTTCTTTTTCGTTTCCCTGTCATTCAATTAAATAACATTCACTGACACGGAGGCGCCCGTCATAGACCACTGGTACAGACCTATTTAAATTATTCCTGCAGCTACTATCTTTCCCACTAGGGGGTGTTTGAGCAGTGGGTTACGCCTTAGTTCTTTTAGAGAGTGTTACTATTATTCCCCGCTGGGGGAGTGTCGCTCCTGTCCCAATCCCCCACTCCGATTGGATAACATGGCGCCTCCTTGCTATATATATATATATATATATATATATATATATATATATATATATATATATATATATATATATATATATATATATATATATATATATATATATATATATATATATATATATATATCTCTATCTATCTATCTATCCATCCATCCATCCATCCATCCATCTATATATATATATATATACGTATGGTGTACCAAGATGGCCGCGCCTCAGATGATGTCTTGATGACGAAACGCGTAAGGCGTGGTCACGTTGGTACGCATACGTCGCTGCACATCCTATTGTTGGCTTGCTTCTGGTTTTCGGCTGTTCGACTGTGGAACGCACGCCGCTGCCTTGCCACTGTTTCCTCCATCGGCTTTGCTTAGCTGGCGGAACAGTGTCGTTTTTAGCTACTTGTACTTGTTTTTATCCAAATTAGCTGACTGGCTATAATAAAAACTTTTTTTTTGGATTCACACTATGAGGCTCATTTTTTCTCCATACATACGGAAACGCTGTGGTGGACGATTCTAAAGGAATTGAGGCAACACACAACAGGAAGGGGATCCCGGATCCATAGAAGGAGACACTGACCGGATTTCAGGAGGGGATTTATCTACACTTGCCCATTACCCCTGCAGGGGTTGGGTCTTTCGATGAGTGGGGACACAAGTGGGGTTCCAGAAGAAGAGTCACAAACCACGATCATCACATATATAGATACTTTATGAAATATTTTTTGGTTCTTTTGGATTGCCAAGATTTTCTACACCGTTTTTTAGTTTTGGACACTCACATCATGTGGACTTGATTTATGAATATTTTGGTGCATTATTATTCACCACACCATTGTTGTTATTTGTGTTTTATTCTGGACATTTTCATGCGTTTTTTTTGCATTTTTGCTTACTCACGTCACCAACACGCACATTCACCTGTTGGTACAATTTAATATTTTTTGATTGCACGTATTTCCTATATGATTATCTAACACACATTCTGCACCTCTGCCTTTCACACCATGTGATGCTTGACAAATAAGATATGCACCTGATAGGTTTTGTTTTATATCCATTTATAGTTTTTTTCAGATCATTATCTTAATAGTATACACTCCCTACCAATACACACCTTATGAACAGCGCCACATTCCCCACTAGAGTTCTTCATTTTCCTTTGGATTACACTTCGGTGTTTGTCCATTTTTTTGGGGGGGCTGCAGTTCTCCTTTACATACCGTCCTAAGCGCGGAATATTTTAGTCTATATCTCCTTGGGCGGTGGAATGTTCCTGACGTCTTCATAGACTGGCCCTGGACCTGAAGACGTCAGGAACATTCCACCGCTGGACATGGGGAAACGCTGTTTTTCCTGCAGGATCAAAGTATTGGGTGAGTATAGGCTCAGAGTTCATCCCTAGACAAAACGAGCAGTTACCCCATGAAGTGCGGACACAGCCCCACTGCATGGGGGAAAAAAAATTTGAACCGGAGTGCAAATATCTATGTATGTATCTTTCTCTCTCTGCATATTTGTCCAGAGCCTCAGAATGTCCTGGCATAGCAAATTTCTTTTGGACGCCTCTCAGTAGAAAGGAAAGGGCCCCAGAACTACAATGACAGCGCTGAGCACTCCCAGCAAATAGCTTTACATACAAACTGAGCTCCTCATAAACCGAGGCACTGCAATGAGCATGTTTACACATAAATGTAACGTTAAGTTCTGGTTTGCGCCTTAACACACAATTATTGGTTAGCAAGACCACCAGAAACATGCAGAACTCTGGAGAGTAGGGGGCCAGTCCTCAACACTCACACAAGTGTTAAAACTTACCTGTTACAGAGCCTTGGGATGCAGGCACTTGGGGCGTTAAAGGTTGCATATAGGCCCGATTCAAACATGTGCATTGCGTTTTAGGGGCATTTAACCACTTGCCTACTGGGCACTTTTACCCCCTTTCTGCCCAGGCCAATTTTCAGCTTTCAACACTATCGCACTTTGAATGACTCAATTACTCAGTCATGCAAAACTGTATCCTAATGAGATTTTTATCATTTTTTTTCCACACAAATGGAGATTTCATTTGGTGGTATTTAATCACCACTAGGTTTTTTATTTATTTTTTGCTAAACAAAGAAAAAAAAGACTGAAAATCTTGAAAAATAAATAAAATCTTTCATAGTTTGTTATAAAATTTTGCAAACATAATTTTTCTCCTTCACTGATGTGCGCTGATGAGGCTGCACTGATAAGGAGGCTCTGATGGGCAGCACTGGTGGGCACTGATGGTACTGTACTGATAAGCAGGACACTGATAATTAGTGCCAATATCCCTTTAACACAAGCCAGTTATTGGCTCTCTTATGCTCTCCTCACTCTGTCATCGAGAAGAAAGAAATGCTGATAACCGGCCTGCGTTTACTTCCATGATCAGCTGTCATTTGACACAGCTTATCATCGGGTAAAGGGCAGATGTGATTGGCCTTTTACCCCAATCTGTGAGCATCTGACCCTGAAGGACTCGGCGATCATGGGGCGCGCAGGCAGTACAGTCACGGGAGGACGTCCATGGACAATGTCCCGGCAAAGCAAGCCCACACTGTAGCAGGAAATGGTTAAACACATAAAAGCGCCTCAAAGATGCAGCAAGCAGGACTTTTTTTTTAAATGCGCTGCACCTAAAATGCACGTTTGATCAGGGCTTAAAAGTTTGTGCAAGCATCTCCATAATAATTTTGGTCTCCTTGCTGTACCCAGCCACCCACACCACGCTTATTTTATTGTGTTTTGAATCGATTCTATTTTTTAAACTACGATTTTTTATGGATTGTCTTGGATGATCGTGAATGATCTAATAAAATGACAATTGAGGAAAAACTTTATTTGGATTTACACTATGTGGAGGTTCCTTGTCGTTTTTTATATGGTCCATGTATGCTGATGAAAACGATGATCGTGCAGACCTTCAAGACAGGTTCCGGGCTCCCCATTTAAGGAGGACGTCTTCTGGTGTTTAATCCATCCCCACACTGTCACGGATTTGACAGTACAAGCTCGTTTGACTCACCGCCCACGGCTTGTGAGTCCACCGAAGTTGGTAAGAGTATTCTACCTCACTTTTTTCTGGGCCTTTGTGTTATAAAGATATCTGCCCTGGGCCCCCCCATGAATCGGAGTCTCTGTAAGGATATCTGCCTTGGCTCTCAAGTCTTTGTGTTGTAAAGTTACCTGCCTTGGGTCCCTGTGTTTCAATCACACCATGCAACATATGGACTATATTATCAAGTCTTTATTATTACTTGTATGGGCCTAATGCTTCCTTATCACTATTTGGGACAGTCCTTTCGTATTACTTCACCAGTCAAATGTGGACTATTGAGATTTTCACTTATTGATATATCTTTATGTTGTCTTTAATTTCATCTATTCACACTTTTTTTCCAAAAAAAAAAAAGGAGCACTGCAATTTGTTTGTATTCCTGTGATAATATCACGTTGTTTGTGTACACATATACTTGGGTTTTTGACTAAGTTGGGGTTACAAGCCACTTGAGATTGTGGCTTTGCCTCCCCTTATTTCAAAACCTCCTCTTCATTATTTTCACTTTAGCGCTACACTTTTTATTTATATTGTCTTCACAGTCCCAGTCGTTCTGTAGTGTTGGCAGCTGTTTCCACTTATTAGATAGGCGCGGTATTTTACTAATCTATTTGTATAATAATTTTGGTGCCTGCTCAGCATCTTTAGGATACTCACAGGTAAATTTCGAATTAATTCTTTTATATGCATGATATTTTACCAGTACAGCTAAAACCTCTATAAAACCATAATAAAGCCTTAATCTCTATAGATCTGAATAAAATAAAAACATTACCTCCATGACCAAGAAAACAGAGTTGGGCATTTCCTGAAAAACAAAAACAAGCTTCAATGTAAAAATACATAGAGTAAAATGCACACTATAAACTGCAATGAGAATGAACAAAAAGGATCACCTTGCAATCAATACTCAGTTAAAGAGCGACTCCAGGCATCAAGTAAAAACAGTTAGTAATCTACAAAACAGCGTAACTGCAAGCGCCTGTGGTAAAATTAGCCCTGAATAGCCGGCACACTGTGTTGCCTGCGAGCACCTGTTATGCCCTGTACAAACTATCGGACTTTCTGACGGAAAATGTGCGATCGGAGCTTGTTGTCGGAAATTCCGACCGTGTGTGGGCTCCATCTGACTTTTTCCATCGGATTTCCGACACACAAAGTTTGAGTGCTGGATCTAAAATTTTCCGACAACAAAATCCATTTGCGTAAATTCAGATTGTGTGTAGACAATTCCGATGCACAAAGTGCCACACATGCTCAGAATCAAGCAGAAGAGCCACACTGGCTATTGAACTTCATTTTTCTCGGCTCGTCGTATGTGTTGTACGTCACCGCGTTCTTGACGTTCGGAATTTCCAACCAACTTTGTGTGACCGTGTGTATGCAAGACAAGTTTGAGCCAACATCCGTCGGAAAAAATCTGATGGATTTTGTTGTCGGAATGTGCGATCGTGTGTACAGGGCATTAACTTGCAATAAACATTAAAAAGGTGTTTGTGCAGTATGTGCAAAAATGGCACAAGTAAGCTTACTAGACCCCTAGACCATCATTGGCATTCAGCTTTCAATTCTGCCGTTGTACGGTACAACACATGGAGGTAAGGAACGCAGGACTTAAAGTGACTAAACTAATGGGCAGCACAGTGGTGTAGTGGGTAGCACTTTCACCTAGCAGCCAAAAGGGTCGCTGGTTTGAATCCCAACCACGACACTACCTGCCTCGAGTTTGCATGTTCTCCCTGTGCCTGCGTGGGTTTCCTCCGAGTACACAGTTTACATACATAATATATATATACACTATATATATATATATACACTATATATATATATATATATATATATATATATATATATATATATATATATATATATATATATATATATATATATATATATATATATATATATATACACATACACACATACATACACACACACACACATACACACATGTATGTAAAGTGCTGCGTAAATTGACGGCGCAATATAAGTACCTGAAATAAATTAAATAAGTATAAATTGGCTGTTACACAAATAAAAATTGTGTAGGTACTACATAGGTTATAAAACGTGTACAATCCCAAGAGTTAGTAGACTCGGGCCCTCGATTATTACCACAAGCGTTTAATCTTTTAGCAAGTACAGTAATCTGAGCACAAGCAATGCAGTCAATGTATGACATGTAAATTAACGTTTCAGGGCGTTATGCTAAAACCTCTTTACTGCTGTTCTGGCATTCCTGGAAAGGTACTTTCTAGGAAAGTCAATGTTTCTGAACTAAACCAAGTTGAACAGGTCTGGCCTCTCGCACAAGGCAGTTCAGATTACAGTCATAAAGGCTTATTTTGTTACCTCCCCCCGCAGCTGGATGGCCATGACCCTGGGAAATCATGGGACACAGTTTGCTGAAATGCTAAAAGACTGCAGCTTTAGTTAAAGTTGGCGGCAGTGATTATAAAATGCCAGAGGTGACATTCACATATTACAGCAATGACTTTTCACTGTACACTATGTGCCCTCACTAAATAAAAAGTTCAAGAGCTTCTCAAGAACATTAACATTTATTCAAAACTCATAATTATGCTCAAAGCCTGAACGGAATCCAGTGTCTGGCTATACATTATTATAAAGTACAGTCAATTCTTTTCACATTAATACTGTTGAGTAAGGAGGACATATGCATATTTGCCATAGCTTTAAAATCAATACCCAAAATACTGGAATAGATCAAGGGGCAAAAAAAAAATAAAAAATGAAAGCCTGGAAATGTTAAATTGAACTCCACGAGTGGTCTAGCTTGGTTAATCTAATTCTTTATCTCTCCTCTGAAGGGATGCTGGGGATACAGAGATTTAAGCCAGGCGTAGATGGATCGAAATTCATCCAGTTTAGTAGGCACGGTATATGGCATAGGTGCTCAACCTGTGGTCCTCCAGTCCCATAATGCCTTTGCCTTTGGGAGTCATGCTTGTAACTGTTCAGCCTTGCAATGCTTCATGGGACTTGTAGGTCCACAACAGCTGGAGGGCCACAGGATGAACACTCATGGTGTATGGCATGGGTGCTCAAGCTATGGCCCTCCAGATGTTGCAGAACTACAAGTCCCATGGAGCACTACAAGGCTGACAGTTACAATCATGGATCCCAAATCCCAAAGGCACGTGCATGATGGGTCTTGTAGTTCCGCAGCAGCTGGAGGGCCACAGGTTGAGCACCCATGGCCTTTTGGCAGGCTGGCTGTACTGAAGTCAATCCATGGATCAATTTCATTACAACCAGCCTGTTGAGTTTTTTCACCCGATCACTAGCCACTAGCAGTGATCATTGTATTCTGCCAGCTGGGAAACCTCCTTGCACTCGCCACCAGAACAGCAGCACTGCAGGAGGGATTCCCCCATCAAAACTGACTGTGTTGATGGGGGAAATCAAGCAATTTTCTTTCCTTCAACCCATGGTTGAAGGAAAAAAAAAATTGCATAATGTATGGCCTGGGTTACTGTAGTAGCCTGTGCAACATATAGTCAGCGCTTGTCTCTTCCATGTGTTGCACAAGCGACTTGCCTTCTCTATGCTAACTCAGGGGTCGCTCATACGGCCCACACCTCTGCCATTCAGAAAGTTTTGTATTTCTTTTCATTGAACACAAGGCATTCTCTGATTGGATAAGGTAGAGAGGAGAAGAGGATGATGTCACAATCTCTGCCCCATCCAATCAGCGGAGACCCCCTATTAATTGAAAAATTACAAGATGTGCACCAAAAATGGCAGAAGTGCTGAGTGACCCCCTGTATTGAGTAGGCAGACAGTAAGTCCCTACCTGTAAGAGACCAGCATTGACTGTATGCAGCACAGGCTACTACAGCAATTTTCTTCTTTCCCAGCAGCCCTCGGCATGTGAGATATGAAAGATTAGATGTAACCAAGCTGGACCAAAGTACCTTAAAAAAAAAAAAAAGAATTCCTGGAGTACAGCTGTAAAGACCAAGTCCACCTGTTCTTGCAGGGAAAAAATGTGCAGGTTTTGTTTTTCTGCAAAGAACTGCACCTGTAATTGGAAGATGGCAGATGCAATGCCAGGCTCTTGCAGACTCTTCCTCCAACTCCCTAGGGGAAAGTGTTCATTGACTACAAGTGAAGTGATTACAACAGTCGAATTCCACTGAGAGCTGCAAGCTCATTTGCTGTGGTAGAAGATGGGACTTGTAGTTCATTTATTCACAGATCTTTGTGAATGAATGACAGTGGCTGCGTGGGCACAGCACTGAGCAGACATGCCAATTTAAATAGGACATCGGCTCTGAGGGAAAGGAACCTGCCCAGGGAAGGGGGCATTGGGTTTTTGCCCTACTGCACCACTGTATTTTACACCTTAAATACGTGTGCAACATGTAGCATGGTGCAAAAGGTGGAGTTAGCCGTTAAACTAGTATGTCTTCTAAAGTTGAAAACTAAATACCCGAAATAAAAAGTCAGCAGTCATGAAAGTCAATAACAAGACTTTGAGTTTCAAAGAAAAAAACCTTTTTTTTAACATGGTAAGCGAAACTTGGAGAAACCACACCTCTAAAATCCCCAAGGCAATGTTGCGCACCGGTTCGTCTGCGTCACAAAGTTCACAGCGTGCATCAGATAAATGAACCATTTAGCTGTAAGATTAGGAATGTGAAATGTTTTAAAGTTTTCAGCACTTCAATGAACTTCTAAGCATTCCTCGAAAAGATCCACATGCTGAAAACTGAAAAATAGCATAGTACAGTTGTGCTCAAAGTTTGCATGCCCTGGCATAAATGACATTTTGGCATTGATATTAAAAATATAACTGATCATGCCAAAAAAAATGTCTTTTATTTAAGGAAAGTGATCATATTAAGCCAGTTATTATCACATAGTTGTTTGGCTCCTTTTTAAATCATGATAACCGAAAGCACCCAAATGGCCCTGATCAAAAGTTTACATACCCTGGAAGGTTTGGCCTTGGTACAGACAGGTTAAAATGGCAATTAAAGGGTTAATTTCCCACATCTGTGGCTTTTTAAATTGCAATTAGTGACTGTGTACAGTATAATTAGTCAGTTGGTTAGCTCGCATGTGGATGCACTGAGAAGGCTGGATACTGAGCCATGGGGAGCAAAAAAGAACTGTCAAAAAACATGCGTAACAAGTTAATGGAACTTTATCAAAATATGGAAAAGGATATAAAAATATATCAAAAACCTTGAATATAACAGTCAGTACTGTTCAATCAATTTTTAAGAAGTGGAAAATTCAGGGATCTCCCGATACCAAGCCAAGGTCAGGTAGACTAAGAAAGGTTGCAGCCTCAACTGCAAGAATTGTTCGGGAGACAAAGAAAACCCCATAGGTAACCCCAGGAGAAATATAGGCTGCTCTGGAAAAAGATGGTGTGGTTGTTTCAAAGAGCACAACACAACAATACAAATTAGCTGCATGGTCGAGTTGCCAGAAAGAAGCCTTTACTGGGCCAATGCCACAAAAAAAGCCCGGTTACAATATGCCCGGCAACACATTGCCACGCCTCACAGCTTTTGGCACATTGTAATCTGGAGTGAAGGCTTATTTCTGGCAACTCGACCATACCCTACAAGAACAGCCTATTGGTTTAAATGCATTGGGGGCGAATGACTTGTGCCGATGTCATTACACCTGCTGGAGCTAGCAGTGGTGGTGGTTGTGTTTACATGGGATTTATCCTTATACTTTGAGAGTAGATGCACAAATACTTATTAGAATAAATCTGCGGGTTGCACTATGGAATGCTTGCTTATCTCTTCCATGGCTTAATGTACATGGTGGAGTGGAGGTGAAAACAGTGAATCCCTGCTGATGTATTCTTGAGTTCCTGAAGTGCCATTGAACAACCTGTTGCTGTGATATCCCCTATCCACTTGCCGAACGCAATACGTACATATACATTGAGGTTTGCAAGTGGTGCACGTTTAGGAGATGATTTTTACTGTACCTATGATCAAGCCTTATTATAGTTTACTCCCACTTACTTTTGGATAGAGTAGAGAGGGATTAGAACACCTGTCAGTTTTTATTGTTGTCTGTGCCTCTGTTTAGAGATTCACCCTCTCCATTTGTCCTGTTCACCATTATCACCAAGAGTAAAGGAAATCCCACATTTTGGATCATTACCAAAAGAGGTATAGATGAGAAATTTTCCAACAGGGACACTAGTTCTGGTGACTGAGGACAGCCAGGGACTCCCAGATCAAATCTCTCACTATCTCTTGTTCTGCCAACTACAGTAAGACCCCTTTCACACTGGGGCGGTTTGCAGACGTCATTGCGCTAAAAATACCGCCTGCAAACCGACCCAAAACAGCCGCTGCTGTTTGTTCAGTGTGAAAGCCCGAGGGCTTTCACACTGAAGCGGTGCGCTGGCAGGAGAAGAAAAAATCTCCTGCAAGCCGCATCTTTGGAGCGGTGAAGGAGCGGTGTATTCACCGCTCCTAAACCGCTCCTGCCCATTGAAATCAACGGGACAGCGCGGCTATAGCCACGCTATACGAGTGGTTTTAACCCTTTTTCGGCCGCCAGCGGGGGGTTAAAACCGCACCGCTAGCGGCCGAATACCGCGGTAAAACAGCGCTAAAAATAGCGCTGTTTTACCGCCGACGCTCCCTACCGCCCCAGTGTGAAAGCAACGAAAGTATATGCTAGAATGCACTCTAGCACAAATTACATTTGTTATGATGTGCCATTTAGTACATTTCAAAAGACACTTTTTTTTCAGACATAAATTATTTTACTCACTGTGCTACAGTATTTACTTACGTAATACATATCTAAATCAGTACACTAAGGAATACATATTTTCAAGAACAATAAAAAGATTAAAAAGCGACCGAATGTGACAGAAATGCATGAGTCAAGTATGAGTCACAGGTAGTGGGTGAACGTAGATTTTTATTTTTATCCATCAAGAGCATAAATAGATGGTGTTGCTATGCTACTCCCAACAGTAGTACAAAGTAACAGTAGAGACCCCTGGTAAATTGTATACATAACAAATATAAGATTTATACATATAAAAAAACAAAAAAAAAAAAAAAAAAATGAAAAATATCACTTTAGCCCTCATGCACACAGGCTGTTAAAAAAACGTTATGAAAACGCCAGTATCTTTGCAGTGATTTTTTTTAACCTTTTTCAGCGTTTTTGAGAGTTCTTTTTTTTTTCAATTTTTTTTTTTCAATGGATCAAAAACGCTAAAAAACTTTGGTGAATGACGTTTTTGAGCGTTTTTCAGCGTTAGAGCGTTTTTACAGCTGAAAAACGTCTTTCAGAACCCACTGGTCCTGGGTTTTTTTTACAGCTTAAAAACGCCTATGCCACTTGCAGCTCAAAAACGCCTAGGTGGGCATGAAGCCATAGACTAACATAGACAGGCCTTTTTAAGCTGCAAAAAAAGCTCAAAAAAGCAGCTGTAAAAACGTCCATGTGCATGAGGACTTAAAATGAAGCTTATGCAGCAGAAACAAATCGCACACTGGGCTTAAACACCACTTTTACAGGCGTTTAGGATGTTTTTTTTCTGACTTTAAACACACCTCTAGCCTATGTGTTCATGTACAGATAGGAGTTTACAGGTGTAAAAAAAAAGCAAAAAAATCACCACAAGCACATTCAGCAGAGGAGCTTCTGGGCAGAAAAAAAAAAAAACAGTCGCACATAAATGCTAGGTGTGTTAATTGCAATTGCGTGTTAACGCATTCTATTGGCCAGAATAAATTTATATACTGGCCAATCAAATGTGCATCAATGCATGCCCAATATGTGGCTTTTACTGTGTTCTTTAACCCCTTTGTGCCTAAAGGTAAAACAAATGTTAATGCCGAAGCACAATTTTGCAACTCTGACATGTGTTAGTAAAACCATACATATCATCACTACTCCGTGCATCCAGGTGGATTATACCTTGTTTTTTTCAGGACATATTGGGCTTTCATTTGGTGGTTAATGGATATCTCCTGATTTTTTTTTTTTTTTTTTTTTTTATTATCAAAGGAAAACTGGCCCAAAAAAGGAAAAAAAAAAAGAAGAAGAAGAAATTTTTTTTTTAAATATAGCAGTATTTCTTGTTACTACCATAACCTACCACCAAAGAACCACCCAAAATAGATTCTCCTGCACTGGACGATCGCAGCGATACCACGTATGTGTATGTTAGTTGTTGTATGTAGCTATAGTACAGCCCAGAAACAATAGTGAGCATTTTGCTTTTTTTACCTACCTAAAACAGACACCGATACCAATTTAACAAATGCCTTTTTTAAAAATAAAACCTGGCCAAAATATACTGACCATGACCTTCGACTCCTACTTGACCCAAACACTAACCCTGGCACTGACCTAGATCACACCTTGATCTAGTTTTTTTTTTTTTTTACACACTTTTTTCTCTCTGCAAGGAGAGAGATACAATGTATCTTGCCTCCCCATTCACAGAGAGAGAGAAACACAGGGACTGATCACTGTGGTAGCCAATCAGAAGCTATCAAGGCGATCGGGTGACCCAGAACCGGGATGGTTAGTACAGGACCTTGGGCAACCCCGGTCTCTGCTGGGAGCGGTCCAGATACGCATATATGTGGCCCCTCAGCAAAAAATATCCAGTCCAGTGGGGCCGCATATATGCGTACTATCGGCACGAAGGAGTTAAGCAGATGTTTTCCTACCAGGGGATAAGGCGTTCAGAGGAGCTGAGCAAACTCAGTGAGCTCTATGTACATGTGCAAAAAATATCTAAACCCCAAAACAAAAAAACTGTAATATGTTGCAGCTTCATAGTTATTAGATGTGATGGCTGCATTAGTCTGCTTTATTTCCTTAGGGTCCCATTCACAAGGGCGAATGGGACCGACTGTGATTACATGAGGGAGACTCAGCGGGGTTCCCTGCAACCAGAGGCGGGCAGGAAGCCCCCGCAGCTATCCACAGCCAGAAGCATGTAATCCATTATGCTGCGATTACCTGTGGATGATCAGCCTTTGACGCAGACTCACCTGCATCACCGATTACATGCAAACAGTGGTGAATAGCTTCAGGCACTGTCAGCCTCTGATTGCTTTGAATGGGGCTTCCCACCTTCAGCTATTCGCAGGGAACCCCGTTGGGAGTCTCCCATGGGTTTTCATAGTCGGCCCCATTCGCAAGTATGAATGGTATCCCTGTCAACAACACACTAAGGCTTGGTTCACACCTATGCAGTTTGCTTTTGAGCCGATTCTGCAGTTCTTTTTGTGGTGCATTTTGCATTTTTTGTACATGCATTTTTTACGTATTTTTTTATGTATTTGGCATTTTTTATGCTTTTTTTTGGCCAATTTGTTGAGTAGATTAAAAAACACAAATTGCGGCAAAAATCACTATAAGAAGCCAGGCAAAACTGCACTACATGCTTTTCTGCACCTTCTCCATTGAAGTCTATTGACCCAAAAATGCACCATTTTGCTTTTAAAAAAAAAGTCTGACCCTTTCCAAAAACGCAGCGGCTGAAAAAAAAAAAGCATAGATCCGAACGTATCCTATCGGAAACCATGTTAAATGAACTGTAGCGCTGCACGATTAATCGTTAAAAAAAATATTAAAAAATAAAATAAAAATCGCGATCTCGATTCAACCCCCTCACGATCTCTATGCAGAATTTCCCGATTAATTTGTGTAACAAGTGTAGCGAGTGCTGTCAAAAGAAAAAATACAGGCAGTCTGCCAAGTTTTTCACAACATAGTCAGCCTAGTAGAGAACTACCATATATACTCGAGTATAAGTCGTTCCGAGTATAAGTCGAGGCCCTAATTTACCACAAAAAAAAAAATGGGAAAAACTTATTGACTCGAGTATAAGACGAGGGTGAGAAATGCACAGCTACTGTAAGAGGAAAAGAGGGTCAACAATGCCCATTTGCAGCATCACTGTGCCCATTTGCAGCCATAGGTCCCCTGAACTTCAAACTCGGTAGTTAAGGGTTCCTAGATCCCCCCTAGCTGCAGCCAAAATTTGGGGTCTCTAAACCCAAAGGGTCTGAAATGACATTGCTGCAGATGGACACAGTTGACCGAATTTGGGGCCCCGTATCTTGGGGCCACTTAGTGCTAAGAACCCCAAATTTAGTGTGCAAACCCAGTGGAACTAGCACCATAAAATTTCCAAAGCTGGTGTTTTTAGCACCAAGTGGCCCCGAGATACAGGGCCCCAAAATTCAGTTCAGAAAATGTCAAGCACTTTTCTGCAGCAGAGAATGACATTTTCCGAACCGGTTTTGGGGCCCCGTATCTCAGGGCCACGTGGTGCTAGGAACCCCAGCTTTGGATATGTTGTGGTACCAGTTCCACTGGGTTTGCACACCAAATTTGGGGTTCCTAGCACCAAGTGGCCCTGGAGATACGGGGCCCCAAAGTCGGTTCGGAAAATGAAATTTTTTGCTGCAGAAAAGTGCTTGACTCGAGTATAAGTCGAGGGGGGTACTTTCAGCGCAAAAAAATGTGCTGAAAAATTCGACTTATACTCGAGTATATACGGTATAAACAATGTAACTTTTCCTTCCTAGATCAAAAGGGATGCTTTTCGGTGTGTAAATAAAGGAAGTTTAACCACTAAGGCCTCATGTACACTGCTGCTGGTAAATGGACTTTAGGAGCAGTTGGGCATTTTTTTTAAGCTGCCCCTGAACTCTCCTCTATGTGATCTTATTAGTACATGTACACAGGGTTGTTTATAGTCGTTTCTAGGCAGTTGAGTTCAGAAGCAAAATGGGTTCAGGACAGATGTTCAGAGGCATTTGAAAAGCCAAATGCCTGTAACCGCATGTAAACGTGGTGAGTCGCGTTTAGCTATGTTTAGTTTACAGGAGTTTTTAATTTTTGGCCATTTGAAAAAATAAATTAAAAAAAAAAAAACGCTTCTAAAAAACTCACACATGTCAAATCGCAGCTAAACGCAGCATGTAAACGCAGCAAAACGGACGTTTTAAAACGTGGGTTACTATCTGTCAAGTTAAATTGTTCAGGAGAGGTTGTAAGAACGTTCCGTGTACATGAAGCCTTAAAGTCTGTATCTGACTGTATTTTTTGCTAGAAAATTACTTGGTACCCCCAAACATTATATATACTTTTTTAGCAGAGACCCCAGGGAATAAAAATGGCAATTGTTGCAATATTTTATGTCACACTGTATTTGCGCAGTGGACTTTCAAACGCAATTTTTGGGGAAAATGTACACTTCAATGAATTTAAAAAGAAAACTAAACAGTTAAGTTAGGCCAATTTTTTTGTATAATGTGAAAGATGATGTTATGCAGTGAGAATCGTGATCTTTATTCTAAGCAAAAAAATAGCAATTCTCATTTTAGCCAGAATCGTACAGCTCTAATGGACTGTAGTGCGTTACTGCAAAAAGCATTAAAAAAAAAAAAATGCATAGGTGTGAACCAAGCCTAACAGTTCTATGGTGGCTACATCCAGGGTTAGTATTTGGGTCACATAGGGGTCAAAGGTCATGGTCAGCATATTTTGGGCAGGATTTTCTTTTTCTAAGCATTTTTTAAAATGAGTATCAGTTTGTTTTAGGTAGGATAGATTTTATATATGTAATAATAATAATAATAATAATACGCACTATTGTTTCTGGGCTGTAATTACGGGTACATACCCTGTTTCCCCGAAAATAAGACCTAGCGTGATTGTCGGTGATGGCTGCAACATAAGCCCTACCCCCCAAATAAGCCCTAGTTAAAGGTTTTGTAGGTCTTATTTTCAGGGTAGGGCTTATTTTCGGGGAAGCAGGGTAGGGCTTATTTGGGGGGTAGGGCTTATTTGGGGGGTAGGGCTTATATTGCAGCCATCACTGACAATCACGCTAGGTCTTATTTTCGGGGAAACAGGGTACAACAACATACACATATGTGGTATCGCTGCAATGGTCCAGAGCCGGAGAATTTATTTTGGGTTGTTTGGTGGAGGTAGGTTTGGGTAGTGACAAAAAATGTACAGCTAAGATTTAAAAATAATTTTATTTGTTTTTTTTTACCATTTTGGGGCAGTTTTCTTTTTATAATAGAAAAAAAAAAAAAAAAAAAAAAAAAAAAAAAATCGGGTGATATCCATTACCATTTACCACCCAATAAAAGCCCAATTTGTCCTGAAAAAAAAACAGGTATAATCCACCTGGATGCACGGAGTAGTGATGATTTGTACAGTTTTACTAACACGTCAGAGTTGCAAAATTGTGCTTGGGCATTAACATTTGTTTTAACCTTAGGCACAAAGAGGTTAAAGAACACAGAAAAAGCCACGTATTGGGCACGCATTTAAGCGCTTTCGCAGATTTGATTGGCCAGTATATATTTATTCTGGCCATTAGAATGCATTGACACGCAAAGTTGCAAAATTTTCTTCCAAGTTCCAACTCTTCCTTGTTAATTACCACCCACATTGCCAGTTTTTTTGTTACAGAGATGAGACAAGACACTTAACACTAGCAGGGGTGCTTAGAATGTTTAGCTTTTGTTTATGTAAAAACCTTTATCCCAAAAGGAGAAAAAAAAAAAAAAAAAGTTTGCTGTAACGGCTTATAAAAATATTAGCTGGAGTTTGGCTTCAATTTGTTAAGGTATCCAACACTCCCCTCCCCCTAGATCAGGGGTCTTCAAACTATGGCCCTCCAGTTGTTCAGGAACTACAATTCCCATCATGCCTAGTCATGTCTGTGAATGTCAGAGTTTTACAATGCCTAATGGGAAGTGTAGTTCTGCAACAGCTGGAGGGCCGTAGTTTGAGGATCCCTGCCCTAGATGAACAATGCTACTATCCAAAAGGGGCCCCCTGTGCACCTTCATCCAGAGTGGACGCACTCTAATATAGGAGATGTGTTATTGGTCCGATCACCAGGTCCCAGAGAGACAATGATAACAAAAGAAAAACGAATGCGACCAACACATCTTATGACTTGTAAGCTGCAATTTATTACATTTTTAGTTTTGTGTTTAAAGAGTAAGTTCACCTTTGCAGAAAAATCTGTAAGGTGAACTTACACAGGACGCCCTCCTCACCACCCTCCCCAGGCCCGCTGACCTAGACCACCGCGATCACCCGCACTGACACATCGTGTTGCCGCCTCACCGGTCTGGGGCCTAGAAATTCTCTGCAGCTTAATCTCCAAAATGTACCTGGTCAGGAGGTACGCTTAGAAGCATTCTAATTGGTCGGCGCCATCACATGGGCAGCACAGACCAACCAGAACCAGCGTAGCCTGTCCTGCGGGTGAAGAGGAGAGAAAGCCGTAAGGGATTTCAAATGCCTGGACCGGTACAGCAATGATACGATCGGTCAGTGCGGGGGATCACCGGGCTGCAGGTTAGGGGGACCGGGGGGTCCAGAGAAAGAAAAGAAAAAAAAAAAAAAAAAAAAAGACACACCTCTGGACCAATTCTCTGAAGGTAACCCAAGCAACTGATAATGGATCTCTACACAGAAGTCATGCAATACCAGCCATGGCCAAGTTGCTGGCAGCCTTACATTTTTTTGGAAAGGCATCATACCACTTGGTCATTGTGGGAATTTCCCAGTCCTCTTTTTCACCTGTCTCCTCACCCAAGTTCTAATTGGATTCAGTGCAATAGCACCAAAGTACATCTTTTTCCCTGATTCTCGCCAGGAGTGGGATGAAATAAATAAAAAAAAAAAAAAAAAAAAAAAAAAAGGGGGATTTCTACAGTACTGTCGGACTACCTAATGTGTATAGAGGAACCCGTGCATGGAGGAACCCGTGCATGGAGGAACCCGTGCATGGAGGAACCCGTGCATGGAGGAACCCGTGCATGGAGGAACCCGTGCATGGAGGAACCCGTGCATGGAGGAACCCGTGCATGGAGGAACCCGTGCATGGAGGAACCCGTGCATGGAGGAACCCGTGCATGGAGGAACACGTGTATGGAGGAACCTGTGAATGGAGGAACACGTGCCTCACTCAATGTGACAGAACAGGGCCAATCAACATTGTCACGCGAGGGGTCTTGTGTAAGCTACTACAGTAATTCATGGCTGACACAAGGATTTCAGACCAGAGAACCGAGGCAGCGAATAGAAGGTAGATATATGCCGCTAAGTAAGGTGGCATTAAAGGGTATAAAGGCCCAGGTAAAATACAGCAGTAAACAACCTGTCTCAAATGTATCTTAGAAGGAAGAACACGTGGTTGGATAATAGATAAAATTCTAATGCCCCCGTACACACGATCGGACATTCCGACAACAAAATCCATGGATTTTTTCTGACGGATGTTGGCTCAAACTTGTCTTGCATACACACAGTCACACAAATCTTGTCAGAAATTCCGATCACCAAGAACGCGGTGACGTACGACAAGCTGAGAAACATGAAGGTCAATAGCCAGTGCGGCTCTTATGTTGGATTCTGAGCATGTGTGGAACCTTGTGCGTCAGAATTGCGTACACACAATTGGAATTTATGACAACGGATTTTGTTGTCGGAAAATTTGAGATCCAGATCTCAAATTTTGTGTGACGGAAATTCCGATGGAAAATGTCCGATGGAGCCTACACACGGTCGCAATTTCCGACAAAAAGCTCCCATCGAACATTTTCCATTGGAAAATCCGACCGTGTGTACGGGGCATTACCTATACATACACACCTTTATACACCACTGGATAAAAAAAAAAAAAATGTAAGTTGTAAAGAAGTAAACAATAAATTTGAACAGTTTCACGTAACTTTATATAAAGCAAAACAGAAAAAAATAAAAATGAGTCTAGGTTTCCAAATTACTTTATAATGTGAGATCCGTTTAATGGAGCAATATGCAGTAAAAAGTCGAAGTGAACAGAAATTCAAAGTTTTTGCTGAGTGCCACAAAAAAGGATGTAGAAAGCCACATCTAGAACTCCAAGCATAGGTTTGAAATGCTCAATTTAAACAAGACTGCAAATACAGCAATCCAGGCAATGAGCCATGGTGCTACATGCTAAACTGAACAGAATGCAAATCAAGGCTTATTCAGTGCATTCACAAAACCCTGGCGTCAGGCCTGATGTGCATACAATAGACATTTTTAGTTCTGTTCACCACTTATGTGCTTACACTCAGCAGACTCATGTATAGGGCTCCTGGCTTTGCTGGAGATCAGGCTGCCAGCTGACTTGACACTATGCAATCGTATCATGTTTTCAACCAAGTGTGCTTACAAATGGCATCAAAGCCTGCCCACACTGACTGAATGACCAGTACAAACCTCGCTAATCTTGGGTATGCTTATATGAAACTCCAAACAAAACACTCACTCTGCACACCTATTTACTTTACTACTACTACTCATTCCCTCTAAATCTTACATCTTAAATTTAGCAGTTGTTTTAGTTACAACAAAGTCAATAATTCTGATCAAAATATGTGCCATTAAATAGAGCTCACTATATACCAATCTGCCAAAAGGTGCCAAGCAACGTGACGTGCAGGGTAAAAGTGTAATATTTTATTTACATAGTGTTCAGGTGGGCATACTTGCTTTGTGTGGAGAAAATGTTATCGATATATTGTTAAAGCTATTAAATATGACGATCTATGGATGCTGGGAAGCGCATTAGATCTTCTACTCAGTGATGGCGAACCTTGGCACCCCAGATGTTTTGGAACTACATTTCCCATGATGCTCAACTACACTGCAGAGTGCATGAGCATCATGGGAAATGTAGTTCCAAAAACTCTGGAGTGCCAAGGTTCACCATCACTGTTTTAAGTATTGGGGTTTACACTTGCATAGGAGTGCCTGTCCCTGAGGATATTGCAGTTGTGCCTAATGTTTAGCATAGTCAAGCTTGTTAAGCTTGTATGTTGATCTTTCCATTTGCTGTGCTGTCCCTGTAGAAGGGTGGCAAAGTTCATCTACTGTTATTCAATAGGGAAACAGTGTTGTCACCCTTTTGTGCACATTCCTGCTGTAAGAATATAGACAGCTGTGCTGAAACACAGCGTGCCTCTGGTTTAATCTACAGCAGTGGACAGTATGTCAAGAGCTGCTGATAATTGCAAGTAACGATGGCACTGTCACAGACACAATGCTGCCACCGTTTGGACAGGAGGCAACCAGTGGCGTCCCGTCCATTAGAGGCGCAACCCCCTAATCTATATAAGGGGCGCCGAATGCATTGATTCCAATGAGGGTTTTTTTTTTTTAAGCACATGATTAGAGGGGGATATAAAAGGCTTCAAAAAAAAAAAAAAGGGTGGGCTCGGGGGATTCTCCTCCCGGCCAATCAGGAAGCGGGTCCTGAGACCCGTTTCCCAATTGGCCGAAAAGAGAAGCCATCCTATTGGCAAAGGAGGAGGAGGGAGGAGACGTACGGCTGCCATGATGGCAAGGGACGCAGGGGAAGCCCAACCAACAGAGGGGGGACACGGAGGCCGGGGCAGAGGAGACTGAGGGGGGAAGAAGCCGCCGTCTACACGTCAGGTCAGGGGCAGCACAGGGTGAATAAGCTGGCGACCGGGAGTGTGGGCATGGTGCGTGGTGAGGGGTGGAGCGACGGGGGGGGGGGGGTTCGTGGTCAAGTCCGACTGATGCCCCCCACCAATGGAGCACCAGCTGCCACTAGAGGCAACCTTTGGATCAAAGTTCCAAAAAAAAAAAAAAAGAAGATTTTGGGGTTGATTTGCTTACTACTCTGAACATGCAGTATGCTCATTTTATGCATACAGAATACTGTGCTTGATTTGGGATCATTGGGTTAAAATCTACTTTAAAGAACTGTTCGTTTTTAAACAACTTGTCCTAAGGTATGCCTCCACCTCCCTGAGTGCAGCCCACCAAGAGAATTACTTACCCTTAGGGCCTTTTCACACGTAATGCAGTGGAAAAAAAATGCATGCAAACACGCTGCAATGCATCACAGTACACATAGAAGCCCAAAGAAAGAAAGAGGAAGGAAATGGCCTCACAGGACAAACGCAATTAGAAACGTGTGTCAATTGCATGTAAAACACGCATAAAGTGCATGCATAGGTACAAGAAAAAAAAAGCTCAGTTACTTCCAGTTTAGTGTGAAAGGGACCTAATTCAGCAATCTTCATTGCATGGCTGTTCCCGGAGCAGCAAAACCTTGCTTGAGAAAGTGTCCCTGTCTGCTCATTCTGTGCATATGGGCTGTGGCCCCAATTGATTTCTATAGGGAGTTGTACTCATTGCGGCTTCTGAAAGCCCTGCAGAGTAGAGTTGTAATCTTCTATTAGAATATGTGCCTTCAACACAAGCCTATGTGTGTGTGCGCCTTTAATTTTCCAATGGAATATGAGCCTGTATGTGTGAATCCAATCTACCACCGCAATAGGAGCCTAAAGTTAACCATACACTTAGCCCCGGTTCACACAGGGGCGGCACGACTTGCAGGTCGCCTCACCGAGGCGACTTGCACACGACTTCCACAGCAACTTGCAAAACGACTTCTGTATAGAAGTCTATGCAAGTCGCCTCAAGTCGCCCCCAAAGTAGTACAGGAACCTTTTTCTAAGTTGGAGCGACTTGCGTCGCTCCTATTGGAACGGTTCCATAGTACAGAACGGGAGGCGACTTGTCAGGCGGCTGGGTCGCCTGACAAGTCGCCCCTGTGTGAACCGGCACTTACAGGATTTCTCCCATTCAGTTTGCACTGTTTAGCGTGGATGGAGGAATCTGATCTGCCAACAAGTATAACCGGAGAGCCACAGCACTTGAATACCTGAAAAGTGCACGATCGAACGCAGTCACTGTTCAATTGACCTTTTCCACCCAATTCAGAGCCACCAACGGCTTGAACTGCCTGTTGAATCAGCTAAAATTTGAGTCATGTATGCCTAGCTTAAGGCTGGCCATACACGGCGCAAATTTCTTTCCTGTAACCACGGGTTGCAGGAAAGAAATTTGCACAATTTCACCATCAACACATAGTGTTGACAGGGGAATCCTTCCTGCCAAGCAATTTTCTTCTATAGCCACTAGTAATAATCACTGTCTTCTCCCAGCGGGGAAGCCGTCCCCACCAGGAGAAGACAGTGATTATTGCTAGTGGCTGTAGCAGCCGCTAGCGATAATCATAAGAGAACTGGCAGGCTGGTTGTACCCAAGTCTATCAATCAACTTGGTACATTCAGCCTGCCCATTAACATGCATGAACAGGCTGAGATTCGAACCGTGCATGGCTGGCCTAAGTGTGTGACCTCAGTCCCTACGTGTGTGCTCTATGCTTCCATTGAAATACAAGCCTATGTGCGTGCCTCTAATTTTCCATTGGAATATGAGCTTACATGCAAGCCTCCAATCATATGAGCCTACGTATGTGTGCCCCTAATCTGCTGAAAAATGAGCCTGTGTAGGTCTCTAACCTTCCATTGGAATATGAGCTTATATGCGTGCCTCCAATCTACCATTTAAATATGAGCCTACAGCGGATATAAAAAGACTACACACCTCTGTTAAAATGTCAGGTTTCTGTGATGTAAAAAAATGAGAAAGATAAATCATTTCAGAACTTTTTCCACCTTTATTGTGACCTATAAACTGTACCACTCAGTTGAACAATAAAACTGAAATCTTTGAGGTGGAAGTAAAAAATAAAAAAACGAAAGTAATATGGTTGCATGAGTGCACACACCCTTACATTAATACTTTGTTGAAGCGCACACTTATGCAACCACATTATTTTAGTTTTTTTATTTTAACTTCCCCTCCCTAAAAGATTTCAGTTTGTTTTTTAATTGAGTTGTACAGTTTATAGGTCATAATAACCACTTGCCGACCAGCTGCCGTCATACAGCGGCAGGTCGGCACGATCCCGCAAACAGTCGTAGCTATATGTCGGTCCCTTTAAACGGGATAGCACGCGCAAGTGCACCCGCTGCACAGTGGGGGTGCCAATGCTCATGACTGGAAACCGCGATGGCTGCCAGCCACGAGCGATCGCAGGCACGAAAGGCAGAACAGGGACGTGTGTGTTTAAACACACACATCCCAATTATGCAAGGAGAGGAAAAAGATTGTGAGTTCTTACGAGCTGGGAACCACGATCTCTCAGCTCCTATAGTCAGTCCCAACCCCCATAGTTAGAACACACACAAAAGGGAACACAGTTAACCTCTTGATCGCCCCTAGTGTTAACCCCTTCCCTGCCAGTGACATTTACACAGTAATCAGTGCATTTTTATA